>OY728153.1:158431730-159681730 GCA_963277665.1 Viscum album
CATTCAAATTGGAAATGATACTCATGTGTGCGTACGGACTACCGTATCCAAGTTCATAACGTACATAATTTGTAAAAAAAATTATTATTAATCATAAAATTATAATTGATGTATAGATATGATATTTATTTTGTTATTATTTTTTATTATTTTACCAAGATAATAGTAAAAAGGCCAAAAATATCAAATCCAAAAATACATGAAAGACAATGTAGTTATTTCCAGAAATGTGACATTACCATGAAAATATTAACAAATGGGTAATAAAAGGTCATATGAAACTAATATATGATATTAAATATATTATTTTGGTTCCTTAATTAATGTATTATAAAATTATATTTATTATATAGGTGGATTAAACATTTATAAAGGAAGTCAATACATAAGGTAATGGATTTTTGTCTCAATTTGTTCAGGAGACATATGTTTTGTTATGAAGCTATCATATTTTATGATGGATATATAAATCCCCTTGTAATTTAATATAATTAATTTATTTATTATAATTATATTATATATTTCAACTAATATCAATCTTTTTTAGTTCTTATAATTCATTGTTACTAATGTAGTAAGGTTTTTATGTAACAATTTCATTTTTATAGAGATTGCACATGATTATAATTCTAATAATGCAATATTTTTATCTAATACAAGAAAAAATAATAATTTATTATACTGTATTTTTTTGAATAATTCATTTCCCATTAATTTTTCACGGTTAATGTAAAAAATATTTTAAAATAATTTTTTTAATAAAAATAATATTTATTTCTCTCTATAATCAAAAAATCAGTTTTTCATCCAAACCCATGTTTTCTAAAAAGAAATTATAAAATGTTTTTAAAATTTAAAATGATTTATTAAATACATTTTTACACCTTTGGACCTTGTTACAATTTTTTTAAATAATCATCATTTCCATTCCCAAAAAATGCATGTTTGGATATTATTAAAAATTTGGAAGGAATATTTATTTAAACATATACAACATGAGTAGAAATTTCCACCATTCTAACAATTATTTTCATAGAAGACTAAATTATATTTTTTCACACTTATTTGAAAATAAATTTATTTTCAAAATGTTTTAATAAAAATTCTATTGATGAAATGATATTTTAATCAATAAATGTTTTAACTATTTTTAAATTATTCTTTTATATGTTTTCATGGTTATTTTCAATGAAATTGATTTCTAAAATTCATAAAAAAAATTTGATTGAGGAAAATATATTTTACTCAATTATAATTTAAAATTATTTTTAAAATAAATCATTATATTATTTCAAGGTTATTTTTAAATAAAAAGATTATAAATTTTATTGATAATTATTTTCAAATAGAAAAATATAGTTTCCAAAATTAATGTTTTAATTGGTTTTTAATGATTATTTAAAATAATAATGGTTTATTATCAAATAATATTTTTAAACATTTTAAGAATTTCTATTTTTTAAAAGGGGTCCTCAAGGAAATGTTTTTTTCCAGAAGAAATGTTCCATGATATTTATTCTTCAATATAATTTTCTATATAATAAAAAATAATTTGATGTAACATTTAATTTATTGGGGATATGATTCACGGATTCCATTCTTATTCATTCTCTTTATGGTTTATGTTTTTTATGTCAAATATTTTTTGAAAACCATTTATCTACAATGGTTTATACAGTGATAAAATTATTATGAAACCATTTTATTGTTCATCGGTTATACTATGATGAAATAGTGAATTGTTAATAAAACATTTCCCTTTTAAAAAGGATATAATGTAATGAAATGTTTAGGTATCCCATTTCATTTCATTGGATATGATGAAAATAATGCTTAATGATCTCTTGTTACACATCTGTATTTTATTTATTATGTGATTATGGTTATGTTGTGACTAGGGAACTTTTTTAGATTATAAACTATGATGGTTGTTATATTATAACAAAATATGGGTGGGAACTATCTCTCACTCCAAGGAATTTGTTGATGATTTTAATATCACGAGAGAGATAGAAATGGAAGAGGGTGAACCCAATTTTTTAAGGGGCTTTGTCTCGTATGATTGTATTGGGAGCGATCTTTGACAACAATAATGGTTTGGGGAAGAAACCAATTCTACTGTTATATCCATCGATGTGAGCCTATAGTACTATGGAAATTATTTTATATTCTTATGTGTATTCCACAATTCCATGAGTTTTGAATTTTCTTTCTCTCATGGATCATGTAATTTCATTTCTTTATTATTCATATCTAATGAATTTATAACCCAATTTCCATGACTCAATATTTTTATTATTGAAATACTAGGTACAGTTTTCATTTATTCTAATCAATTCCTAAAACTATTATGTTCATGTTATTTTTATGTATCTATCATTTTTTCCCTTACTAAGCATTTAATCTCACAATACATTATATTTCCTTTCCCTATATTATGATGATAGGTTTTAAGTAGTGTATTTTTGTGAAGTGTACTAAAGGATAATATATGTGGTGCTGATTTTGAAGATATTTGACCAATTTAAGGGATTGTTTATATAGTTTTAAAATACACTAAACTATTATGTATCTTAGGAATGAATTTTTGTAATAAATTGAATATTCACCTTCAAAGATGTAATATTGATGAATGAAAATATATAGTTTTTAAACACCGCCTCAATTATCATATAATAATTTAATGTTATAAAATAAATAAAATAAAATAAATCCCAAATAAACACAAAAATTATTGTGGGATACAATAAAATTAGAGTGGCAATATAAGAACCTTGGTGTATCATTATTAGGTTTCTAATAGAATGTGTATGATCCACCATTATCTCGACTATAACTCTAGCGAATACAACTAATGATATAAAGAAAATCAATTGAAAATGTATATTAATACATCATTACTACCCTTCCTTCAATACTAACCATGGGTCTCTCCGGACTCCTGGAACACTATAATAGGCTCTAAATACATATTATCTAATGAAAATTTAGTACAAATTACCTAACCATATATGATTAATAATTACGCTGTTTGAGGATGGAGATTGATTAGAGGATCTAATAATAAAAATAGATCTAGGTAGGGTGGGAGGGATGTCACCAAATGTATAGTTGGAGTAATAGATAGATAAATTGAGGAGTTGTATACTACATTTTATATATTTGGAAAATAATTAAACCTCATCCCTTCTTTTTCTATCTTCTGTTATTCATAGATGAATTGTATAGTGAATAATTGAAAAAAAAATTCATTTGAATTATTATTTATTTGAATGATGGGTTAAATATATTTATTTTATGTTATTTATTATTGAATATTGTACCATGATATGTAATTTAACTATATTATTATTCGATTGTATATTATTATTTTTTATATTTAATTTATCTTGTAGTTTTTATTAAAATAATGTGATAAATAGACCAAGTCATGTTTTCTTTTTTCCTTTTAAATTAACTAACAATTCCATAATTTTTTAAAAAGAATTATTATTTACATATATTTATATTTTGATACATCAAATACTCATAAATATAATAATTTTTTAATGTTCATATCTTGAAAAAACATAATCATTGTGTGATATTATTTTTATAGTAATAACCATATTATTTCTGTAAAAAATTATCATTGTTTATTTATATATAATTGATTTTACAAAAAAAATCCTCATAAATCATTACATTATTAATCCACATTCTTTTGAAAGTTAAAAAAATTCATTTTAAATTATGTATAGTTATTAGAATCTATAACATGTGATTCCACATCGGGTTGTAGAATAATTCATTGGTATAATAAATAATCAATACTAACATTCAACATCTGAATGAGAATTTTTGGGAGTTCATGTATTATTAATGATTGATTTGAAATTTAATCTTACATTAAATACCACCATATATCTTGAATTTTAGAATTATGGTTTTTATTTTTTTAATTATTGGATTAAATAATTTTGAGTGATCTATTTTAATATAGATCTAGTTAATTAGTATTATATCCAAAGAGAGATTTTCTAATTCGATAAATTATTTATCTTATCTAAAATATTTTAATATAGAACATAAACATTATTTTTAAGAGATAACACACACTTTGGGTGTTTTAAATATTATTTTCTGATGATCTTAATATAAATACATCAATTGAAATAATATTAAAAACACATTGACAATTGGTTTTGAGAACCCATCCAACATTTAAGAACTAAATTTATAAAAAATAATAATAATATAACAATGGAAAACGGATTTACCATGAAAAATATATGAAAAAAGTTTTTACAAAAAAATTGTATTTATTTCCATGAAGAGAAAATGGTTTAAAAATACAAAGACAATCAATATTTGCATAAAACTAATTCAAAATTAGTTATTTAACATAATAATTGAATTTATTTTAAAATAACATAAAAAAATTTAAAAAATGAAAAAATGAAAAACATTTAAAAAACACATAATGATGAAGACCAAAAAATAGGTAATTTTAATTTAATAATTATTTTTATTTTTGGAAAATTTTTAAAATGATTTATAAAACAACATGAATTTTTTATCATTAATATACTAAATTTTTATTAATTCATATAATTTTAGCTACTAAAATATTTTGGTTAGGGTAAAAATTTTCTTTTTGATATAGAAATATTTAGGTATTTGACTATTAAAAACACAAAACTATTAATTTTTTTAAAAAGTACAACTAAAATTAGAAAATATACTTGTATTTGTTACTGGAATTTTTTTTTGATCACTATAACTTTTATTACCCATTACATGTAACTTATTGTTTTGGATATATAATTTTTAACCTGTATAGGCAACTATATTTAGATATTGTATTCTATTGAGTGGTAATCTATCAGATATTTAATATCCTGACCTTAAAATTGAGAACACACTCATTATAAATAATAAAACACTTATAAAAGGAAATGGATATCCCAAAAATATTATGGAAACATCATTAAGTTTAATCAAAATTCATATAAAACTCTCAAAGAGTGTCGTTCTTTTAATTTCTATAATCCAAAAATGATAATTCAATATCTTAATTTTTATTAAAATAATATGAAAAACCCTAGATTCATAAAAATTATTCTAAAATTGAATGTGTGAGTTGTGGAGGATCCTCACATTTACTGTAGACAATTACATTTCATTTTAACCATTATTGAACCAAAAAGACTGAATGAGAATCAAGTTAATCTTATGGACATTGATTTTTATCATGAAAACTCTACAAAAATAAGGATCTATTATAATCATATTATTTTTATAACTTGTTGGGAAGATATATATATATATATATATATTTGTTTTGGAAATTTATTTCTCTCTTTAAGATAAGTAAATATACAATGGTAAATAATGGATTAACAAAATTTCAAAATGAAAATTTTTGTGTGTATTAGGAAATAAAAACTAAATTTCATTCCTCATACCATCATCATCAAATTCAAGAACAACTCTTCATTCAATACTTTTATGCGGGGATCATATATATGAAAAGGTAAATGAATTAATCAAAAAGAGGTGGAGAGAATGTTAACAAAACTCATTCCACTTCTAGAGAATCCATTAATAATATTTATAAAAATAGAAAATAAATATCACAAAGGATAATGAAAATTGTTTCATTTTTTTGTGTTTGAATCCATGTGGTGAATAAAATAAATTAGAAAATTAATGGATAAATGATATAAAAATTAGAATTATAGAAATTTCAATTAATGGGTCATCTCATCCTAGTATATCAACTAATCTATTTCTGAGTCATTCACACATTTTTTTACTAATTATGTCAACATTAAAATTTTCATTCGTCTATTTATTCAAATACACATCTAAAATATAATCTCAAAAACCATTACAACCAACATTACACCCACCATTATAACAACCATTTCAATAATTCATCCCATAATTTCATTATATTCTTTCCTCGTCATATTTCCAACTAAATAGTTATAGTTAAAATTTGAAAACCCATTGTATTAATTCTATAATTATTTGAAATTTAATGTAATTTATAACCCATGATAAAATTATTTTAAATATCATAACTCTTTTAGAAAAACATCTCTTTATTATCTTAAACCAACATAAGAATAAATAATATCAAAAAAAGTACTCTAAAAATAATCTTAGGAAAAATCCACGTTATAATACAAAAAAAATTACTAATAATAACCATGTTAATAACGATAGAAATATTTTTTTATATAATATTATCAGTTAAAATATTAATCAAAATAAAAATTATTTTAATCCAATAAAAAACTATTAAATTAACTAAAAGTAATTTTGTTTTCTAGAAATCAGACATATTTTAATAATGAACTATTAATGACCACCAATTTAAAATTACCTTTCACCTAGAAAACATTAACAGAGTTAGCTTAAATGAAAATAATTTAAATCATAGATACATTAACTAGGGAAATATAATCCATAATAATTAATATTTATCTTCATATAAATATAAAAAAAAAATTCATTGAATACATCATTTACTCTCAAAATAATACTAACAAAATGTTAATAATCAACTGGTAATGTTTCATAAACATTAAACTAATTAAATTAAAATGATAAAAATCAATTACTTTCACAAAATTGTCAAAAATTAAATTTTAATATATGAAAACATGGTTATAGAATGTAATTAAATCAAAAAAAATAAATATATTAATAAAGATTTTAAAATTAAAAACATTTCATAACATGTGAAAAATGATAAAATTTAATTCTTTCGCCAAAATTTTAGAACTAATTTGATGAAAAATATTCATATCTTAAAATAACTAAATACATAAAATAATATAAGATAATTCTGACATTAATTGGGAAAACTGTGTTGTTTTGAGATTTAAACGTCCAAAATTTAATGAAAAACAATTCTTTATTCTATTTTTAAACCAATCTATCTATATATTATTCTATAATTTAGTTAATCTCCTAAGACCACTATTCATCAAACTAGTAACTATGATATAAAACATGACTATCATATACATAATAAACTTCAAAAGTTTACAATAATATTAAGAAATATCTTTTATCTTGAATATATGAAATAAAATATTTTATATATTATATTTTAATGTACCTGTGAACTAAACATTAAAAATTAATTATTAACTAAAATTTCAATCAATGTTTTACGTTTTATTTAAATACCCTGGTACCTTAAATATTCTATTTAAAAATGAATTTTAAAATATTGAGTGAATTATTTAATTTTGTTTCTTCAGTTAATGTAATAAAACAACAAGTTTTAAATTTTATTTATGTAAGTATAGGTCCACATTAATTACAAAAAAACCAATGTCATTGTGTAACATGAAAATAATTTAACAATAACCCTAGTTATTTTCTAGATGATATACTTGTGGTTGTTAGTTACTTTTATATATTATAGAGGGAGGAAGAGTCTTAAAAATTTAAATTATCACCCATTTTATGATGAATATTCTTGATGAATACTATATCTATGTTTGATGTTTATTAAATAACAATAATAATTGGATTTTTTTTAAAATGTTTTTAAATTCAAAAAAATTAATTCATTATAGAAGTCCTTGAAATTAACACATTATTTAAAATTTATAATTGGTAAACTATTTTTTATGTTATTATTTATAAAGGGAGGTTTCATTTGAAATTTGTGTGGGGATTCTAATTATTTTGAATCTAATGTGATAATTTGAACCTTGTAAAATATATAAAATTAAATATTTCATCGTAAAATTTCAAAAATTCCAAAAAAATATTCATTATAGTACTTTATATAGAAACAAAAAACATATTTTTCAATATGCAATACTCCAAAATTATTAAATTATATAGTTTTCACAAACTACAAATTTTTTTTTTAAATTTCAATTTTTTTATAGTGGGGATCTTTGAGAATCATTACTTAAAAGAAAACAGTTGTAATTTAATAATGGAAGACTATAATTTAAATGGTATAGAGGGAATATTTAAGAGTAAAAATTAATTTCTAGAAATAAAATACCTCCCCTAACATATAAAATGATTGTTTTTAGAATATAATATAAGTTTTACAATTATTATTTCATATTATTTGACTATTAAAAAGGAAATACAACTTATAAAAGTAGTTTAATTAAAAAATATATTAACTGAATGGATTATATATAACATTCCAAGAATTAATATATTTTTTTAATCAATAATATTTACTTACAAGAGAAAGTTTATCTTATTATGTTTCCTCATAAGAGATCATGTCCCTTAATTATGGAGTCTATTAAAATGATGTCACTCATTTATTAAGGTATTGTTTAATTTTTCTAATTTAAAATAACAGGTTGGTGAGTGTGGTTAAAATATATCCTAAAAGGGTAACAGAGCTGTTGTGAAAAATTATAAAGTATATTTAGTACTCATAAGAGTTAAAAACAAATGGATATATTATATAGATTTAATGATATTCAATATGATCATTAAAGAAAGATCATGGCCAATTTCCATTTTTTATAAATCATATTAAATAATGAGTAGGATTGTCACATGTTTTTTCCCATGATGGTTAAATTGGTTACATATAAATAAACATTTCATCCAACGACCAGGAAAATAAGAAAATCAAGTTTTTTGGCATATTTTCTTATATTATATTATTTCATATTAGTATTAATTCCCCTTACATGTTCAAAAAGAGAATGAAAAATATTTTTTTAATAATTTCTTGAGAGTCATAGTGAAGTATTAATAAATGAAATTATTATTTTAAGACTCATTTAAGACAATTTTTTATTCGTTTTGAAAAATATTTAATAAAGGTATTCAAATAAAATAATAATTAATTGAAGATAAATTTCATTTCATGGGTACTAGTTACATAGAAATTGGTCACATCTGTTCATCAATAGAAATTAATATTAAATTATTTAAATTTATTGTTATTGAGTATTTTTAATATTAAAAATTAAAAATTAAGAACATTAGATTATTTTTTAAAAATGATAGATTTTATGGAATATTCATTAATTCTTTTGTTCAATTTCATCATAAGTAACCATGTTATTGAAACATTATGTTCCTTTTGTTTTTGATATGGAATTCAGTTATTTTATCTTCAAATAATGGAATGATTTATTTACCCCTCTTATTATTAAATCACCCAATTTTTCATTCCAATTTGAAATAATATGAGATGATTTTGATAAAAAATTTTGATTAGACCAACGAAGAGGTAAAATAACAATGAGAATATATTATTCTCCAAAAAATATAAATACAGACACATATTACTATATTGTGAAAAAAAGAAACATTTATCCTTCAATTTTTATTTTCATTAGATTATTTATTAATTACTGGGTGTTGAAGTTGTTACATATATTAATAATTCCATTTTTACACTAATAAAATAACCCTGAATTAATGTAATATATTTTAGTTTCTAAATTAATGATATTTTTAGAATATTAAAAAAATATCAGATTATTTATGTAAAATAGACAGTAATAATGACTCTAAATTTTTTAAAATAATATTTCTATCTGAAAATTAATAATATTTAAAATTGAAAATAAGCACCATTTAAATGATAATTTATCTTTTTATGTTCATAATATTAATTATTTTACTTTAAGAATATTTCAAAATAGTTACTATAAATAAAAAATTAAATGATTTGTGTGTATAAATTTTATTTTTGGGATGATCCATTTTTGTGGAAACAATTTTATTATTTATTTGCAAGTTAATGTTTTCCCATAAAAGAAAATTATCATTTTTGAACATTTATCATTATTTACATTGTAGTGGGGACACTGGTCATAAAATATCATGTATAATTTTTTTATATTCAATAGCCTTTTGGATATTTCTATTTAACAACACTTATAGATTCTTAGGTTTTTTTCCAAGAATCAATATTTTTGTATAATTTAAATAATAAATGAAATTACCCATATAATTTCTTATCCATTATATAGCTTTTTATATTTATGGGATATATTTTATATGTTTATATTCTCCTTCTAATATAACTCCCATAAATTATAATGTAAAACATTTTATTTAATAGTTTTTATGACTTGTAACACAAAATGTAAAAAGGGAATATTTTAACTTGATACATTACAATCATTAATAAATATAATATCTTCTATAGCATGTGATCTAAGAAAAACAAGTTTATATTTTATTCAATTCCATAGATTAATTCCTTGATATCTTGTGTTACTCAAAAGGGTGACGTTTCTTGATATATTGTGTTACCCTCATGATCAACCTTCATTAATAGCATGTGTTACACATAAGACTATGTTTCACCAAATAACAATATATTATTAAAATTTTGTTATTCAAAATAAAATGGTTTAACATCATCATTATGTTAGAAGATATAAATATAATTTTGTAATGTTTAAAAATTTATGAATTATAAAAATATTAAATGAATTCATCTATTACCAATTAATGAGAAATGAAAATAAGAACCAGTGTCATTTAAAAAGAAATAATATTAGTCTTATACTTCTAATAAAGTATTTTCTATATAAAAATAATTAACTAAAATTAAGAAAACTATTTTATTGAAATATATATGTTATATATTCAATAAGATATGTTTTATATTCATACATTTGGTTTTATAAAAATAATAAAAGAATAAACTCATTATTTTAGTTAAAGATCTTTATTTTTTAAAGGCGATTTCACTTTCTTTTAATAGAGATCACATATTAAATATTTATTTTAAATAATTAAATTATTTAATATTTAAAAATAAACATTATATTTTAAATAAATCTATTATAATTTGGTTAGGTTGAATTTTTGATATTTTTCTACAAAATTCATTTATCAACGAGTAGTTAAAAATACTGATTTTTAGTTCAAAACATATTTTTCATCTAATTTGTTTAAAAGGATAAATTTTATTTATAATTTTATTTATAATGTATAATTAGATATTATTTTTACAATTTATGTCGTCAGAATAAATTTAAAATTGAAATTGAGTATGAAAACATAGCGAACATTTATAGGTTTTTCCTTTAAAACCTGCATTTTCGTCCCACCAACGAAATTAAATTTAAATAAATTTCTTCCACATATATCATTAAAATATAAAAAAAATACTATATAATTATATTAATAATAATTTCAAATATGTTTTAATATAGATTTTGTTTTTGACCAATCATATTAGTGAATGTAATTGAAATTAATTACAATTACTGAAGAAAAATTAATCATAATAAAATACTAATCCTAAAACATTGGGCTCCAATTGACCTTTCCAATTGTCCAACACCAATTTTATGTCCATAATTATTAAATTATCCTTTTATTATTGATTTTTGTTTTTTCGGACATTTTTCCGGTAAAATCATGGCTACAACTAATATCTTTTCAAAAATACCAACGAAGTCATTTTCCTCTCTAATAAATGGCCACCACCTAACCACATTCCTCTAAACTCTAAAACCCATTATTTTTAGACAATATCTAACAATAATGATTCCCAATATCCTTATGCTCTACCTTAAATCCATACTTTGGTCAGAAATCATTCTAAGGAATGCTCTTAGTATAAACCAAAAAAGATACTTCATTAAGAGGTAATGTGTTCTCTCAAGATCTGTAGATTCATTTTGATGATACAACCCATAAAAATCAATTTATTTCACTATTATATACCATAATATATATCCTAAATAAGATAGTATTTTTTTATTTAAATGGTTTTACCTACACTTACCCACACCACCATCTAATTGGTAACGAACGTATTATATCTATGTCCGGTGAATTTCTCCCTCGTGACACAGTGACTTTTTATTTTTACTATACCAACTCTCATAGTTTACGTTATTAAGGTATATATATATATGTGATAAATATTATTTTTATTATTTTTTTATAATTCATAAAAAAATTTACACAGGGTTATTACTTTTTATTTTAGAATATATGAGTGCATCGTTTGAGGAAGTGTGGACTCTCACCCCCTTAAATTGATTTTATTCATCAAAAAAATACATAGATAGTATAATGTATGTTCTAAATTAAAAACTTGTGACATAAAAACTCTATATATTATAATCCCTACATAACTAAATTTTTTGAAGTATACTATATATATCATTTTCTTTAGTACTCTTTCACACACTTAAAAAGTTATAAGGTCATTCGTGGACACGTGGACTACCGCCACCTCAACACAATATAATTCCATTTACATAAAAATATATATATTGGTAAATAATATTTAAATTATGAAATAATTATCATTCTGTAAATATATGTTGTTACACACATTCTTTCCATAGTGATGTTTGAAAAATGGGAACAGTACTCATGCATACATATGAAAAACCTTCTCCATGATCATGATGTTAATTCAATTTTCATAAAAATATTAAAATTTTATTTTAAAAGTACAATTTATGTATATATATGATAATTTATTCATGATTATTATTCTAGAGGTATTATATAATGACTATATTTACCACAGTCGACCTACCAAACCTTTTATTAAACATTAACTAAATTTTGTCCAAACTATGGAAGTAAACATAACTATTTTTGTAGTAATATAAGACATAGTAAAAGTGTGAAACAAAAGTAATGATAAAGACAAAAAATTTTCTCACGAAAGTATAAAATTAACTTACGATTATTATACAAGAGGTTAAAGGAAGTTCACCCAAAAAGAAAAATAATGTAAGAGATTCCTGTCACACTTTTCCTTTTGTGAGGAATAATTTATTTTTGTGCAAAAAAATTTTTATATATGGTTTAAATTATAAAAAATTTACATTAATAACCTTAATTCTATTATAATTATGGAATTCAAATGATTTATTTTATTATTCATAATTTTGGGTTTCCCAACTCATATGCTGTAAAAGATTTTCATTTAAATTTTTTAACATATATGAGATAAATATAAGGTTAACCACTAAATTATTTTTTGTAGAGTACATATATCCAATTATTATATATTAATCATTAATTCAATTAGTTTAATTATATTTATAACTTTATTTTTATATTATTCCTTCTCGATATTTATGATTGAATATGATTAAAAATGGCATAGGACACATTTAAAATGTTTAAATATTATATTCTTAAAAATTAAACATTAATCATATTTAAATGTTATTAATATTCAAGGAAATGATATGAACATTGTCAAATAAATACAATAATATTCTCTTCACTAGTTATTCCTGAAAATTTTCATTTTTTACAATTTTTTCAACCCTTTGGTACTGAACATTTTTTAGAAAATGATTCTCATAAAACATGATATAATTTCTCTTCTTAGTCAGAGAACCGATTTTCTTATAAAACCCAGGATTTATTAAGATTTTGAAAAAAATATTTTAATATTATTTCTCACTAAAATTCATACTTTTTTTATAGTTTTTTCAATTCAATATTCTTACCACTTTCCTAATAATAAAATTGTCAAACCATTTTACCGTGAAAAAATAATGTTCTTTTACCTCATAGGACAAATATGAATTTACTCACCATTATTTATTTGATTCTTCATTTCAATTTCTATAAGAATTATTTTTAATGAAAATATTTTCAAATGTGATTTTCAATGAAAATGATTATCAAACGGTTCTATAAAAAAGGATATTATTCTCATGAATTCATTTAAAATATATTTTTATAGTATTTATATTCATCATCAACAAAATCCTTTTATTTTTACTCCATGTGGGATTATTTGTATTGATACCATTCTTATTATTCTACTAGAAGGTTTATGATTGATTTTCCCAATTATATTATTCACATTAACTAACATTATTTATTTTTTAGTCAACATAAAATATTCAATCTCTTATGACAATTGAACATTGAATTTACATAAATTATCCATTTCATATATCATGGATATTACTATTCCAAAACAATATATCATTTTATATATGTTGTCTACTTTGAAATTTGTTTTTATTTATTTGGTAAATATTGATAATTCTATATTATTTATTCAATATGGATATTTTTTTAGTAATATTATTTATTTCATCTATTATATATGATTAATTATTCTAAATGGAAATGAGGGATGGATCCCAAAAATTATATAACTCTTTAATTCATCGATAAGTTATCATAAAACAAAAAAGTTGTGCAAATTAAATGTGTTTCTATCAATAGTTTTAAAGAATCTTGTGAAAGGTCTAGAATGTAATGGTTTTCATGTGCCTCAAACAAGTAATCCATTAAAAAAGCCTTGTCCTTATTTTAGTATTAGTTATTATATATTCATGATATTTTCCTTTCCCGTGTCTATGATTACATTTCGTTTCGATTTCATTGATTAAATAGATTTTGTTTTAGTTTCTTACCTTTACATTTTTATTTTTATTTATATATTTATTTTAATGTAATGTCTTTGCAGTTATTATTGTACATATTTTTTACACACATCCATTCAGTTTATTGATTACATAAAATGTGTGTTTAGTTATAAACCTTGATATATTGACAATTATCATTAATTGATCATTGCTTCTTCTTAATTTTTATAGTTATTTAGAATATGATCACACCCTTATTATGTTTCCTTATATAGGAACCCACTATGTGTACTATGAAAGATATTAAGTGATTTACAATATGGATTACAGTAATTATAGAAGTTATTAATTTAAATGAAAAAATTTATATTTTAATTACTTTATTATTTTTAAATACATGTCTCATATATATATATATATATATATTACCATGAATACTAATATCTCAGTACTTCGCGGCGTGATTCCTTGTAATCATTCCACTGTAATTAATAGATGACACCAACTCTAGGATTTTTGTGGTAGGGTATCTATCATTGGTATCCGAGAGAGGTTTTATAGGAACCATGTTAAAGATATTTTTGAAAATTTAGGTTAGAGAACATAACCATAAAGTAAAATATTAGGTTAAGTATACACTCACAACCTTTAATTATGGTAAGTTTTATATTATGTGGGTCTTTCTAGAAATACATCCATATCATGATACTACATGTGGACGTGGTTCTAGAACAGAACTAACTAAGATTAATCACTATGGTAAAGTGTTCTAGGCCATACTCAGGGTAACATGAAACACAAAGATGATCCTAACTACACACCTGGTTTCACACACTAGGGGGATACTCTTAGAATAATTTAAATTTTCATTACAAACCATTATAATTTAATTTAATAAATATTAAAAATGAATATCCTAGGATAAAACTAAGGTGTTTTAGATTGAACATAGTGTGTCATTGTTTAGAAATCCTAAAATTTATATTTTGAATAAAAAATAGATCAAGGAAGGGACATTTTTTAAAATAAATGGATAAAGTATTTATATATTAAGATTTTATTGAAAAATTTGGTTATAAGGTTTTTTATTGAATATCCATATTTCAAGGATTTCCATTATATTTTTTTGGAAATTATTTTAATTTATTTTTGGAAGAGAGAAAAATTTTAGCCATGGGGCAACCAATCCAATCCAACCAGGCCAGAGGTCTCCCACTCATTACAATAGAATGATAAGGGTTTTACAGAATCTATTAATATACAAAATGTCCAGGTTAATTTTTCATTGTATTTAGTTAAACAATTCAACAAAAATTGATAATGATGAAAGAGTAGTATCACATTTTAGGATTATAGATTAATATATTAAGAATTTTTATTTTGGAAGATAGTTAATGAAAATTGGTATGACTTGTAACACATTTTGGGCCTTATGACCCTTTAGAAATATATTTTTGTTATTCATGCATCAATATTAATATTTGAATGAATTTGAAAATAGATCAATGCACAACCAAATGTTTAAATCTTATTTATTGAAATATAAAATGTAAGTATATATAGGTAGTAAAATAATTACTCAAAATTAGGAATATGAGTTTAAAATAATATTTTATCCAAATAACAAAAGATTTGATGAACCTATGGCCTTCTAAGTCATCTCATATTTAGGGATTTAATACCCTCATCATTTTATTTATCATTAACTAGTTTGTGACTGATAAACTCAGTTACACCCTATAAATATTTATTCTTTTCCTCCAAATATGTATCTCCATATTCCACGGATGTTATACTATGTTGATAAATAATTATATCTTATTCATTATAACCCTTTTAAATATTATTCTATCTTTTTGAGATGATGTTTTCTCAAATATTCTAATGATGTTGGATTTCAATGCATGAAATATCAACCAATATATCACCAAGATAATAACTAACATTTAAGGACACAATTTAATTAATGTTGGGATAATGTGACACCACAAATTTTTAATGTAAAACTATGTATTATATAGTGTTAATGACATTAAACACAAATTTTAAAAAGGTAATATATTTACCTAAAACATTGCAATGTAAAATAAATATAATATATTTTATTTCTTTTGATGTAATAAACCATAAGTTTTCATGCATTTCATGTAAGGTAAACCATTATTTATTTCATATGTTATATTCTAGAGAAATGTTTCTTGATATTTTAAGATACACATAAGAGTAACCTTCCTCGATAGCTTGTGTTATATGTAAGATTGAGTTTCACCAATTAATAATGTATTATTAAAATATTATTATTTAAAACAACATGAGATAACCTCATTGTTATGTTAGAGGTTATGAATATAATAAACTAAAAAATTAAAATTTTGATTAATATAAATATATAATGAATTCATTGGTTACAAATTAACAAGAAATGAAAATAAGAACTACTTTGATATAAAAAGAAATATTTTTATTTTTATTCTTTCAAATGATTTTTGTCTTAATAAACATGATTAAATAAAATTATTTAATTATTTTCATTATATATATATGTTATATATTAAATAAAATAATTTTTATATTCATCCATTAGGTTTGATAGACATAAGATAAGAGCAAACTCTACTTTACATATAAAACCCTATATTTTTTAAGGCATTTTTACCACCTTTTAAGGGAGAACCCCATTTAACCCTTAATTTTTACACATTAATTTATTTAATATGTTAAAATAGTTAATATTTCAAATAAACCCATAATAAATTATTTTGGGTTAATTTTTGATATTTTTATGAAACATTTCATTTATCAATGAATAGCTAAAAATAGTGAATTTTTGTTGAAACCTGATTTGTTGTCTAATTTATATAAATGGATAAATTATATTTTTATTTTTATTTAATGGTTATTAAGAGATTATTTTTATAAATTAATATAATTTATGTCACTGGAATAAATTTCAGTTTGAAATTTATTATAAAAAATATAGAAAACATTGGGACATTTCTTTAAAAACACACATTGTCATCCCACATGTGGTATTAAATATAAATCATTTTTTCCACTTATATGGTTGGAATATGGAAAAATGGATTAAATGTTTTTATTTTGTATAATTTATAATTTATAACAAGTCCAAATTTGTTTTTAAAAAAATTGTGATCGTAAATAAAATTAATTACCCTAATTATGGAAAGACTGAGCTTCATAATGAATAAAAAAATTTTCTTAGGGGACAAAATAACCAATACACTCCTCTAACACCCATTTTATTGTCATAAATGGGCCAAAAACCTTCAATTGTTGAGTTTGGTTAATTTTTTAAAACATTCTCGAGGCAATAATTTGAGTACACATAACTTCATTTCTAAAATACAATGTGAGTCATTTTCCTACCTTATAAAAGAAAACCAAATCTCTCCATTCCACACATCTCTCCAAACACATATATTATGACACTATATACCCATATACATTAGAAAAATATATCCCCTCATCTTATAAACCATCCTTTTGGTATAAATACATCCCCAGATGGTTTTTTTACAAACTAAAAGAAGTTATTTGATTAAGAGCTATCATTTTTTCTCAAGCTCTCTAGTTTCACTTCCATTATCAACCCTTCAAATATCATTATTCCATTATTTAACAAATAAACACTAAATATAAACGTTTTTTTATTTAATGTTTTAATCCTACACATACACACAACTCTATCTAATTTTAAACTAACATATTGCTTCTTTGTACGGCGAACTACTATATGACGAAATGACGATTTGTCATTTTTCCATTAACCCTATCATGGGGGATAGTATGATGGAAAATATTTTTTTATATTATATAAATGATATTAACTATATAATTTTACTTATTTAATCCTAAAATTACACATACCTTTAATAATTTCCTTTTTATGTATATATGATAACATCGTTTGAGGAACAGTGGACTACCACACCCTCAAAGCGATGTGATTTGTTCACACTATACAAGGTAGACAAAAATGACTGTTAAATTAAAAATATGTTACATAGAAAAAAACAATATCAAATTCATGAAATAATTAAAATTCTATAACTATACTTTATATATATATCTCATTTTCATTATTACCTTTTCACGCACTTAGAAAGTGATAACATCGTTCGGGGATGTCTGGACTACCACTTCCTCAACACAATGAGATTACTTTTTCATCACAAGTAATATATATATATAAGTATGTAAAATAAATATAAAGTTATTTATGATATAATTATCATTCTATAAGGATATGGTATTACTTACTTTCTTTTTATAATTATCATTGAAAAATGTGAATGTTATTCATGTGTACAGACATACGGTCTACCGTCTCCATAATTTTAAAATCGATTCATTTTTCAAAAATATATTTATAAATTGATTATAGAAGTATAATTATATTATTAATATGGTAATTATGTCATGATTATTATTCTATAGATTTCATATAATGAATCCTTTGACCATAGTTGACCTACCAAATTCGTTTTTTACACATAAACTGCATTTCATCAAAATAGCTAATGTAAACATAATTATTCAAGAAATTGTATAAAAAAATGCAAAAAAGATAAATAAAAGTAATGATAACCCTGGAAAATATTATCAATCAAGTATAAGATTAAAATTTGTTTATTATATTGGTTTTTAATGGATTTTCACCCAAAATGAAACATAAGGTAAATAATTATTGCTCAATTTTCTTTCTATGAGGAATTATATATTGTTGTTACCCAATTTATTAAATATGGTGTGTGTAATAATGGCACAACCCCCTCCCCACAAAGTGTACCCCTCCTGGGCCGACAATGTGAGAAGGAAGATAATGACCCCCGAGTCCTGCCTCCAGTAGGCCCTGGGTTGGCGACTATCATCGAGGGTATAGTAAAAACACAAATGGGAGGCATTACCCTCTAAGAGAACATATGTGGAAGATAGAGATAATATATAAACCAATCAACTCTAACTCAAAACTAATATATAAAAGAAACCCATGTATATATATGAAATGTCATGGAAAAGTACTACAACTGAAAGGGAAAACTAAAAGTACCCAAAAGAAAGTAAAACGGCAGCGACCACAAACCCAAACAGCTCCTCCGACCACAAGCTAGTAGTAACCATCTTGATCTCCAACCTAATCCATGTGACCTAAAAACATTTTATATATACATAGGGTGATTATAACAGTATACTCAGTAGGATCCTCCCCAAGCCTCTCGTGCAAAAGTAAAGAAAGCATTCTAAAGTCTAGTGAACAACAAGTGAAACTAACTCGTCACCTAAATAGGTATACTAAGTTCCCAACCTCACCATGGACACTCTCTCCAAGTAACGCATACATTAATATAGCATATAATGAAAAATATCATGGGTACCCCACTATTACTTCCCCACTGGTTTACCGCTTTTCCCCCAACGACATATGTCATGTGCATCTCTCTCCAAAGGCTTGCCCGTATAAACTTGGGCTAAGCTCCACAATATGCACCACGTGCACCATAAATGCTTTCCCGCAGACACCTGGGTGATGCACCACACCATCCTTACAACCAAAAGTAACCAGGTAGTTTCCGGGAGCCACCACAGCCCAAATAACGTGTATCATACATCGAGTATTATACATCAAGCCATCACAACCCATACGCCGAGTAAGGATCCTCAAGCCATCACAACCTACACACGTTACACCTATAGTAGTCCATAGGATACTATATCCAGAATATATTTGTGTGAAATAACCACAAGCCATTAGAGCCCTCTACACATATATATGGGAAAAACTAACCGTTGTGCCAAAGGAACTAGTATCTACCAGGAGAAGAGGTTGGGGATAAAGGGTGTAGTCAGCCATCTAACCTCCCATCAGAATGTTTGGGAAAACACCCCCCAGGGCTTAGAAAACCCGGGGTGTCATTTTCCCTTACCGACAGGGTGGAGTAGCTTATAGAAACACAAAAAGAACAGAATATATATATAACTCTCACCCACACTATGGGCATTACCTAGTATTATATACAACTGTAGCTAATGTCTCTCAGACTCTAGGCTCCTACTTCTAAGACTAGGTGTCCTATAAGCACACAAAAAGTTGAAGATATTTATTAGATTACTCCATTGTTATTTTATTACTTCCATTGTGCGTTAATTGATTCTTTAAAAATTAATTAACCATGAACAATTCCACATTAAACTAAATTGGCATCACATTCAAAATCAACGTCTCCTATTAAGATTCATATCACCCTTAAATTCCAGTATCTCCTTCCCCATGAATTAACACCATTTAATCAAACTTTCATTACGAAATTACTTTCCCACATTCCCAGGCATTCTAGAAGAGAATCCTATGCTACTAAACACAAAGGGGGCTCAACATGGTGAGTAGATATACTACCTGTCGAGTTTTTTCCGCCTATAGCAAGAGCATAGACCCAGTCTCCCTCGAGAGGCCAAACACAGAAAGCACATGGCATACCCCGTGTGTCTTCTCCTACTTTGGAAGGAGGGTAAGCAAGACCAAATGCCTTGAGTAGTGGGGAGAAGTAAATCAGATAAACAACCAAACAAAACCACAAACATCCAGCCGTCACATCCATCCCATACCATCATCCTTGGTGTTCTCCTCGACACCCACATGCATAAGCTGATGCATCTCACCACCCTAGGTGTTATCTGCTATCACAACCACAAGTCCCCATGCCTCCACATATCACAACAGCCATCCAGGCTCACATCACAGCACAACCAGCAAGAAAACACAACATCACATCAATGGGCTCTTGACCCTTTAACTTTCAAGACGGTAACTCTGAACCCTTTAATAAATTCTCACATAATCTGTTTTTTAATTCATATTGAATTAGAAGATTTGTTATTCGTAGGTTCTAATTATTGGAGACCTAATCATTAAGCTATCACAATTAAATAACCATGCTTACTGCCCTAATTTTATTAACCTTAAATTAGAACAACTACAAGAACGACAACAAACATATTCATTTACATGCCTCTTCATCGTAAGCCAATTAATTAACAATTAATACCAGCTTTACATTCATTATCAATTTCCATTGAGAACGAAAAACTTATCAAAGAAATCATAGATATCACTCTATCTAGTAAAACATGAGGCAAACCATTATCACGATACAAAGCAACAACATCGGATCAACCAATTCTTTTAATCCAGTTCAAGTATTTATTAGGTCAATTTTATTGTGATTCAATGGGATAAATCAGGCTAATTATACAATTGCACATATACAATTAGAGAATCCATGAATCCCCTACCTCGAAGAGTTCTTGATGTCCTTTATCCACACAACAGGTCACAATCCTCCTCTCACGACAACTGCATCCACCGGAGGATACCACGGTATGACAGTACCAACCAACCCCAAGAAAAACTCATTAGAATATTGGAAATTACATGGTATAATATGGAAGGGAGAAACATTATAAGATGATCCCCAAATGAAAAATGATAAAAAACACCTTAAAGGGAAGATTGACCGACACAGCTCGGTTGCATCCAAAATAGAGCGGAACCAATCAGAGGATTAGGGTTTGATTGTTGAACTCCTACGGGAATGATTGAATGGTTCTACTGTCTCCTAGCCGAGAACAAAGAGGAAGAATAAAAGAGGATGATATCTCATTCCTTTTTGAATATTTAATGAGGCGACGATTTAAGATCTGGTTAATTCTCCATTAAAAACGGATCGCATTAACCCATGTGGTTTGACCAAGTAAATACATCCCGACCTTAGGAATAATTAATATAGGATTTATGGCCTTTGAATCGGCCTTAGAGTCCTTAAAACAAGTCTTTAAATGTATTTTACTTCAAAAGAAACGTCAAAAGGGGCAAAACTATTGGAACCTGGAAAAACTGTTCATATACTCAATATTTTGCAAAGGAAAGAATCTGTGACACTTAGAAGGTCGTCGTTCTAGAAACACTATTCACAAACGTGAAATTTGGAAAGGAAAGAATATGTGATACTTAGAATGTCACCGTTCTGAAAACACTATTCACAAATGTGAAATTTGGAGAAGGAAAGAATAGGTGACACTTAAAAGGTCACCGTTCTGGAAACACTATTCACAAATGTGAAATTTGGAAAAGGAAAGAATTGGTGACACTTTAAAGGTCACCATTCTAGAAACACTGTTCACAAACCTGAAATTTGGAAAAGGAAAGAATAACTGACACTTAAAAGGTCACCGTTCTAGAAACCCTGTTCACAAAAGTGAAATTTGGTAAAGGAAAGAATATGTGACACTTAGAAGGTCACCATTCTAGAAACACTGTTCATGTAACACCCCGAGCTTCCACGATACGCTTCTCATTCAATAATGCAATAGCTTGCATTGTACGCAACTTCGAGTTCTAAAACACCGCGACTAATCAAAGTAGCCGTTATGAATAGTAATAACCACTTTTTAAAATTATAGAAATTTTATATTTCAAAATGGACTTCATTTCTGTATTCGTAATATCGAAATTAGCCTATGTTGAATTTTTGGTATTTTTTCTGAGAACTTCTAATTTTTTATGAATAGTGAAAATTACTTAAAAACAAATTTTTTAATCAAAATAATTTATGGTGATAAATTATACTATTTAGTGGTTTTAAAGTATAATTAGAATATATTTTTACCATTTTATCCAATGGTGGTCACTAGAATTAATTTAACATTGAAATTGGACATAAACAATTGCCAATATTTTGATATAAATTGTTTCTTAAAAACACGCAATTTGTTGTAACAGTGGGAATTAATTATAAAATTAATTAATGCAACTTATATTTTTGGAATTTTTTAAAATAGACATCATTTTTGAATTCGGAATATCAATTATAGCTTAGGGTGAAATTTTGGCATTGTTCTGAAAAACTTCAATTTTTGATGAATAGTGAAACCACTAAGTGGTAGTTAAATAACTGATTTTTCGTTTAAATGAAATATTACCACTTCTGTGATTTGATTTTCAAAAATCCGACATACATGATTGTCATTAAGAAGTAAAATTTGGTTCAATGAGATTAAAATAATTTTTTGGTGAATAGTAACTTTTAAGTTCTTAATCGCGATTAGAGGTAATTAGTGTAGTTTAAGGTAAAAATAATGTTTTAATAATATGAGATGAGCTTGACACTTGTACTAATACTATTGGAGGAGTCATGGACGACCAAGACAACCCATGGGTCAACTTGGGGACCCCATGGATCCACTTTGGTTGGAAAATGACATTAATATATATATATTTAATGTTAAAATTAAATTGACACAAACCTGAGTTGTTTTACTAAAACAGTTTTTAAGTGGGGTTACACAAGTCCAAATTTTGACTATAAATATTCATTAGAAAGATAAAAATATTTCCTACATCATAGTATTTTTTTTATAATTTTTATACATTATATAAATTAAATTATTTATGACATCATTATGATGCAGCGATGACCTCATTATTTAACGATTTTAATAAAATGAAAAGATAATGTAAAATCCAAAGCTTAAACTTGTAAAAAGACTATTGGATGGGTAGATATCGAACACTTATCACCTTAGCCTAGAATTATACAAGTGTGGGACCTTTAGAATCCGAAAAGCATTGTATAATAGAATAACATTTCATTACTTTCCAAAAGTGCCCCTCCACTCCACTTATAAAAGGCCCCCACCACTCCCACCTTATTCACACCTTCAAGCTATTTGGCCCGGCCAAACTCTGCCCAAATACTCTCCCAAATTCCCCCTATTACTCATACAAGCCTCAATTTGGGCAGAACTCTTCCCAAGGAAGCCTTTGGCTCAAATCAAAAAGAGTTACCCGATTTTGAGGTAATGTCTTCTCTAATGTTGTTTTGTTTTGTTTTTCTTCTCCAACCCCCTAAACTCTTTTTATTCATTTCATTTGTAACAAAACCAGTATCCTAAATATACTAGGATTTTGTTATAATATGGATTAGAGATACACTTACACACACCTACATCTAATGGTTAAAGAACATACGGTTTCTGTGGATGGCGAATTTCTGCCTCACGAAACGATGATTGTTCAACACTCATATAACACCTTCAAAGGTGGCCATTAAGATGTCACTATTTTTATATATGATATATAATATGTTTATTTTTTACTTATGTTTCTGTATTTCTCATTTAAGGCATACTTTATGATTTCTATTTTGGGTAAAACACGATAATTTCATTTTAGGAAGTGCGGACTACCACCCCCTCAAAGTGATGCGAATCGTTAATGCCATATGTGGGATGTATAAAGGATGGAGTAAATGATATTATATATGATATTATACTGGAAATATATTATACCTTTATATCATTATGATTTCATTCCATTAAATACAAAATAGAAATGAAAGTAGCGTTCATGCGTACGTACGGCTTACCGTCTCTATGAACGGTACACTTCATTTCTAACCTCTAAATGTTACGTAATATTATAAATGAATGTATATACTGGATATATATGATATATATGACATCTAAATCATGAATATAATTCTGGAGATAATGGATATTCTACCACATGAACAACTTGTAATTATAAGAAGTTTATTGTTGACTCAAGTACCAAAGATCGACAAAACGACCGTTATTAACTTAAATAATTACATAATGTTCATATCATTGTAATAATTGATATAAAAAGGATAATGAAATTGAAAATGGTTCTTAATAAGGTATATATTAACACTAGTTTATTATTCTGGAGGTTAAAGAACGGTTGAGTCAAGTCAGACACGAGGTAAGGGAACTTCTTAACCCAACTTCAATTCTTTGGGTTAATATCCTACTTTCAAATTATGTCATGATATTATTATGTCTTATTTTGTATTCTTTATGTGTACCTATAGTGAATATACATAATATATCTATTTTATTTTAAAAATGATCTTTGTAAGGACTTCTTCTCAATCTCCTTTCATTAAGGCATATTTGGTTTTATACACAAATTTCTTTTATACGGTGTATAAACCACTTTGACTTTTACGTTTATTCAAAAGGAATATTTTTTATACGAAGCGTTTACTAAATGACAAAAGGGAATGTTTTTGTCGTACGTATGCGGCGACAACGACTTCTCCACCGCCGTGACCACTATTTCAGTTTCGGCTTCCTCTACAATCCATACCCCTTTTTTAATGAAGAATAACTACCATGTTATACTTTACTTTTATTTTGGTATTGAAAATGGTTTTGAAAGCGTTTTTATTATATCAATGTGTTGTATTGATATCTTGTGATTGAAATGTTGAAATTTTATGTTTCCTTTATGCATGTTTTCTGTGATACGATTATGTTATGGTTTATGAGATGTTTAAACCTATTCATATGAGGAATGTATTGGACTTAATATGTGACGGGTGGAGCCCGCTATAGCTCCTCGATGTATCGGTAGGTCTCATGAGACAAATAGACATGGAATTGGCTGAGGCCCTTTCCCAATTTGATTTATGGTTTTGGCCGAGGCCGTAATCATTTTAGACGTCTTGGCCGAGGCCTTGACAAAATGTTTCAGAATGTCCGGCATTATACATTCCCTCATTATGAAAGTGGTTATTGATAGTTCATGTGATTATTCGACTAGTAGAATATCCATGTGAAGAAGTGAATGGAATTATCTCATTTTACATTTGCCATATTATGTTGATGTTTAAGTTTAAAAGGCTTTTGTTTTAGTTATACATTGCCTTAAATTTTTATGTTTATTTATGAAAGCTTCCGCAATATTGTTATCCTTACTGAGCATCTGAGCTCACCCCTTTCAATGTTTTAATATTTTCCAGGATGTGAAGAAGTATTTTATGAATGTCCTGCAGGGATAGTCAGAAGAGGATATGAGTGTGGACTATGAATACTTTGTTATTAGTTTTTCACTTTATGTTGTAATGTAAAACTTATGAATGTATCTAGTGTTTCCAAGGCTACTAAACTAATCGGTCTTTCGAGACATGATCTTTTATGATCATGCCAATGTTACGAAGTAATGCACCAGCTCTGGGTAGCTGGGGTCGGGGAGTTACAGTTGGTATCAGAGGCAGTCTAGTACTAACCTTGGAAGCTAGATTTAGATAAACTCTGATTAGAGCACATAGACCAAAGATAGACTTTGAGGATTAGTATATAAGAACTTCCTAGAATTTTGTTATTGTAGAGATTTTGTGAGTTTTCCGAGCAATACATCCCTGTCTGGATACGAGCAAGTAGAGGCGGCTCTGGCACAGATGTACCTAGGGGTAAAACTCGAAAACACCACATTGAGCTAAACTCGAACGGGAACTGGTGCACGACAACGGGCCTTGCTGCACTCTTGGTTATGACACTCCCGGGGGATATGCTTAGGATAATTCCCATTTTCTTTACAAACCACTATGAAAGTTTATGAGTATATACTTCCTCAAATAAAACCTTTTTATGATTATGGATTATATCCATAAATAGTTCAATTTATGTTAAGTATTTTACAAGTATGGAATTATGTATTTTGATTCATAAACTGATCTAGTTTATGCAATTGTTTAGAAATGGCCCATAGTGGAAGAAATGGAAACCGTATCAATGCACGAACTCTGTGTAGGGATTGTCGTCCTGCTCAAGATAATTATTGTGGATCTGGAGATACAACTGGTGCTGATCAACTTAATACCATACTGGGACAACTCACTCAGGTTATGAATAATAACCTTACTCGTATGGAGCACCCTGATCCTCAACGTGGAGGATCAATGTTAGATCGATTCATGAGGCAACAACCACCAATGTTAAATGGGAGTAAAAATCCCTTAGTATCCGAGCAATGGATAAATTCCCTAGAGAAAATATTTCAGGCTTTGGGAGCAGTGAAAGGGAAAAAGTTATCATGGCAGTTTACCGCCTCACTGGAGATGCTGATCAATGGTGGTCATTGATTCAAAACATGAAGGAAGATGATGAAGTATCGAATATGTAATGGAGGGAGTTCAAAGAGCTTTTCTTAGAAAAATACTTTCCTCGTGACCATCGAGCAGATATGGAAAGGCAATTTCTGAGTCTGAGGCAGAAGGAGGATGAGAATGTCACAAAGTATGAGGCTAACTTTACAAGGTTAGTGAGGAATGCTTCCGATTATATACGTATCCCAAGGAGTAAGATTGATCGTTTATTTGATGGGTTAAAACCATTTCTCCGTCGAGCTTTAGTATCACAAACCTTCTCATCATACGAAGATATTGTCTCGTGTGCTATCAAGACAGAAAAGGAATTCTCTAAGTCTTATGACAACAAAGTAAAGCAAGAGAAGAAGAGAACGGTGGAACAAGAGACAAATAAAGGGAAAAAGGGAAAGAAGGATTTTCCATTATGTGATAATTGTGGGAAGAATCACCCTGGTACATGCCTAAAAAGAATGGGAGTTTGTTATAAATGTGGAGAAAAGGGTCACCAGGCTCATGATTGCAAGGGAAAGAAAGAGGCTATAAATATTGAATGCTAAAATTGTAGGAAAATGGGGCATTATGCAAATGAATTTCCTAAGCATCATGGAAAATTACCTCAGAAAAGGCCAAGGGATCACGGAAAATCTAATGCTATTACTACAGTTGAAACAGAATAATTAATGTATTGGTGCTTTTGGACTCATGGATTATATTCTGGTTATTAGAATAATGTGATATATATATAAGGATTGTACTGCAGTACTTGTTTATTTCAGTAAGGTTTTAATATGATGAAGTTAATCATATTTTTAGTATGTGACAATAAGAGAAACTTTTCTTTGTTTGGGGAATCTGATGTTACAATTGATTTTGGAATTTAACGACCCTTTAGAGAAAGTCTGGACAGAAGTATTTTGGATAACTATAAAGGTTGGAATGGATTAAGTTGATCTTTGGATAGTATTGTTTAAGGTTAAAAAATTTTATGAAGATTATTTTTGGAATATTATAATACTATAGTTTTAGGAAAAGGACAACATGTAGGGTGGGGGCATAACCCGTCGCGTCGGACAAAGCTGCAGGAATCGAACCCACAACCATAGTGCAACAGGCCTTTATTTCCTACCACTAGCCTACAGGAAGTCCCTGGTTATTACAAAATAGTTTTACTAATCTAAATGATATGTGTTAATATTTGGACCCTTATACAATTAGGATAAATAGAATATTTTTGAGTTGTATTACATTTTAGAGTGAAAGATGGGTTTGTGGTAAAAATTTATTAAAGAATGAAAGTCTACATGACAAGTATGTATATTCCCTTACCTTCTTAGTAAATCACCTAAATAAATTCCTAAAATTTATAAAAGGTAACTCAAAACAAAAATGTTGTCGGTTAACTTTTCCTACTGGAGAATCAATGATCGTTTAACCAATCACAAGTTTGTGATTTTCCTGTAGTTAAACTTTCTCCTAATCCTGTTTTCTATAACTCTCCAATAGACCTTGATGGTTTGTTTCTCATCCATATCCATATTTTCATAGAATCCTAGAATGGGAAATCTCGGGTGACCTTTGTACTTATCTTTCGTTATTTTAATGTTATATTTTTATTAACCTTATTTCCGATTTGGGTTTTCCACAAAGGTATTTTCTATTTTCAACATTTTATTTTCAAAGAAAAAAAAATTTCAAATTGTGAGGATGCAATTTATTGAAGGAGGGTAGAATGTAACACCCTGAGCTTCCACGATACGCTTCTCATTCAATAATGCAATAGTTTGCATTGTACGCAACTTCGAGTTCTAAAACACCGCGACTAATCAAAGTAGCAATTATGAATAGTAATAACCACTTTTTAAAATTCTAGAAATTTTATATTTCAAAATGGACTTCATTTTTGTATTCATAATATCGAAATTAGCCTATGTTGAATTTTTGGTATTTTTCTGAGAACTTCTAATTTTTTATGAATAGTGAAAATTACTTAAAAACAACTTTTTTAATCAAAATAATTTATGGTGATAAATTATACTATTTAGTGGTTTTAAAGTATAATTAGAATATATTTTTACCATTTTATCCAATGGTGGTCACTATAATTAATTTAACATTGAAATTGGACATAAACAATTGCCAATATTTTGATATAAATTGTTTCTTAAAAACACGCTATTTGTTGTAACAGCGGGAATTAATTATAAAATTAATTAATGCAACTTATATGTTTGGAATTTTGTAAAATAGACATCATTTTTGAATTCGGAATATCAATTATAGCTTAGGGTGAAATGTAGGCATTGTTCTGAAAAACATCAATTTTTGATGAATAGTGAAACCACTAAGTGGTAGTTAAATAACTGATTTTTCGTTTAAATGAAATATTACCACTTCTGTGATTTTATTTTCAAAAATCCGACATACATTGTTGTCATTAAGAAGTAAAATGTGGTTCAATGAGATTAAAATAATTTTTTGGTGAATAGTAACTTTTAAGTGCTTAATCGCGATTAGAGGTAATTAGTGTAGTTTAAGGTAAAAATAATGTTTTAATAATATGAGATGAGCTTGACACTTGTCCTACTCCTATTGGATGAGTCATGGCCGACCAAGACAACCCATGGGTCATCTTGGGGACCCAATGGAGCCACTTTGGTTGGAAAATGACATTAATATATATATATTTAATGTTAAAATTAAATTGACACAAACATGAGTTGTTTTACTAAAACAGTTTTTATGTGGGGTTAAACAAGTCCAAATTTTGATTATAAATATTCATTAGAAATATAAAAAGATTTCCTACATCATTGTATTTTTTTATAATTTTTAGACATTAAATAAATTAAATTATTTATGACATCATTATGATGCAGCGATGACCTCATTATTTAACGATTTTAATAAAATGAAAAGATAATGTAAAATCTAAGGCTTAAACTTGTCCAAAGACTATTGTATGGGTATATTTCGAACCCTTATCACCTTATCCTCGAATTATACAAGTTTGGGACCTTTAGAATCCGAAAATCATTGTATAATAGAATAACATGTCATTACTTTCCAAAAGTGCCCCTTCTCTCCACTTATAAAAGGCCCCCACCACTCCCACCTTATTCACACCTTCAAGCCATTTGGCTCGGCCAACCTCTGCCCAAATACTCTCCCAACTTCCCCCTCTTACTCCTAGAAGCCTCACTTTGGGCAGAACTCTTCCCAAGGTAGCCTTTGGCTCAAATCAAAAAGAGTTACCCGATTTTGAGGTAATGTCTTCTCTAATGTTGTTTTGTTTTGTTTTTCTTCTCCAACCCCCTAAACTCTTTTTATTCATTTCTTTTGTAACAACACCAGTATCCTAAATATACTAAGATGTTGTTATAAGATGGATTAGATCTGCACTTACACACACCTACATCTAATGGTTAAAGAACATACGTTTTCTGTGGATGGCGAATTTCTGCCTCACGAAACGATGATTGTTCAAAACTCATATAACACTTTCAAAGGTGGCCAGTAAGATGTCACTATTTTTATATATGATATATAATATGTTTATGTTTTACTTATGCTTCTGTATTTCTCATTTATGGCATACTTTATGATTTCCATTATGGGTAAAACGCGATAATTTCATTTTAGGAAGTGCGGACTACCGCCCCCTCAAAGTGATGTGAATCGTTAATGCCATATGTGGGATGTATAAAGGATGGAGTAAATGATATTATATATGATATTATACTGGAACTATATTATACCTTTATATCATTATGATTTAACTCCATTAAATACAAAATAGAAAAGAAAGTAGCGTTCATGCGTACGTACGGCTTACCGTCTCCATGAACGGTACACTTCATTTCTAACCTCTAAATGTTACGTAATATTATAAATGAATGTATATACTGGATATATATGATATATATGACATCTAAATCATGAATATAATTCTGGAGATAATGGATATTCTACCACATGAACAACTTGTAATTATAAGAAGTTTATTGTTGACTCAAGTACCAAAGATCGACAAAACGACCGTTATTAACTTAAATAATTACATAATGTTCATATCATTTTAATAAGTGATATAAAAAGGATAATGAAATTGAAAATGGTTCTTAATAAGGTATATATTAAAACTAGTTTATTATTCAGGAGGTTAAAGAACGGTTGAGTCAAGTCAGACACGAGGTAAGGGAACTTCTTAACCCAACTTCCATTCTTTGGGTTAATCTCCTACTTTCAAATTATGTCATGATATTATTATGTCTTATTTTTTATTCTTTATGTGTACCTATAGTGAATATACATAATATATCTATTTTATTTTAAAAATGATCTTTGTAAGGACTTCGTCTCAATCTCCTTTCATTGAGGCATATTTGGTTTTATACACAAATTTCTTTTATACGGTGTATAAACCACTTTGACTTTTACGTTTATTCAAAAGGAATATTTTTTATACGAAGCATTTACTAAATGACAAAAGGGAATGTTTTTGTCGTACGTATGCGGCGACAACGACTTATCCGCCACCGTGACCACTATTTGAGTTTCGGCTTCCTCTACAAGCCATACCCTTTTTTTAATGAAGAATAACTACCATGTTATACTTTTCTTTTATTTTGGTATTGAAAATGGTTTTTAAAGCGTTTTTATTATATCAATGTGTTGTATTGATATCTTGTGATTGAAATGTGGAAATGTTATGTTTCCTTTATGCATGTTTTATGTGATAAGTTTATGTTATGGTTTATGAGATGTTTAAACCTATTCATATGAGGAATGTATTGGACTTAATATGTGACGGGTGGAGCCCGCTATAGCTCATCGATGCATCGGTAGGTCTCATGAGACAACTAGACGTGGAATTGGCTGAGGCCCTTTCCCAATTTGATTTATGGTTTTGGCCGAGGCCTTAATCATTTTAGACGTCTTGGCTGAGGCCTTGAAAAAATGTTTTAGAATGTCCGGCATTATACATTCCCTCATTATGAAAGTGGTTATTGATATTTCATGTGGTTATTCGACCAGTAGAATATCCATGTGAAGAAGTGAATGGCATTATCTCATTTTACTTTTTCCATATTATGTTGATGTTCAAGTTTAAAAGGCTTTTGTTTTAGTTATACATTGCCTTAAATTTTTATGTTTATTTATGAAAGCTTTCGCAATATTGTTATCCTTACTGAGCATATGAGCTCACCCCTTTCAATGTTTTAATATTTTCCAGGATGTGAAGAAGTATTTTATGAATGTCATGCAGGGATAGTCATAAGAGGATATGAGTGTGGACTATGAATACTTTGTTATTAGTTTTTCACTTTATGATGTAATGTAAGACTTATGAATGTATCTAGTGTTTCCAAGGCTACTAAACTAATCGGTCTTTCGAGACTTGATCTTTTATGATCATGCCAATGTTACGAAGTAATGCACCGGCTCTGGGTAGCTGGGGTCGGGGCGTTACAGTTCACAAACATGAAATTTTGAAAAGGAAAGAATATGTCACCGTTAGAGCTCACCATTCTGGAAACATTGTTCACAAAACTCAAAATTTGGAATAGGAAAGAAAAGGTAACCGTTAGAGCTCACCGTTCTGGAAACACTATTCACAGAACTCAAAATTTGGCATAGGAAAGAAAAGGTCACTGATGGACCTCACCATTAGAGGTTACCGATAGAACCTCACCGATGGAAAAACTGTTCAAGTCTACCGCAAGAAGGTCACCGATAGAACCTCACTAATAGAAGACTATTAATGTATACCAATAGAAGGTCACCGATAGAACCTCACCGATAGAAACACTGTTCACCTAGCGATACTGTTCATAAAACTAGAAACACTGTTCACAGAACTAGAAATTTGGAAAAGTGTTGTGGATATTTCACCTTAACCTCCCGGAACACCTCCAACACCACATTTTCACAAAGTAATGGACTGAAGAGGTCCTGGGAATTTCATAATATACCTTTCAAAACATTCTTGTCCTCGATAATTCAAAACCAACCTAGAGACAAAACAAAAAGAAACGGGTTCTGAACAACCACCCATCGAGATACCTCTCAAAAGAGAACAATCCACAAACGGAACAAAAAAAAGTTCATAAATAAAACATGAAAGGTTTAACCATGAAAGAAACATCAATACATGAAAAGAGTTAAACATTAAATAACTCTGGGTACTGAGCATGTATCTGTGACTCACGCTCCCAGGTACTCTCTTACATGACACCGTGTCGCCACAAGACACGAACTAAAGGGATAGAATGCCCATGAAACACCTTATCCTTGCGGTCTTGGATCTCCACTGGTCGCTCCTCGAAGGTTGCATCATCATCAACATTTATCTCTCCCCAATCGATAACATGAGAGCCATCATGAAGATAGAAACATTGCTAAGATACATGGAAAACATCATGTATCCGACTCATCTGAGGGGGAAGTTCTACACGATACGCCACAGCTACAGCATGAGCTAACACGTCAAAAGGCCCAACAAACCGGGGAGAAACCTTACTTCCACGACCAAACCTTCGCTTCCCACGATGGGGAGTCACCTTCAAAAACACTTGATCCACAAAATTAAACACTAAGGGTCTCTTTATTTGATCAGCAAATAATATCTGAAGATCTTGCGCTGTCTTCATCCTCTCACAAATCACCTAAATCATCTCTGTTGTATTCTACACTAGTTCCGGTCTGAGGATTGCTGACTCTCCGACCCCAGTCTAGCACAATGGAGAACGACAAGGCTGACCATACAAGGCTTCAAAAGATGTCGTACCAATGGTGGAGTGAAAACTATTATTGTAATAAAACTCCACCAAGGTTAGGAGACTCATCCATGAACCTCCAAAGTTAAGAACACAAGAGGGCAACATGTCTTCAAGAGTCCGGATGGTTTGCTATGTATGACGATCCGTTTGAGGATGAAAAGAAGTGATAAGGCATAAAAGAGAACCAAAATCATGTTGGAGACCCCTCCACACCCCAGAGGTAAAACGTCAATCTCTATCATAAATGATCGTCCTAGGGACTCCATGAAGTCTCACCACCTCCTCCAAATACTGCTATAACTAAACATCCACTGATCTCGACTCCATGATCACTATGAAGTGGGTCGATTTTTTTAAACGATCCACTACCACCCATATAGAATCATGTACTCCTGGAGATCGAGGTAAAACTCTAACAGAGTCCATTGAGATGTCCTCCCACTTCCACTATGGAATCTCTAATGGCTGGAGAACACCACCAGGAACACGGTGTTCGGCCTTCACCTTCTGGAAGACTAAACATCGAGACACACACTCAGCAACCACACACTTCAGCCCAGGACACCAAAACTGAATCCTCAAGGATCGGTACATATTTGTCACACCAATATGTACTGCAATGGGTGAACTGTGGAACTCTCAGAGAACTGTCTCGTGCATCTCCAAGGGAACCAAAATCCTACCAAGATACAACACTCGGTGTTGTTCATCCTCTGACCAACCATCAGGGGCCTCACCACAAACAACTCTGTCTCTCCAAACATCCACATCTGGATCACCCAACTGGGACTCTTCCACCATCTTCATTAGGGAAGACTGCACCATCATTTGTAAAAGACAATCTCTACCTCCAACCTCTTCCATATCAAGATGCAAAGCTGACAGTTCCTCCATTACTCTACAAAAATCACAGGATTCGCACACAGCATCACTAACTGACTTTCATCTCAGTGCATCAGCAACAACATTTCCTTTTCCAGGTGTATATGATATTTCAAAGTTGTATTCCTGCAAGAACTCCATCCACCGACGCTTTCACAAGTTCAAGTCCCGTTGAGAGAAAACATACCTCAAACTCTTATGATCGGTGAAAACCATAAAGTGCACACCAATGAGGTAATCTCTTCAAAACATCAGAGCAAACACCACGACTGCCAACTCAAGATCATGGGTGTCATAGTGGCGTTCACTGGGACGCAACTGCTGAGACCCTTAAGAAACAACTGACCTCTGCTTCATGAGAACACAGCCTAGCCCCAGATGTGAAGCATCACAGAAAACATTGAACTGGACTCCCTCAGATAGAAGACAAAGAATGAGATCAATTACTAACTTCTATTTTAGATACTCGAATGATTCCTGACACTGACCAGTCCATACGAAGGCCTGATCCTTCTTGTTCAGAGCTTTTAGAGGAGTCACAACCTGTGACAAATTGGCTACGAATCTTCTGTAGTATCCTGCTAGCCCAAGGAATCTTCGCAGCTTTGAGACTGTCTTGGGGGCTTCCCAAGACACAAAAAATTCTATCTTCGATGGATCCACAGCTAATCTATGTTGGCACACAACATTCCCCAAGAAACGGACTTCTCGAGCCCATAATTCACACTTCGACAACTTCTTGAATAGCTGATGTTGGTGAAGAACTCCCAAAACGACTCTAGATGCTCTGCATGCTCCTCTTCAGATGTGGATTACACCAGGATTTTGTCGATGAAAACCTCCAAAAACATGTCTAGGAACTCACATAACACAGCATTCATCAATCCCATAAACACAGCTGGTGCTTCGTCACACCGAATGGCACTACAACGATTTCATAATTCCCATGATGACAACGGAAGGTAGTCTTCAGGATATCCTCATCCTTTACAAGAAACTGATGATATCCTGACCACAAGTCGATCTTTGAGAACCATCATGCACCCTTTAGTTGATCGAATAAGTCATCAATCCAAGGAAGAGAATAGCGGTTCTTTATTGTCACTTTGTTTAGGCGACGATAATCGACGCACAACCGCAAACTGTCGTCAGCCTTTTTCACAAACAAATCTGGTGCACCCCTTTGTGACACACTTGGCCGAACAAAACTACACTGCAACAGACCATCAATATATATATGTAGCTTTCATAACTCATAAGGGGCCATCCTATACGGAGACATAGAGATAGGAGACGCTCCTGACTATACCTCGATCCCAAACATGATCTCTCATCGAGGGGGTAATGCTACATCCCCTTCGGAAAATACATCAGGGAAATCCTCCAAAACCCTAGGAAAAACCAACTTTTCAACCTTTGAAGAACTTATCATCATCTCAGACATCATGGATTATAAGGATGGAACTCATCTATGACTCATCTGAGGATCTCGCTCACCAACAAACTCCACTTTCCCTCCATCTGCATCAAAGAAAACTACTTTATTCCTATAGCAATCCACAATAGAATGAACCGAATTAAACCAATCCATGTTGAGGATGACATCATATGGTTGTATTCGTAATCAAATTAAATCTCCCTAAGAGCGGTGTTGCCGCAACACTATCTCACAATCTCTACATACTTTAAACAAGTCAGCTCAACCTCCAACTAGCGTAGTCAACGCCAAGGGCACTGGAAGCCTCTCTAACTCACATCCCAAAGCATGGAAAAGGGTAGGTGATATGAATAAGTGTTTCTCTCCTGATTCAAAAAAGTAATACACCAAGGTAGAAACAAGCAAAGGGTACCTCAAATGACGTATGGCTCGCCTGGTGCTGGCCATGATAGAGCGTGAAGCTGAACAGGACCTCCTCCACGACCTCCCTGCCCTTGATGATGACCACCACCACGGCCGCGCTCTGCTCTCTAATGACGGGGACCATCATGGGGTTGTCCTCTGCCTGCTCTATCTACCCTCTGGTGATCTAATGCTGGTCCAACCTGATGATGCTGCCTCGGTTGGAACTGCCTCAACGGAGGAACCTAGAGCGGAGCGCCCGGGGCACGATGACTGCTCTAAAAATTCGGGAACTCTCGTTGCTGATGATCACGGCCACCAAAATAAAAACAGGTGCCGGATCCCTTGGGATAGGCGTGAGAGTTTTTGCCTCTCGAGAAATGAGATGGTAAGGGCTGGGACCTACCCCCAGGTGAACGAAAACTCTTCTACCCTTAAAACCAGAAACCCTGGACCAAAGCTCTGCTTCGTGGGGAATCATGAAGATTCCCCTCTCATGAAAATTTGGTCCTAGCCAAAGTCCTCTCAACAACCTCTCCACTCGCCAGCACCCCAATATATTTCTTTAGCATAAATGGTCTGACCTGGAACTAGATCTCTGCATGAAACGCCTCCTCGAAATGCCTCACCCTGGCCTCCTCATCTGGTAATATGTTTGAAGCATGTTGTAGAAGGTTCTTGAAACGGATCCCAAACTCTCGAACACTGGAGCTCCCCTATCGAAGGGTAAGAAGCTGCTGACGACTGGACGCCTTCACGGTCGAAGAAAGGAATTCAACTCGGAACTTGTCTCGTAGCTCCTCCCATGAGATCCCTGACTCCTCACAATCCCAAAAGAACAAGAGCCACCACTACCTTCCTGCTCCACGTAGCATCGTCACAACCAAGGACACCCAGTGCTCCTTTCGATCACAAATCGAATTGAAGCCTATCTCAACCTCCTCCAACCAGTCTTCTGTGACTGCATCTGAAACGGAGCCCTCGTACTTTTGTAGACTCTGGCACTGAAACACTCGGAGTGTCTTCCTCCAAGTGTCATCATCGTCAACCTCTACTCGTCGGTGATCTACTGGAATAGCCTGCTAGATATCTTCTGTGTTAACCTGACGAGGACATCGACCTAGAGCCATACCTATAAAATAACAAATGTTAAAGATCCTAAGCATGTAATATGGAAGACTCAACATTAATTAATTAATTGTTTTCTTTTATTAATTTTTGGTTAACCTATCCCAAGGTCTACCCATTCAATCATAGTCACAAGGAAGAATGATGCATGATCCTTTCCTAGGTCTCTACCTTGCAACTAGTATAATTTTTTTTAGTAGCCATTGTAAACATAAAGGTCCGTATGTCAGATCATAGAGGGCCCTAATCTCCTATGTCTCAGCTGGTCTCCAGTGTTTACCTCACTTGATAAACATGAATGACATCGTTTCCCAACTAACCCATGCAACCTCACATGTGCCTAACTCAAAACTCCATCCTATCCCTCAACCAGACCTCTGATACCACTCTGTCATGTCCCCCTCCCCAAAAACTGTACCCCTCCTGGGCCGACAATGTGAGAAGGAAGATAATGACCCCTGAGTCCCGCCTCCAGTAGGCCCCGGGTTGGCGACTAGCACCGATGGTATAGTAAACACATAAATGGGAGGCATTACCCTCTAAGAGAACACATGCGGAAGAGAAAGATAAGATAGACACCAATCAACTCCAACTCAGAACTGAAATATAAACGAAACCCAAGTACATATATGAAATTTTAATGAAAAATTACTAAAACTGAAAGGAAAAACTAAATGTACCAAAAAGGAAGTAAAACAGTAGAGACCACAAACCCGAACAGCTCCTCCAACCACAAGCTAGTAGTAACGAGGTTGATCTCCAACCTGCTCCAAGTGACCTGAAAACAGTTTATATATACATAGGGTGAGTATAACAGTATACTTAGTTGGATCCTCCTCAAGCCTCTCGTGAAAAAGTAAAGAAAGAATGCTAAAGCCTAGTGAACAACACGTGAAACTAACTTGTCACCTAAATAGGTATACTAAGATCCTGAAATCACCATGTCCACTCTCACCAAGTAAAACATACAAGAATATAGCATATAATGAAAAATATCAAGGGTACCCCGCTAATACTTCCCCATTGGTTTGCCTCTTTGCCCCAATGACATATGTCTTTTGCATCTCTCTCCAAAGGCTTTCCCGTCTAAACTTGGGCTAAGCTCCACAATCTGCACCACGTGCACCACAAAGGCTTGCCTGTAGACACCTGGGTGAAGCACCACACCATCCTCACAACCAAAAGTAACCAGGTAGTTTCCTGGAGCAACCACAGCTCGTATAACGTGTATCATACGTCGGGTATTATACCTCAATCCATCACAACCCATACTCCGAGTAAGGATCCTCAAGACATCATAGCCTATACACGTTACACCTATAGTAGTCTATATGATACTATATCTAGAATATATGTGTGTGAAATAACCATAAGCCATTAGAGACCTCTACACACATATATGGGAAAAACCAACCGCTATTCCAAAGGCACTAGTATCTACCAAGAGAAGAGGGCGGTGCTAAAGGGGGTAGTCGGCCATCCAACCTCCCATCAGAATGTTTGGGAAAACACCCCCCCCCCCATAGCTCAGAATACCCGGTGTGTTAGTTTCCCTTACTGACAAGGTGGAGTAGCTTATAGAATCCCAAAATTTACAGAATATATATATAACTCACATCCACACTATGGGCATTACCTAGTCTTAGATACAACTACAGCTAACTTCTCTCAGACTCCAGGCTGCTACTTCTAAGACTATATATCCTATAAGCACACAAACATTTGAAGAGATTTATTAGATTACTCCATTATAATTTTATTAGTTCCACTATATGTTAATTAATTCTTTAAACATTAATTAACCATTAACAATTCCACATTAAACTGAATTGGCATCACATTCAATATCAACTACTCCTTTTAAGATTCACATCACCTTTAAAATAAACTATCTCCATCCCCGTGGATTATCAATATTTAATCAAACTTTCGTTACAGAATACTTTCCCATATTCCCAAGCATTCTAGAAAGGCATCTGATGCTACTAAACACAAAGGGGGATCAACACGATGAGTAGATATACTACACATCGAGTCTTTTCCACATATAGCAAGAGCATAGACCCATTATACCTCGAGAGGCTAAACACGGAAAGCATGTGGCATACCCCGCATGTCTTCGCCTCCTTCGGAAGGAGGGTAAGCAAGACCATCTGCCTTGAGAAACGGGGAAAAGTAAAGCAGATAAACAACCAAAAAAACCACCAACAGCCATCCATCACATCCATCCCATACCATCATCCTTGGTGTCCTCCCCAACACCCACATGCATAAGTTGATGCATCTTTCCACCCTAGGCGTCATCTGCTGCCACAATCACAAGTCCCCATGCCTCCACATATCACAACAGCCATCCAGGATCACATCACAACACAAGTAGCAAGAAAACACAACATCACATCAATGGGCTCTTGACCCTTTAAAAATCAAGATGGTAACTCAGAACCCTTTATGAAATTCTCACACAATCTGTTCTTTAATCCATATTGAATTAGAAGATTTGTTATTCGTAGGTTCCAATTATGGGAGACCTAATCAGTAAGCTATCACAATTAAATAACCATGCTTACTTCCCTAATTTGATTAACCTCAAATTAGAACAACAACAACAATGTCAACAAACAGATTCATTTACATGCCTCTTTCTCTTTATCCAATTAATTAACAATTAATTTTGGCTTTACGTTCATTATCAATTTCCATAAATAACTAACAACTAATAAAAGAAATCATAGATATCACTCTATCTAGAAAAACACAAGGCAAAACATTATCATGATACAAAGAAACAACATGGGATTAACCAATTATTTTAATCCAATTCATGTATCTAATTAGGTCAATTTCATTGTGATCCAAAGGGATAAATCATGATAATTCTACGATTTCACATATATAATTAGAGAAGCCACAAATCCCCTACCTCGATGAGATAATGACGTCCTTTATCCACACAATGGGTAACAATCCTCCTCTCACGACAATTGCATCCACCGGAGGATGCCACGGTACGACAGTACCAACCAACCCCAAGAAAACCCCATTAGAATCTTGGAAATTACATGGTATAACATAGAAGGGAGAGAAATTATATGATGATCCCCAAAGGAACGACGATAAAACATACCTTATAGAGAATATTAACTGACACAACTCGGTTGCATCCAAAATAAAGCGGAACCAATTAGAGGATTAGGGTTTGATTTTGAAACTCCTATGGGAATGATTGAAAGGTTCTACTGTATCATAGCTGAGAACAAAGAGGAATAATAAGGGAGGATGATATCTCGTTCCTTTTTAAATATTTAATGAGGCAATTTTTTAAGATCTGGTTAATTCTCCATTAAAAACGGATCGCAATAACCCATGCAGTTTGACCATGTAAATACATCTCAGACTTAGGAATACTTAATATAGGATTGGTGGCCTTTGAATCGGCCTTAGAGTCCTTAAAACAAGGATTTAGATGTATTTTACGTCAAAAGAAATGTCAAAAGGGGAGAAACTATTGGAAGTTGGAAACACTATTTATATACACAAAATTTGGCAAAGGAAAGCATAGTTGACACTAAGAAGGTCACCGTTCAGGAAACACTGTTCACGAACGTGAAATTTAGAGAAGGAAAGAATAGGTGACACTTAAAAGGTCACCGTTCTAGAAACATTGTTCTCAAACATGAAATTTTTCAAAGGAATGAATAGGTGACACTTAGAAGGTCACCGTTCTAGAAACACTATTCAAAAACGTGAAATTTGGCAAATGGAAGAATAGGTGACACTTAAAAGGTCACCGTTTTTGGAACACTATTCACAAACGTGAAATTTGGCAAAGGAGAGAATAGGTGACACTTAGAAGGTCACCGTTCTGGAAGCACTGTTCACAAACATGAAATTTGACAATGGAAAGAATAGGTCACCGTTAGAGCTCACTATTCTGGAAACACTGTTCACAGAACTCAAAATTTGGAAAAGGAAAGAAAAGGTCACTGATAGACCTCACTGTTAGAGGTTACCGATAGAACCTCACCGATAGAAACACTGTTCAAGTCTACCGATAGAAGGTCACCGATAAAACCTCACTGATAGAACATTATTCAAGTCTACCGATAGAAGGTCACCGATAGGACCTCACCGATAGAAACATTGTTCACCTAGTGATACTGTTCATGAAACTGGAAACACATTTCATATAACTAGAAATTTGGCAATGTGTTGGGGATATGTCACCTTAACCTCCCTGAACACCTCCAACACCACATTTTCACAAAGTAATGGAACGGACAGGTCCAGGGCTAGTACAAATAACACATTGAAATTAATATTATTAATTATATTATCTTCATGGTATTTTAATGTTTTTTTTATTATTACTAATTTGGTGTTTCCTAATTAATATGTTGCAAGGGATTTTCATATCACTTTTTACTCTTGTGAGCTAAATGTAATGTTCACAACATACATATTTTGTGTTGTCTTCCTACATAATATTTTTTATATATTATATCCAAAATAATATTATCTTAACGTAATTTACAACTTTCATTTAATAATATTATTAAATGAGGATTGATATTTAAATTGATTCAAATTGGTATGGAATACTTTGGAATGTTTAAATATTATATTCTTCAACAATAACAATAATGATCATTGAATAGTATTTCCATTAGAGGAAATTATATTCACATTCTTCAATAAACCTATAATTTTCTCTCATATTGTTATTCACGAAAATTTTCATGTATTAGGATAATTTTTACACTCTTTGGTACTCAAAATGTTTTAGAATATGTTTTTCAAAAAATCCATCATTATTTATCTCTTAATTCAGAGAACAGGTTTTCTACTAAAAAAAATTTATTATTAAATTCCTAAAAATTTGATCTTAAAATGATTTGGTAATGAAGATATGACTATTTTTTCTTCTTCCAATGTTTTTAATGTAATCTTCTTGATTCTTTCCCGAAAAGGCATTTTTCAATCTTTTTTACTGTGGAAAAGTAATATTCTTCTTCCTTGTACGGAAAGTACATATTTACCCACTATAATTTTTATTAAAATTCCGTTTGATGTATGAAATTATTTTTTATAAAAAAATTTATAAAATGATTTTTAATGAAAATAGATTCCAAAATTTCTTAACAAACAAAAAGATATTTTTCTCAACAATAATTTTAAAAGATACCTTAATGATTTTTATATTCATCAATAACAACTACAATTTATTTTTACTCCATGTGGGATTTGTTTTATTGATACCATCATTATTCTTCCTCTGAATGGTTTATGATTTATTTGGCCAAGGATATTATTCACATGCACATCATTGATTTATATGTTAGTCCCCATAAAATATTTAGCATCCTATTATTTTTGAACCTTGAAAAAACATAAATTATCCATTTTATTTATCAAGGATATTACTATTTCATAAAATATAAACCATTTTACATATGGTGTCTATTTTGATAGTTATTTGATTATTTTGGAATATATTATTATTTTTGTATTATTTATTAAATTTTCGTTTTTAAACATGAATATTTTTTATTTCATCTATTCTATTTTAGAAATACATTGGGCTAGTAATTGATGGGTGGAACCTAAAATTTATATTTCTCCTTGAGACATAAACACATTATAATGAGACAAATAGTTTGCACATATTAAATGGTTTTCTATTTTTATTTTTAAACTAACTTGTAAAGGGTCTTGATGGTATATATTTCTACGTTCCTCATACATGAAGTCCAGTAAGAAATATTTTCCCTCGTTTTAGTTTCAGTTATTATACATCCATGATATTTTTAATCAACATATCTATGGATACATTTCATTTTTAGTACATTGATTAAATTTCATGTGTTGCAGTTTCTTACATTTATATTTTTTTCCTTATCTAGTTACAAGAATGGAAAGTGTTTTATGTTATTTCTATTTCATATTTTTTACACACTTCCATTTAGTTTATTGATTACATGGAATGTGTGTTCAATTTTTCCACCATTCCATATTGAATTTTTTCATAGATTTTTTATTTTTTATACTAAAATTTTTTCCTTAATAATTATTTGAGATCACCCTTATTATGTTTCGTTCTCCAAGAAACCAAGAAAAAAACTATAATGTATATTCATGGAATTATTTGATGGAAAATAGATATCCTCAAAGTTATTTATTTAGGATAAACAATTATGTTGTAATTGGATTAGTGTTTTGTAATACAAAACTCATTTATGTATATTGTTTTTTAAAGACTATTAAACTCTCGGTACATCAGTGATTGATTCCTTTCAATCATGAATATTTAATTGATAGTTGACTGTAATGTCTTGGATTTTCCATGTATTATTTTTAAATATTATATGAAATTATTTCGAGACTGGGAGTGAAAACGGCCCATCATTCTGGGGAATAGTGAGCCCGGAATGGTGGATTGAACTTTTTTTAACTTAAATGATTCGGTACTTGTGTGCGGTAGTGGAAGTTTTCAAACCGATTCCTTGATAAAAAATTTGAGGGCACCATTGCGTCTGGGGCGACAACATTACCAAAGAACATGCCTAACCTCGACTAGCGCGGGTTGAGTGAAAAATTAAATTTTTGGACGTTTTAAGTAAAATAAAATAAAATAAATTTTCATGTTTATTTTATATTCTTTTATGGAAACATCCATTGCAGCACGGAGATGGGGAAACTGTTTCCTTAATAAATTCAATGTCATAAGGGCATAAGAAACATCCACTTGTCTCATTAATTCCGCAGCATAACAGAACGCTGAACGACATTTCCCTTTTTAATGGGTTTTGCGATTGGTGGTCATTGATGAATTTTTTAGGAGAGGCTCTAGGGAAATTTCTGGAGCCTTGGAGGAAACTCTCGGCGACAAATGACGACTAATCGAGGCTGTGAATTGTTGCTCCAATGGTGTTGAAGGGTTTCGACGATGAAAGAAGCGTGACACAATGATCGTTATTCAACCGGTTTATAGTCGGGGCTATTATTTCATTCATATTTCCCCGTTTTGGAGTTTAAACGATGATCGTGGATCGACCACAAACAAGTTAATCTGCAGAATTTTACTTTATTGGGTGAAAGTTTTATTTGGATGATTATAGGAAAATAATCCATGTGGTTTTTTGATGATTTCTGATTTGTTTAAGTATACTAATGGGAGCAGATCAATGTCGTGAAGAATGATGGCAAAGGTTCGTTCCCCAAATTTGTTTTATTGGATTTCCCCCTTTTTTATTTCATGTGTTCTTCGCGTTCTTCACGGGGTGATGAAAAATGGATAGTTGCATGTCCATTTTGTGACACAATGATCCCAAATTTAAGAATCGACACCACAGCGACCCTTCGGATGTGCGACGACAAAGCCAGACGACGAATCAGACTAGATCGGGACGGGTCATTCTTCGAGAATTCCTCGCGTGGGAAGATAAAAGAATGTTTTTGGGATCGATTGGAGGACTAAAAACACCGGAAGAAGCATTGTGGTGTTGGGGTGACCAAAACCTGGGAGTTTTGTGGTCATCGGACAACTGGATCGATGATCGGGGCAGCACGGGAGGTGTGCTGGTGAAGAGCGTCGTTTCTGGAAATTTATAGAATAAATGGCATGTACTTCCTAAGAACACGCCATGTTGTATTGGGATTGGTGGCTAGGGTTTTGGGGGCTAGAGAAGGATCACACGGCGTGTGACCCTAGTCACACGACGTGTTAGACTTCCCTCGAAGCTCGGCGTGTACTTTGGTAAGTACACGAAAATGGGTTGGACTACACAGCATTAGACGACACGGCTTGTACAGCAAGGCAGAGGCGGCTATTCGTAACTCGGTGTGTATCCAGGTGGTACACGGACATGGAAAGGAGTACACAACCATGTACTCCGTCACATGGCCAGGTGAGGCCAGTAACGTGGGGCACCCCGTGTACCGATTACACGGGTTGGAGTACACGGGTTGATGACTGTGTACGGGCACATATCCAGTGTACACGGAGCCAACCCCAGTCACTCGGACACGGCGAGTACACCATTCTACATGTCGTGTAATATGTTTTCTACATGACAAGCATTATGACATAGGCTTTTATACACGGGCAGTACCCAGGGCCAGACTACATGGCATGTAACTTCTCTACACGATGTGTACTTTTTTGGAAAACGGAATGGTCCTCTTGTTCCCCGCATCATAGAGATATTTTTTTTGGGTTAGTGCCCCTTCGTCTCTTTCCCCTAAAGGTCAGGCATCATTTCCATCTACAGGAGTATGATCCATTCAGCATGACTTTCTGTGATAGAGTGAGGCATCCATCTGAGAGGCCCAGATAGATATCCTCTATCCATTATTGACCATAGTTAGAGTATGGCATTGACCTGACCAACACCACCGATCATTGATCCTCTACCTAGAAGGTGAATTCCAGATGAGTCACGGTATCCACCCTAGCCCTATAAGTGATCCTCTTTTGTGTATCATGATCTTTCCGACTAAGAAGTGTGTCTCCAATAATGAGTGAATATATCTACCGTAACCTTCTCACTCATGATTTTGTCTCCTGTAATGAGTGTAACGACTTCTCATGATGCTTATCGATGAATATTTCTTCTCAGACAGACGTCATTAGAACTATAAGACTTGCAGAGTGTGTTCTCTTAGAATGAGTGCTTCGTGGAATCTTCGAACTAAACCCCTAGTTGGGGGTATGTGGTTGTGTGACTCGTCACTAAACTACGGGTCTGGGTTTTTAGTATATCTGGTTTGTGCCGTGAATAGCTGAATGTACCTTTACATTGTGTACTAGTTTGTAGTTTTTGGGGTCCTCTATTTAGTATTGTTATACTCACCCCTACACAGGATTTTCCTGCATGCGTCGTGTCTTGTGCAGATGAGCAGCCTTTTGACAGAGTCTAGGGTGAACCATGATAGGACCGATCTTTCTGAGTTCCCTACAGGACGAGGCATTCCTAGGGCTATAAGCGGTAGCCCCAGTACGTTTTGTTTTTATAGGTTGGACTTTTCAGTTTTAAGACTTTTATTTTGGTGGGCTTGTATTCTAGCTGAGTTTACATTTAGTACTTTACCTTCCATTATACTCTGTTGGTTAGGTTTAGATGTATGCATGCATTTTGTTCCATAGTGTTTTTACAATTCATCATTTGTGGGCTTGTAGATGTGTGCATGTGTACATGTACTTATGAAATGCCTCCCATGACTAGTAATATGCCTAATCGGTGCTAGTCACCAGCCCCTGGCCTATTGGAGGCAGTCTTAGGGTGTCAGAGCACGTGCCCCACTGTGACGGTTCATGAGAGAGTTGTATCAAAGGTGGTAGGTTATACCATTGGACCAAGAGTCTGTGTTTTTGGATTGGGAAAACTGTGTTCAGTGTTTTGAGTTCGGCCTTCAAGCTAGAGACTCCAGTATTGATGTGGCGGTCGACGTATCCATACACTAGGACTCTGATAACCTGCTTTTCGACTCAGTACACGAAGACAGTAGTTGCGAGGAAATAAAATAATGGGATGTGTTTTCCATATCCTTTGTGTCATCTATCATGATAATCTCATTGACCATGGTACATCTTGTTTCATTATATAATGCCTCTGCGATGCATACACGCTATGATTCAGCAGCGCGATCACGAGGAAGACCCCCTCCGTGACGAGGATTCGATACAGGGGCCAGTCTCCCTGGCGTTGCCACTAGATGGTGCACTTGGTATTCCACCACCAATGGAGAGGCCAGTGGTACCTATAGTACCGACCGGCAAGGAGCGCAAGCTTAGCGCACTCCATGAGTTCTAGAGATAGAGACCCCTCAGGTTCTGATGTGAGCCCGGTCCTCAGGCGGCTGATGACTAGTTTGAGGCGGTGAACATCGTTTTCCATCTAGTGAGGACACTAGCAGACTAGATGGTGATCCTAAGAGAATGCCTCAGTGGTCGAGAGCTTCTTGGAAGAGCATAGAAAGCCGATTATAGTCAGCAGCAGGTAGACAGGTGCGGAAACATAGACGGCAAGGAGCCGGCATCAAACACAGGGATCTGAACGCGGGAGGCATCCTAGGAGGACCCAGGACTGAGAATCGATAGTATAGTTCCCTCATGATGGATCCAGTCAGCCTATGGAGAAGTGATGCTATGCGTGCGACGGTAGGGGACATCTCACAAGAGATTGCCCGACCCGTCGAGCTGCTGAAAGGGAATCTGTGGATGGACCACCGAGGCAGTGGCCGAGAGTGGAGAAGACAGACCTTCCAGATGGCAGATATGGAAGAGGAGTAGGGAGAGCTGCGGGTGGTGGAAGACACTTTAACTTACATCGACCACCACCCCCAGGAGGTTCGCATCACGCATGGGGAGCTGGGCGACAGGGGAGGGGACAACTGCATGCGGTCGAGGCATACGTCCCATGGGCTCCATGGATGATTTGAGGTATGATATGTGTATTTTCTACCATAGATTCCGTACTTATAGACATAGGTTCCAGTCATTCGTTCATATCCACATGTCCTATTCGAATCCTCGAGATTCTGGTAGAACCGGTGACTCGATTCATACGCTTAGAGACACCTACAGGAGGAGACTCGACAATCACGGACCTTTGCAGATAGTGTGATCTTACCCTTGGAGACGAGTGTTTTGGTTGGAACATCTTGGTGGTAGAGTTAGGGCCTTATGACGTCATTATTGGTATTGATTGGTTTTCCTCGGTCCATGCCCAGATTGACTATTTTAGGTGAAGATTACGGTGTGTCCGCCGTCATGGAACAAGGTTTTCCTTTATCATAGAAAGGTAAACCCAGGCATCCCAGAATGAGCTTATGAATACGAGGGTGCATCCAATCAATCATGATTTCACTAGATTTTCCCTCAGAGCAGTGGATGTTGTGAGCTCCCAGTTCCCAGTAGTAATGTCGGAGTATGAGGACATCTTCCCGGAAGATGTACCAGGATTACCTCCCCACCAAAAAATCGACTTTTACATCGACATAAACTCCGGGACGACACCAATTTCTTCATAAGAATATCGGATGGCTCTTGTAGAGCTTCTCAAGCTGAGGGTGCAGTTGGAGGATTTTCAGAGCAATGGTTTCATGAGACGCATTGTTTCACCCTGGGCGGCCCCAATTCTATTTTCCAAGAAGGGAGACGGGAGTCTGAGAATGTGAGTGGATTACCGGCGCCTGAACCAGGTGACGATGAAGAACAAGTATCCACTACAAAGGATCGATGACCTCTTCGATCTGTTGAGAGGGGCACAATAGTTCTCGAAGGTTGACCTTCGATCAGGCTATCACCAGTTATGAGTATGGGACAGTGATATACCGAAGAATGATTTCAGATGCTGCTATGATCACTATGAGTACTTGGTGACGCCTTTTGGCGTGATGAACGCCCCTGCAGTGTTCATGGGAATGGTGAACTAGATCTTCTATTCATACTTGTACTGGTTCGTAGTGGTCTTCATCGACAACATCCTTGTGTACTCGACGTCAGAATAGGAGAATGTGAGACACCTGTGGATGGTTCTATACTTACTTCCAGAGCACCATCTTTATGGGAAGCTCTCAAAGTGCTAGTTCTAGATTCAGGATGTCCACCTTCTAGGACATGTCATCTTAGCAACTGGAGTAGCTGTAGACCCAGCCAAGGAGGATGCTGTGTTAGCATGGGATCCTCCTCAGAATGCGACAGAGTCGCAGATCTTCCTTGGGTTGGCAGGATATTACCGGTGATTCATTCCTGACATCTCTTGGATATCATCACTGATGACAGCCATGACCATGAAGTGGAAACCCTTCATATGGATGTAGAAGTGCCAACGGGATTTCGAGCAATTGAGATAGAGTTTGACAAGAACCCGAGTATTGAGGGTGTCAAGTACGTAGTTTTCTGCGACACATCAGGGACTGCTCTTGGTTGTGTCCTGATGCAGAGGCAAGCAGTGATTGCTTATGTTTCACACCAGCTTAGGCCACATGAGAATGATTATGTGACCCATGATCTCTATGGTAGTCTTCCCATTGAAAATGTGGTGACACTACCTTATGGGTGACCGGTTTATCATCTACTCTGACCATAAGATCCTCGTGTACATCTTCTCACAAAAGGATCTGAATATGAGGCATAGTCATTGGCTAGAGTTCCTCCAAGATTATTATTTCGTGATCATCTTTACTCCTAGTAGGGGGAACAATGTGGCGGATTCTCTTAGCAGGAGGTCGAGCTCACAATTTTTGAGTGAGGTGGTAGAACATTTAGCCGGTTTACAGTTATCCTTTGTGGATGGAGAGGATACAACTTACCTACAGTCGATGGTTTCCGCCCCGACACTCTTATAAAGGGTTAGGGAGGCACAGCTAGGAGATGTACACTATGTGGCCTTATGTTCCTAGTTATCCACATGACATGTTCTTGATGGATATTAGCATGGTGGGGAGAACATACTTTTTTTTCATAAGATGCACTATTGAAATGGAGGCTTTGCAGGAGGAGGTCTTGACGGATTTTCATATATCCCCATTGGCAGTACATCTAGGAGTTATAAAGATGTACTAGGACCTCCGATGACAGTTTTGGTGGTCATGCATGAAAATGGGAGTAGCAGAGTTCGTTTATCGATGCCTTACATGCCAGCAGGTGAAGGCCGAGAACCAGGTTCAGGCAGGATTAGCCCACAGCCTATATGTTCCAGAGTGGAAGTGGGATGGAATATCGATGTACTTCATGATAGGATTATCACAGACGTTCAAGGGGCATGATTCCATTTAGATTATCATTGAAAGACTCACCAAATAAACCCACTTCCTAGCCATCAGGGAGCAGAGTTCTGTAGAGATCTTGGGACACCTCTACATGTAGAAGATAGTTCGGCTTCAAGGAGTCCACTTGATGATAGTCTCGGACCAAGATTCCCGGTTTGCATCCCGGTTGTGGAAGGGATTGAAGAAGGATTTTGGGACTCAGCTACGCTTGATCACAGTGTTTATCCCCTGACCGATGGTCAGACAGAGTGGACCATTCTGGTTCTGGTGGATATGTTGTGGGCCTGTTTCATGGACTTTTGGTGCTGTTGGGAGGACCACCTACCACGGGTGGAGTTTACGTACAACAATAGCTACCACTCCACCATTGGTATGGCACTGTTCGAGGCCTTGTATGGGAGACCTAGCCAGTCACCACTTTGCTAGGCCAACACTGGAGAGTCAGCACTCATGGTACCAATGGTGGTGTGAGCTACCATCGAGAAGTTGCAGGTCATCCTGGAGCGGAAGAAGACTGCACAGAGCTGGAAGAAGTCTTATGCTGACAGATGACAGAGGCCTCTGGAGTTCGAATAGAGAGACCATGTCTTTCTTTGGGTCTCACCTCGATGAGGGTTACATAGATTTGGCTGAGGCGGCAAGTTATCTCCGAGGATCATCAGGCCTTTATATATACTTTACAGAGTTGGTGAGGGGGCATACCTCCTAGATCTACCACCACAGTTTCATCGGGTATATGATTTCTTCCACATGTCGCAGTTGAGGAGGTACGTGGATGACCCATCACACGTCATCTACTGGGGAGACCTGGACATTGAGGATGGAGTGACATTTGCCGAATACCCAGTGGAGATCGAGTATCGGAAGGAGAGGATCTTTCGTGGGCAAACTATTATCTTGGTGCGCATCTGGTGGCCGCACGTGAATCTTCAGGAGAACACGTGGGAGCAAGAGGCCCAGATTCATGCTCAGTAACCACATCTTTTTTAGTAGCCTGTTTTGGGAATTTCGGGGACGTAAATCCCCAATGTGGGGAGAATTTAATGTCTTCAATATTCCGTGTATTATTTTAAAATATTATATGGAATTATTTCAAGACCGGGCATGAAAACGACACATGATTCAGTGGCCCAGTGAGCCTGGAATTGTGATTTGAAAAAAATTTTAAGTTATGTGAGTCGACCCTTGTGTGTGGTAGTGGAAGTTTCCTAACGGATGCCAAGATTTAAAATCTATGGGAATCGTTGCCTCTAGGGTGATGAATTTACCTATGAACTAGCGTAACCTCGACCGGTGTGGGTTGAGGGAAAAAGTTAATTCTAGGAAATTTTACGTAAAATAAAATAAAATAAATTCACAAGTTTATTTTATTTTCTTTTATGAAAACATCCGCTGCAGTGCAATAATTGGGAAAATATTTCATTAATAAATGCCATGTCATAATGGATTAAGAAAAAACCACTTGACTAATTAATTCCACAGCATAACAGAATGCTGAATCACATTTCCCTTTTTAATGGGTTGAGCGATTGGTGGTCAATGATGAATTTTTGAGGGGATGCTCTGGAGATATTTGTGGAGCCTTAGAGGAAATTCTCTATGAAAAAACGATGAAAAATCAAAGCTGTGAATCGTTGTGCCAATGATGTTGAAGGGTCTCGATTATGATGGAAGCGTGACGTGATGATCGTTCTTCAACCAGTTTATGGTAGGGGTTGTTATTTCATTCCACTTTCCCAGTTTTGGAGTTTGAACAACGATCACAGATCAACCACGAACAATTTTATCTGTGGATTCGTACATTATTGGGGGAGAGATTTATTGGGATGATTATGAGGAAATAATCCAGTTTTTTTTGTTGATTTCTGCTCTGTTTAATCCAACTAACGGGAGCAGATCAACGTCATGATGAATGACGACAGATGTTCATTCCTCAAATTTATTTTATTGGATTTCTCCCCTTTTTCTTTTGTGCGTTCCTCACAATATTTGAAGGGCGACGAATAACAGATCATTGTGTGTTAGTATTGCGATGCAACAATCCCAAATTGACGAATAAACACCACAAAGACCTTGCAGAGGTTCGATGACGATGGCGGACAACGAATCAGACCAGATCAGGAAGGGTCGTTCATCAAGCATTCCTCACACGGGAAGATAAAATAATTTCTTTAGGACCGATCATAGGTCTAGAAACAGTGGAAGAATCTTCAGGGAATTAGGGTGACCAAAAATCATGGGGTTTTGTGCCGATCAGATAGCCAGATTGATGATCGGGGCAGCATGGGAGGCGCGCCGGCGAAGAGCGTTGTTTCTGGAAATTTCCAGAATACACGGCATGTACATCCTATGAACATGCCGTGTAGTACTGTCGGCAGTGACTATGGTTTCAGGGGCTTGAGAAGGATCACACGGAATGTGACCCTGGTTACACGGCGTGTTAGACTTCCCTCGATGCTCGGCATGTACTTAGGGAAGTACACCGACATGGGTTGAATAAGACGGCTTCAGACGACACGACGTGTACACAAAGGTAGAGGCGGCTACGCGGATCTCGACGTGTATCCAGGGGGTACACGAACATGGGATAGAGTACATGACCTTGTACTCCATCACACAGCCAGTAGAGTCTAGTAACGCAGGCCACCCCGTGTACTGATTACACAGGTTGGAGTGCATGGGTTGATGAATGTGTATAGGCACATGACCAGTGTACCCAGAGCCAACACCAGTCAATCAAACACGACGTGTACATCGTACTAGACGTCGTGTACTATGTTTTCTACACGACCAGCCTTAAAACATGGGCCGTTGTACAAGGGTAGTATCAGGGGTCAGACTGCACAACATGTAACTTTTCTATACGCCATGTACTTTTTGTAAAATGGAATGGTCCTATTGTTGACCGCATCATGGACATCTTTTTTTGGTTAGTGCCCCTTCATCTCTTTCTCATGAAGATCAAGCATTTTTTCCTTCTATAGGAGTATGATCCCTTCAGTAGGACTTTCTATGATAGAGTCAGGCATCCATCTGAGAGGTCCAGATCGAGATCCTATATCCATTATTTACCCTAGGTAGAGTCCGACATTGACGTGACAAACTCCACCGGGAATTGATCCTCTACCAAGAAGGTGAATTCTGGATGAGTTGTAGTATCTTCCCTGGCCCTGGTAGTGATCCTCATCTATGTATCATGATATTTTCCACTCAAAAGTGTGTCTCCCATAATGAGTGCATCTATCTACCATATCCTTCTCACTAAAGAGTGTGTGTCCCATAATGATTGTAACTACCACTCATGACGCTTCCCGATGAACATCACTTCTCAGACAGACATCATCGGATCTATAATACTTGTGGAGTGTGTTCTCCCGGAACGAGTGCTTCATGGAATCTTCGAACTGAACCCCTAGCTGAGGGTATGCGGTTGTGTGACTTGTCTCTAAACTATGGGTCTTGGTTTTGAGTATATCTGATTTATGTTGTGCATAGCTGACTGCACCTTTACTTTGTGTACTGTTTTGTGGTTTTTTGGGTCCACTACTGTGTATTGTTCTACTCACCCCTACACGGGCTTTTCCTGCACGTGTCGTGTCTTGTGCATACGAGAAGCCTTTTGATAGAGTCTAGGGTGGACCAGGACAGGACTTAGCTTTCTGAGTTCCCTACAGGCTGAGGCGTTCATAGGGCAACGAGCAGCAACCCCATTACCTTTTTTGTTTACAGGTTTTACTTTTCATTTTTCAGACTTTTGTTTTGGTGGGCTTGTATTCTGGCCCAGTTTACAGTTAGTACTTTACCTTCCATTGTACTATGTTGGTTGGGGTTAGATGTATGCATGCATTTTGTTCCTTAGTGTTTTTACATTTCATAATTCTTGGGCTTAGAGATGTTTGCATGTGTAAATGTACTTAGGAAATGCATCCCATGATTAGTAATATGCCTACTCGGTGCTAGTAACCAGCCCCCCAGCCTATTGGAGGCAAGCTTGGGGAGTCACGGCGCGGGACCCACTGGGACAGATTGTGACATTGAAATTGGTTCGACGTTTTCTAGTGTCAGGACAGTACATATAATTCTTATTTTTTATATATTTTGTTGGTTTATTATATGTCTTGGTGGATAGAATTTCATTATGTTAGGAAACACAACTCCTTAACTATTTGTATATGTTTTATATTTTATTAAATATTTTATATTTGGTGTACCCAAATCATTAATTATTGATTTTTAAATCAATTTATAAAATAAATACATATTAAATTATTGATAAAGTAAGTACTCCCACGAAAAAATTCAATTCATATCATCCATAACCAAATGGGTTTGAGTTAATTATCATATACAGTAATTAAAATGATTATTAACATGATTGATAAAAAATTGAAGATTTTGGTATGAAGTCTTTTTGAATTAATTTGATAATATAAGGTTACATATAAAACATTATATGATATGTAAAGATTTAATTTATTATTTATAAAATCATTTCATTTACCAATATAACATTAAAATATATCATTATTGGATATTAAAACATGAAACAATGACCCTTAATATAATATTTTACAAATAAAACTATATTTTCCCAATTTATAAGAATTCGTAGAATAAATGTATCATAATATATCAATAAATAATAATAAAACTTATGTTTTTTCATAATAACATTGATGAAACATTGTCATGTGTGCTCTCAAAAATATTTATACTAAGTGCAGCACAGTGGCTGACCTTGGTCGATCTCATGAGGAGTCTTTTTGTGGTCAATCACTCACTAATTCTAATTCACTATGTATATATATATTTATAAAATAAAATCACCATAAATAGACATTTGAAAATTGAAAATGTTAAAATAAAAGTAAATATTCAGATGCAATGCAAAAAAAATGAATGCAAACAGAATGATGTTAGACAGAAAAGAGATCCTCCCAGGAGATTATCCAGAGTAAACCTTCATCGTCTCTTTTTTTTATTTTCCAATTTACTTAATGAACATGCTCCATAGATTGCATGAACATACCCTTATTACTATGGTTGAGAACATAAGATACATTCAACGATCACTGAGATACCGTACACCCACCTCCTCGATCGAGGGAGAATGTGACAGAAGTGAAGGCTAAGCTTCAGGTGGCAAGTGCAGACACAAAGGTTCCTTGCCCACTAAGATCCCACTTAGCCTAACTCTATGTAAATAAGAAACAATAAAACATTAATGATCAATGACTTGGGATCACCACTGAATTACTCCCCTAAGAAATTCCTCAGGTTAGCTACTCATGATCATGAGCATAAGAGTTCATAGTGGTGGAGAAAATGGGGGAAGAAAACAAAAGAGAGAAAGAAAGGAAAGAAATGAAAACACTTAAATTCAAATATTGAATGTAGTTAAAGAATTAAATTAAAAGAAAATAAAATACTAAAATACATATAATGGCCAAAAAATGCTATTCCAAAGTCGCTAACCCTTGTAAATGAAAAAGAGATACACTTTTATAGTGAAAGGGTGTGAAAATTTGGTTCCAAAAATAATCTCTGAATGTAGGCGCATGGCTGGCCTCCTTAATGACAGAATTTGGATCTTAGTACTTCTTTCAAGTTGTTTTATATCTCTACTATATCTACCCACAACATTTCATTATAATTGGACATGGGGGGAGAGATATATATCCAATGTACTCAGGATATGCAATTATGCCAAACAGACTCTTCGTCTTCCAATGCACTGAGTTCCAACGCATTAATGACCTTGAGAATTAATGAATCATGTGCGTCCATATTAGTCTAACATGTTCCTATGGATTTATTCTTGCTCGATGTAAACATTCAGCTCCAATGGGGCTTCCATTTATGAGATATGGTCCCGACATTAACATTCTATAGTTCTGTAGACAGTTTTCGAGGCCTAACTTGTGAGCTGGATTTGAGCTTCCAAATGATTGATTGAGCTTTGAGTTCACAAGGATAAAATGAATCTAATAGAACCTAAAAACCTATAAAAGAATAATTTTTCAATTTGGATCAATTTAGAAAACGTTATGGCAGAAACATTATAATAAATGAAAACTGTTTAAATCCAAAATAAGCCATTTTAGCAATTAAGATAAAAATACTTCTAAAACATAAAATGTGACAATTTACTATTAAAACCCAGATTGGTTGGATTAAAAACATTAATATTCATAATAAAATAATTGAAAATATTTGTTCTATAAAACATCATCCTAAAAATTAAATGCAATGAAGGATACATGGTATCTATCATTTTTTCTACTCTGAAATACTTTATTATTAAATTGAACTCCAAATTGGAGTGAACATACATAATTTTAATTGTTTTTCTATTTGCTACTATATAAATATAAAGACATTAAATATCTATATGTTTTTAATGAAAATGTAAAATGGATGCAGATTATTCATCAAGAGATCCCTTATGAAAAATTTACTACCTTTATAAATAAATATTTATCAAGACATATTTTTAAGACATATTTTAATTTTTAATTGTTTACTAATTTTTTATTATTTAATTTTTTTAAAATAATATTATTATTTAATGAATTTTGCGTTTAAATATCATTTGATTTTGAAACATTTAGATATGTTTATGATAGAAAGTGTTTTTTATTTTATTTTAATTTATTTTTATATGATTTTTTATTTTTCTTTTAATATAAATCATGATGTGTATAGTTGTTCTATAATGAAATTAAATTATATGATTAGTTTTTAATAGTTATTTATAATATTTTATTATATATATTTAAATATTATATTCACAGATTATATTAATTTAAATATGTTAAACTTTTTACCTCAAAATGTGTGACATATATATATATATAATTGATTTAAAATAATTCACAAAAATATATGTTTTATCCTTTTTATAATAATTTTTTCTATGCAATAATATTGTTACATGTTTTTAAATCCTTAGAGGATTTTTATATTAATATTATTTTTTTCGAGTATAATTGTTTTGAGTTTAGTTTTTTTGTAGTTTTCATAAAAAATTTCGTTATTTAAAATATTTCTTTCTTTATAAATTTTTTTGAATATTTTATATTTAATGTTATGTATATAGTTAGGTAAAAAATCAGTATCATTATAATTCAAATTAAAACTATTACAAATTTTTTAGGGATGTATATTATGTTATCATTATTTATATAACGTATTCAATTATTTTACTAAAACCCTATATCACGAATCATTATCCATTAATTTATGATGTGGATGACAATTCTTTACATTTCCTTTAATTATATGATACTAATATCAAATCATAATTAATTAATTGGATCTACAATCCTAGATCTGGGGCTATAAATACATAACATATATACACATATTGTGATATACATCCCTATTTACATAATGTTTCACTAAAAATTCCACATTTAAATTCCAGTGACCATTTTAGGTTTAGAGTTTTAGAGATTTAAATAAAATATTTTAATAGTAGAACGCATGTTCACTGTATAAAAAGAAAAAATTTCATATTAGAAAGGATACTAATTATTCCATAATTTTTCTTCAACGTCTCCTCTAGAAAGATTAAAAAATAACTTATAAATAATTAATATATAATAATTACCACCACAATCTATGGTAAATGAATTAATTGGTGATCTCCAAAACTTTTTAAGGGTAACCATAATCGAAAATAATCGACATTTCAAGTGAATATCATATAAAAATTCATGTATAATAAATAGACAAAAGAATGTCTTACCTAGCGAATGTTTTTATTAAAAAATGGGATAAATCATGGAATAACATAAAGAATGAATAAAAATTGATTGAAAACATGATTCAATAATCATTTTCCCTAAGAGAATAACATATGAATAAGGTAGTGGAATACAAATTTGTACATCAAACATTATTGACTCATATTTACACCAAATCATTTTTCATATGCTAAATAAATAATGGTTATTGAAATAAATATAGCATAAAAGATAAAATATCTTATTTTGAAATGATGGAAATCACTTTTTAATATTTTGAATTTTTTTGTTCTAAAAAATATATTACAAAAATAGTATTATATTTTCCTTCGAGAAATTGGTATAGAGAATTATGACGATCAAGGAAAATAATCCATATTATATTTCACAATATGAGGGGGGAACTTTGGTGGAATGGAAAACATGGACATTGAGGTAAATATCCATTGCAATGAATGAGGGTTATTATGTCAAATGCCACAGTTTTATTTGAGAATGTATTTTCTGCTGGAAGGTAATATCAATGAAAATAAGTACCATTAATAGAGAACAAGAGAAAAATACATAGATAAATGTAATTATAATGATAAAAGGGTATGATATTATCATCATCAAGTAGATAATTTATGGTTCATAAAAAATTAATTTCTATCTATAACATGATTATAACTTGGGTGCCATTTGAATCAAAACCCATTTAATAATATGATTTGAAATGAAACATTATTTACCATGAGAAATAAAGGGATTATGATAAAATATATTAAATGGTTATTTTATATTCCATTCCAAATAAAACATCTTGTGTAATAATAATAATATCCCAAGGGGAGAAATTTTGTGACAAGAATCACGTACAAGTGATATAAACCTTATGTTATATATTATTAGATAATTAATTTATAATAAATATTTTTGGATCCAAATAAAATAAAGATGAAATATAAATTAAATTATTCATTAGATAGAATTAATTAATATTGGAACATTAAAGTTCAATGAGAATATATCAACTACCTGCAAATCATTTTTTTCATTTTATAAAGCCAGTTTAAGGGTTCCTAGTGTCACACATACAATGCCAAACATAGAAAAGAAAGACAAAAAAACAAAAAGGAAAACAATGAGTAACATATCATAGTACCCATAGTCATCATTGCATCCCTAGAAGGATTCTTCTTCTCTAGTAGCCAATTCCCACTCTAGGTGTCTCCAAAAGATTTCACATTGTACTCGATTCCTATGGTGATAAAGGGAAAGTGTATCCGGGGATGTCTTCTTAACTCCACTGCCCTTCTTGACCACAAGAACCACCCCACTATTCCATTTTGAGGCAGACCGAGTCTACATCAGTCGTGGAAGATAGGAGTAGTCCTTCCTCGGTCATCATTCCAGCATTGCCGATGAAGGCTTATCACCTGCAGACATCTTCTTGTTCCCACATTGAACGATTTCACTAAATGAACGGCTATTGGGAGGACTCAAATTTTCCTTTCCTCCCCCAACTTTCCCCCTTTCTTCCCTGGGATGTTCCCTCTAAGGGGACCCCGTGCACTCAGAGTTATGGCCCGACCCCTAGACAGGAGAGATATTATCTAACAAGGGGGACCTCCTGTTCTCTAGAGGAGTGTCTTCCCCAGCCGTGGTAGCAGGATGCAATCCCTTACATTCAGTTATAATACCCTCCAAAGCATCATCACCACCAAGAAATTCCTTCCCATGTTCTACTTGCACCAAAGGAGCAGAATCATTCTCCATGTTTTCATCTCCCAGCCTCTGATCAGCACCTTCTAACAATAAGGGAGACCTTACAGTATTTTGGGTGTCTTCCTCAGATCCTGAAACTGGATCCTGCCCTTTGCAGACAATCTGCAGACCCCCCAAGGCCTCTGCATCACCATCACCTTTAGCAAGAACCTCTTCCTCCCGGCCTGTGAGAAAAATTTCCTCAGCAATACCTTCAAACCTATTACCTAAGGACAGAAACGGTTTGGCCAGAGGATCAAGACCTTTAGCATCCTTAGCCCTGGCCATGTTGGTCACCTTCACAACGTTATAGACTCGATCATATCCAACCTGATTTGAACACAATGCAACAATGGACCCAACATTCTTCTCTTTATCATGAAACCCCCTATTGCTAGTAGACCCAATTATTAGTCCCTCATCAAAAGAAAATTTACGAGACTCAGATGCAGAGGCCTCCCCAGCTAAAACAGCCAGATGAGAGCCCCTTCCTCCAACAGCCAACCATCCAGTTGTCTGATCCATTCCCACCTTCACACTCTTGTCCAGTTCCTTCCACCTTGATCCCTCCTCAGTGCTCCCAATGATATCATCCCCACTACAATGAGCCACCCTCGATTGTGAATGAAGTCCTCCTTGAAAGGCCTCAACTGAGTGACTCAAACGCTTGCAGGAACCACAAAAATCAGTCCAATTCTCATACACAACCCTCTGCTTGCAACGGTACTCTTCGCCAACCGTGATCCAAATAAAATAAAATTGGATGTGAGATGCCTCAATTTGGACACACACCCGAGGGTTTACCGGGTGACAAACATCCTCGATACGGCTATCAGAACAATGATATCTACCAACCATATTTCTCAACATGCGAATAATCAAAGGGTTTTGAAATGGAAAATGGAGTTTGGGGAAGCATACCCAAACCACTATGGAAGGTGGGTCTCGGTTCATATGGAGATCGAAGGACCAACGCAGGAGCATGAAACGAGTTCCATTGAAGTGGCATGGAGCTCTCGCCCAAGTTTGAATAAGGTCTGCCTCTGATTAAAATAGAATAAAAATTTTCTTACTGTCCAGCAAACCAACCATCGCTCGTTCGTAAAGATCCCAAACACCGAAGACAAATCGGTTGAAATCGTCAACTAAGGGCCTTCTGTGCTTGAACCACACCACCAGGGTAAGATTCACCAATGCTGAATATTTCATTAACTCAGATAATGATAGAGGGATATTAGAAAGTCCATTGACTAGATCTGGTAACTTAGGTTTAATTGAAACTTTTGGAAAGGGGGGAAGGAACTCCGGGTTTGAGAACGGCCTAAAGGACCATCCTCTCCCACGAAGGGACGATTCCCCCTCCCCCACAAAGGGGAGAGGAGTTGGTATACGGGCCACCGTCGTCACTAGAAGGGAAGGAGCATCAAGAGGTCGAGTCGACAATTTTTTGGTGACCCTAAAAACCAGAGAATGTATCAGCTAAATAGACAAAAAATGATTGATCATGAACCATTAATTTGTTCCATATTATCTCCAGTCATACACCTATATTTCTAAATAAAAAACTAGTTTATTGGTCACATTCATATAAACCATATTATTCAATATTAAATTTATATGGAAAATTTATAATCATATGATATTTAATTATTATATTGTTTTTGCTGATGTTTGTGTGAAAATTGAATCACTGACATCTTATTGATGCAATTTAAGTAATCAAAGTTTCAATTTTTATTATAAGTTAAATACATGATATAATATTTTTATAAATATAAAATTGTAATAATCTTCTTATAAAATTATAAGAACATTATTATTTATGTTCACATAGTCAACCATGATAATGTTTTATAACAATGTTCATGTTGGGGGTTAAATACACCAAATTAAGAACACATTATATCTCTATGGGTGAGCATGGTTAATGATGTTTATAAAATAATTTATAAACATGGATATTTTTTGGAAGGATGGATGATTTGAGTTGGATGATTCTGTGAAATCGTACATATGAGACTCAATATTTGTGAGCTGCTTCCAACAGGTTTTTTTATGAAACCAGAAACAACCAATGGTTCTATATCTATGATTGAAATACATTAGAACTATTCGTGCTAATTGGGTGGTTTTCTAATGATTCGTAATAACTCGCATTTGTTGAGAGGATGGTAGGTTAGGCTAACCACACCATTTTTTGGGTAATTATTTCCTACTTTGAGACTCTATTATAGATTCCAGATATGTTCATCAATCATTCATTAATTCAATAATTACTATGTAAAGCACCCTTGAATTAGAAAAAATTACTATAATGTATTTATTTTATATTGTTTTTGTATTTTAGGTTATTCATCAATGGAGATATCAGTTTCTATCTATGATTCTCCTTCGATGGTACCACTTATGTACGGATTAGAGATTCATTGTCCATTGTTACGATGATGCTAGTTTTTTTCCACAATGTGGGAAAATCTGGAATGAATTGTCATATAGGGATAATTTAGTTGTTTTAATGATGGCATAAAATGATGATATTCTTTTTTAGTCCCCTATATCTCTTTCATATCTCTAATAAGGCCTCACACCCCCAATAAAACTTGAAAAGGTTGCTTCAACTTCCAAAAGTAAAAATACTGACTCCTCCTCTAAATTCATTGAACTTTACTCATCTCCTTTCACCTAGATAGAGATAAAAGTGGTAAATCAATGGGCTTTGTAAGAGGTGTAAGGTCATTGGAATTCCCCTCCATCATTTAAAGAAGTTATCACCACCACTATTGATAAACAATGATAGATAAATTTGGGTAAAAACTATGATCCATGTCTGAAAATAATTAGTGAAAAACTAACTTCAATAGTATATGAGATATAAAATTCTTTATTAAAGAAAAATTTGGATGTTTTCTCCTGGAATAAAATAGGGTTATCAGGCCACGACCCGATGGTGGCCACCCATCATTTGGATTTTATAGAAGACAATTGGGGAAACAAATAGGCATTCAGTTGGGCACACCCTACCCAAGCCTCCAAAATTGAGGCTAATGTTTATAATGTCATAAAAGAATACATCATATAAGAGGTAAAACCTCGAAAATATCTAGGAAACATTTACCCAATGAAGAAGAATAATTAGAGAATCCTATTTTCCATTGATTTCAAAGATCTCAACTGGTAATGTCAAAAAGATTAATTTCTATTTCCATGATAAGAATTCATAATTAATGAAATGGATGGTTATTAAGCCCTTTACATCATGGATGGGAATTCAGGGTAAAAAAATTGGATAGACCAAGAATATGAGGAATCCACCACCATGAGGCCCCCTAAAAGAGTATTGTACTATCGAGTAATTCCATTTTTCATTGAGAACGCAGGTTCTACATATGAATGTTCTATGATTCGTATCTTAAAACCCTTACTCCAAATGTTTTCCATAAGCGATGTTGATAATCTAGTGGTTGAGTCCTTGAAACATTCAGACCGCTTGGATGATAAGGAAACAAAATTCAATAATCTATAACAACAAATCATGAAGATAATCCACTTAACATGACTACTTAAGGTAACCATGGTATATTTTATCATATTCATAATATTCTATTGAAGAATCAATTTTGACCATATGAAAAATTAAATTTCATTACCATATCACCATCTGGAAACCTTAAATAGTTGAGTGGACATTGAGGAAGTATTGCCTACATCTGGCACTACATTTCCCAAATTGTATTTAATTATTTTCCTTTAAGCAGATTGATTATGGATGTGGTCATGTATTAGTAGACCAATGATTCTTAGGAATCATCGGAAATCCACATGGAATTCCTCTTAAGACAATCAGTTGTAATGAAACAAATTGATGGAAATCATATCATTCTATTCATGAAGGATCTGTAGCGATCATTGGAAGACGTACATGAGAAAAATATTGATACCAGGAATGAAAAAGATTTTATCTTATTCAAATCATCATTCATGCTGAGAACCATTATTCAAATATCAAGGAGAGTTGTTTGACATTAATATTTGTGTTTTAGAAACTCATGAACTGCATGCATCCCCACAATGTCCATTTCATCACTCACAATAAGGCACTCAAATACATTCTCTGTTGTCTTATGTTAACATGATGTTTTTCATTATGGGAATTATTCAGTTTTAGTAGGATATTAAATTAATTCCTTAGAAATCATTGAAAGGCCATGAATTAGCATATTTCCTTTCAAAATAACAATCAACAGAAAGAGAAACATATAATACTAAACAATCGGATGAGGATATATTTTATATTCTAGGTGGCCCCAAAATATGGGAAATTTATTTAGATGAGTCATCTAGAATTGTAATAGGGAAGAGAGTATAATATCATAATCTCAACATATTGGGGTTAGGGATCATGGTTATTTCACCCGCAAAAGATGTTTGTTCTTAATCCTTAATATTATTAGAAAGCAATACTAACAATAAGGTGGAAGATCAGTCCCTTGTTTTTTTTATGGAACTAGAAATACAAATTCTAATATACTATTTATAGGTTAAAGAGGATATAGATTTCATAATAAAACATATCAATAGGTATTACACCATATGAAAAGAATAATAACCACCCTACATGACTACATACAAGAGATAAAGGAAGAGTTAACCTCAAATCCAGCATTGAATCATGTCATGTGATCATATTATGCTCTAGAAGATGGATTGAAAAATACAGCTACGACTTTGGAGGATCCAAACTAGTAAAAAACGTTCATCATCGCTTCCCATCAGTGAGTGCTATCACCTTTCATTAAAATCCAAATAGAATTTGTCGAAAAATTTATACTAATACAGAAATTGTATGGTTCTACCACTAGGTTTATGATTTAAATCACAGACTACATCCATGATTGACTAATTCCACATGATTGGGCTAGAAAAAAAACTCCACCAGTGATTAGAATTCATCAGTTTTTATGATGGCCCAAATCTATAAAAATTCATCTATAGACAATCCTTTAGTGCAGTTCTTCTCATATGTATTAATTGGGAATAAACAATTGTTTATATAAATTAAGTACACACTAGAACCTACATTTCCCACTAGTAAGGGATTAATCTTTCCCATTTAAACCAATTTAATGTGTACCATTATCCCAATGTGAAACATGATTACACATAATTCACCATGAAATTTCATTCATTTCAAATGCATTCATACTTTCTTGCATTTACTCCCAGATTTTATACTAAAAAAGAACTAAATGTCATTTTCCAAACGGGGAATAGATGTTCTAGGTACATACCCTCCAACTAAGTACAATTAGTTCAAATACATCTTAATTGATACTAAATTCATATATAAATGGCTTGATGCAGTAATCCTTAATGAATCTCGGGCCAAAATCATTATCAGTTTCATGAAAGCTAACATCATCACTAGATTTGGTGTCCTTATACTATATTAACAGACAATGAGACTAAATTTTATTTTTATGAGGTGAAAAATTTGTACTAGGATAATAATATTCCATCCAACCTTCCATCTTGCTATCATCTAGTGGCTAATGGGTAGATAGAGGCCTTCAAAATTTATTTTTATAATATACTTCATAAAATTGTGGGTAATGATAAACATAATTATCCAAAAAACTATTTTATTTCGAATGGTATTACAAGTCTATTACATGTAATTCTAAATAGAATACCCTTTATACATTATTATGTATAATAGAATCGGTCTTTCCTACAAAGTTCTAGATTATATAACTATTTTTGTCCATTTTTGATCTATTATCCATAGATGAGTACTCCCAAAAACGAATGGATTAATTGGAGCCAATTGATGAGAAGAGATTTTATACCTTTCAACACTTTGAGGTATATCTAAAGGGGATTGATTGAGCCTTTAACAAGAAGGATCACCTCGATTACTTCCTCCCATGAGAACTGGTATATGTCCTTTGGAGTCCCATATTTCTAGGAATGAATCCGGAAATTCTTTAACACAAGTGGTAGGGACCATACTAGATACACAATGTTCACTAAAAAAGAGCTTATTCAATTCTCCAAATTAATGGGATGATACTTAATACCCAAGAGAATAAAATATTCCTATATAAATATTTCATGTAATCACACATCCTATATATATTTTATATGAAATTATACAATATAGTTGGTATTGTCTCCTGACTTTAAAAGGAAAGACACAATATCCATTCTACAAGAAGTTAAACTTCATGTAATCATATCTCTTGTTGTTTGATGATAAAAATCATGGCATAGGGACCTAGTTGTATGAACTAAAGCTACAACACACTATTTATCCTAAACAAATGAAATTAAAATGCATGGTTAACGTCTTTATCATTCGATATTAAGAAACCCCTGAAACACCCTAAGCTAAAAAACTCATTCTAGTCTTATAATTATGGCCCTACATCTCATGTGTATGCCCCGATAACATCCCTAAACCTCTTTTGTGTCAATATTCCCTCTTATAAAAACAAGAGGAATGATGGGTGGGATGTTCTTCATGATCAAGCACCACGATCATTGTTTCCAATCCAAAGGGTCACATGGCATTCTTTATATATATAACCACCAAAATTACAATTTCGTGACAATATGAGGTTAAAGTGGATGGTTCAAATTTTTTTGTATGATGTAAAACAATGCAATGATCGATCGTTTATTGAAGAAATCAAAATATATGGTTTTCATTTTGCTGCCACACCCTTATTCTGGAACTATGTGGTTTTATATTCACATTCTAATGAGATACATAATGATATATAGACCTCCAATCATTGGGCCAAATGCACCAATAAATACTAATTTTCACTATTTATGAATCAACCCCACTCAAGGAACTTTTCTATAACTACTTATTCCATAATTATCATTATAACGAGAGACTTAATGACACTTAGACCTTGTTTTTTTTTCTAAGACACAATTCTTAAAAATTTAAAAAAACCTTTTCCCAGCATCAAAACATATGTGATGTGGGGAAATATTCTTCAAGAAATGTTTGACTTGATTATTACTCCAAAAGATATGTAGTGATACCAATGTCATATCCCATGTTAAAGCTGCAATACCACTTTATATAATGGGAATACTTCATACTTGTCACATGATGTTATACTACAATATTATTCATTAACTATTAGTTGATTTCTTCCCTCCCTATAATGTTATGTAGTGACACCCGAGTCTCTAATCATGGTCCTAGATACAGAAAAATAATAGAAAATTCTCTATCCTTGTGAATGGGTTAGACCCACATTATAGATTTTTTTGGAAAGATGTGTTCCATGATTCTTTCTCCACCATGATATATAGTGATGACTAGATCTCTAAACACTGTTCTAGCCATGATAAAATTAATGTCCCACTACATGAATTCTAGTCTTACTTACATAGGGAACCCTTTAAAAACTACATTTTTCTTGATTTCTACCATCCTAGGATGGGTAGTTACACCCATGTATCCATCAATGGAACAAAACACAATATTTAATTTCATTCACTCTAGGTTTACCATGTCGTTATTTCTATGAAAACGGTCTTGTTCCAATAGTTGATTGTAGGGCATTGAGTTTTGTGAAATCACACAGGTCTGGTTAGCTATTTTTGAACTGTTTAAATAGATTTGTATATGGAATTAAAAAAACCCATCAATTATATATCAACTACAGACATTCTTCCCAAAGGTTTTCACTCATTGGCGGGGTGGTTCAATGATACTTTAGAAATCACATTTTTTCAGAGGATTGGAGGTCAAGCCCATCACACCCTTTGGTGGGGAATTTTTTCATACTATATAACTCTCTTGTAGAGTTAATATATGTTCATGAATCCTTCATTAATTCCCATGTATGACATGGATCACCCCGGAATTAAAAATCAATTATTAGAATTTGTTGTGTTTTGAATCATCAGTATGTATATGAGGATCTTAAAAAATTGAGTTATCAATATGTATCATAAGTTATCCACCAGTAGTATACTTTTATGTACTTATTAGTTATTATTTGGTCATTATTATGATGATTCTGTTTTTTAACAATATAGTGCGGTGATCTGATGTGTATTTTCTTTACAAATATAGGTTCTATTTTTATGATTGTATTAGTTCATTGAGATAGGCTTCCTATATATCCTCCCAAAAGTAATTATAACACACGTAGTACGGTTCCACTTAAAATGAAACATCAAAACTTTTAAGTTAATTTTATAAGGACCTAACCATATAGTTTAACATCAAGTGGAAAGGACATCTAGGGGATTGATTCCTTGTAAAAGTGTGGGGGGTATTATGGAAAAAAAGCCCAAGGAACACATATGGGATATGAATTTTCATGTTGAATTATAACCTATTGAGATATTGTTCCTGAGAGGATGGGGTTGAACATTTATTTTGGGTTTGGTCATCAAGAGGGATTTTTAGATATCTCATTTAAACGGAAAAATCCCACTTAATTATATTCTGAGTATCGACACTTATAGAGGATATCTTAATGTGTTTATTATTGGGTAGTATAGACCGTTGAGAGGATTATTTGTCGGGGACATTCTTGAAAATTATTCCCAATAAAATGTTCCATGATGGATGTTATAAATCATGGTGATTTGAATCCTTTTTTAGTGATTAATATAAAACAGCATTCTCATTGATGAATATGGTGATATGGTTGAGGAATATTTATGAAGATGAATCACAAGGGTTTTATTTTTAGGCTTACTCTAATGCGGATTCCCTGGTGAATGTCTGTTCTAGTTTGGGAATTTTCCTTAGAAGGATACCAATGGATGGGTTTGATAGGGGATTACTCGTGAGAAGGATGCCTAACTGGTTAGTTTTGTTGGTGCTTACTCCCAGGGAGAATTCCCCTGTTAGTTAAATAATTGGGATTATACCAAGTAAGAAGACCATTCATTGTTTAAAAATACACATGGGGTGATGGCCATAGATTTTTGAGGATCTTGTTGATGTCACAATCACCACCAAACTCTATGCCAACAAGAATCATTATCAGTGTGAGAAAACTGTCATAGATGATGATATGAGAAACTACATTATCTTCTTTCCCAAATGATTGATATGGATCCTTGAAGAACCCTTCTAATTTAAGAACTCTAAATGTGGGATAATAAATATTTGGAAGAATATCCTCTCCCAAAACATTCATCTCAAATTTGTGGATGTCAGGGCCATGTATATCCTCAATTCCCAGAAAACAAGGTAAGTAATGAATTGATGTGAGAAACATGATGAAGTGGATGTTCTTGAAAACCACTCACATCTCCTACTCCAAGCGTGGAATATGATAAGATAATGGGAAAAGAAGAATGGACTTGGATGCACCCAATCCCAATCCCATTTTTTATTCTAGATAGTCAGATCTGAATAACCACATGGATATAGACATCATGGTGAATAGAATAAAGAGTGATAAATTTCACAAGAAATTATTGGGGCATAATATAGGATGTATTCCATAAATTAGGTTTCAAAGTAGGATATGAGGATGTAATTAAATTTCCAAAAGAATGAATGTGTTATCCTCCCTCTCCTTACCTAATATTGGTGGCTCTAAGTCATAGAAACAACTAATAAAGAACATGGTTATAACCCAATTATCCAAGTCCATGAACTCCCAAACACCATGCCTTAGTTTGGTGTCCTCGTGACTCTAGGAATTCACATCAATATTCACCCCGATGACTAAAACCATTCAAGATGAAAATGGATAAAACCTCTAATTGTTGAAATAAATATCCATATAGGAGACATGATTTTGTGCCCTTTAATTTGGTTTTTCATGTTTTGAGGATTTAGGGGAGGTTTCAATATAAACCCTTTCAGAAAATGAAACCAAAGGAAGAGTTTATCTATCATTGATGACCTCAAAGAGGAATTAAATATGGGATAATATAGGTCCTAACATAGAGGTTTTATGTGCCTCATAAAGGGCCAAGGAGGAACTATAAGTTCTTCAAGTTGGTGTAAATAAGCCTTTGCGATGTAGATACACCCATGGAAATGGACCACCAGCATAATAAAACATGGAAACGGCATTATCGTAGGAACCATGGGTCTACTTTTTATTCTATGACTGGGTTCTACAGAGGTACCTAATTATGTAAGGGGCCTCACACATGGGTTTTTCACTATGGGTGAATTTTTTCCCATGAAGGTTTCATGAGTTTCAGACCAAGAAGGGACTTTGATCTCGCTTATTACCCTTAATTCTCTCTACTCTCAGGTTTTCGAGATCTAGATGAGTAATTTTTTGTGACCAATGTAGAGGGTCTTCCTAACAATAGATTATGGGATTCATTCAATATTATTATTGTGAAAATGAGGATCACAAGGGTACTATTTATTGTAATATAGGGTACCCTGGACAAAGAATCTTCATAGATGCGTCTACCTATGGTAGGTTTTTGGTGCAGGATCCTCGATAAGGGTTGGATTATATTTCAATTTAACATAGGGGTATACACAAGCCTTCTATTGCACATGTTGCGCACACATGACTTTTTGGGAAAGTCAATTTGATCATTATTAGGTATCTTCACATCTTTAACATTTTTTACAATCATGATATAATCTTTTTACTTCACATGAAAAAATATATTTTCATAAAAATTTCCCCCTCAGGATAGGAACCGGTTGAAATAAGAGGGTCTAGCCCTGAGGTAGAAAAGGGAATGGACTATGAAGGAAGTTCTGGTAAATCATGCAGGACATCCAATAAGATGGAGGCATAGTCCCAGTCTATGTTTCATTTCCATAGAGTAGGTTTGCTTCATAGGCTAGTAGTATCAATAAAAATTATTGTCCCCTTTGTCATTTCCCCATATTCCATTTTGTAGATTTTTTCTAACATCACATATGTTTTCCACTCATATATTTAATGATTCTTTTTTAACAAAGACCTCTGGGAAAACTTTTTATGGTACAACCACTAGGGTGATGATGCTTCATCAATTCACTTCAATGAGGATCCCGTGAGAGGCATCTGGTCGAGGGATTTTTTGTGAAAAACATGGTTGATTAGTCTATATCTGTACCTTGGTTGAATTTCATGAATTATTCCATTTCTTATCCAAACATTTTAATTCCCTTATGTCAAAATTTTAATTCTACTGAGACTATATTATTAATTATGGGGATAACATGGTCATTTATTTTACGTTCTCAATTGAAACCCTAATGACATCCTCTAATCATTTCATTGTATGTTCCTCATATGTTATTAATGTTTTTTAGACAAATTATAATATCATGGACGTGTTTCCTCTTCTAGATATGGTGATATTTCTAAGACCATATCGACATAATTGCCAAAAATCTATTTCCAATTCTTGTGGAATCACCAAATTTCTTGATGGAAATGACATTCAACCAATAGTGGATTATTAGGGTTTGATTATTGTGTTATGAAACGCATCGGGGTCACTATTTTTTAATGGTTTCCAACAGTGTTTTTCATGGAACCTGAAACACCTAATGGTTATATATCCACGACCGCATTGACATCCAAAGGCATGATCTTATTGATGTATTTTAAAAATTATTCTTAAAAACTCACATTTTTTTGAGAGAATGGGAGGCTAGGCTCATCACACCCTTGGAGGAGGGTGTTTGATACCCCAAGACTCTATTTTTGAACTAAGATATTTTCACAAATCCTTCATTATTTCCCCAAAATGGAATGGATCACCCTTGAATTAAAAATCAATAATTCATGTTTGGGGTTTAGAGTCATATTTATGTATCTTAGGTTCTTCATTCATGGAAATAGATGTGTGTATATGTGGTTCTCCTTCTAAGGTTTCCTCTTATATACTGATTATAGATTACTTAGCCAATATTAAAACAATAATAGTTCTCATCAACATAGTGGGGGTGATCTATAATGTATTATCTTCTAGAGATATGTGATTATTTTGGATGATTGTATCATACCCATGAGAGAATCTTCTTATATATCCATGAAAAAGTAATTAGGACCCTCGTAGTTTGGTGCCACTTAATAGAGTACACCATATCTTTTAAGATAATGTCATAACGAAAAAACCATAATTTTTTTTTCATTTGGAATGAATGTCCTGGTGGTGTATTCATATTCAATGTTTTTTGGTGTACTTATGCCAAAATATCCCTAGGAACCTTGAAGGGATATGGTTTTCATGTTTAATTATACCCTTGGAGAAATGTGTCATGGAGAGGATAGGGTAGATTTGGGATTTTGGGATCAGGCCTCAATGAGGTTTTGTATGTATCCCATTTTGATAGGAATCATATACCACATAATTTCATTTTGAGGACCAATGATTATGCATGACTGCTATGTGTTTCTCTCATAAGAGAGTCTATCCTTTGATAGGATTATATTGGATATCATTCCTATATTTGATTCCCAGTAAAAGGGTTCATGAGGGTTGTCTTGAGTCGTGGTGATTTGGAGGCTTATTCGGGGTCTACATGATATGAGGAGAAATTTTGATGAATACAATGATATTTTTCAGACTTATTTATTTGGATGAATCCTGAAGGTTGAATTTCAAGTCTTACTCTGAAGGAGGATTCCCCAGTAACTGGGGATTTTGATTAGGTCCTATTCCTGAGAAGGATTCCCATTAATGTGTTTGATCAAGCCTTAATCTTAAAGATTATTCCTGTCAGATTGGTTTGGATGAAGATTACTTATGAGGATAATTCCCATGTTCATGACCGGTTGGGTCGTATACAAATTTGAAGGACTATGTTCAATTGGGACATACAATTTTAGTGATTCCAATATATTTTTTGGAGGTCATGTGCATGTCCCAGCCACCCCAAACTCTAAGACCACATGAGTCATGCTCAGAGTGAGAAATAAGAGGGAGTTGAAAATATAATAAACCACACTCACTTTTTTTACCTATGTTTGGATACATGTTGTTGAAGACCCACAACATTCGAGGCAATCTAAAGGAGGGTGAAAAGAAGGTTTATAAGAGCATCAACATCCAAACCATGTAATTGGATTTTGTGAATTCATCATTATGAATATTATCAAAGAATAAAAATCATGATGAGTCATTCCTGAATGTGAGAAAAAGTATGTGGATGAACTGGTAAACCACACAATTATTATTCTCCATTAGTGGAAGTCAAAAAGGTGGTGGAAGAATAAAATGGTGATTGGATGTTCCCATTCCCTCTATCGTTTAGTATATTTGATAGTTAGATATAACTACACACATGGCCACAACCCTCTAAGTGATTATTAGAATGAGTGAAACCTCTTTTAAGAAAGGATAGTGGATTAATCCAAGATGTAGCCCTTCAAATTGGTTCTTCTATAAGATATAAAGATTCATTCCATTTGAAAATTAAATTAACAAGTGATCCTTCCTCCTGCCACTTGAAATTGATGGCTCCAGATCATAGAGGAGTGTATGGAATAATGTACTCCTAAAACAAGTATTTATGACTAGAAAATACTTTACACCATCCCCACGGTCAGGGTCTATTGGAATATTAGAATTCACATCCACAAGAACCTTGATTACCATAACCATCTGTTAGGACATGTGTGGATGAATCTAACTATTGGAATGCGTATTCATGTGAGAGACATGATGGTGTTCACCTTAAAATGGATTTACATTTCAAGATAATTCTAAGAAAGTTTCAATTTGTTCCCTTTCAAAAAAGTGAACCAATGGAAGAGGAGGTCATCCATTGGTGTCTTGATTGAGGAATCCAAGTGAGGCTCATAAGAGTCCAATCATATATGGATGTGGTGACTCATTCCAACCATGGGAAGAACATGATTTGTTTTTCATGGGGGTGTAATTGGATTGTGTGAGTTGGATATTCTTTGGGTGATGGACCACCAAGGAATCGACACATGGTACATGCTTTAGCCTCATAACCATGATTTTCCATGTGTCTCCTTGAATGAGTATCCTAGTAATCCCTAATTATGGAAGGAGACTCACATAGGTGTTTGTTCACTAGGGTATAACGGTTTCACATGCAGGTTTCTAGACTTTCAGACCCTTGATGTGATTTTACCTCACTTATTCATTTAATTTCATCCTTCTCTTGGGTTTTGGATAGCTTCTAAAAGTGATTTTGGATAATTGGGAAAAGGGGATACATGATCAAAGCTTGGGAGATTCATTGAATTTTCATGTTGGGAAAATGAGGATCCAAAGGGTCATAATTATAGAGAAATTGGTTACCCTAGTTGATGGATCTTATTGCAAAAGGTAAACAATGTTTGTTTTCAGATAATGAAACCTTTGAGTTGGTGGCATGGCATTTGATACTGTGTTGGGGGGCTACACAATACTTTTAATGCATAGGTGTGTGTGCACATGCCGGTTTTCAAAAGTTAATTTTGATTATTCTTAGGGATCATCACCTATTTAACACACTTGTGGTTCCCTTCATAATCTAACCACTTCACTTAAAAAAACATTATATTAATTGCCCCCCCCTCAATATTCGACTCGGTCAGATGATGTAGGATTAGTAAAAATCTATAATGGTGAAGGTTTATGAAGGGGGTTCGAGTCATTTGCGTTGGATATCCGTGAAGGATGGTGGTGTTGGACTCATGCATAGGTCCATTTCTTGAGGAATATCTAGATATTTCATGCATATACATTCCATTGAGAAGGACATCTAGTTCATTCAAGGCCATGTGTGAATAATATTTTCCCTCTAATATAGGACATATGTGAACACCACTTTGATTAATCTTTATAGAAACAAATTATAGTACCTTTGTTCCATCGGATCCATTTTCTAAAAGAGGCCATGTTTTAACCTCCATAGAATCCTATAGAATTTCAAAATGACCGCAAGAGGTACACCAACATATATCCCATTTGGATATTCATTCTTATGGTTAAAGGTTTCCCACACAAGTCATACTGGATGGTTAGGGTCCTCAGGGTGCATGTGGATGTGAATTTCTACGATCATGAGGACCCTGACCCCTATAATGGTGTCTATCAGTTCCCATTCTTGGGTATTAGGGTTATAATCATGTTGTTACCGAATCATATGTAATACATATATCCATTATTTTTATGTGGGGAGAGTGAGGATCCCACTTGAATTTTATTTCATCTTTGAATAAAATCCACCTCTCATGTTGGAGAACTAAAGATAGGGAATCTCTAATAGAGTATGCCCATATCCTTTTTTGAGAGAGGTTTCACTCCTTCTCCTCTTATCTCCAAGAGTTATTTCAATGAATGTATTCAGTTATGACAATGTAGGATACGAAATAGGAGATAGAATGGTTGCATCTATAAAACATATCCTTCTCCTATCACTTCATCTTTTTCCACAAGTGAATTAAGAGAAGTGTGTGGTTTTATCCATATGACACTTACTCTTATTTATCACATTAATTTATTAATTTAAATTAATAATGGTCTTATATGATATCCATGATCGTTGCATCCAAATAGCCAGATCGATTTTCTGGTAGAGAATCTTCCAAGGAATATTTTTTTCACCAACGTTCATAGTGCATTAATAAGAGAGGGTCTTCAAGACCATATATCCATCCTCAAGGAAAAGAAGATCATTCAGTTTACTAGATCATACCCTCATAGTAGTTTACCACACAGAGTATGACACATGTTGTCTATGAGGATGGTGGTTTCCAGGACCTCCACATGACCCATAAGAATCCCTAGAAATCACACCACGTGTAACTCCCAACTAAACCTTTGCCTCCAACTTGGTATAATCCCCAGCCATTCACTAACATGTAATCTTACTATATATTAATCCCTAACCAAACCAATTAGCCAGGAATCCTCTTTATGAGTAAGCCCTGATCAAACCCATCCATTTTAATCCTTCTAAGGAGTAGGTCCTAACCACAACCCCCTTCACACAAGAATAATCATCAGGATTATGCCCAAAAATTCAATATTTATGATTTCTCTTTAGTAATAAACCATGTCCATATATGTTGGCGCCAAAATATTTCACGAAAGGAAGGGAAGAAAACAAAGCCCTACGCGCTGCCTCGCGAAGCTCCGACGCGAAGCACCCCCCGAGCATCGCGGTCCCGCGAAGCCCCGGAGGTGGAACCTCTCTACGAATGGCCTGAAATTCACGAGCCCACCGCGAATAAATGGAGGAGGTTCCTCTCTGCGAATGGCTTGACGTTCTGAGCCCACTGCGAAGAAATGGAGGTGGTACCCCTCCACGAACGACTTGACGTTCACAAGCCCGCCTCGAAGCAATGGAGGTCGTACCTCTACGCGAACGGCCTGACGATCGCGAGCGCGCCACAAAGCACCAGAGGTGGCGTGGGAGTTCTGCTTCGCTGAGCCCCCTGCATATAAATACTGGGTTCCCCCTGAGCCCAAGGGACGGGCAATCCGACCTTCGGCTTCTCCACTCCCGAATCGCGAAGCACCTTTTGCCCTGGGAATCATGAGCTCCACGAGGTACTTCTACTTCGTGTGACGCCTTCTCTTTGGCTCATTTTGAGCCCCTCTTCTGAGGGGAATGCCCTTCGGGAATTTCAAGGGAATTCGCGAAGGAGGGGGAATCCCAAGGGATCCCGGGCAGCTAGGGAGAGTTTATGCTTTGCGAAACACCCATCATGTACTAGTGATCCCCATGCTAAGGCAGGATTGCAACACATCACGAAGCACACTACTTCACAGCACCCTGCTTCACGAGGTACCTCCTCTTCGTGAGGCAGTGCTCCGCGAATACTATTCCCCTTCACGAATAACCCTCCACTCACACCTTTGCCCCATGCTATTTACAAGGCACTCCACTTCCTGAAGCACACTTCTTTGCTTGGAAATTCTTCTTCCCGTGCGACCCTCTAGGTATGCACGATGTGATTTCAAAGTCCCACGGACAACACCACTCGTAGCATTGCTTCGCCTAATTCTTCTTCTCATAGGCATGATAACGGCTATTACTTATTCGTATAGCCATGCTAACGTGGACCCCTTGATGGTTCGCTCTACGACCCCCCTTGACCACGGCCTTACTGGTACCTTCCCTCCCCCAACGACCAAAGGTTACCAGTTATGTAAGTCCTAGGGGTGTGGAGTGAACCCACCCCATCCAAGCTATAGGACGTTAAACTGCCAAGCACCACCTCCTCAACACATGACGTTAAACTGCGACCCGACACCGTGCCTCACACGAAAGGTCCCCCCAGATTGGACTTTTTTTTACGCCACTCGTCTCCACGGGAGTGGAATCACTCCCCCCACAAGGGATGATATCCTTCTTATCATAGCAATGTATTTCCACAGGAGAAGGGAAACCACCTTGGTATACACCCCTAGTTCCCCAACGGATGGCTGCACCCCTGCATCTCCATACTTCCCCACTACCAAGGTCAGTGGAGGGCGCGGTAGAGAATGAGGCACCTCCCATCATTGGTCCCAAATCCCTCTTTCGCTGCGCTTTTCCACACTTAGGGCCTCCATCCTGGAGTAAGTCCCAGCACCATGGGCCACCTAACGCATAAGCCCCTCTTCTCTTATCACGGACGCACCCTTCACGACATGATCGTCTGGTCCTTGCTGCCTCTTGTTTCTCACACCGAGCATGACTCATGTGGGCTTAGAGTAAGCATCGTCCATGGAAATTCCCTCATCCAGTATGATTTTAAACTGTATACCCTCTTCCAGCATGACGTTAAACTATAGTCCCTCGTCCAGCATGACATTAAACTTCACACCCATTTGAATTACGAGGTCTTTGATCCATGTCAAGGCATGGTACGTCGGAAGCATCCACGAGGTTCAAGCCCACCTGTCATCTATTCACGTCGAGTTCCACTTGCATCCAACATGACAGTAAACTGCATTTCAGTCCGATGGCAAGCCATTGTGACCAACCCTAACTACGATGATTTTGATCCATGTCAAGGCATGGTACGTAGGAAGCCTTCACGAGGTTCAATCCCACCACTAGTGGACCCCTGGTTCTACTTTCATGTCGGTTCACCAATGAAACCCTTTGAACTATGTGTTCTTTGATCCATGTCAAGTCATGGTACGTAGGAAGCCTCCCCGAGGTTCAAGTACATATCTCATTGGACAAAGGTCCGCCTTCACGTTGGTTCGCTGACGACATCCATCGGACCAAGTTCCACCTTCATGTCGGTTCATCGGCACCATCCAGAACTACATGGACTTTGATTCCCTTCCACGGGGATACATAGGAGTTCTCTTCATGTCTCAAGCCCAACTTCACTGTCGCCCTTGCGATGGCCCCATGACATTCCCCCTCCACTTCATTCATCCATCCATCATCCACCCTGATTCTCACCCGGACCATCATATCCCGGCGAGATCATGTCGTTCCACTCCTCTTCACAACATTGAAGAAGCCGCCCATGGTTGGCCCTGATATCGACATCCCTCATTAATTTGATTCACTCCATCTAGTGTTTTAATCAGGCTGGCCCGTCTCCACTGGATGTTGAACTGGCGACATACCTCGTGATAAACCTGAGATGCCTGACGAAAACCTCGGATGGTACGCCTTTGGCATAACTGTCTCCGCTGGACGTTAAACCTGTGGTATACCATGTGTTAAACACAGGAAGCTGTGGAAAACCTCAGATATATGTCTATGGCATATAATTCCCTTCACTCTATGTGGGATGCCTCAGGCTTCCACACCCTCATGAAGTCCCATGACAAAGCACAAAAGATAGACATGCCAGTTCCCTAGCATCCAGACACGCTACTGATGCCTCGACGTGACTACTCCCCCGGCAGAAGGTTGCTGCCCTGACCGGACCCTTTGGAATGTCCTGACAGAAGCAGTGTAATTAACCGGCGTCCATGGAAACATGGAACTATGAAGAGTTTCATGAACAACGTATTAAATCTATGAGGGATACCTGGACTAGGTGACGAGTTCCGAGGAGGAATCCACGGAAGGAAGAACCGACATACCATCATCCCGTTTAGATCACGGTGCAGACGTCCCTGAATAAGGAGCGAATATCGCCCGCCTTTGGAAAGCGGGAATGTGGGGCAACAATGCAGTGCGTCCTCCTCCGCAGACAAACGGATGCGCGCGCACGCCCCAGTGAAAGCGTCGGAAATAGAAATGGTGAACCCGACGTGAAATTATTCTCCTCAATGTGGAGATTAGTAGCGTTTGAGACACCAGTTGATTGACATGTAACCGGATCCAGATATCTGGCGCCCGGTCCCGCAAAGGAAATAACAGGCCTGGCGTGAAACTCACCGGAAGTTGGGGCAGTGGAACGTGGGGAACTCCGTTCAGCAACGTGTTGGCGTGGATCCTTCTCATAGACGTGGATAATGGAAGGAAGTTGGGGCACTGGTTGTCAATCCTTTTCCCCGCAGTGCTGATGAGTTGATCCATTCATTTCCCAGGAACCAGGTTACTATTTTGATGATACGATCGCTGCCTGCTCGCCTACGCAGGCGTAGGGGAAACACCGGTACAACCACCCTGCATGGCTCCGCTACCGCCACGTCGGCCTCTACATCTGTGAACACAGGGCACCCACGTCCCCTCTCCCCATCAGAGATAATCCAGCGAAGGGTGATGAACAACCTTATACGCAAGTACGAGGAGGAAAGGGGTCATCCCAAATCGGGATATGGCCCACCTGGACATGGAGGCATCCAGGAACCGCCGTCAACGCCTCCCTAACAGGCCGTGTAGGGAGCCCCTGCTCCCCACCCAAATGTTCAATCATTTCGGGAGCCTGTCCCCAGAACGCCTCGATGACACCTTGCCTTATGATGATGAGACATGTGATGCCCGTCTCGGCCCGCTCAGAGTCCCAATCCAAGGGCTCCAGGAAAGGGCTCCCATTCAGCCATGTCATCGTCGTCGTCCAGCTTCGCAGGAAGAGCAGGTAGGTCATGCCCCTATACCGCCTGCGCCAGCTCGTCTGACCTGACGTCAGCGCCAGGCCGGGGCTGAGGATGCTCACCAAGATTCGTCGACGTCAATAACTATTGTTGCCCAAGACACTGCTGACATTCATCATGGAGTTCCTGCACACATTGATCAGGGGCACTCCTTCACCCGACCGGGATTGAGGCCTCAGCCGCCCCACAGGCAGGCTGGGTTGACTCTCGGGGTCGCATGCCCGGGCGATGATTGCTTTGAACCAATCCACGGTAACGTCACTCCATACAGAGGTCCTCTCCGTACCACCATTACACAGAGCATGGTCTTTCCCCGCTCCGAAGCTCTTCATGGAGGTATGCCTCGTGCTACCCCTATCCTGTAGGAAGACCCGCCCCGTGACGGTGACACTCGGCACAGAAACCTCTCTCGCACCCACTATACAGGGTATGGAGTCCCTCCTCCTGCCCCAACTGCCGATATGAAGGCACTATCCATCCGCTCCTTCTCCAATGTGGGGGTCCTCCCTATGTTCTCTCTACAACTGGTGAAGGTCCTCCTAGCCCCGACAACTTGTGGAGTGAAGGTCTGTCTCGCTCCACCCGCACTGTCCATGGAGGTCCTCCCCATGTACCCTTTGACATTTTCCCTGGTGACCCTCACACCCCGGCCACCTCGAGTGCGGGCCGTCTCCGCCACAGCGCCAGCGCCGCCCCAAGACTACATATTGAGAATCAACCCTGTCCCGAAGAGCCACCTCGGGGTAGAAGAGCGGGTCGTCGCCACCATAGGAAGAATCCTGGGGGGAGCGGGTGGAGATCAAATCGGCTCGTTTCTCATATTCTGAAGCGGAATGTGACTCTGCGATGGAACCTTCTCCCCGTTACTCCGCATCAAGGACTAGGGCAGGAACTAGGCGCGTCAGCCTCATTATCCCAGAATGCGAGGTCCACCGGATTCCCACCTCTCTCTGCAGGTACATCTAGGAGGACGAAATCTTGGAAATTCTGCAGGTCCCGACCGTGAAATCACCACCATTGTCACCAGAAGTGCCCTCTACCTCTACCAGAGATCACAGAGAGCTATTTTGGGGACCAACGGTGGTAGAGAAATGACATGACCTATTGCCGGCAACTGTGACTCCTGCGCCTAAAGTTGTGGCTATCATCCCATCGTATCGTGATATCGTGGTAAGGTCACCTCACTCTTCAGAGGATGGCCTGGAATTCGGCGGGTAGTCAGCTCCTTCGCCGTATTCTCCACCGCCGAGTTTACTATCCTAGAGGTCTGCCTCGGTACCGCTACCTGTCCCTAAGCCGCCCCCCGTTTGATGAGTGGGGAAATACAGGGCCAGACCCCGATTCCGAACCCAGGAGCTTCTGGAGCATTCTCGCAGCGGATCACTTCCCAGAGATGTTCTGGCCGACGGCGGTGCCGAAATTTCGCGCACCAGAGTACCTTACACCAAAATAAGTGGGGGGCTTTTGCCTAACCCTATTGGCGACACACTTAATCCTTCGTTACGAGTGGGTTATGTACCCCAGAAGTCGAGAGCACTTTGAAGAAATCAGCGAAGAATGTCGCCTGATCGATTTGGTCACACTCCCTGTGGCCTAGGACCCTGAGTCTCTAGGCCGTCAGAGCACCCTTCAACGGAAATTTGTTCGGAGTTTCAAAGTACTCCACAGAGTCATCAGGGATGCTGCCCCCCATGTGCAAGTTCGTGGTTGGGGACATAATGCCGCTCTCCTCTTCAGCCCTATCCGACGACAGCCCGATTCGTTATGCGACATTGATGACATTACCTCGAGAGGGGTCGCGGTCCACATGGCTGATGTAGTGGACAAGGAGGATGAGATTGAATTTCTCGATGGAGACATACCCCCCGAGGGTGTTCCGCCACTACTGGACCCATCAGGGAGGGTTACCCGTCAGCAGAGGAACCTTCTAGGCCTCCCTGTACCTACCGAGTCACTGGTACTCAGTCGAAATGCTGGTAAGGGTAAGAAGCATGTCAGAACTGTCAAGCACTCTGACCCATCTTCCTCTGTACTGAAAACGGATAAAGATCCCGAGAATGCAACGTTACGCCAGTAGCTTGCTGAGCAGAAGAGGCTGGTTGACGAACACTTGGCCGAGTGCGCTGCAGAGTGGCGACCCGAATATGGTAATCCCAAGCCGGGGTAGCAGGGGCAGGAACAATTCCCCCTGGTGAGATGCCTCCGGGCAACCCTGATCATGCTACTTCTGCAGACAGGTCATAAGTCGGAACTTACGGTAATAGGGCACGATACATCTCGCCAAACCCCACTGAACGACGGGGCAATCTGAGGAATCCAGTCCGGGTTCCCCCAGTCGCCCCACTGGCCGTTCTGCCAGTCGATCGACGAGCCGCCGAAGCCATATACCGTGTCGAAGAACCTGGCAACGCACTTGTGATTAGGGATCCCCATCAAGACAGGGACCCCCACCCGGATGATCTTATAGAGGCACTCATAGCCCACCTTGAATCATTGGAAACACGACAGGTGGCAGTCCCACCGGATGGCAAGCCGTATCCCGTGTTGGTGGATGATATGCCCGCACCCCCGGGTTTTGGGAACCCCACATTCTCACCCTTCAACAAGACAGGGGACCCACCACAGCACTTGGCCCATTTTTCTTCCAGGTGTAGCCCCATGCTGGGGACTCCGGCCCAGCAAGAAGCCGCCAAGCTCCATTGTTTCGTGCAGACATTGGAAGGTCCCGCATTCGTCTGGTACAACCAGCTCCCTATCGGATCGGTGACCAGTTGGGATGATCTCCGCTATAAGTTCCTATACCAGTTCAGCTCCACCACGCAGAAGACCAGCATTGCGGACCACTTCAAGTGCAAGCAAAGGCCTGATGAGAGAGTCGCAGATTTCATCGCCCAGTGGAAGGGACTTACATACTCTCTCGATATGCCACTGACTCAAGAGAAATTACTGACGATGTGTGTAGGGAATGTTAAAACGGAGCTGGTACCTTCCCTGATTACCCAGAACTACCCTGGAGGGTTCCAGGATTTCTCAGATAAGGCTCAGCGCCTTGAGGAGGCTCTGCAACAGGCTTGTCAGGCATGTTTGTTGCCCCCTATGATCCCTGCCAGAAGGACTTCCAGAGCCGAACCTTCCACAGTGGCCCAAATAGAAGCCCCCAGGCAGCTGGAATTACTGCCAGCGGTGCCATCCCCGCAACCCCGCAGAGTTCCTCCACCTCAAGAGCAGGCTCCTGCCCAGTAGTGACCGCCTCAGAATCGACAGGTTCCCCCGCGCAATGTGCCACCTCCACCTAGGCGAGACAATCAGGTGCCACCTCCTCGGTAGGCCCCTCGAGCCCCTTGTCAGGGCCAGGCCCCCAGGGCCCCGTATCTGGAAGGAAGGCACCAGACATATTTTCTCAACGAAAATCAGGTCTCTGGCTACTTCCGGAGTGCTCTAGAGCAAGGGATTGTGCAGCTGCCCGAGTGCAGAAGGCCGGCAGAGGCGAATCTCACCAATCACCCCAACTACTATCCTTATCATAGGATTCTGGGGCACACCCCCAAGCAATTATATGTGTTTAAAAACTGGCTTCAAGACCAGGTAAACAACAACATAGTCCGGTTGGGCCCGACACCAACACAAGAAGCAGGTGTCTTTGCAGGGTCAGAGATCAGTAGTGACAGTGAAGGCGAGTGGAAGAAGGTTCCCAACCGTGGGTCCCAGAGATACGATGACTGGATGGCTCGAAAAACCGTCGTACATGCCCATGGTATCATCCAGGAATTCCTGAAGCATCCAAAACCTTCATAAGAAGTAGCCAGTACCTCTGCATTGCCTTCACAGTCGACCTCTTCCCAAAAGGGCAAGCAATGACGACGCAAGAAGAAACAACGCGCTCTTCTAGTGTCATCGTCATCCCGCGCTCTTGGAGACTTTATGCCCCCAGAAATGGGGATTCCTCCCAGAATCCGCCCGGTAGTGGATGAATCGTCGAGCGACAGCCATGGGTACGCTTCGGTTAACACCGTGAAGTCGGTAAAGCATTATATGACTCCCGACGAAGGGGAACGTCATCCGAGCCTCCCCAACGTCCCAAGCCAACGTCAACATCAACAGAACCACAACCAAGCTGGTCGTCGAGGAACTTTAGAGGGCACTTTCAGCCTATCCATGCACGCTACTAAGCCCAAACAGCAGGCTCAATGCAGAGCTCAGCACGCGCAACCCCATCTGATGTCCTTAGCTCTACCTCCACCACCGTTTGTGCTACTAGATCAGGAAGAGCCGCCTCGTACGTATCACAGTCAGTATTTCCTGGATACAGGCCAGTCTCTGCTGTCTGATCCTAGTCTGGAGACTACTATTCAGGCTTCAACTAGTAGGCAGCAAGATGTACCCAGCACTAGCCAACCGCCGGTTCGACCGGCAGGACCCGCTGTGCCTCCAACATCCGAACGACCTCCTATAAGCAGAGGTTCTCTCTTGGCACGAAAGTATTATGTTCTGAAACACCTGGCAAACATTCTAGCAATTCTTTCTATCCTTGAGGCCCTTCGCCTATCATCTGAAATGCGTGAAGCACTTGCTGAGGCCTTAAGGAGCCCCCTTCAGTTTGAGACGGAGGTTGAAGCTGCGGAAGCCTTCAACGCTGAGACAATTGAGAACGCCGAATAACAAGAGGTTATCTAGTTCTACGGTGAAGATGAGGACCCTCCTATATAGGGGCATATTCACCCGATGTACTTCACTGGCCACTTTAATGGTGTGGAAGTCCGCCGCTACCTCATTGACACGGGTTCCGGAATCAACCTAATTCTGACTCGGACACTGCGAAAGCTAGGCCTGTCTGAAGATGATTTAACTCCCTATGACATTAGAATCTAGGGATACGACAAGACCGAGCAAACCCCAGTCGGAAAGATCCGCCTGAAGACTCAGTTCGGTGGCTTAATTGCCAGCACCGAGTTCATGGTCATCTCTCAGGACACAGCCTACAACGCATTAATGGGAATGCCATGGCTACATCTGCACGCAGCAATCCCTTCGTCATATCACCAGTGCCTCAAATACTCCCTCAATGGTCGAGTAGGCGTGCTCCAAGGAGATGTTTCTCATTTCACCTCTTGTGAGGCCCGCTATCTAGATGATGATTATTACAAGAGTAAGGATAATCAAATCCTAGTAAGTGAGGATGACCCAGCCCTAGTCACAAGTGATCCCTGGGAAAACATGGATGATGCCTACATCCTCCTGATCAACCGATTGGAGTCCAAGACCCCCGAAATGGGGCAGTGTTTTGTTATTTCAAGTATGAAAGGAAGGCATGTTCCCATGTCCAAGCAATGACAGAAAATCACCTCGTACTCCTACACCAACCAGGCTCAGGTGATCCCGAAGCCTCCTACCCCTGTGAGGTACTAGAATGTCAAGCTTATGACAACGGCAGTATTCCATACGTGTCTCTTCATCCGGGCTGTAATCAACCGACTCAGGTCGATACGTCACCACTACTTTGATGTCATCAAACGTGGTCCCTTCGGCCAAAGGCCAGATGGGATAATGTCGACTTCCTTCATTTCAATGGTCTCAATTGAGAGTGGAACTCCTAATATGATGACCACTGCTGCCCAAGCCAACACCAGCTGCCCCTCAAGTTTTGATAGCCCATAAGTATCTCTCGTCATGGGAAATTCCCCCACGGGTGGAGGGGAATAAATGTAGGATGCTCCCCCCGATTTTGAAGAAGGCGTCTCTACCATGGTAGATGAACTGGTACAGGTGAACCTTGGTAGTGAGGAAGATCAGAAACCCACATTTATCAGTGTAGCCATGTCCCCCGAGGAGCGGCAGCGGTACATAGACTTTCTCAAACAACACTGTGACGTGTTTTCCTGGAGTTACAACGAGATTCTAGGACTAGATCCCCAGGTAGTCGTCCACCTTCTGGGCCTCCCGGAAAACAATTGTGGGTTTAAGCAGCCTCCCAGGAAGATGCACCCTTCTCTTGGTGCTATGGTTGAGGCCGAAGTTGACAAACTTATCAAAGCCAACTTCGTTAAGGAAGTCCAGTACCCCAAGTGGCTTGCCAACATTGTGCCTTTCAGGAAGAAGAATGGGAAAATCAGAGTCTGCATCGACTTTCACAACCTTAATCGCCACTTCCCAAAGGATGACTTCCCACTCCCGGTGACTGAGTTATTGATTGATGCCATGGTCGGGTTCCAAGCTCTCTCTTTAATGGATGGGTATTTTGGGTACAACCAGATCCAGATGGCCCCTGAGGACGAGGAGTCCACTGCCTTCAGGGCTCCCCAAGGTACCTTTTTCTACCATGTTATGCCCTTAGGCTTGAAAAATGTAGGTGCCACTTATCAGAGGGCCATGCATCGCATATTCAAGACAATTCTCAGGATGCTGGTGGAATGCTACGTAGATGACCTAGTGGTCAAATCATGCCAGCACCAGGACCATCTCAAAGACCTTGAGAAAGTGTTTGGTTTCCTCCGTTCCCGTCACCTGAAGATGAACCCGTTCAAGTGTGCCTTCGGGGCAACCTCTGGGAAGTTTCTTGGCTTTGTTGTTAGATACCGAGGCATTTAGATCGACCCAGAGAAGATCAAGGCCATCAGCCAAATGCCTCCACTGAGCAATATTCTGGAACTTCAAGGTATCCAAGGCCACTTAGCCTATATACTCCGATTCATCGTGAATCTGGCTGGAAAGTGTATGCCCTTTCCCCGGATCATGAAGGAGGGTGCCTCCTATGAATGGGATGAGGATTGTCGGACCGCTTTCGAGGAAATCAAGCAGTATATTCTCCAACCTCCCGTTTTGATGCCACCCATCTCTGGAAATCTACTGGTCCTTTACGTGACCTCCATAGAATGATCCCTTGGTGCACTTCTCGTCCAAAAGAATAACGAGGGTACTGAGAATAGTGTCTACTATCTCATCCGCATGCTTCTCGATACAGAGGTCAGATAATCCCCTATCGAAAAGAGGTGCCTTCCGCTCATCTTTTCCGTACAAATGTTGTGGCATTACCTGCATCACCATGAGGTACAATTGGTCCCTAGGTAGACCCACTGAAGTACATCTTGAACCACCCAATGTTGACTTGCCGACTAGAACGGTGGGTGGTGATTCTCTAGCAGTTTGATATCAGGTTCGTACCTCAGAAGGCCATTAAAGTACAGGCGTTGGAAGACTTTTTAGCTGCCCATCAAACCTCCACGGATTAATCCTTGGACCTGGATTTTCCTGATGAGATGATCCTCTCAGTCGATCATGTCGTCCCATGTTGGAAAAAGAACTTCGACAGTGCCCCTCGGAGTCCCACCGATAGGAGGCTCAATGATCCTAAGCTCAATAGAGTAGGCATGGGTATCATCTTCATTACCCCGGAGCCAGCCATCCTACCATACTCGTTCCTATTGTGAGAAGGCTGTACCAACAAGGAGGCAGAGTACTAGGCTCTCATCACTGGCCTCGAGCTGGCCCTTGAGATCGACGTGCCCCATCTACATGTGAAGAAGATTCTGAGCTGGTAATCAAATAGGTCAGTGGAGACTATGTCGTCAGGAAGCCGGATCTTGTACCATTGCTGGAGTGCACCCTCCGCCTAATGGCCGAGTTCACTTCTCGACCAGAGATTACCCATGTCCCACGGTCATAGAACGGTCAAGAAGATGCCTTGGCTGGCTTAGCTGCATCGCTCGCAGAACCCGAGCAGGATGAGTTGATCATACATGTGGCACACCAGAGAGTCATTTCCCCCATCACCCAAGTGGACAATGATGGCATGCTGGTAAGTCATCTCACCACCAGGACCTCTACGTCAGGGGTCCCGGGTTCGTCAGACACTGTGGTTGAAGCCACTCCCGACTGGAGGGAACCTTTTGTCGAGTATCTCCAAAATGGTCGCCTCCTGGACGACCGGGCCGAGCACGAGCGAATCCGACGCCGCGCGCTGAAATTTACCCTCCAGAGCGGCCCCAGTCTTGAACATATCCTTTATAACTGGAGCTTAGATGGCATCCTCCTCTGTTGCATTCAGGGGGTAGAGATTCCTCAAGTTATGCAGGAGGTCCACGCCGGTTCCTGTGGTGCCCATCAAGCTGGGCCGAAGCTGTCCCATCAAATCCGGAGGTTGGGGTACTTCTGGCCCTCTAAGATCCACGATTGTATCGGGTATTCCAAGAGATGCCACACGTGCCAAGTCCACGCCAACTTCCTGCATCGGCCGCCGGAGCCCCTCCACGCCACCAATTTCTCTTGGGCATTTTCGGTATGGGGACTTGATGTAGTGGGACCATATCCACCAGAAATGGCTCGCCAGTGTAGGTTCATCCGGATTGATACAAATTTCTTTTCCATGTGGGAAGAGGCAGTTCCACTCAAAGAGGTCAAGGCCCATTCCATCGTCGACTTTGTGAGCTCCAATATTATCCACCGGTTTGGGGTCCCTCACGCCGTCCTCACCGATAACGGCACCAACTTCCGAGCGGCTGAGCTGAAGAAATTGTACGCCAAGTAAAAAATCCATTCTAACCATACCTCCCTCTATCATGCATAGGCAAACATACTGATCGAGGCATTCAACAAAACCCTCTCTAACATTCTTTAGAAGATGGTTGGTCAGAACAAGAAAAGTTGGACGGACAAGCTCCCCAATGCCCTCTAGGCTTATCAGACGACGACTCACAACTCTACCCAGGTGACCCCATATTCCCTAGTGTAATGGGATGAGGCCATCCTACCCATTGAGATCCAACTGCCATCACTGTGCACTGTAGTCTATGACCATCAGGCGCAAGATGAGGTGGCCGAAATCCGTCTAGCTGAATTAGATGCACTAGATGAGAACCGGCTTCATGCCCTGCACAATATGGAAAGGCATCAGAATAAGATAACGAGGGCCTTCAACAAGAAGGTTTGCCTCCATTATTTTCTACAGGGTGATCTAGTGCTGGCCCGTCGAGCACTAATGATCCCCGGTAGGAAATTGCCCAAGCTATAACCCAAATGGAAGGGCCTTATATCATCCATAATGTTTACCCCAACGGGGCGTACTCCTTGGTGACCACTGATGGAGAGCGCGTAACTCCTCCCACCAATGCCAGGTTCCTCAAGCAGTACGTTTCCTGATCCTAGACGGTCCAACCCGACCACAAACTATACGGTCCAATACGAACTTAAACTGTATGGTCCAACACGACCTTAAACTGTACGGTCCAACACGACCTTAAACTGTATGGTCCAACACGACCATAAACTGTATGGTCCAACACGACCTTAAACTGTATGGTCCAACATGACCTTAAACTGTATGGTCCCACATGACCTTAAACTGTATGGTCCAACACGACCTTAAACTGTAAACCGCCGTCCTGTAGGAAGATAAACCGCAAAATGGTCTGAACTCTATGAACATAAACTAAGATATCCCCTCGTCCTTAATGTAAGACGTTAAACTGCAAGCTAGTCTGGCCTTCCTGACCGAGGCTCAGCCTCAGGCCCCTTGGCCTCCTCAGGCCCCCAGACCAGTCCTTACTGGAAGACGTTAAACAGCAAGCCAGTCAGGCCTTCCTGACCAATGCGCAACCTCAGGCCCCTTGGCCTTCGTCGACTCGGACTCTCTTATGGGATTGTATGGTGTGGTGTTGTATTACATCCTCATTCACGTCGGTTTACCTGCCGTACCATACGTATACCCAGTTGAGACAAATTTCTCATCCAGAACAATGCTAAACTGTGCTTTAAGAACTACGTGTGGCTTGATTCCCATCTTAATGGGATACGTAGGAACACTCAGACGCCTCGTCTTGAGCCCAGCCCCAAGACATTATCTCCCATTATTCCCCCGGGGAATAGTTTCCTTGGAGGGTCCTTGCATAATGAGGAGTAGGCTTTCGTAGCCCCGCTCATACAGCCCCGCTCATACAAGGATTGTAAGGGTTTCACCATGTGCCCACTCCCGTTCTTCTATCCTCCCATGTCCTCACTGCATGACGTTAAACTGCATGGCCTTCAAGAACTACGTTTGGCTTGATTCCCATCCTAATGGGATACATAGGAACGCCCGAACATTTTTTCCGTTGGCCCAGCCCAAAAGCCAAAATCTTCCCCTCATGTCAAGACATATGGAAGGGTGTACACTTTTTCCCCAACTCACATCGAGCAAGCCTTGACCCGGCTGCATGTCCCCCTGGAGATGTTTGCGTCTTTTGTGGATGGATACAGCTATGCTTCACGAACTCCTTGACTTGGATTCCATCACTTTTCACACCCGGAGGGACCCCCAAGAACGACCTGGATACTATGCCCAAGGGCTCTCCTACCGATACGGGCCAACGCCCCCGAGGTTTTCCAAGCAACAAGCCGGTACAAGTCCCGTGTTGCGAATTTTGTCAGCGGTCGACGCTCATTTGTTGCTCCCATATCAGATCACCATAGGAAAACTGTGTTTCGAACATGGTCAATAGTGTCCTAGATCCTCGGGTCCACCCCGAGAAGGCCCAAACATCGAGTGCAGTAACTCATTCTGCCCCATCCTGAAGCGACAAACTTCCCTCCGGGTGGTGCCAGCGGTCGGGCCCACGGCCCCGATTCTCTTAAAAGGAATGTACGACGTGGTGTAGGATTGCGTCCTCATTCACGTCAGGTTACTTTCCATGCCTTACACATCCCCGGAGGAAATATAGTTATCTCTTTCCCCATCCTTGCTGCAAGACGTTAAACTGCATGTTAGTCAGGTCATCCTGACTGAGGCCCAACCTCATGCCTCCCTCACATAGGCCTATCCTCAGGACCCTTGGCCTTTTTGGGCCCCCGGCCCAGGTCCTCTCTTATAGGTGTGTATGGTGTGGTGTGATATTATGTCCTCATTCACGTCGGTTTAGTCACCGTACCGTACACCTCCCTTGTTTGGGGGAATATTACTCCCCTCATCATCTCGTATGACGTTAAACTGCATCTAGAGAACTACGTGTGTCTTGATTCCCATCCTCATGGGATACATAGGATCACCTGAATGTCTAAGCTTCGGGTCCAGCCCCATCTCTTGAGAATCTTCATCCCACCTTGGCTCCTTGTCCTACCCTTCCTCTACGAGGGGTATATATGGCGTGGTATGGGATTATTTCCTCATTCACGTCGGTCCTGTAATGACCATGCCATGTACCTCTCCCTCCCGAGCTGTTCCGTCGACCCTTTTCAGCGGTTCACCAATGTGCCTAAGGGTACTCTGGTTTATTACCTGGAAGGCCAAACGTTTCTCAGACACGTCCGCACCCGCTTTCCAGGATTTGTGTATCCCTACATCAAGGCTTCCATCATCTTTCACACCTGGAGGGACCCCCAAGAACGTCATGGATACTACGCCCAAGGGCTCTCCTACCGTTACGGGCAAAAGCCCCCGATGGTTTCGCAAAACAAATTGATAAAATCCCACGTTGCGAATATGGTCAGCGGTCGGTGCTCGTTTGTTGTTCCCACCTCAGACTAACGTGATATGGAGACCGTTTTTTCCACAACGGTTAATAGTTTTCCATCTATCGCCATGCCAACCCCATTAATCCCACAATGTCGGTTACAAGATTCACATCCTTCTCCAGTCCCATCATGTCCAAGTAGAGTCTCAGAACTCTTGGTACTATTCCTCTGTACACGTCCGTGCGTTTGGGGAACAAGCCGTGTCAAAGGTGTCTGTCGGGGCTCTCTGCCAACTCCCCTTTGATGGATGCCCAATGTATTGTGATAAGGATACCCACCCCCCCTTTTTTCCCACAACGAGTTTAACTAACGTGGGATTAGGGATCAGGTTGATGTTTGCGCTTACTCGTGAAGTTGTCACCATTCATGGTCCGAGCTCTATGACCATAAACGAAGATCCATCTAGAACTACGTTTAGCTTGATTCCCATCCTCATGGGATACATAGGACCTCCCAGAGGCCTTGTCTTCGGGTCCATCACATTTAGGGAGCTAGTCGCTCCCCCCTTCTTTTCACGTCTTACCTCTATATAGGCCCCTCGGCCGGAAGTCTCCCTCTCGGAGTGGCGTAAAGTGTGATGTGGGATCATGTCTCCATCAATTGTGCTTCATGACACTGCGCACATTCCTCACCTAGCATCGCCTCTGCTACGTCTGCGCTGCATGTCGTTAAAATGCATGATTGGTCCTATCACATGACCCTAAACTATGGCATTATCGTCCTGACCACACGACGAAAAACAACACTGTATTGTGATGACCTCGTTGTAGAGGACATCACGTTGGGTATTGGTCATGGGCCATGCCATTTGTCAAATCCTATTACGGCTTGATTCTTGTGGTGACAAAACAGCCTACTACCCAAGGCCTGTCGCTTCACAAAAAAAACCCACTCACATTAAAGGAAAAACAAGATTTATCAAATTCTGCTTCTTTTAGTGAAAGGGCCACGCCCGCACTCCCCTTTTTCCCTGGCACTGGTACTTTACCGTGCCACCTTTCAGAACTTCGTGAGGCTTGATTCTCATCCTTATGAGATACGTAGGAGCACCTGGGCACTTCCCTGCGGGCCCAACCTAACTTTTTCTTTGGTCCCTTGACCTAAAACCTCTCCCAAGGGGGTCGTGTGGTGTGATATGGGATTATATCCTCATTCATGCCGGGTTGTTCACCGCACCATACACACCCCCTATTCCCATTCACACCAGGTGTTTAAGTTACTCTCCCATGTTTCCTCCCACCCTTTGGTCTGAATTCTATGACCCTAAACTAAGATCTCCCTATTGAAAAGGACTCTTCTCCCTCTATCTAATACGTCTCATTGTTGTATTCAGATTTGTTTTGACAAAGATCCCGAAGTGTTGTATTTTCATGGGGACATTCCCCTCATCCCATGACCAAGCTTCATGAGCTCGCTATTTGGATCCTCATCCTCTTACACATCCAAAAGGACCCTCAGACGACATGAATACTAGGCTTAATGGCTCTCCATGGATGCTGGACCTATGGGCCCTCCAATCGTTTCGGGCCAACGTCCCTAAAGATCTTTGACAACATTTGTGACATGGTCCCATGTTTCGAAAATGGTCAACGGTTAACCCTCATTTGTTTGTCCCCATTCTAGGCTAACGCGATATGGACGCTGCATTTCTACCACGGTTAATAGTTATCCTCTATCTTCATATCGTCGTCATTGTGATCCAAATCATTAGCGTCATGATTCACACATTTCCACTTCCTCATGTTCAAGTGGAATTCCAACATATTCGGCTCTATCTCTTCACAAATATAAGTGTGCCACATGGGCATGTTAGTATCATGGGGTCGGTATTCACCAAGAATCTCTCCACCCTAACCTCCCATTTTATGTGTCGAGAAAGTCCCACCACTACTTGTTTCCCACACCGAGCATGACTCACGTGGGCTTAGTAGTTTTGGCTGGATGTATACCAACACGACCAGGCTTCTCATCGTCCTGCATGACGTTAAACTACGCTTCCAGAACTATGTATTGATTGATTCCCATCCTCATGGGATACATAGAGACACTCTGGTATTTTTCATAGGTTCCAATCCATAGAAATCATCAATCCCATCCTTCCCCTTTCTGGCCCCCTAGTCGGACCCCTCACTAGAGAGGCCATGTCCCAAAGAAGGAAGGATCCATAACCAAACCAATGGGCCCATCTAGAGTACTCCCACCATGGTGGTGTAACTGCCTAAGTGTCAGATTCTGTTCAGACAAACCATCACTCCATATTCCATGCTTTGCGTGCCCCTTATTCGGACCCTCGTCCCCTTTCATGTCTGAAGGGACCCCCTAATGGCCTGGTATCATGCCGCATCGGCTCACCTACCATCCTGGGCCAACGTTCCGGAAGACTGGTCATATTCGGAAGGACCCCCTAACAGTATGGATGTTCGACCTATGGTCTGCCAACTGTCCTGGGTCAACGTCCCGAAGGATTGACCGACAACATTTGCAACATGGTCCCGTGTTTCGAACACGGTCAACGGTCGACCCTCATTTTTTCTCCCTATTCCAGGCTAACGCAGTAAGGATACTGATTTTCCTCCATGGTTAACAGTTGTCCTTTATTGTCATGCCATCCCCACAGTGTTCCGAATCTTGGGCATCATAATCACACTTATCGTTTCCGTCTGGTTGGACCGATTTCAGTGCCCCTGGAATTGCACCGTTCGTGCATGAGGGCATGCTGAAGAAATTTTAATTCGGCTATTTTGAGAATTCTACAGCCAATCCTCTCCCATATTTCGGAAATCCGGACAAGTAATCCAAATCCCGGAAGCCCGGAGCATGGTCTCCACTACTATGTTAGGTGGGACAAGAAGGAAACTATCTCTTGATTCTCACACCGGGCTTGACCCACGTGAGCTTGGGGAATTAGCGCCAAACATCGCGCAAAACTTTTAGTGATGTAACGAACCGATATAAACAGTGTAAATCAAGCGTGCTACAACATTCAAAACAAAGGAATAAATTGAAGCGCGAAAGTACCAATAAAGGGTTTTTAGTTTGTTACAGTACCCGAGGGTCGACTCCCCCCATGGACGGGTTGGCCCCGCCAAAAGAGCGTTGCAGCTCTCCCACCCTTTGTCTTGTGGCGTCCAAGACATGCTGCCGCGGACTCAGCTATCGCTCCTCTTCAGCAGCAGCGAGGTGCAATTCGTCAGCCTGGGCTCTGGCCCTCTCTACCCCGGCCTGAATGGCAGCCATATATCCAGACACCTGCCTCATATGCTCCTCTGCCTCTGCCAGCTGGGTCTTCAAACGTGAGATCAGCTCGGATTGTGCATTGAGGGAGGCTGAGTGCTCATCAGCCCGGGTCTGCAGCTGTTGGACCTCGCTTTCAACCTCCTGGAGCTTCTTGATGTTTGTCACCTTCCTCCGCTGCCAGCCCACTCTGAGACCATGATCATGCTCCCGGATCTTCTCAGCCATAAGATTCCATACGAGCGCATGAGGACATTGGGAATCCACCCCCCCAGTGCACAGTTCGCGCAGCCACTAGTGAAGTATGTCCATTTCGTCCAGCCATAGCACTTGGGGGGTGTCCTTGATGAAGCACATGATTAGCTTCCACGACCCGCGGCGGACTATGCTGTTGTCTTCCTCATCAAAGGCTGTTTCGTCCCAATCATCATGATTGGCAGGCTCGTACGCAGGATACTCTTGCAGGAAGTCCTCGACAGGATCTGCATCTGACGTTGAATCTGGTGTGACATCTGGCGCCGAAGAAGGCGCAACAGGAGTTGGACCGGTCGGTCGATCCTCTTCATCGGAGTCCACCTCAATGACTTTGGGCACGACCCTGTTGGTGGTCCCACCAGTGATGATGTGTGTTGTAGCTCGGGGATATGGGGGGACTATCGCCACCATCACCGGCACGCCCCTAGGAGGGATGCCACCAGACATCCCGACTAACATTGCTGCAGCAACCCACGCCAGTCGGAGAACTGCACGACAGAGAGGGACATAAACGTTGGTTGGTATAGTCTACATATGAAGACAAGGAAACCAGTAGAGGAAACATACAGAGATCAACCTCTTAGTGCTGCTCTTGAGCCGATACTGACGGGACCCCGAGGCGAGGCCCTCCATATAATGTTGGAAGGTCTGGAGATTACGGAGAAGCCACCTCGGGTGCTCTGGTCCCACCAGACGCGGAACTGGACGCAGCCATAGGCGTGGGTTCTGAAGGTCCTGCATCATCACCCGCTGAGGGGAAAGAACGAGGCCTGCGAAAAAGGTCCTCCTGCATGGCTCAAATATCGGTGAGAAGTCCATAATGGCCCAAGAACAGACTATAAGGAATTTAGTTCAAAATTCTACCTTGAGAGCCTCCGCAAAATTGTCGGAATTTGATCCTTGATCTCCGACCTCACCCTCCTCCAACGGGCTCCCTCCCCTAGCCTCATCCCCCTGAGAGGAGTCCTCTAATTCTTCCAGCAGGGGGAAGCGCTCCCCCAGATCGACAGCTGACAACTGTGGGGGGACCGTCCGATCCAGAAGTACCCTCACCTAGTCTGTCATTGGGCGCGGGACACCACTTAATGAACGTAGTCCTCCATCTCGTCCATGTATTTCTCTGCCTCCGCCGGAGATGCCATGAAACCATCCCGGACTGGGCCTATGACCGGTAACTCCATCCTGAGGCGATTCAGGTGCCCCCATATCTTCGGTGGACTGAGGAATTTCTGGTTGAAATCCCAAATGTCGAAGGCCTCCGGGAAGACGACATCCTCTGCCATGTCGATATGACGCAACCACTTCCCAAGATCCTAAGTGGATATCCTACGAAATCCCATCTGTGGCCGCCCCTCCGGATGGCCATGCTCTTCCGAAATCACCGGATCTGCCGCTGCTGCCACACCCTCGGTCGGTGCAGGTCTCGCCACCACGGAAACCCTGCCACCGCGAGATCCCCTAGCTGACCTCCAACCCCGACCTCGGGATAGAGGAGGCCCACCGTCACCAACCCAAATAGTTGGATGCTTCAGCATCTCCCTTGGGTAAGCATCCTCCCAACTAAGTGAATACTCCCTCACCAATCCGAAAGCGGCGGTGGATGGAGGCAATGCAATTCGCATCTTCATATCTTCCCGTGTGAACATGAGCCACAACTGCCTCATCACACACGGGTGCTCCTCGTGACGCACCTCCCAGTAGACCTATGGGGTCAGCCGCTGGAGGCACCAGAACTTCCTTGCAAACTGATACGAGGTTTACGATTCGCTGAGCGGATCATGATCCACTCGTGCCACCAAAACTCCACCTCGAAAGTCCATGAGGTAAGCCTAGTGATCTTCCGTTCCCCACCAGTCGTCAGTGAGTATCCCCGTCGGAAATGGGAAGGGGTGGAAATTAAACTCATCTTCCCTCCACACCCGGTTCAGCACCATCGGCACAGTTAGTTTGAACGGGAAGCTCCCGGACGAATTCAGGATGGAGGGACGGAAGTTTGATCCTGGCGGTGAGATAGGGTTTGGATACTCATAGATCCCCCAGATGTGAGACACAATCCACCCATACAGGAGGTGTAAGGGCCGACATATCATTGGCAGCTTCTTTCCCTCACTAATGTGCCGCAACATTCTGTACAGCTTGGCGAGCATTGGGATCCCCAAATTGACACAATGCCACATAGCCAGCAGGGACGCCATGATAAATGAGCTGGGCAGCACCCCCATGCTGGTATCCCTCACCGGTAGGATCCAACCACAGATGAGAGCCACAATGAACACCGCCAGCCTGACTATCGGATGTTGTTCAGTGCTGACACTGAAACCCCAAGTCTTTCATTGGTTGTCTTCCAAGACCCGCCAATACAAGTGCTCCTTACCCCGTTGGGCCGCCCTCAGACAAGTTCGAGGCCTCGGAGGGAACTCTCAGTTTTCTGGGAAATTCAGGAAACACTTTAACAACTTCTTAAAGTGGAAATCCCTTACTGCCTCCTTGTCCTCTCCCGGGACGAGTGCCATCAGTACTGACGCCAGTCGTGGAATTTTCTCTGTATCCTCCCACGCGCTCATGACGGGGTGGAACTCATCATATATGGCCCCCAAGATCGGAACCCCCGATATCTGGTGAACATCCCATAGGCTGATGCCCACCTCCCCGTGGTGCAGGTGAAAGGTATTGGTCCTAGACGACCATCTGCTCAGCAATTCTTGAATAATTTGTTTCGGTTGGTAAATGTGAAATTGGGAGGCCCATGCCGCCTCGTATAAACCCACTCTCCCCAGCTCGGCCCCAAACTCATCGCATGAGGCGCCTAACTAGTAGGCCCAGGACAAGTCATTAGTAAAGTTGCTTCCCTGGCGCAGGTCCCACTCATCAGACCACCCTTTCTTCGAATCCTGCAAAGACGCCTTCAGCATGGTATGGTAGAGAGGAGAGGAAGTCTTTGGTTGCAGTGGATTCCCGTCAATATTGTTCACATGGTTGTAGAGACAGTCGGCGGTGACGGGTGTGAAGTCCTCCCACGCATGACCATCGGCCACCCTAAACCATTGGTGCTGACATGGCGTGCTCCTAAACCAGCAATATGGTTCGTCCCTAGTCGCATCAGGGATGACGATGTCATCCCTCAACCCGAAGCCGTACAATGGATGCTTCTTGCACTACAGATAATTCTTCTGACCCTTCGATAGCAGCTCTATCAAAGAAATGTGGTCCGAGTGGCTTCAGACCATCTCCCCAAGGCTCGGACAATTGGCCATCTCATCACAACGGGCGACATCTGCAAGCACCCCCAATACAGCTTCTCGATGGGCCATTTTGGTTCCGAAACTCGGAAAAGAATTTTTTCAGAACGGATTGTGAAACTGAATCACGAAGCCGGCTCGCAAAGGTCGGTTGCGAGACCAAGCCACGAAGTCTGATCTAGGCCGGCAAACATGAGTTCTCTTGGCGTCGTTGCGGAGTCAAAGACCCGCGGTTCGCCGTGAAGCTCGAGTCGTAGAGAGAAGGCGCAGAGTACGTGGAGCTTCACGAAATCGAGAGTGCAAAAGGACAAGAAAATCGCGTAAAGACAAAAGAGGTCGACCCCCTATTTATAGGCGGCGACCCCAGAGCTTTGCAGCGCGCCTCACCCACGCGGAGCATCGCGGCGCGTCTGGATCCTGTGGCCCCGGTCAGCACCGCGGGCCCCCTTCGCAAAGTCGCATCGTGAACCGCTGACAATTATGGTGATTTTCCCTCAAACTTCGACGCTTCACCCCCCACGGCTCCAAGTATGAGGGGGGGAATTTGTTGGCGCCAAAATATTGCACGAAAGGAAGGGATGAAAACGAAGCCCCGCACGCTGCCTCGCGAAGCTCCGACGTGAAGCACCCCCCAAGCATCGCGGCCCCGCGAAGCCCCAGAGGCAGTACCTCTCCGCGAACGGCCTGACGTTCGCGAGCCCGCTGCGAAGCAACAGAGGCGGTACCTCTCTGCGAACGGCCTGACGTTCGCGAGCCCTCCGTGAAGTACCGGAGGCGGCACGGGAGTTCTGCTTCGCGGTGCCCCTTTCCTATAAATACTGGGTTCCCCCTGAGCCCAAGGGATGGACAATCTGACCTTTCAGCTTCTCCACACCCGAATCGCAAAGCACCCTTTACCCTGGGAATCATGAGCTCCGCGAGGTACTTCTACTTCACGTGACGCCTTCGCTTTGGCTCGTTTTGAGTCCCTCTTCCGAGAGGGATTCCCTTTCGCAAAGCTCAAAGGCATTCGCGAAGGAGGGGGATTCCCAAGGGAACTCGGGCAGCCACGGAGCGTTTATGCTTCACGAAACACCCATCATGTACTAGTGATCCCCATGCTAAGGCAGGATCGCTACACATCGCGAAGCACAGTACTTCGCATCACCCTGCTTCGCAAGGCACCTCCTCTTCGCGAGGTAGTGCTCCGCGACTACTATTCCACTTTGCGAAGAACCCTCCACTCACACCTTTGCCCCATGCTAAGGCCAAGGCACTCCACTACATGAAGCACACTTCTTTTCTTGGAAATTCCTCTTCCCGTGCAACCCTCCAGGTATGCACGATGTGATTTCAAAGTCCCACGGACAACACCACTCATAGCATTGCTTCACCTAATGCTTCTTCGCATAGACATGCTAACAGCTATTTCTTCTTTGCATAGCCACGCTAACGTTGACCCCTCGATGGTTCGCTCTACGACCCCCTTGACCACGACCTTACGGATACCTTCCCTCCCACAAGGAGAAAAGGGTACCAGTTATGTAATTCTTAGGGGTGTGGAGTGAACCCACCCCGTCCGAGCTGCAGGACGTTAAACTGCCAAGCACCACGTCCTCAACACATGACACTAAATTGTGACCCGACCCCGTGCCTCGCACGAAGGGTCCCCCCAGCTCGGACATTTTTTTTATGCCACTCATCTCCATAGGAGTGGATTCACTCCCCCCAAAAGGGATGATATTCTCTTTATCGGAGCGGCGTATGTCCACGGGAGAAGGGAAACCACCTTGGTATAATACCCCATAGTTCCCCAATGGATGGCTGTACCCCTGCATCTCCATACTTCCCCACTACCAAGGTCAGTGGAGGGTGTGGTAGGGAATGAGGCACCTCCCATCATTGGTCACAAATCCCTCTTTCGTTGTGCTTTGCCGCACTTTGGGCCTCCATCCTGGAGTATGGCCCAGCACCATGGGCCACCTAACGCGTAAGCCCCTCTTTGCTTCTCACGGACGCACCCTTCGCGACGTGATCGTCAGGTCCTTGCTGCCTCTTGTTTCTCACACCGAGCATGACTGACGTGGTCTTAGAGTAAGCATCGACCCTGGAAATTCCCTCGTCCAATATGACGTTAAATTGTATACCCTCTTCCATCATGATGTTAAACTGTATGACCTCATCCAGCATGACATTAAACTGCACACCCATTTGAACTACGAGGTCTTTGATCCATGTAAAGGCATGATATGTAGGAAGCCACCATGAGGTTCAAGCCCACCTGTCATCTATTCACGTCGAGTTCCACTTGCATCCTACATGACGTTAAACTGCATTTCAGTCCGATGGCAAGCCATTGCGACCAACCCGAACTACAAGGACTTTGATCCATGTCATGGTATGGTACGTAGGAAGCCTTCACGAGGTTCAAGCCCACCACTAGTGGACCCCTGGGTCTACTTTCACATCAATTCACCAATGAAACCCTTTGAACCACGAGGTATTTGATCCATGTCAAGGCATGGTACGTAGGAAGCCTCCCCGAGGTTCAAGTCCATCTCTCATTGGACCAAGGTCCGCCTTCACATTGGTTCACTGATGACATCCATCGGACCAAGCTCCATCTTCATGTCGGTTCACTGACACCATCCCGAACTACGTGGACTTTGATTCCCTACCACGGGGATACATAAGAGGTATCTTTAAGGCTCAAGCCCAACATCACCGTCACCCTTGCGATGGTCCCTTGCCATTCCCCCTCCACTTCATTCATCCATCCATAATCCACCCTCATTCTCACCCGAATCGTCATATCCCGGTGAGATCATGTCGTTCCGCTCCTCTTCACAACATTCAGGAAGCCGCCCATGGGTTGTCCCCGATATCGGCATCCCTCGTTAATTTGATTCACTCTAGCTAGTGTTTTAATCAGGCCGGCCCGTCTCCGCTGGACGTTAAACCTGTGGCATACCCTGTGTTAAACACAGGAAGCTGAGGAAAACCTCAGATATATGTCTATGGAATATAATTCCTTGCGATCGATGTGGGATGCCACAGGCTTCCACACCCTCTAGAATTCCCATGACAAGGTAAAAAAGACACACATGCCAGTTCCCCAGCATCCAGACATGCTACTAATTCCTCGACGTGACTACTCCCTCGACAGAAGGTTACATCCTTGACCGGACCCTTGGGAATGTCCTGACAGAAGCAGTGTAATTAACCGGCGTCCATGGAAACATGGAACTGGGAAGAGTTTCACGAACAATGTATTAAATCTATGAGGGTGACCCGAAATAGGTGACGAGTTCCGAGGAGGAATCCACGGAAGGAAGAACCGACATCCCATCATCCTGTTTCGATCAAGGTGCAGACGTCCCTAAATAAGGAGCAAATGATGCACGCCTTTGGAAAGCGGGAATGAGGGGCAACAATGCAGCGCATCCTCCTTCACAGACGGACGGATGCATGCGCTCCCCGATGAAAGCGTCAGAAACAATATATTTATATTCATCCACATGCCTCCTACTTAGGCGTAATACCTAAAAAAGACTTTGTGTCTCCATGATTTCAAACATCTCTCCTTTCCCCTTTTATTGAGAACCATTTTCAAGAATGATACCCATCATAAATTTTTAAACGGTCTATATTCACCTATATCAAAAACATTCATAAAGTCTCTATAAGAGTGGTTCATCACAACAAAACTATGTTTTCTTCCCTTCCAATAAAAATGAAATATGTAGGAATCATCTTATGGATCCAATCCCATAATCTCAAATCCACCCAATCAATTCTGGGACATATTACCACTCGGGTCAAATACATCCTTGAAATTCATATCACTTTTAGGTTCCATAGGTAAATTTATAATAAGTATCACAAAAAACATCAACTAAGAATCTACTACATATATTTCCTTTCCACATTATGTAAAACTATATGTTAAGGTCATTATAAAATGATCATCAAATGTATGATGTTCCCCGTCAAGTGGAACCAGCCTACATGGGTTCTTTTCCTTTAAGCAGGATACCTAAGAACCCATCTCATGGGTATGAACCCCTCATCAAAACAACTCACATCTCCCTATATGAAAATATAATCTTGAGATCCAGACTATGTGGATAAAAACTAGCATCATCGTAATGATGACCAAAGAATATCTAAACGGGACATAAGAAAATACCAATTATAAAGGACCATAGATACATATTGATATCTACATTAATTAAAACCTCATATATATATAGATTATTATAAACTCTATACATGATAATAATTTATTTTTAATTCATGGGATGTTGGTGCCAAAATTGGTAATAAATGAAGGATTGATGAACATATCATAAATCTATAAGAGTGTAATGAAGTAGGAAACATCTCCCAAAAAATTGGGTGATGAGCCCGGACTTTCATCATCTCAACCATTATGAAATCAAAATCATCGTTAGAACCCCCCCTCCCAGTCCAATGAGTGCCTCCATTTGGAAAGAAGGTACCTCGTTGATATAAAATATATAGTTGTTTCTAGTTCGAAAAAAATCCTAGTAAAAACTATTTGGAAATAGTGATCATGATCTATATGATTTTACTAAACATAACCCCTGTAATCCACTATTGGGTGAACACCGTTTAATCAGAAAAAAATTGGTAAACTTGATGTAAATCATGAACTAGGAAGATAATGTAACATCTCTATCAGTCCCCTTTCTCTCTCAATAATAAATAGGCTGAATCAAGATTATAAATTATGTCTAAGATCATTCAAATGAGATGTTTCTTTGATTATTTTTTTTATTTTTCCTTCATATATCCAATAACATTCTTTCAGAACACCCTCTGATCTAATGGAATCAATATAGTGTTCCCAAATGTATTCCCTATCTAAGTTTTAGGACAATTATTCATCCATACAGAGGAGACCATCACCAACATAGGGTCTTGAATGTTGGGTCTCTAATACACTATTTCGAGAGCACCACTAGAATGGTTCAATCCCATCTTTAGAGTCTGTATGAAAATCCATCCATCTCTCGAAGCTCCACTAATCACCCATCCGGTGGAATCTGGTGGCCCAAAATAAGTTATCACCTATCACCATCCTCTATCAGTTTGGGAGTCTATCCCCAAAATTCTACAACCAGCCTACCCTATCTCATGGTGGTTGATCAAGAATCCACATATAGTCTTTCCCGTAAGACCCATGAGTACTTAAAAATAGATTGTACCAATATTATTCATCCCCCACGTTGTGTAGTTCTCAACCATTAACATGATGAGGGTGTCTTCGTCGACCATCTGTAATAGGTTATTTATACTCTGGTGTGCAAGATGGTATAATGGGGAAGTAACCAGAAAAATCCAACCTAGTGGTATCAATGTTACATCTCAATCCCTCCAGAGAATCCCACCATCCAATTTATTCATAAAAATCAAGTGGAAACATACACATTATTACTCTAACTTAGCTATCCATCATATTCTCTTAGAATAATTCCAATAATACAGACATTCAAATGATTAGGAAAACTATGGGTAGGAACATACACATTAATGCACATTCAATACCACTTGCAGACTAACCTATAATCATTCAAATAATCCCACCAAAAAAATATGGTTGAAATATATAAGTAGTTTAACATGCCTTCTTTTATTCATCAAGCCTACTGGTAGTCTCATATAGAAGCACATGGAGACATTTGTCAAAATGTACCAGCTAATAATATGGGGAAACCACATGTTTCTTTCCCCACACATGAGTATCATCAATATTCACTTACAGAAAAGGGAGGATAAGAGATGAAAGTTACCCTTACACAAAATGAGGAATGTGAATATATCCCCACCATAGATATTTAATTCACCATGAATATCTATAAAATGGTGAAAGGGAATATGGATATTTATACACATATCAGATAGAACTTATAAGACATTAGAACCGAAAAACGGTAGTTCCAGAGGGATATATGCTTAAATCTATCCCCACAAATGGGGTTCTCATCAGCATGTTGCCCCATATTAGATAGATGCGTGTACTCCTTTCCAAGATATTCATGGGGAAATCCCCCAAAGATATAAAGACAAATAGATAAAAAAACATACACTCATTCCAACAGGTGAAAATTGGCTCTTTTCAATGGGCCCTCTGAGGCAGGAAAAAACCCGATCAAAATTATAAAATCATCATGACAAATTCTGGTAGAAAAATGATAGCTTCATAAATAGGCTTTCATTCTATAAAAACATTTCCTCTAGAATATGAAACATGTAACATGATGTAAGGCATACAAAAATGAGGCCCTATCAATGATAACCATAGAATGAAAAGATTGCTTATGATCCATCTCTACTAAATGTGGGAGTTATCTAAGCCCTCATATTCATATATATGGTATCTCATTATCATATCATCATGTTACCAAATTGTGAGGGTATTCAATGTAATTATTAATGTCCTTGTCAAATGCTTCACCAAGAAGGATTGATTCATAAACATAATCTGATCAATATCCAGACCTTATATATTTATGGGAATCACATCATCCATCAATGTGTCCAAAATATCAAAGAGTAGGAGGGTATTCCCCTTAATATAAACAATCACAAGGGTCCTCCCCATTATGGTGTTTTCTGTGAATGTTCCCTCTGTAGTAGTGTTTCACATCATCAAAATGGCCCCCTTTTCAATGTAGTGAAGAAAAAACCTTCCTACCATGTGGAACATGTGAAAAACGTCTATTCATACATGAATCCATGTCATTAGAAAATGAAATTATTTCACAACCAGAAGATATCCCAAGTTGATAGTCATTCTCTGAACCTCCTTTGAATATCCTCTCTTCCAACATAATATTATATGTACCTACCAATATCATCACTTTTAATAAAGTAACTATAAAATGTCCACTTTAGTCAGACTGTGTAAAAGAACCTCCAGTGAGAGATGATTAAGATATGCATAAATATAGAAAAATTATATCTAATGATGAAATGGAATTCATGTTCTAGTCATTATTCTACCCCCAATATATCATTACATAGGAACTATCAAAATAATGTATGCCTGAAATCTGCCTCTTCATATGAAAAACTATTCATCACATTAATGAATCATTATAACACTATGATGAGTATAATAACAAATTTAGTATAATAGAATGGTTGAAATTCCAAATTGTCTTAGATTATCTCGTTGAAACACATTATAATATGTAATAAAAGTAGAAGGGAACCCTTCAACACGAATTCCTCATTACATTAGAAATATTGTGATAGTTGATCGAAGATGAATTATATGATACCATTATTAAGGATTGATTTTGTTTATGTTTTATTTTAGGTTACTTGTTTTGGTTAAATAATTGTTTCCCCAAGATTATGTGAAGGCTCGAGGTGTTTTGGGGGTTTGGATCATGAAATTTACGGGAAAAGTGTTTTTGGCCATGTTATACTGTTTGTGAATAGCTAGTGAAAACCATGTGAATCCTCGTAGGTAACCATGTAGCTTTGGATAAGGTCTTCCACATGGATACCACAAAGTTATAAAAAACATGAGGAATTCCTAGGAAATTGTGCAATATGATAATTTTGGGAGAGAATCTCTCGCTCAGTTTGTGGATGGTTTGGAAAACATTGAGGGTAAACTGTGTAGCCCAGTAATGTGGTGAAAATTAAAAAATTTCCTTTCCATGATTTTTCCATAACTCATGATTCTCTTCCTTATTCTTCCCATCAATCCTATTCAAAATATGATCTTCCATTATATTCCACGAGGTTATTCTCCATCAATACTAGGCTATTTGGAGTGCCTTCAGTTGTGTACTAGAGATATGGGTATGTCTAATATCCTCCTTGCTCATATTTTTGGTTTAAGAATTCCATTTCATCCCCATATATATCTGAATATTATAACCCTTAAATTTAGGTGAGATTTATATGGAAACCTAAAAGCGGTGTTTAATCAGAATCTCATTCCCCAATTAGGTATGGGTTCAGCAAAAAATCTAAGGTATGTGGTCTACAAGTAATATCCCATAGTTTAATATGATATTTTTTCATGTTGTTGATTATTTCATGGTTAAACCCTTGTTTCACATTTGATCATTTGACTATATTTAGTATAAGGGATGTGTATATGATGAATGTAAATAATTATGGTCTCCGTTGGACATTTTTAGGATGACATGACCTTTATAGTGCCACCCATGGGGTGGGATGATACCTTTCTGACATAGAAGTTAGCTATGTTTGAGTGCGGTTTCTTAGTGACCATGTATATACCTTGATGAATATGTTGAAATTTTTAATGGGAGTGAAAGTTATTTATTGGCATGTGCCTATGCTTAGTTGTTTCTTATGGCATTTTCTGGCATGGTAAAAAAAATTGGCTTAATTTATTAAATATGGATTGTGCCTCATGGGAAATGAATTAGGTTCCAAAAAACCTAAGAGGGATGGTGTTTGTGAAATTCTGACACGTGGGGTTGTTAATGGTTTGTGAATTGATGCATATGGTTAATGGGATGAGACATTGAAAGAGGAATATGCAAATTTTTTATGTAGTGTAAAATGGATTTTTGAAAGATCTATGGCATAACATTTTAATACCATGTTAATTGTTTTCAATCATGATTGTTAACATTATTGGGTTTATACGATGCTATATGTATAAATGTGGTTAATGGTAAACAAGAATGTGAACATGGATTGGTGGTGGGATTAATCATTGATTCTCCTCCAATGGGTAGTGTTGGAATGATGCTCTATCCTACCCAGGAATACATGAGATGGGGATTCAGACTAAAGCTCTATTCCCCCAATAGTTCTATTCAATGAAAATACATGGACAATAGGCTCCAAGGTAAATATTGTGATTACATAACAGACTCGTCCCTAGTGAGTTAGGGACTTAACTTGTTCTCTTTATTTGAAATGATAAATGTCATGAATATTGGGGGAATTAGGAAGATATCTAACCCATGGACTACAAGTTTATGTTTAACTAAATGTTGAGTTGATATACATAATGAACATGGAGCCAGATAATAAAAAAATGTAGTGAGTTTTACCTAGTGGACCATGAATTTTCATTCAAATACTTTCCATTAATCATTACTTGCATGCACTATATTCTAAACTATATATTATATAGACCCCATTGGAGGTGGACTACTGAGTTATACCCACACCTAGATTGGGATGCTGTTGGGAAGCCGAGCATGTTTCATGCTTGCAGGACATGATAAGGGAAACAATAATGTGCTAGGGAGTTTGAGTTAGACATGAGACATTTAGGGATGAGGATCCCGACTTGGAGTTAGGACCATTTTTGGAATTATGTTGTTTCATTTAGTTTGGGTTTTGTTCACTAGGAATTATAGAAATACATTACATGTTTATTGTTTCTTGTGTTTGCACCTAGTTTTGAAAATGTTTGATAATGAATTATATTGGTTGATTCTAGTTCGTTTCTCTATTAATGTTGTGATCTGTTGTGTCTCACTATAATAAAGAGGTTATCATCTCCCCACATGAGCAGTCTATACCCTCACTACTAGTGGGAAACCACAAGAGTATGGGATGGTGCATTTGAGGTCATGTGACAATCCGGCTCGGGGCACCAGTTTAGTGGAACCCGGGTCGAGGTTTTTGCAATGTAGTATCAGAGGAGTTAGTTTATCTTCATTCTATTTCGGGATTCTACTTAGGATATTAGGATAGTTTTGGGCCTTGGTAATGAGCCACTTCCTAGGGGTAGCTAATCCATGTACAGGGGGTCCCAAGTCACCCAAGGTGGGAATTGTTGTTATTGATTGTGTGGTGTTACTGTTGATGATATTTCACTATTGATTGGTGCACATAATCTGTGATATTTCTATTTTACGATCTTCTTCTGATAATATAAATGGAATTAGGCTTTTACATTAGGAATAATTATAGGAACCCGTGTATATAAGTGATGTGCATCATAGTAGTCACACAGACAAGGGAAGGGTGTGTGGGGTGTAATGGATGGGATGCATTTTATTTTCATGAATGTAGTAAAATGTGTCTAATAGAATGATATAAACGCGTAATAATGAAATTGATAAGGCAAAGCAATACTAAAATAATTATTCTTGAAAATAAATGATAAGTGAAATAAAAATTTGTGGGACTAAATTGGGTTATTTAAATTATATTAAAATGTTGTAAAAGGTATGGATTGTAACCCCGTGAGTTAGATACCCTGTAATAACTTTGGCCTTATGAAAGATGTCTGAGGGTAGTGTTCGAGATTAAATTAATTCCAATTGAAAGTGTATATGAAATGGTATTTCTATGGCTAGTGATTAGTATTTCTTTATGCCATTTAAAAGTTTAATGGTTGTGTTAAAAAAAGATCATGTTTGGAATTTTAGAGGAATGCCACCATGAAGTCATGCATTGGTTGAGCTACAAAAGATATTAATGAGAATGCTCCCCAAGTAGTGGATCAATAATTCCTATTTGTTTAGTGTGAGAGGCAAGATAAATTTTTAGGAGAATCTATATAGTTTTATACAAATGATGGAACAAGACTGATGTTGGTTCGCACCTATTATGTTTGAGTGGACTAGGGAGTTTCAGCTATAGCACCCTCCAAACATTACTAGAACAGGTGGGCTAGAGGAAGAAGATTTTGGGATACGATTTATCCATTAATTCTTGAACATATAGATAATACATCTGATAAGTGATGTATTTTGGGATCCTATATGTTGCGGGTCAGGGAATGTGTTGGTGGTATATCTTTTCTCAGATTAAAGAAGTAGAGGGAATGATGGGGAATTGATTCATGAAAAGTTTCTGGAGAACTACTACCTAAAATCCTTAAGTAATGAGAGGAATATAGATTTTATGTGGTTGACTTAGGGGATGATGTCAGTAATGTAGTATACAATATGGTTCATGAGATTTAAATTTCTTTTTCATTATTTAGTGGAAGATGAAGATGATATGTTAAGGATCTTTTAAGATGGGATTCAAGATGATGTCAGATCTCAGGTAAATATAATTCATCTATACAGGTTTGTTATGGAGATGGACCAGGCCCTCATCTCAGAAGGAATCCTCAGAGAGGCATCCGAATGTATACATGTGGTTCCGGTGGAACGATCTTGTAGTGAGACTTCTACTAATAAGAAATATTGTTTCAATAATTTCCACTAGGGAAGCGGTGGATAAAACATCCAGAAAAAGAAACCAGTCCCTTAGGTAAGTGGTTGATTTTCCTTCTAGCGGTGTGGGAGTTTGGGACATGTTATATGTTAGTTTTTCCAACCACCTGTTCAGTGCTGATAATGATGAATGATGGTCCATGTGCATATGTTCTTCAGAAACCCATGCGATAAAGAAGGTGTTCGAGGATAGATATTAGTGAAGAGTGTAGGCAGGGGATCGATTACCTCATATCCATTTGGAATTTTGATCTCCATAGGCCATTCTGGTAGGGATTTTGGATGTGCAATTGCAGGGAGAGAGCAGTCGTACTAGCCGGGTAGTGTAGCTCATGGTACTCATGTTGGATCTCATTGTAGAGGTTCAATCCATCTTCACGCAATTCAATCTACACATGGACGTGGTGAGGATAAAATGTATACCATTTGAGGTATGATTCATGTAGCATCCATACATGACAATGATTTTTGTGAAAGAGGTTCAACAGACTATTTTTTTATTCGCCATTTTCGGTTTTGTTTCGAAAATCAGTGGATAAAATTTGTGAGGTTATTTCGTTTGATACACTATTGGGGGTGCGAGTTGAGAATATCAGGTAACGTATTGGTTCTCCTTCAGAGGATGTTGTTTATAATTTTCTGTAGAACCTGTTTTTTCTAGAGAATTCAGTTTTTGACCTAATCTTGGCTACGGATAGTGTGGTGTGGTATTGTCCCAATATCTTTTGTTATAATCATAGTGACACATTCATGTTTCCCTATAGAGATACTTATGTACATCTTGGTGAGTGGGATGTTAGGGCAGGTCATCCGAGGCCATTTATTCAGTATTTTGGAGGGTTCACAACCCAAATGGCTTGCCTTGTACATGGTGATGGAGAAGTGGAGAAACATTTGATTACTCTAAAGGTGGATTAGTTTAAGGATCTGTTCCATAAATAATTCTCGAGAATACCACTTGAGAGATATGTTGAATTTATTCTTTAGTTTCTACCAAGTGAAGAATCAGTTTCCATTTCACCATATCGAACAGCTCTAGGAGGACATTAAGAGCATAAGGATCAACTGGAAGGGTTATGTTGTAATGTATTCAGTTGACCTACTATGACTCCATGTGGATCACTCAGGTTTTCTTAATAATAAGGATTATTGGTTATTGAGGTTTTGTGTTGATAATAGGATGTTGAATTAGATGATGTTTAATAACTAATACCAACTTCCTATAATTGATGACCTATTTGAACCACTAAGGGGTTCCACATTGTTCTCCAATATTTATTTGAGATTTGGATACCATCAATTGATGGTGAGACCTTCTAACATAATTTGAATAGAATTTTGATGCAGTTATGATATGTATGAATTAGGGGTGATGTTATTTGGGTACACCAATGCACCATCATTTTTTATGGAACTAATGAATCAAATATTTCAGTCATATCTAGATTTGTTCAACGTTGTCTTTTTGAATGACATCTTACTGTTCTCATGAACTGTTGAAAACATTTCCAAACAATTATACATATTTTTAAGTATACAAAGATATTATATTCATTACGCTAAGCTCTCAATATTTCATTTTTTGATTGAAACAATGCATTTTTTGGGACACATGATTTCTGAATCTAGTGTGTTTCTGGATCCTAATAAGGTCAATGTTGTGGTGTCTTTGGATTAGTCCAAGAGTGATTCTGATAATCAATTTTTTTTGGGTTTGGCTGTTTATTACCAATGGTTCATTAGGAATTTCATCCAATTGTATGAACCACTGTCATGATTATCCAAGTAGGGTGTTTATTTTGAGTGGTCAGAGGCATGTGATTGTTTTTTAATAATTATAGAAGCAGTTCACTACTACATTGATTATTATAATACATAATCCTAGTAAGAAGTACACATAGTTTTGTGATGTGTGTAGTGTGGGACATTGGGCCGTGTTGATACATGATTATTGGGTTGTAGATTAAAAGTCAATATTGTTGAAACCACATGAAAGAAACTACCCAACTCATGATATTGGGATAACTCATATAGTTTAAGACTCAATATTTTGGAGCACTACATGACGGGAGAGAGATTAATGTTATTTTCTATCCATTTGAGTATAATGTATATCTTCTCTTATAGGGATTTAAAACATTAGTAGTGATGGTGGTTTGAGTAACTATATTCTTTCTATTTTGAGTTAGTTTATAAATAGTGGAAATGGAATAGTATTGTAGATTCTCTATGTTGGTTGAATCAGAATCAGGTGGTCTAGCAATCCAACTCAGAATAGAAAATGATGGCTTTTTTGTGGAGGTGCACCTAGAGGTGCAGGATGGGAACATAAAAATGGACCTTGAATCCCTAGAATTTCAGTCCATGCTTTTGAGATATGACATGGATATCCACCTAAAGGATCCTATGTGTTGACCTATGAAAAAAAAGCCTTAAAGGAGGGGAGTCACCTTCTATTTGGGCCTTATATGGTGATGGAATTTTCTATATTAGTGGTAGTATGGTAGTACCCAGATTTTTTAGTGTAGAGTGGATGTGTGAGTTCCATTAATAATGGTGGGAAGTGCATCTAGGCTTGAATAAGATTTACCATGATTTCCATAGACAGTATTGGTTGCTGGGGATGATGAAATAATATTTGTGCTTTGCGGACCGATTCCATATCTTTCAACTGGTGATGGTCGAGAAACTACATTCAGGTCATTTGTTACGGTAATTGCGTATTCCAAAATGGAGGTAGAATGACATAATGATGGTATTTGTATTGGTACTTCCAAGGACCCCACATAATAATTATGAAATATTGGTTTTTGTGGATCAGTTTACTATAGGGGATCATTTCTCACTGATACAAGATACATATATTGTTGAACAATTTGGCGAGTTGAATGTTTGAGAAGTAGTGAAATTTCACGGTGTGATGAGAACCATAGTTTCAGATCATGACCAACATTTTACATCACAGATCTTATAGGGACTACAAGAGGCTCATGGTACCCAGGTCTTGTTGAGTACGGCTTATCAACCAGAAAAAATGGTTAGTCAAATCATACATTCGTGTATTGGAGGACATGTTATGTGCTAGTGTCTGGTATTTTGGTGGTTAATAGTAAAATAATTTATCACTTGTTGTGTTTCATACAATAATAGTTTTCAAGAAATGATTTTGAAGGCACATTTTGAGGTTATTTATAGGAGACCATGTAAATATCTGTTGTGTTGGGTAGAGGCATGGGAACTTGAGCTGTTATGACCAAGTCTCATGTAAGATACATTGGAAAAAGTTAGTTTGATTAAGAAATGCATGATGAAATATCAGAATAGAAGAAATAATTGTTGATCGACATCATATACGACATGAGTTTAGCGTGGGGGATTCTGTGTTGTTTTGGGTGTTTCCATGGTTCGGTCACCATCACATTTAGAAATATCACAGTTGGAGCCCAAGTACATGGGGACATTTGTTATCGTGGAGTGGATCCGACTTATGTCATAACAATTGGATATAACACAATGGTACAGTGGGATGCATGATGTATTTAAGGTTTCACAAATGTGATAGAATCACCCTGATCCATCTCATGTGATAAATGTTGAGGATGTTGATATAGATCTTGATAGTTACTTTGAAGATGATTTGGTTCATATTGTGGGTCATAGTTAGAAGGTTTTACGGAAAATGTTTTCCGTTTGGTTAAAATTTAATGGAATCATGGAACTATACAGGACGAAACAAGGGAGAAAGGGTCAGATGCGCGGGCCTAGTGGACCGATCTCTATACCTCAGAAACTCAATGATGCTCATGAAGTGTATCTTGATGACAAGACATCCTAATGTAGGGAGGTTTATGATATTTTTCAAATCATAAGATATATTTTTATGTTTTATTTTATATCCATTATTTTGGCCAAATAATTGTTTTTAAAGTTCATGTGATGGCTCGGTGGTGTTCCGATGGTCCAGAAAATAAAAAAAGAGGAATAGGGGTTTCAATAAATGTTTCACAGTTTTCATAGGGTTAGTGAAAACCATGAGGATCATCCCAGGTAACCATGCATATTTGGATAGAGAATTTTTCATGGATACCACATAGTTAATAAAACCGTGTATTATTCTAAAGAAACTGTGCGATGGTCGAATTTTAGGTAAGAATCCCTCGCACAGATTGCATAAAGATTAAAAAAAAGTGATGGTATACCATGAAGCTGTGTAATGTAGAAAATTTTAATAAATTTCCACTCTGGGATTTTAATCCCGCACTAGATATTTTACTCATTCTTCCTCCTATGAGCCCTAGTAATTAGACAATCATCAAAGATCATCTAAGAGGTGGTTCTCCATTAAAACAGGTCCATGTGAAGTATATTTAGTTATTGAATTGATATCTGATTATGACCATCATATCCTTGCATCTATTTTTGATTTAGGGCTTCTATTTCTTCCACATCTCCATATGAAGCTCTAAAACCTTTCCTTTTAAGATAGATTTAGGTCGATTCATTAATGGGTTGTTTAATCATGTCACAATTCCTAGATTTAGAGTGAGTTTGGAAACAAATCTAAGGTAGGTGGTCTATAAGTTATATCCCATGGTTTCATTCAATTTTTTGGCACAGTTAGGATTATTTCAGGGATACCCCTAGTAGGTCTTTTTATCCTTTGATGATTTTTGTTTTAATGGATGTCTTCATGTAGAATATGAATGCATAGGGTACCCATGTGACACATGGAGGATGACATGACCTTTATAGTGCAACCCACGTGTTGTGTTGACGCTTTTCGGACATTGAAGTTAGCATTGTTTGAGAAAGGATTCATTTTGACCATGTAGATCAATTTCTGACCACGTTGAAACTGTGAATGGGAGTGAAAGTGAATAATTGGCTTGTTCCTATTAAAATTTGAGGCTTACGAGGTTTTCTGGCATGGTAATAACAATCGGTTAAATTAGTAAAATAGAGAATGTGACTTGCGAGTAATGAATTATGTTGGAAAACCCCTAAGAGGGTGGGTTTATGTGAAATGATGACACATGGGGTTGGTAATGGATTTTAATTGACAAAATGGTTAATAAGATGATACTTTTGAAAAAAGAATTTGGCTAATGGGTAGTGTAGTGTAAAATGGATTTGTGAATGGGCTATTGCATAAAATTTGATTCAAATGATAATTTTTTTGAATCATGTTTGTTATAAATATTGAATGTATTGGTTTTGATATTCATATACGTGGTAAATGGTAAATAATCATGTTTACATGGAATGGTGGTGAGATTGAAGACTAAAGCTCCTCCCACAGGTAGGGTTGGACTGTTGCTCTATCCTAACCACAAATGCATGGGCTTAGGAGTTGGACTGATGCTCTATGCCCCCAAAGGTTGAATTCAATGGAAATACCTTTACTGAGGCTCTAAGTTAAATTTTTTGATTACTTTATATACTCATCCATAGTCAGTTAGGGATTAAACATGTTCTCTTATGCTAAATGAAAAAAATGACATGAATATTTGGGGAAAAGTTAGATATTTAACCCATGGTTTAAATGGTGACATTGAACTAAATGAGGAGTAGATATATAGAATGAACATGACACAATATTTCTGATTTTCATAACAATTCAGTGATTCTTAACTATTTTCCATTGTACCGTATTTCATTTAATTTACATTCATCATTATTTTCCTTCACTACCTGCTAGACTAGAAATTTTTTATACACCATTGGTGGTGGCCAACCACATTGTAATAAAAAACTTCTCGGACTGCCTTTGGGTGCCTGAGTTTATTCCATGCTTGTAGTATAGGAAATGGGAATGGTCCTTGTGTTATGGTGTTGAGTTGAACAATGGACTTGCATATATGAGGTTCCCAACATGAAGTCGTGACTATTTTTGGAATTTTGTTGTTGTCAATATTTTGGGGTTTTTTCACTTGGCATTATAGTGTAACAAGAAATTTTTATTGTTTTTTTATGGTTGTATCGAGTTCTGAGGTCTTTTGGCTATGTAGGGTATTGGTTGTTTCATATTGTTTAATCTATTTATGTTGTAATTTGGATTGTATCACTCTACTAAAGAGGCCATAGTTTACCCACATGAACAATCTAGACCCTCCCTACTAGTCAGAAACCCTTATTATATGAAGAGGTTCACTTGATATCATGTGACAACCTAGATTGGGGAACCAGTTTAGTGGTACACATGTCAGGATGTTATAGAAAATACCATGTATGGTGTTCATATATGAATATGTTTTAAACATGGAGAGAAACATTACACTTCACTCCCTAAATATAAAATCCAAAAAAATATAGTATATTGAAATTTTATAACATTAGACGGGATCTAATAAGAGGAACATGTTCAAAACAGAAGAAGTTATCAACAAAAAAGGCATTATAAGACTGTTGACAATTTTTTGCACCAATAATAAAAAAATATCAACTAGTCCTCTTACTTAGGATACCATGTATCCAGGTGGTAAAATTATTAAAAATGTTATAAAGATATTTGGAGGTGGTTTACTCATTTTCATACCAAATGATAAAATCATCCCATGTTATTAAAAACACCATTGAATAAGAAGGGAAGCTCTGAATGAAGAATACCCAATAGTTCAAGATCAAAACCATCCCGTATGGTTGGGGGATTTTTTAGCATAAATTTTTAGGTCAGTAAACAAGGCACAATTATCATTGAAGGTGAACAGGAACATCCACATCATATATGGATGGGGAACATTGTAATGCAACAATACACTCCTAAACACATAGTAGTCTTCTCCCTTTTATGGTAAATGTTGTATAGAGAATCCTCCTAACTCATCCCATTTCATGATATGGTATCCTGATTAGGGAAGCACAAGACCAAATTATATTTAAATCCCCATAAAATTACAATCTAAAATGTAACTCCTATAAAATTAAAAATGTAAAGGATAATGTCTTGTGGAGTTCATATAAACAGATCTTCCCAGAAACTCATTGATATAATGCCTGAAATTCATTGTGCATCAGTGAGTATCATTAACTCAAATTTAGTAGAATCTACATAATATGAGGTCAATTTATGGGATAGACAATATGAGTAGGAACCTTTTCATTATATGGTACACACTAAAACAATTTATAGAGGTGTGCATAGACGAACTAGAGGCTTGACCTATATATAATAATTCCCTCAGAGAATCCATAGTTCCCCCTTGAAAGGTATACATCAAGGGAAAGGTTAAGGGTATGATTATGATGCACCTACCTCCTAGAGATGATAAGAAATTTTTAATTGATTAAATATTTTAATAGAAAGAAGATGAAATGAATGAGTTGAGGAGACTCACCAGATAACTACTCTGAGGAAACCTTCATGCTTGATATACCCTCCATGAAGATCCCAAAACCACACTACCATTTATTACACCTCAATAAAGATGGCTTTCTATAAGAACTAAAATAGTTGTAGAAAATACACTCAATACATGATACTGACCTCCAATATACTTGGATCCCACAATAGAATATCGACAGTTACCTTAATTGGGTGAACAACCAAAATGGGTTCAGGTGAATCCTTATAAGACTACCGATGTAGGTTTCCCATGATAGGTATAGCAATGGACACCATTGTTGGCCTTGCTGGTAACTACACATGTTTTGGATCCCGATAAGCAATACATTCCCTAGGGGATCATGAACATTATTGTGTCACTCACAGATCGATTGGATGTCAGGGAGGAATAAATTTCAATGATACAACTTCAAAAGAAACCTTATCTTGAACTTGTGGTTCTCGACTCTATCCCTGAAGAACTATGGGAATCCAATATTTTCTATTTTAAAGGATCACAAAACATAGAGCATCATTTGATGCATTATATCTCTTAATTTCATCCCATGATTGGCATACCTTAAAATAAGAGGTATTTAAACTCAAATGTTTTTTGGAACTAGTATATGAACCAGAATTTTTGGTACACTATCATTATATCTCAATCAATTACAAGGTGGGATGACCTCCATCAGAAAATTATATTCCATTTCAACTCAAAATTGTACATGATAATTGTCCTTATCCATTAAAACATTAAGAATGGAGAGAAAGAAATTTTATTAGACTTAATTTCTTAATGGAACAGAGTGACACACTCCTTAAACATATCATTCTGTCAAGAGTACTTATTTACCATCTATATAGTGAATCTCCATTATGAGTTGTTCATGTCCCTTATACTAGTGAAATACTTAGGAAGGATTAAGGACCTCACTGTGATCACTCAAAGAGTATTAGACTCCATCACATACACCAAATCTAAGTCCTAAGTTATTACAACAATATTAAGAAGGAGAATGAGAAAAGCACAGGCTTCCACTATTACACTTATGCTTTCCATTGTACCCACTCCCCCTTCAAATTCTTCACCGTATCATGTGTCTCTACCTTTTTAAAATCAATACAAATTCCAACCTCTTCAGTATGATAAATGATAGCATAGTCAAAATACTTTTTTTATGAAAAAGGTATATTCTATTAAAAATGAAAAAATACATAGCTACCTCATAATGGAATTGGAAAAAAATAAGGATAAGTTATTAAAGTAAAGGAATCCTAGAAAGTATGTTGATAAATATATTATGAACTATTTACCCATCTAAGAAGTACTTGGGAACAACTGTTAGGATTTTTTTTCAAATACCTACTTTAAAAAATGATGGACTCCAGGAATGTGAAGTTGAGAAGGCATCCTCCTCAAGTAGCATGTGTCTCTACCACTGATCTAGGGAAAGATAATAAATTTTATAAATTTAGAATCATGTGTATTTAAATGTTCAGTAATTAGATGGTTAGAAAAATGATCAACCAAACACATGTGATCCTCTAACATAGTTGAAACATAAAATTTTTCCTTCAATCACATCTGATACAACACAACTAACTTCATCTTTGTCTCAACCCTCTGAAAGCTAGTCATCCAAAACTCAAAATGATCAAACAGTATGAGGAAAAGATATAAATATTATCATATAATAAATATAAATCTATCTTGGACATTATAATAAATCATGACTATAATCCTAGAAGTATGAGAACCACCCTTGCAAACTTTACAATAAGAGACAACCCACCATACGAAGTCGTCATTAAGAGAGGAATTAATCATAAATTAGTTTAATTTAATTCACATAATAGATATGTTCTCAGATTATGATTGTGGTTACCAACCCATGTTTCTAAACATTATTGAGGAATTTGTGTTAGAGACTATCAGATTCGATGATATAAAGTAAGATACAGTCATTCCAGGTTCACTAATATAACCACACCCCTACTTGAACCATATGTGTAGCTGAATCCTAGGTGATATCTCTTCAGTGAGCTCAATGGGAGAAAATAATATCCCCCAAACATGATAGGGTCTACCTTAACATGATTGTCTTTTATGATCAGTTAGATGATACATCATTGCCTCATCATCCTCGATGTGTATGCAGTCATAGTAAACCCAGAGAAGAAGTACCTTTAACTCATAAGGAAACGTCTAATCCATTAACATAAAACACTTCAATCCTTTATCAACCTCAAAAAGGGAATCCCAATGTTTGGAAGCCCATAATTTTGGACTATAAATATCATTTTTGAAGCAATTATCCATAGTTTTGACCTTGTTTTTAATCATTAATGATCTAGTTCTAGAAAAAGTCCTCTAGGAATTACTCATTGAGGCCTTATCAAGCCCTCGATAATTTGAAGATAAGGTTTCCACTACAATAGTATATTGTTCATAGAATGATTCATCATAATTCTACAATGTCATTTCTCTCACCGACCATAATGAGGATGCCATTATACAAGAGAACATCTGACCCTTGTGTATATCTGGAAGGAAAATAGAATAATTATGCTATTATACAGATTCTTTTTATTTTGAGACTTAAATTTTTAGTGGTTTGGAATAAATAATTAAAATAAATTTGAAAAATAAAAATAATTATTTAATTGAAGCGGTAGTCCACACAATTAATGCTTAACATTTTTTTCCCAAAGAGGACGGAAAAGATTAAATAATTGTTGTTATATTCAAATAATAAATTATATGTGTAATATTAAAACATATATAATTATATTTTTATGTATATAATAGGATTGAATGATGGATATTATGAATAAAATATTTATATATTGGTAATATTTATGTTGAATACATTGGTTTTCTCTAAGAAATATCCATAGGCATAGATGAATTAAGCTAATAATTGGAGAATATAGTCTTAAGAAAGTTGAATATGGTTCAATATAGAAAAATTTAAATATTTTTATAAATATATTCTAATGATAATATGTAAAATTAAGAGGTGGATGAATCCCCAGTTATAATTAAAGATAATGGGAATTTTCGAAGCACCATTTAAATTTTCAATAATGTAAAGGTATTATTCTTTGTGAAAATGAGAAAATGTGACCAAAGAGAAATGTTTGGTGAGTTTTGGCTGATCCACCACCCAAACATCAATTTGAAATACGTTTTTGATATAATTTTTGATATGTAATCTTGGTAAATCAATTTTAACCCTTTTTACAATAAAAAGTGTAAATAGTTTTTACCATAGTAGTTTATATTTTATTAAAAACATAAGTAATACATTATAAACAAATTTATATATTATAAAAATAAATTTTAGAACCCTATTTTATAATTAAATTTATAGATAAAATATAATTAAATTTTAAATTAAATCATTTCATTTATAGAAAAATGTTTTCTGTAAAAATATTAACAGTAATTGTTTTAAATAAAATTTAATTTGGATTAACAATATAATGAGTGAAAATATATTTATAAATATGATAAAAAATAATATTATTGGAAAATTTGAGGATGATTAATTTCTTCGATTAAATAAATATTACAAAATAATAATAAAATAGTGTTTTAAAATATTTTTTTAGCATTATTAGGGTCATTAACATTGATCTTACTAGTAATACTTTTGTTCCAAAAAAATGAAATTGAACTTATTAACATATATTATCATGAATATATAAAATATTAAATATTTTTTTTTAATTTCTAAAATATATTAATTTTTTAAAAAAAAAATAGAAAAAATCATGTTTTAGAAAAAAATATCACTTTTGATTGCAAAACGATAAACATGTGTTTTATAATAAAAAATTTTAATTTCAGTTGAATAATTTTAATTATATATAAATATATATATTACATTAAAATGTTTTACAATCAACTAAGTAAATATTGTATTATTATAGTGTCCTAAATGTGTTATCTTTAGCAATATCATTATTTTTCACTATTCATCCCAAAAAACATCCGATAGAAAAATACTAAAAACTAATAATGAAATATTATTGATATTATAAATTGAAAAATAAATATATTTATTTCAAATTAAAATGAATTTTTTTTAAATTGATTTTTTAATTAAAAAATTTAAGAATATAGGGAAAATATTTTCGAAGGATAATATTTTTTAAAAATGTAAATTATTCTAATTATAATTTCCAATAAATTAATAATAATTTTTTTGATAATATATTATTCATATAAAAAATATAGTTTACATATAATATATTTATATACATAAAAATTTACAGTTATTAGAAATGTTGTATTTATTGCATAAATCAAATATTATTATTATTTTTCTACACTAAATGAATTTTGATCACTTACTTATTTTTAATAATGATAATTATTATTATTATTTATGATATTTAAAAACTATATTAGTTCTATTTTTTAATTCTTATTCTATAACAATTGTAAAATAGTTATATATTGTTTTGTGATTATTTCTGGTTCTGTGTATCCTACATCGAAATATATCTAACACATTAGGTTTTAAAATAAATGAAATATTAAATATTTAATAATGTTGTATTACATATTATATAAAATTATATTTTTCATTTACTAACTATTTTAAAATTTTTTTTTTACAAACATGTTGATTTTGGAAAAGTTTTTAATAGTGATGTTTTTCACTATTTTTTCCCTAAAGTTCATCATTCCCATTTTAGAAATGGTAATGGAATTGATGATAATTTAATTATATATAATTTAATATTTTCAGTCTATGTATGTTTTGGTTGTTATTTTTAAAGATAAATTCGACAATAAGCAAGTTTCAATGATTCTTATGAAATAAAAGGTGTTTTATTAAATTATAAGTTAAATATTATTTTTACCATTCTAAAACCAAAAAAAATTATTTTATTATTTATGTCTTGTATTATCTAAAATTAAATTCCCAAACACATCCATGATATACATTTTTATCATTTTTCTGTATGTGGAAGAACAATCCCAAATAAAAACCTATCATAATTAATGGGTGATTATGAATTAATTTATATATAACATATTTATACTAAAATCACAATGATTGTATTTAGTTTTTATTAGTGTTATATATTATAATTTAAATTAATCATACTGATGTTAATATAAACTATATGATGTTGATACATATTATAAATAAATAATTTTTTCCAACTATCATTCTATTTTTGGATGGTTGAATTTACAACGATTGTTTATTGATAATATTGTTAATAGGATGCGACATTTTAATTAATAGAAACATAATAATTTCATATATATCATATTTATCCTGTAAAACAATCTTATAACCATCCATTTACTCTTGTATTGAAATATGGAATACACTATTATTTGGGGGTGATAGTCTACACCTATGCATGGAAGAGGATTTTTTTCCTTAGAGCGTGAGAAATGTAAATTATTTATTATTATTTCCAAAAATTAAAATTATATAAACATCATACTTATTTCTTAAATCACCCATTAATACAATCCATTTATGCCACGTATGGAATAAAAAATGTTGTGATGTGTAGATTTTAGTATTCACAAACACATGATTGACCTTTAAAAGTTCTTAAAACATAAAACACATCATAAATAATCATTTGAGAATGCCATTATTCGCCTAGATTAACCCAATATATCTATCATAATAAAATAAAAGGAATCCTAGGAGAACAAAACATACAAATGGGGTGAGATCAGATGCTCAGTTATTTTAAATAATTTAGAAAAATCTATAAACATTTATGGAAATATTTTTTTATAAAAATAACATCAGTTTAAACATAAACCAGAACATAATATGGAAAAATAAATCAAGCACTAAAATATATACATGCACATGGATATTCTACTACTCGAATAATCACATGTAATAACTAATTTCATAATTATAAATGTTTTATTGAAGACATTATAACCAAATAGTCAAGGCCTCGTGCCAAGACTACAAATTAAAGGCTGAAAAGGGACAAAAGAGTAAAACATAACATAAACATTCATATTAAAACTAGAATACGAAATGTCAATACAAAAACTATAAACCTTTTATGGTATAAAAACAACACACACATGGTCAAACATTTCACAATTTCTTTAAATCAATATATTTTATTATAATAAATAAAACTCAGTTATGAATAAAATCTAATGAATGATGTTGACATAGTTGAAAATGATGAGTAAAACTCTTTGAAAGAAATATCAATTTTACTTGAAATCATTTAAGATTCATAGAATTTATAAAGGATGAAATTTAAAATTAATTTTTGATTCAATTTTTAGCCAAAAACTTTTAAACGTTTTAAAGGAATTAATATTTTAAAACATTCCAGTCCTTAAAAATAAAGACCTAAAACCAGTTTAAAAACATGGACATTAATTAGAATGATTTAGAAGAATAAATATTGAAGACATTCAAAATGATATTTTACTTAAAAATTACCTTAAAATAATAAATTTGAAATCTATATTATGAAACCTGGAAATGGATAATCAATAGGTCATTTTAAATACTTACACATGAAGGAACTGAGATAATAATGAGCTTGAGAAATTAACCCTTACCTTGTACATTCCTTTAATTGAGTGTACGTTTATCCTCATGAATAATGACTATAGTATGTTATTAAATTTTAACAGAACCATATTGATAATTATTATATCTTATAGGATTCATTTATGACTTTATATAATCCATTAAATAATAGTGTCTCTGTTAAAAGAACAGTTTGGGAAAAAATCACATTCTTTATCATACATGTTTTAACTTATTATTCTTGATCATAACACTTTGATAAGGTTTTAAATACTTCTAGAATATAAAACATTATTTAAATATATAATATATATATTCAGAATATTTATATGTAAAATATATAGATATATGAAATAGAAACACCATTCATGGAAAAGGTAGTTCGCACGTACGCATAAACGTTGTACCTGTTTTCTTATCGTATAGTATGTAAGTATGTAATCGGAACACATTTATCTACATAAATATGTATTGTTATAGTAAATTAATTATTTCATGTAATTTATAATTATTCAACGTATATATATATTTATACAAAATCTTGAAGGGTTACCCTGGAAGATGAATCTCATCACGTCATAGAGACGGTAATTCATACGTACTCAAGAGCGACAATATCAATCTATCATTGGAAAAAAGGTGTTTAATTGGATGGTATATTATATATATATAATCATTACGATGTTATATTTGATATTTAAAATAATAATACTTATTATTATACCCAAGAAAATACTGCAGTGTTGAATAACAAACTACACCATGACGTGGATACGGTAAGACACATGTACACATGTATGGTGACTTTGTTATTCATAGGATTGATAGAATAATGAATACAATTTTTCAATATTTATAATAACAACTCAGAATGTATAATTTAGTGTAGTTATTATTTCATTATGGAAATAACAAATAAAATGTAAGTAGAAGAAGAAAAGAACTTTAAAAGAGGTGATGATATAATTACCTATTCTTCAGGTGCTTCCTTTTGATTTGAAAAAAAGGCTCCACATGACGACTTTCTGATCCATTTAAAGCCTATAGATTGGATTTAAAGTATTTGGGATGATATTTGAATAGGTTTTGGCTGAGACAAATGTCTTTGGAGGTCTGTAGCTAAGATATGGGGAAGTACCCTTTATAACAGAGGTGTGGTGCACTTTAGGAAAAGCCTGAAATATTAATTTATTATAAAATAATTTTCCATTTATAATGGATAATAATTGATTTATTTAAAGTATATGGTGGGGATGGGTTGAAATAATTTCAACAAATAGGTTTTAGACAAATTTAGGTCACCATATTAACCTTTTTTCGGTTTAACCCTTAGTTAAATAGTCAAACTTTTACCATGTTTTCTTGTATTATTATAATACATGTTTAATAAACATGAAATAAAATTCCAAGAGAATCTAAAGAGGATAATTAATGACATATATATCATTATATAAGTCATTTGGCCGATTTTTAGTTATTTAGGACTAAAATATATTTTAATAAATTATTTTTTGTTTTAAAAACTCGTTTGGGTTAATTTAGACACTATTTAGTATTGGGTTTTTTGTGAAAGTCATAAAAACATTATTACTTAGAAATAAACAATTTTAATAAATTATAAAATTTCATATTAACCTAGAAAATTAGTTTAATTCATCAAATGATTCAATTAAAGTTTATTTTAATATTTATACGATCAATTATTTTAATCATACATTAATATGGTAATTAATGTATCCTCATTATGTCATAAATATTTTTTATTATATAATTTCTAAATAATATAAATGAAATTACATGTTTTGGTAAATCTGTTTAGATTTATAATGATTTTTTATATTTGAATTTATCTTAAATATATCTATATATTAAAAATGTTTTAGTTATTAAATTTTGAATTGGAATCTTTTAACTCTTATTTTATAAAAATAAAATAAATGTCCTAATCAAATTTATGTGGATAAAAAAGGATTATATTTTGGTCCTAAGTATGACTATGGTTGAAACAAAATTGTATAATAGAATTAGGATATGTGTTAGTGTAATTATAATAATATTTTTACCATTAATTACCAAATTATCTTTTTAACTGGGTTAAATAAAATTTAAATGTTATTATTCATCATAAAATATTTTAATACTATTTAACCAAATTTTACATAATCATGTCAACTGTGACTCTCAATTTTTTTAAATTCAATTCACAGAAGCGTTAAAATTATGTTTTATGAAAATTTTCCAATGTGCCTTGAAAGCAGGTAAAAGACGTTAAAAAAATTTAAATAAAAATTTATATGTCTAATCTTGTTATAAAATTAATCCAATTATTTATATTTAACTAATATATGTATTATTTTTCTATTTTTACTTAAAGATATTTTTTTAATTAAATTATTTCTTTAATTGAAAAGTCAATTTTTGTCTACAATGATGTGTTTTTCACTATTCATCATAAATTGAATGTTTTTGGAAACATTCCAAAAAATCACTAAAGGATAATTTTGAAAATCCAAATTCAAAAATGATTAAAATTTTACCAAATTCAAAACATAAATGTTTCATTAATTAATTTAAATTTAATTCATGTTGTCAGAACCAGAAAGCAGGTTTTTAAGATGTAAAAACTATCAAAAGATTGACATGTGTTTAGGTTCAATTTAAATATGAAACCAGATAAAATTACCTATATTATATTAAATTATAAAAAAGATAATGATACTTTAAAACCACTATAAGTTATTATTTATCACTATAAATTATTTTGATTAAAAAGTTGTTTTTATTAAAATTTAGTATTTTTCACTATTCATCAAAATATATAAGTTATCAGAAAAGTACCAAAAATTATCCAAAATAAATTTTTATTTTCCAATTTTAAAGAAGAATTATATTTATTTAAATTTAATGTTTAAATTTGTGAAATATTTATTTAAAGGGGTTCTCTATTAAAAGGCAGAAAAACTTCATTTTTTGAAAAATACTTCTTTAATCTGAAAAATTAAAATTGTCCTTATATTATGTATATGAAAAAAAAGATGAATTTTAAAATTATATATGTTTTATATATATATATAATTCAAAATTTTGTTAATAGTATTCATAATAGCTTTTTAAACCAATAGTCTGATTGGTAATGATGTTCTTGAACACGATGTTGCGTGTAGCTCGTGCTATTGAATTACTTAAAAGATATAATTTACTATGAAATCGTGGGGATTAAATTCTCCCCTCCTATAATAAATTTCGTCCTTAAAATTATCAATTGTTCTTAAAAAATAAAAGGTTGAAAATAGAAAATACTGTTCGGGAAAACCAAAATCAGAAATAGGGCTAAACAAAAATAGTTTTAATAAGAGAGAAAGGGAAATGAAAAAGTCTCCACCAAATTAGTATTTAAATAAGTGAAAAATATTGGAAATTAGAGACCCAAAAAAGGAGATAAAAAGTAAATAATTATTCGGAGCGATTGAGGACATAAATCACAAACAAGTGAATAAAATTTGTCAAATTGAGGGCTTTAAAGCCATCAATCCATTATGATTGAATGTATCATCATTTCAAAAACCATTTGGTATTAGGATAACACATTTTTTTGATACATTGTTTTTTTGAAAAGGAGGGATTAATTTACTATCTAGATACAAACACAAGAAAACATACTATATTTCATTACATGTCATAGTGAAATTCTCATTAGTTGGATGTGATTCAATTTATTTTCACATCATCCCATACTATAGGAAATGAATGATAAAAAATGATTTTTTATGCCTAAAGCACAATTGATAAATCATAAGGTCAACAAGTATTCCCACAATTTTCTAAATGATTACTGAAAACCAAATGGCTAGTTTAATGTATTTAATAAATCATACTTTAACCTCAAATAAAATATCAAGTTTTCAACTTACTCAATTAGATCTTTTATTCTTATCCAAAGTATATGTATCCAAACTCACAATTGAAAAATTTATAAGTAAAATCAACATAACATAATAATGATCTCTATTATCACATAACAACATGTGAATACCTTCATCATGTATTCTATTAAAACATGGTGACAACTTGAATTACCATAAAACATTATTTGAATAGGTATGTACTTCTTTATTCCTTCTGTAAAACATAAAATATTTTATATACTCCTTAAATACAAAAAAAATTGTAGCCTCCAACAATGATGGAATAAACAATCCATTAATTAGTTTTTAGGTTGTCAATAATATAAAATATAATGTACCCAAATCAATCATATCTTATTCCAAAATCACTACCTAAATATCAGAACCATATTAATGTTTGTCTATCCTTCAACCATGTATTTTCGAAAAAGTTTAACTTGCTAATGAGTGTCATTTAATAGAAGCATATTACCTCAAATAATCAATGAAATAGTACTTCATTACAATCCTTATTTATTTTCATAATTCATATAACCAGTACATCATCGATACAAAACTCAAATGATATAATTATTTAATAACTAAATTAAAATAAAAGTCAGTACTTTTCATCTATGGTTGTATCAAAACATGATTATTATCCAATAGCATAACATGGGGAATACTCTAATGACTTGGGCATGGATTCTTGTTCTGTCCCTACTCTTTGCAGATGATGAATTGTATATTGGAAACATTTATCTTTCCCTTGGAATCATGAAGGTTGTGTCCTTTTTCTCTACACATATAACATACAACAATTCCCTTCAATCATTTACCATGGTTATTCCTTCAACGGTTATTACTTTTGTGAAAATCCTTTTTTCTCTTTTTCCCTTTATCCATTTTTTTCCATCCTCGTCATTACTTACTTCCCTTCAAAGCCATAAGACTCAAATAATTTTTTAAATATCTTATTAACACATGATATTATTTCTTCATATGATGCAGAAACGTGGGAGATTATTTCCCTTCTAAATGATGCTTTATGGACATGAAAGATATGATTCTTGTTACTCTATGGATCATGTGTATTGATGGATTTCACATTACTTCTACAAAGACCCATTTCAATAGGATGAAATATAGTAGGTTAGATCATATCATAATATATAATCCACAAACTATAAATATAATTAGCATTAATTTAATATTTACACACATATAAACTCATAATAATAACCACAGTTTATTTACTAACATATTTACTCATAAATTATTTATAATGGTTTGTAAAGAAAATTTAAATTTCCCTTAGCATATCCCCCAAGAGTGTCACTACCAACAGTGAATCAATGACTGTTGTTGTGTACCAAGAAACCACTGGTCCAGCCCAAAACTCCTTGTTAGAGTTTTTACTCCTAGGTACTTATAATACAAAGCCACATCTACCTATTTGTAACAAGACAAGGATTTATTTTTTTGAAAAACCCTCATAATATTTACACTATCAATATTTTTGTATGTTCCTCTATCCTAATCCTCAAATTTTATCATCGGGTAATGTCTTCTAATCAGAGACTATCTAAATCTATTTTACAAGGTTTCTACTAAATTTCCTTTGATTCCAACTGTAATGCCCAGAGACATTTCATTATTTTAAAAAATTGGATCGATTACACAGAATCATGTCTTAAATGACTGATCAATTTAGTAGTCCTATAAAATATATTAAATACCTAAACATTTCATTACACATTAAAAAATAAAACACAAAATAAATAATTATTTGAGAACACCATTATTCCCATTTATTAACCATGTATATCAATCATAATAAATGTCTTAGAAGAATGGGATAACAAAACATAATAATGGGGTGAGCTCAGATTTTCAGTAAGGGTGAATAATTTAGTGGAATTAATAATGTTTTAAGGCAATAAGTGTGATAAAAATAATATTCTTTTAATAATAAACATGATCATAATGCAAAACAAAATTACTATATAAACATGGACATGGATATTCTAGTTGTCTAATAATCACATGTAATAACTAATTTCATATTGAGAGATTTGATAATGTCGGACATCATAACCATATAGTCAAGGCATCGTCGTAAGACTAAAAATAAAATTTTTGTCAAAGCCTTCCACCCTGAAACAAATTTGTCTCATATGACCTACTGATGCATCAAGGGGATATAGACGGCCCTACCTTAATATACTATGTCCAATTCATTACTTATATTAAAAGGGTGAAACATTACATAAACATCTGTATTAAAACATGCATACAAAATTTCAACACTTCAATAGTAAACCATGAATGGTAAAAAAAATCACATCCATATTGAAACATATCATAATTCATTCAATACAATATATTGTATTATAATAAATAAACCACAATCATGAATAATATCCAGTAAAGGATGTTTTAATAGTTGAAAATGATTTGTAAATCTCTATGAGAGAAATGTAACTTTTTCATGAAATCATTTAAAAGTCACACAATTTAGAAAGTAAGGAATTTAAAAAAAATTGAATCAGAGTGTCCCATTCAACATTTAATCTTTTTAATAGAATTAACATTTTAAAACACAAATGTCCACAAAAATAAATCCTTAAAACCATTTTGAAAACATGGAAAGTAATGAGAATGATTGAGAAGAATACATATCTAAAACATTTTAAATGATGTTTTAGTTAAAGAGTCCCTTAAAATAATCTTTTCTGAAAAATGGATGTTTATAATATGTTTTTCCTAGTAAATACTTACACATAAACAATCTTGGATAATAATGGGATTGCAAAAATAACATTTTCATTGTTCTTTACTTTAGTCGATGATATATTTAACCTCTTATATAATGACTATAGTATCTTATTAAATTATAATAGAACCATAATAATATTTATGATAACATATATGATTCGTTTATGACATTATATAACCCATTTAATAATAATTTCAATGGTAAGGTAACATTTTGGGAAATAATTGCTTTCTTTATCGTACATCTTTTGACTTTTTATTCTTTATAGTATAACATAGATCATTATTTACCTACTTACATAATATAAAAAATGATTTATATATCATATATATATATATAATATAAATATTTATAATATATTGATATTTGACATTTAAACACCTTTCATGGAGATGGTAGTCCGTAGGTACGAATGAACATTGTTTCCGTTTTCTTATCATATAGTATGGAAGTATGTAAATGGAATATATTTATCTTAATAAATATTTTTTTTTCTAGTAGCATTATCATTTCATATACCTCAAAATTAATCAATATATAATTTTTAAAAAATTCTCAAAGGGTGATCAATGAAGATAAATCTCATACCGTCGTGGAGACGGTAAGTCGAATGTATGCACGACCGTCAATATCAATATTTTGATGATAAAAAGATGTTTAATTTGATGGTATATTATATATACAGAATCATTAATTTTATATTTTCATTATTTAAATTAATTATAGTCATTATTATTCCCATTCAAATAATTTAATGTTGAATAGAAAACTACAACACGATGTGGAGATGGAAAGCCATACGTATGCATGTATAGGGAATTTGTCATTCATAGGATGGACAAAATAGTGAATATATTTTTACCTTATTTATAATAACATCTATGTTTGTAGAAGGTACTGAGGTTATTATTTTAGTATTTAAATAAAAATTAATGATGAAGTGGAAGAAGAAAAGAACATTAAAATTGGTGATGAAATAATTACCTCTTCTTCGGGTGGTTCATTTTTGTTTGAACAAAAGGGATATTAAAAAATGATTTTGAATAAAATTAAGGCCTCTAGGTTTAATTGAGGGTAGTGGGAAGTAGATTTGAGTAGGTATGGGAAAGCCATATGGATTTGGAGTTGTGATGTTCAGAGAAGGGGAAACACCCTTTTATGAGAGAGGAGAGGGGCACTTTAGGGAAAGTGTAAAATATTAATTTATAACAAAATTATTTTTTTATAATAGTTAAAAATTGATTTATTTAGAGTCTACGATTGTATGGGTTGAAATCCATTCAACATGTATGGTTTAGACATGTTTTTCTTTCCATATTAACATTATCTTTTAGGTTTAACCCTTAGATAAATAGTTTAACTTTTACCATGCCTTCATTAATTATTATAATACATGGATAATAAACATACTATAAAATTATAAATAATCCTAAAAAGGTTTATCAATAAAATATAAATAATTATATAATTACTTTGTCAAAACCTTATATTTTTAGAACTATTATATAATTTAATAAAATATATATTTTTTAAAACACATTTATGAAAATTATGACAATATTTAGTATTTGGTTTTTGTGAAATTCATAACATCATCATTACATAAAAAAATAATTTAATTAACCCAATCATGTAATAATAACCAAGAAATTTTTTGGAATTTATCAGAAGTCTCAATTTACATTTATTTTAAAATTTATAATATCATTTATTTTAATCTTTCATTAATAAGGTAATTACTGCATCATCATTGTTCCATAAATAAATTTATTTAATTAATGTATAAATGTTATAAATAAAATACCATGATGTAGGAAATATTTTTAGCTATCAAAATATTATGTATAGTAGAATTTATCTTATGTATAAACCTATATTAAATTTTTTTTAGTTATTGAAATTTGGATTTATCACTTTTAACTAATCTTTATATAAAATAAAATAAATGTATTAATCTAATCCCAATAGATAAATAAGGTTCGTATTGGTTTCCTTAGGTTGATTTTGGTGGAAATAAACATATATAATATAATTAGAACATTTTTTGGGGTAATAATAATATCATTTTACCTATAATTTCTATATCCACTTTTAACAGCGGTAAATAAAATTCCACCTTTACTTTTCACCAAAAATTATTTTTATCCCATTGAACCACATTTTACATAATGATTTCAACTTTTTATCTTGGATTATATAAATTCAATTCACCAATGTGGTAAAATTACATTTTATGAAAATTTGCAAACGTGCCAAGAAGGTGGGAAAAGACGTTAAAAAGGATAGATAAATTTTATATGTCTAATATAATAATAAAATGACTAAGATTAATAACATTTAAATAATGTATGTATTATGTAAATATTTTTTCTTTAGGATAAATATTTATTTAAAATAATAATATAAATGAAAATGTCATTTTTTACATACTATGTACTGTTTTTCAATATTTATCAATGAAATGAATTTTTTCAGAAAAAATAAAAAAAATCACTGAAAGGTAATTTTGATATTAAAAATACAAAAATGATGTCATTTTTATGAATTTAAAAACCTATAAGATTCATTAATTAATTTAATATTAATTCCCATTGTCAAAACAAGAGAGCAGATTTTTAAGAAGTAAAAACTACCAAAAGATAGACATGTGTTTATGAACAATTTAAATGTAAATTTATATCCAAATACCTATATTATATTAAATGATAAATATATAATCTAATGATACTTTAAATCCACTCAAATTAATAACTTAACACTTCAAATAATTTCGATTAAAATGTTGTTTTTAATAAAAATTTATTATTTTCACTATTCATCAAAATATGAAAGTTATCAGAAAAGTACCAAAACATTATCCACAATAAATAGTTATGTCCCACATATAAATAAAAATTTATCATTATTAAATTTAATATATAATAGTGTAATTTATTTTATTTAAAAAGGTTTCTCCCCTAAAAGGAAAAAAATGCTTTTTTTAAAATAATGTTTTTAATCTAAAAAACTAAATTTATCCTTATATTATGTCTATGAAACAAGACATAGTTATGTTAATATTATATATATTAGATATATATATAATTATAAATGTTGTTAATAGTATTCATCACTGATTTTTTAAAGGGAATGGTTGATAGGTCATTATGCGCTTGAACTCGGTGTTGCGTCTAACGCGAGCAATTGAATTACATCAAAGTGAAAATATACTATGAAATGTTGGGGTGTTATATTATGTAAAATGACTCTTTTAAAAAATATTAATGAAATAATATTTGTAATATGTATTTTTTTTATTTTTCTATAAACTTTTATCTTATTAATGATTAATTTATTAATGTAGTTGTAATATATATTTCTTATTATGGTGTTGATTAATTTAATTTTTTTCATGTGTCTCATGTTATCAAATATAGTATTAATTTAAAGGATATAAAATCAGTGATCATAAAATTAAACCTCTTAAATAAATTTCATCCATTAAATATTAGTTATTAGTCACTAGTGAATATCAGATAGGGTACTCATTACATATTTATAATTTATCAAATAACATAAAATATAACATATACCTTACTCTATTAAGAAATATTATTTTACTTATCTTTCCTCAACCAACATTATTCATTCATAAAATCATATACTTATGTATGTATAAGTTTTAGTAATATATTATAGGTAAAATACAATTCCTAGAACTAATTGAATATCTAATACATTCAACCACCTAGAAATTATATATTATTCCAAAAATTAACTCTAATATTAACCCTAAAATTGTATTAACCACTAGTTAATATGGTATATCACTTGTAAAATATATATAATGATAATATATATGTGATAATATTAACCAAAAATATCGTGGATGAATTTTTAACTAAATAAATACACAATTCAATGTTTATAAATACTATCTAACTCGTGTTTCTGAAAATCAATCAACTGGTTAAAAGTAAGGGTTATCCATCCCCCAATAATGTGTACTTCAAATGTTAAACCCACAAAATATTAATATGAAATAAAATTACATTTCATGGTCTTGGATACCATATAATATTAGTTTCTAAAACCTCTAATGAAAAAATACTAAAGAAAAATCTATAGATTTTTCACATAATCCAAATAACATGAAGAATATAAAAAAAATATCACCATTAAATATCACATGATAATGAAAATACCTTAGGGTATAAATATTTAATTTCAATGATGTTATAAACCTGAAAACCATATGTATGACTAGAAAACTCACCTTTTCCGTCCCAATAAGAATATAGTAATATTTTAAACCATTTATATATTCTCCCTTATTTTTTTATAAGAGACATTGGTATCTAGATACACACATTTCTTAGCATCATTTTCATGATCAGGTTTCAACAAAATACTAAAAAAAGATTATAATAATATCTCAAATATGGATATAAAAATATCAATATGAATATTTCTTCCCTTATTACACCTTTTTTTATCATATAATACTTTTGGCTTAACCTGTGTCTTTTTTTATTTAATCCAATATAATCTATGGTCATCTTATTATTAGGTTATATAATATTATTTGTTAACATAATACCTAAATCCATCATAATGTTTAAATAGATGTAATTTTATTTAAACATATCATATCCCCTTCAAGTGTTAAAGAATTTGTACAATTAGTCCACATTTTCATACAAAAAAGTGACGATTGGTTGAATACCCATTCTTCCCTTTTGTGGTTATTACCTACTCGTACATATGTAAATGATAATTCATCTAGTTTCTATATCCAAAAGGGTTGGTAGTTGTACAGATAAATATAGAATCTCTACATTAAAAAAACATTTAGATGTTATCCAATACATAATGTTATACACTAGTCTTATCCTAGGGTTTTCACTAAACATTATTCATTAAAATTCTCAAATAACAGAAAATATTCAATATAAACATCGTAAATGATTGTATATAACATTTATTATCATTCATAAATAACCTTCAGAAATATTAATTGATATTTAATAGGAAACATTTTCATATCCAAGGTTCTCTACACCCTACATAGATGCCTTCAAGGGAGACCTCAGACTAACACTCCTAGATTTGATGATAGGAACACTTAAAAAAACTAAATTTCATACTCATCCTTAATTATAACATTCTCAAAAATAATGTTACATTTTAATGCCAATGACAACATTAGGTTTACAAATAATAAAATTAATAAAATTTAGAATCAATATTCCTTTTATAAAAGGGACATTATTTCAATTTCATGTTAAACTTGTTAATCCATAATGGGATTTCAAAACCTCTAATTAACTATACAAACATCATGATATGCTAGATAAATCATACGTAACACTTCATTTCACAATTTAGGAAAAATGTAAATATAAAATGGGGTGGTATCAAATTCACAATAAGTATAAACATAAGCAGGTAAATCGACAATCAAAAGTGATTTTACTATTATTATATAATTAAAATCATGATACATAATAAGATAATTCAAATGAAAAAATATATTACAATCTTATGTTTACAAAATGGTATGACATAAGGTATCAATTTAAATTTAGTGGAAACATTGGTTAAAATAAATTCAATATGAGGGAATAACATAATTATAATATTGTGTAACAAACATTAGTATAAGGTGCATTACATTAATGAGCAACACTCTTATAGAATATGATAACAATGATAAAAATCTATCAAACATAGTTCACACAGTAATATTGGTAACATTACATTGTTGATTATTACCATCAATTTCCATTAATATGAGCAATGTTTATGTAGAATTGAATACATTTATCATGATATATAAACACAATATAATTAATAGGAGAGTGATAAAGGGACCCAACCATATTTCATCTATTCTTATATTTTCTATAATTAATCAATTGTACATTTTATTCTAGGGAACTCATTTAAATAGAATGGTTTTCATTCATATCATTATGAAAAAACCATGAAAAGAAGATGGGTTTCATTCATCACATCATAAATAACTCATTGAATGAAAATGGGATTCATATATTCTTAAAATGGATTAACATAATTAAAACATTCATTATCTCATCCACAATCATAACATGATAAACCCATGTAAATAAATGTGTATCCAACAATATGTAGTAACATTCTATCTAAATAACCATCAATCAAGATAATAAATCAAAATAAATTTACATTATATTGGGAATGAGTGTATGATTTTGTCAATAATTTCCCCAGCAAACTGATTTATAGAATTTATCAGAATACTATTATTTGGAATAATAAAATATATTTTGTTTATAATGTAATGGAATTGGATGAAAAATTATTCCAATTTATTGTGGATGTTTAGGTAAGGGAGTGTAAATCGGGGATCAAATTTTTCCATAAAAATAACATTAGAAAATCCATCAAAATATGTTTCATTGTAACATGTGAATAATATCAATGATCAGTTATAAGATATACCAATGGAAAATGACATATATGAAATATAGATTTCAGGAATGATATAAAATTCACCTTAGAAATTAGAAATATCCTTGATCTTTTGAAATGAATATAAATATATATTTAAAAAATATAATAAAAAAATAACTCATTTTGTAATCCTTTAAAACATATTGTGTTTTATTAATGGAAAAATTAAAAAAATTAAAGAAATATTTGTAAACATAGAAACTATTAAAATGGATATGGTTCACACATTCATGAAAACAAACCCTATAGAAAATGTTTAAAAAATTAAACCATTTAATTAAATTAAAACTAGTATAAAATGTCAATAATAAAAAAAATAATATATAATGAAAATTTTAAAATCATCAAATGAATATATATTCATTGATTTGGATTTTCCCAACTGAGAAAAAGATAAAACATTAGTTTCACTTATAAGATAATGTTTCAATAAATATGATTATAGTGGAAATGAAATTTTTAAGAGACGTGTAAAACTTAATGAATATATGAATAAAATAAATTTAGATATAAAGACATACCTATATTTATTATCATTCTTATAAAAAAATTTATTTTAAAATATTATTCTAAATAAAAATCATTTCAATTTTTGTAAGTTCTTTATAAAAACCAACATCAGCTTTAGAAAAATTTGAATCACATTACATTTAAATAAATCACAAAATGTAGATCCTAAAACCCGAATAATTTCATTAATATTGTAAAATAAATTCATCAATAATTAATCATTCCACATTAAATAGGTCTGTTCCATATTAAAAATTTTGTATCTGTTAATTAATTACGAGAAAAGAAGTCCTTACCTTAATTAATGACCCACTAATGAAACTGAATCTATTAGAAAAAAGTATAACTATATTAATCACCTATTTCATAACCTTATTCACACATATTACCCATTATATGATTTATTAATAATTACTCACTATATTAATATTATTTATTTATTATCTATTTTTAATATCTGGTGTGGGTAATCATGATCATTTTGAACTAGTTTCATAATTATGACGCGGTCATTCACTATTCCCCAAACTTTATTCATTATCATGTCATACAATGTTATTTAATTTATTATTTCTATATAATTATATATCTATATTTTCATTCTCTGTGAGCTTTCATAATAATCTTTTATGATAAAGTTGGTGATGTCCTTATTTCAGTGATTCTTAGTGAATAAATGGTGTTTTCTATAATAATAAGTAATATTATTATATTACCATTCCATAAAAACAGATTATATAATTATTTATCTCATATATTATTTATATATTAATTATCATATCTAACCATGATATCAATTTATAAGAATGTTCAAATGTTGGGTGAATTAAATCCAAACCAAAACATTCCAAAATTAATGGATTGTTATAATGTCATTTAGTTATAATTTCATTGTAATAGTATATTAGTGATCATATTTTGTGATTATTGGGGTGATATGATAAAATTTGAATGTGTATTATGAATAATATAACCAATATGAATTGATTACAGAATATGAAGATAACATTTTCCCCTTAGTACACTCTTTCTAGATTGTTTAATTTAAAACACTTGTTTATTTGTTATATTATTAAATGATTTTCAAATTTTTTGTTGAAACTATTTATATATTCATTAATATATTATATATTCCTTAACCCCAAACATATAAACATCCATAAATGAGGTAAATATATAAAAAATACATCATTTTGTGGAGTTGGTAGCCGACACGTACATAAGGATAATGGTTTCATTTTCCACAGTGGTAAATTTTTATAATATTTTTTATTGTTTTCTATATTAAAAATTGATATATACATCATAATTATATATTAAATTTTCCTTTAGAACCATCCTTTCATGGTTTTGATTAAAAATTAAACATTTTGGGTCGTGGAGGTGGTTATCCATACATATAAACAATTAATATTTTCACTTTTCCTAAGTGAAGATGGGAATGGTAAATTATGTATACCCATTGAAATAAAATCATTTATTGTATAGGTAATAATGATTTTTAAGTAATAATGTGTAATAAAATTTTGAAAGGAAACAATATTGACCTGGTAAAATATTGGAGTGTAAAATATTTTTACTTTGAGATTGTGAACATAATCATATTGCACTTCTTTGACATGGAAGACTATGTTCAAATAAAAAGTGACCAGAATATTTGGAGAGTGAAATGGTATCCAATTGGAAGTAATATGGTATGAATTTTTAGTGGAAATTGAGTCTTTATGATGGTATTTAAGGGGTGGGTAGATACCATTTTATAATTGATGAGAACGGATTTTTTTTATTAATTTTACATCCTAATATTGAGAGCACATGTCTCACATAAAAAGAAGACTCCAATATAAAAAATTGTATTTTTTGATGATATGATTTCTGAATTATATTAAACATTCATATTAACACATCATTGAACATGCTATTAAGTCATTTTCTCTTAAAATGTTCACTTTTAACATTTTTTATTTCATCATGGTAATATAGTTTTTCTAATGTAATTTATTATTAGTAAACAAATTAAAATTGATCATATTAAATAATGTCTACCAATTTATTCCATATATTAAATATATTTTAAAGAATAAAATTTTTATGTGTATGTTTAATTCATTTAATGATTCTAAATTGTAATTTATAAAACTATATTTAGAATAAATTTTTTTTAAGAATAAAATTTATTTATAAGATAATATTATAAATAAATTTTATTTTTAAAATATAAACAGGTTTTAAATAATAAAAAAATATAAATTTTCATGAAAATAAATCCAAAAGTGAATTTTAATAAAATTAAAATTAATTAAAAGAAAATACTTAATAATGTATTTAATGTGATCGAATTCCTTAGTTGTTAAAAATAGGTATTATAAATTCATAAGAGTATGTTGAAAAATATAGTTCTAATCCTTTATATAAATATTATAAAAGTTTCAATGTTGTACTTACTTCGTTATATAGTAATAAACGATATGAATTTAATAAAAAAGTATTTTTCACTATTTAATTAAAAAATTAATTCAAATAAATATAAAACATTAACCCTGATCAAATTTTGAAATTTTCCAATAAAATTCTTGTACTTATTATGAAATTAAAACAAAAATTTTTTGATATTTAATTATTATAATTAAACTAAAAAATACAATGAAGTACTATTTTATTGAAAATGAATTTTTAAACATTAAATATATTTAAACTTATTTCATATATATTTCAAAAATAATAATGTTGAAAAAATGGAATATAAATTTTAATATCACCACTTATAAAAAACATTTAACTATACACAATTTAAATTTTTATGTAATATATAATACCCCCAATTTTAAAATGGTTATCATATTAGAATCTAGATAATTTGTTTTAATATATTTAAAATAATAATATGTAATTATTTTAAAATATTTTTATATTTGTATTTAGAAATGACTAAATTTTCATGTATTATTAATATATCATGGTTTTTTGTAAGGTGTTACAATAATTTTGTTTTGTGTATGTCAAAATATATCAGATATTGTGTTAATTTATTTGATACAAACTCCCAAGTCATTACATTCAAGACACCTAGAAGGCCTATCATGCACTTTGGAAATTAATAAACATAAAATATAGTATAGGAACTATTTAGCGATGAAGTATTTTTAATGTGGGAATAATATGGTATTGTTTGATGATTCTACAAGAGCTGTAAATTTTGGAATTTTTTTGAACATTTTATAAAATTTTATGATTCATACCATTATTTAATTTGGTATGAGAATGTTTTTTATTCTATATGTCATTATTTTATTTTTTCAGAAATGGATCCACTGATGTTTTTTTAGAAAAGTGGTGACATGAACTAGTTTCCCAGTTCATGCCCCAAGAGGAATTTATTAAAATTAAAAGAGTTACAATACAAGTACGAGGTGCAATGAACTTGCACCAGAAGGGAAGTATCGAGGATAAAAATAAATTTACCCATGAGTATCCAAGCTACCAATGCAAACAGCCAACAAGAGATTCCCAGAGTGCAGAACCATCAATCAAGGATCCTACATTCTATCATTGGCATGCTGAAAATCAATCTCCAGTAAAATATCGCCACTGTGCACCTATGGCTTGAAAGACATCCACAAATAGCATTAAAGGTGGTGTACAGTACGGATAGCCATGAGGTGAGAATAATCCATCAGAGATTTGTCCAAGCAGCATTCTTCAGGACTGGACAACAACATTCATTATGGTACAAATAGAAATCCATTCAATCAATTTCCAACCAGTATGCTGGAAAGAATACAGTATTCAATATATAAAAAAAGATCAAGAAAAATCCATAACCAGTCAAATCAGGTCCAGACATGCTTCAATCAGGTGAGAGAAGAGTCATCTAGTAGCATCACAAGTACAAGAGATAGAAATCTCCAACAACCAGCAGAAATCCCATACTGTTTCAATGATGCAAAGAGGTCGACCACACAGGCCAGTGAAATGCTTATCCAGCCAATAAATACAATATTAACATATCTCATAATGAGGATCATCTTAGAAGCAATAAAATTAAAAAGTATTAAGCCCACAGAATATCCCTAAATATAAATTTGGGATTCGTTTTGTATTCATCAACCATTATTATGAACATCAGTTTTCTAATATCAAGATATGTGTCCGTGAAAATCTAATGAAGAAGATATTTCTTATGTACAATTTCATCTTGCTCCTCCATCCAAGCTGAAACATCATCACTGATTTCATCCTTCTCAGAAAGATGATAGGCATCTCTATACATAAGAAATTTTTCCATTTTATATTTATCTAGTTCAGATAGAAATTGTTCAACCTGCTTCTCTTCTAAGCATTTCAGGGATTCGTCATTTGAGTTGTCAGCTACTAAGTTTTGAACAGGTTCAACATTATCTTTGGAGACACTAAATGAGTGTGTCTCCATAGTTCTCTGTATCTATGAATAATCCTTCTTTTTTCTAGTTTTCTTATGATTTGGCATGATAAAGCCATATGTATCAACCATAGGCTTCTTACCCTTCTTACCCATTGACCTCAGGTACTCTTCCTCAATCTGATGAGTTTTAATATCATCCTCAATGCAATCATCCTCAACCGAGCCACATGTCTCATAGATGTGATCCTCCTGAGCTGTATATAAAGAAGATGCAATATCCAGAGTTGTCTTAGAAGAGTCTAAGAGATTCCCCCCCTCTTCCATAGAGGTAACCTCCTTAGAAGCCACAACATTCTCAGTAGCATCCATAACAGCATTAACATAATCATTAATATGATTATCAGGAGATTTTGAGGATGATAGTTCCTTGGAAGAATATGGAACATCACATTGACGTGGGGAGTCTAAGATGTCACCAGGTTTAGTTTGAGGATCATTGGAATTCTTTTTTGATATTTCCTTTTGAACCCAAATTGACTTAACCCTAGGGTCTGGTTCCTTAAATTTATCATTCATACCCTCCATTATTTTATACACAATTGGCCTCATATTATATTCATTTTCATTTTTCTAACCATGGATGATCTATGGTGTTCTAATATATTCTAATTAAAGATTCATATCCCCTCCAAGATTGATTTCAAATTTAATATTCAGGGTAAAAATTTATATTAGTTTCCTTTATTACTTATTTATACTCATCTCTAGTATTATTATTCATCCTCAATCTATAGCGAGAATGGTGGTCAGAACATTTTCATTAGTTAATGAATTATAAAAAACAATTCTCATCTTTTATATTCTTCCTAATTCTATTATATTCCTTATTATAATAGGATTATTCATATATCAACATTATATGATATGTTTATCTATAAAAGTTATTCAATTTTATATTTCATGTTATTATAGAGTTATATAAATATATTATTATTCAAATATGTTTCTATATATGAAATATATGACATGGCTACCAATATTTTCTAGTTATGAATTTTCTTCCACAATTGGAATAAATTTATTTCCATGGGTTATAATTCTTGATTCATGAAACAATTTGTCATGTATTTATTATGTTTGAAAAAATTAAAAAGTATAATTTTTCAATGAACTGACAATGAAAGTTCCATTTTAAACAGTAATATGATTTTAAATAAGAGTAATTTGAGTTACAAAAAGAATAAAAAGTATGGTTGGGCAAAGGCTATTTAACATTGAGTATTAATGTAAATTTAGGTTTTTTGAGTTAACTAAGTTATGGTTATGTTCTACATTGTTTTGAGAATTTTATTTAGATGTATCATTTAATAAAATATGTATAATGTATGATTTGAAGTTACAGTTTTCCTAATGTGTTCTAATGGTCTATTTGACACATTATAAAAAATATATAGAACATGTAACAGCCTTGGTTTGTGCCCCTTCGTGTTATTCTCTATGAAATATTGTGTATAACAAGATATGTATTTTATTTTTATTTGTTATATGTATAAATATGATTTTTTTTATTTCATAATACATGTTTGGAGGTTATATGAGGGATAAATTTATATGATATATTTTTGAAATGTGTTGATGAATTCATTGTTTGTTACCTCATATCTATTTAGTATACATCATGATAATATTGGTTAGATAATTCAGTGATGGTATATTATTACTAAATTATTTTATATTTTTTACGAACTATAATATCATATATTTTATTTTTCTCTATTTAAAAATTTTCTTTGTATAAAGATATTTGAGATTAAGATATGATAAAAATTTATTATAAATGAAACACAACTCTTAAGTGGATTCTACTCATTTATGATTATAATTATCTCATTTTGTATAGAATTAGTTTTTCATGATTCCCATTATGTTATTTTTTATCCTTATTTTTGTGATATATTGTTTATACCATTGATATATTTCACGATTCTTACATTTGTTACATTGTATTTCTTATAAATATTTTAATAGTTATATTCAATTTATAATATCCCTCTCTATGGATATAAAAATGTATTCAACATATCCATTTTCATTCCAATTGCTGATTTTTCAATAAAATAAGTTTTCAATAGAATTTGAATATAATATATGAAAAGAATGTCAATGAATAATTATTTACTTTTACAACCTGTTGAGGGTCTATTTCAAGAACATCAAGTATCATCCTTTCGATATGGTTTCATATTTATTGGATTTTAAAAATAGGGAGGTATTTTCCATCAAATATATTTGGTTTGTTAATATTTTTATTATAAACCAATAGATTTTTAAAAAAAAATTATAATTTTTGTTCAATATAGTATTTATGAAGAGTATTGTAAATGTATTTTCATAAACTATTATGTGAAATAACATTGGGTACATATATATAGATCCCTACATAGATACCCTATTATGCATATGGATTGTATATATTATTCTTTTATTTTGGGTAGGATCTCAAAATGGTGAATATACTACATTTATGTTGAATTTGTATTCTATGGAATGTTTAGATGGAATTGGGTTGTGTGAAGATGATATGTTGAGGATTTGTGTGAAATAGTTTATCTTGACATGTTCATGTATTGTCTATTTCATCCATCCTGGTATTTCTATTTGAATTAGTAGAATTATATGTTATATATTTTCAATAATTTTTTATACATAATTGTGGATATCAATATATAAAATTGTGTATTAGGTTTTTTTTCCTTTTTTAAAATATTTATTTTCTTGTACGTGGAATTCGAATTCGTGGGAACTCAATGTCTAATTCACAGTCCAAGATCGTGGTCAGTTTGTTGATATAAAAGGATGAAATAATTATCACATGGTTATAATGATTGACTTGGTGATTTCCATTATCATATGGTGATGAAATATTCAATTTTATCATTGTAGAGTGCAGAATTGGGAAACATGGTTGATTGAAATGGGTTGGTTCATAAAAATATGGTGTTATATCCCTTTTATTATTTGGAAAAGTCTAATAAATGGGATAAAAATGTAATTGGAACTCGGGTGTTATATAACAAGTACATTATTGATCAAAGAATTTCCATATTAGATTATATTTTCCATTGTTAGTTAGGATGTGTGTTTTGAATTTTTTATTTTTTTCATTGTTATTTTGTCTATATTTTGACCATAATTTATGATATTATTATTTATATAGAATTTATAGGTTTTTTTCAACAATTCATATTTATGGGGATGAAATCGAATAATAATTAGTTGTTAATTATTCTTTCAGAATGTATACAATCAAGAATATACCATGAAAATTGTTTTGGATTTTAGGTGGTTTTCACATATTTGGTGCATGTATTTTTAAAATTCTTAACAAAACTATTAACAGAATGAATATACTATATATTTTTTTATTTGAAATATTTTTTTTCAAATTTACTCTAAATTCATTCTAATTTATTTTTTATAAATCAAAAATTATTTTCTAGTTTTTTTATTATATCTGGATGATTGTGTTCAATATTTTTTTTGAAACATGGATTCATGTTATGTATGCATTTTTAAAAAATTTATTTCATAATATGTTTTTTTCCTTGAGAAATTTTGTATCTATTTTATAAAATTTTCTAACGGTTTGTAAAAGTATTTTAAAAAATGGGTGAGAATTTCATAATTTTTTTTAGAATATGTTCTTTAAATAAAAAATTAGTTTGTAGATTTTTTTTATTTTAACAAACTAAATTAAACTGGTTTATAATGAATGTAAATCCTCCTTAAACCCCCTACGGAGAGTAGGTGTAAATTAAATCTCTTGTTATTTTCTAAATAATGTACAATGTTTTCTATGAGTATATTATTTTATCAAAATTATTTTGGTGAAATTATTCATATGATTATGATGAATATTTGAATTTTAATGGTGTGATATATATATATATATATATAATCTATGTGTGTTCATAATTTTTATTTTAATAAGATAAATATTTTGAGTTTGATTTTTTGGTTTGTATTGGGATCATATGAATTGAATTGTGGAATTATTTTTCATTATATTTTATTTTTAATATTAACTGGTGGCTGCTTACTAGAATGGTCTTTGTAGAGCATGGGAATACTTTTTAAAGAGATTTTTCTTGATGTGGTCATCCTCTTAACAAGAGTGTTATCATACATATTATCAATTTTTAACAGACTCTATAGAGGGTGTTAGAGAAAATTTCATCTCTACTATTATATCACATCCATGGACTCTTTAAACAACATCCATCTACTTTTCTAGGTAATAAATAATCACTATATTAGATGGATTGGCTATGAATTATTGATTGAATCTTCAAATATTTGTGAACATCAAAATCCCAATAGGTTAAATGCATTGTATCCATGTTTGTAGCATCATGCAAAGAATAGTTGGAGTCCATTTGACCTCATTATCTATTTGATTACATGTCTTGGGAATTCATCAATATACTTTTAATCTAATTGTTTTATCTTGAATTAATGAATAATAGAAATGTGATTCACGAGTCTCTATTAGGAAGATAAAATATCGAAAGTGTCCCATACTATTTATTTGACATAATGTGTTTCTATCCCTTGTTAGTTGTTAATGACACTATAAGAGATAGGAGTCATTAAATAGAACTCAGAACCTATTTTCAAAATTAGATATTCTTCCTACAAAAAAGTAGTTAAAAATGCTTTGTTGTTGGATCCAAATGTATTAAGTCTTCCTATGATGGGTGGTATAACATTTTCATCTGATATGAATGTCGGTACCCAGTATTGTGATTGGAATAAGAAAGGTAGACCTAATAATGGAAGGGGTACTGATGTGATAAGTCTTCTCATTCCCTTACCAATCCAGATAAAACTAAATTATATATCATTTGTTATCAATTTTGTAAAAAATCACATTGTAATCACTCCAACTCAAGTGATCCAAAAACACATCATTGATTTGAAAATTTAGATATATTTAAAAAATTATATAAAAAATATTATTTATCAAAGAATAAATTTGATCCATTATGATAGTTATCTTAATTAGTGTATCACTTTTAGAAATCTTATCTTTCCTTCCTAATATGATTCTTTGATTAGTGTGATCAAATATTAATGTATTTTGTGTATTACCATGTATTGGGGTTATTTATTATGTTCTAAATTTATTTATTGTATTATTGTTTAAATAGAATTGATGGATGTTAATTATTTCAATAAATCTTCCTGATAAATTATTCATTACTGAATTAATGTTTTTAGTTAATTAATTTTGAGGTGAACTCTAAATAGTGTATATACTTATTGAGGGCCTCAACTTCATGAGAAATGCATACTGAGATTATTCATTCTATTTGTAACATCATTATCATGGGGTTTTAAATTATGTCATGTGATAATAAACAATGTTACTAGTCCTTAGATTTTTCTTCAAATTAGTTGTGTTTTGTAAATCTATTTTATTTGATCAATTATCAATTTTTTAAGCAATTAATATCAATCAAACTTCCAATTGGCCATCAATTGAAATCATCCCTTCAAGACTTGTATATATTTTCTCATAAATTATGTCACCACATGGAATCCCCTTGTGCTCTTTGTTGATCAATTCATTACCATTTTTATTACTAATGAATCATATTGACGTTGTGACATGGTGATTGAGATAACTCTATAACTCTTTTATATGTTATATATTATATGGTATCCCATTTATACTATATTTTTTTGAGTTTTCCCTTTCATTATTCAACTTAATCTATAATTATGTTAAATCTTGGATAACATCAAACAATTAATTTAAATGGAATAGTTTTCATTTTTTTTTCATACGAATTAGTATTATTTTGATGATTAGTTTCATATGCATATGATAGAAATGGTTCCTTGATTTCACTAAACTATTTTTACAACTATTAATTATTAAATTTCAATGGAGTCCTTCAAGAATGGATAGGTAATTTTGACACCCAAATGTCACTTTTTAGTATAAATGAATGAAAATATTAATTTTTAGTATGTTTTGTAATTTTTTAATTTTTATTCTGAATTATTTTTAAAGTTTAATTGTAAACATTTGTTTAAGGTTTTGAGTAAATTTTTTTCTAACCCATACAAGGTCTAAATTCATTCTCTTGAAGAAAATTGATGTGTAGTCTATAATATATGGAACTGTTTAGCATAACCATTTTCATGATGCATCTCAATATCGGTATATATTGCATGATTTACTAAACCATGTAATCAATCAATGCAAACATCTGATAAATTGAAATTAAGAAGAAAAAAATCCCACTACTGAATGGTTTTATACCCACTAAGCCTACTATTATTGTCACTTTTCCCTGAAAACGAAATATCCTTAGGATTTATATACTAGTCTCTTTGATGACATAAATTTCTTAAAAATATGATTGTATAGTTGGATTAAATGGTAAAATCTTATCATATATTTATTTATTTTTATTTATCATTTCCTCTAATATTCAACTTCTTCCTTATACACCATTGTACATAATTTTTGGGCCCTTATCAATTATTAATTTAATTATTGGGTTTCTATTTATTACAACTTTTATGGACTTCCATTATCTACCATAATATATATTCTATCAAAAGAGTATTGATTTAGATGACCTATGTTTTTGTGTTTTTTTAAAATTACTTCTATTTGGCATTTCATTTGAATTTTGGGTATTTGTAACCAATTTTATAACAAATATTTTCCCATATGATACATCATTAGGTGTTAAATATTTTCTATTCCTTCCTATTTTTTCCATTTTTAGTTTAAGGGATTTCCATGGGGCCCTATTAAATATTATGAAAATATTTATTCATTCATCTGAAGTGTTTATAAAAAATACCATGTGTATTTTTTCAATTAATTGATACGAAATTTGATTTTATAATATTAATTATTTTAAAAAAAAGTGTCCCTAATGCTTCCATAAATTATTTACAATATTTTGGTGTGTTTGTTATATGATAATTACCTTTTTTTTAATTTAGGATGTTTTGAGATATCTATGTTATTGAAATGGTTTTTAATTATATTAAAATTATTTTTGAATTTTAGTGTTATAAAATATTTCTAAATTAAAATTTCGTGTAATAGTTTGTAAAATGTGTTTTAAAGACCTATTTAGTGTATTATAAAATTAATTTCTGACATTTTCTACACCCATGGAGTGACCCCCATCAATTTTGGAACCATAATGATTTTTACATTATGTTAGATAATTTGGATTTTAATTTGATATATGAATACATTAGAAAGGGGATATTTCATGAAGTGTGTTTAAAGGTGGCATGAGGGAAGGATTTGTTTTTTGTATTTGTTCTATTTTTTTAAGACTTGAATTCTTGTTTCCTAACCTCCATTTATATTATGTCATGGGATCCATAGGCAACTATGTCCGATATCGAATATTAATGATATAATAGATTGGATTCCAATATGATTAGGGTATCCTATAATTTATTTTTCTATATCTATAAGAGATCCCCTAATAATTTTAGTGGTATTATTTTATAAGATTTAATCCTAGGTTGTTTTTTGGTTTCACCCGATTATATCTAGGATCATCCCATTTGGATCTAGGTAGTTCTTGATGATATCCAATGAGTTAGTTAATGTTCGTACACTGATTATCCGTGCTTTATTCCTTATTTTCATTTAATTAATCTCATATTGATTTAATGTTACTTATTATAAATTTTTTCCTATTGTTGGTGTATTTATAAAATCCTATCATATAGATAAAAGATTGGATTCTACTTGATGCTTTATCCTTTCTATGGTAGACTTTGAAACCATACTAATTTTAAAATGTTTTTAAAATAATTATTTGAAAATATTGAAAATGAATCTTATCTTATTTTCATTACCTCAAAAGTATACATTTTAATACTGCTAATAAATCTATTATATAATTTTTTATCTTTATTGGTTTATATAAAGGGGGTAGTTGTATTGAATATCATAAAAATGTTATATGTTTTCATTATAGAGCTATGTGAAACTGATACAATGTTCTATTTCTATTTTAATTTAGAATTTCTAGAAATTCTTATAAAACGAATTGCATGATTTGTTTTATGGAATTATGTTGGGAACATGTATTTGACACTGTACATATTCACAAATATGTGTCTATTTCTGTTATGTCATATATTGTTATTAGGAGAATGATCATAGATGAGTGATTATGATTTATTTATTTGGTTGTTGGATTTTATGGGATCTACATGTGATATCAGGTTACATGGAGTTTTTCTCATATAAATTATAAATTCATAGTTTATCTCAAGATGATAATGTAAAAAAATTGACCTCCCATATTTTTGGATTTTTTTGGTAACATTTATCTTTATGTGTTCTAAAAAATTATAAATGAAAATAGATCAGAATATATTTAAATCGTTATTCCCTGTTAGATTTTCCTTATTATCTAAAACTCTTTATTTTGATAGGAATGTATATCTAATTCAAGGAAACTTCATGCTAGATTTTATATAATTTTTTGTTATTCTCTATTGGTAATTGAGTTCGATATCCTTCCCACATGGTTATATTTTTTTGGAAATGAGATTGTTGAAGGATCATAGAAATTAAGAACATGATTCAGGCCTCAAGAGGGGTTGTCTCTGGTGACATAATAAGTAGATCCTCATTGGTTTGTTAGAAAGACTTGATGCATTGATGTTGAATAATTTAAACCCTTTAGAATAGTATATTGGTTGATATGAAAGCAACTTTTAATATGAGAAGTATGGTTTCTAGTAACCATATTCTATAAAATGTGATAACTTCTTTATTTACAAATTGATATTCTATTAAAATTAAATTAGTATTTTACATTAGTTCATTCATGAAAAATAAATTATTTTTAGTTAAATAATTACATATACTTATTCATTGGTCTTAGAAGGATGTGATTGGGTTATAAATTTTCTTAATAAACAAATTTTTGTTTTGGTGTGGGTTTTTTATATCATATTGTGTGGTTTTCCAATAAAATTTGGATATACTATTCATAAACCTTGGATGTAATTATCTGTTCCCTTATTTCTCTATTTACTTTTCAATGGAATTTTATTATTTGATTATTGTATTGAAAATCCCTAGTGGATTTCATTATTAATCACATCCATTCAAGAAGATTAATTAAAAAATCATGCCTTGAGGAAGCATCCCTGAAATTTTTATAATTCAAACTAGCATTATGAAACAAGTTCTCACACTATATAAAACAAATTGGGATGTAGAACACAAAAAATATGCAATGTCACACTATCGATACCATTTTTAGGTTCATAATAGATTACATGAATGTCATTTTAATATTCGAATTTTTCTAATAAAATCAATGAATCTTTTTCAAAAAATAATAACCCAAGGGAATTCTTTTGGATGTATTTAATTTTTTTTCATATTTATTTATTATTAAATAATTAATATATTTATCTTTTATAAAATTTATAAAATTATATTGTAAATATATTATAATTTTATTTTGAGTAATATTTTTTAATTATTTTAAATACAACATTTATAGGTTAATATTTATTAATTAATATACTAAATATTATTTTAGTTGAAATATAATAGAATTTATTAATTTATTTATTTATAATTAAATCAATAAATATTTAACAGTCAATTTTTTTTTCAATTTCACGAAGATAAAATATTTTCATAAAAGTTTCTGAATATGTTAAATATAGATTTCATGGATTTAAATTACATAAATTATCAATAAAAATAGGAAGTTATTAAATAATCTAATGAATGATATGATATTTTACCTGTTTTTTATGCATAAAAAATATTTTTGAAATACATAATTTTATTACAATAATTTTTTTTCAATAATAATTGTTCAATTTTTTAAATGGAGGATTTATTTTTTGTAAACTATTTTGTTTTCTCCCTATTTTTTCAATTTTTTTAAACAGAATAAAAATTACTATATTTATTTTAACTAATTGTATTTGTTTTATATATTAAAATAGTTATTTTTTATTTAAATTTATGTTATCTATGTCTATAAAAAATTATTTATAAAATTTAATCACATGTTATATTTTTTATTATTGATTTATGTTTTTGAATTTATTTTATTGAAATATATTTCAAAATTTTTTGATACTCTATTAAGAAAATTATTGTTATTAATCTCTCAAAAGAAAATTTAATGTATTATAAATTTTTTTCTAAATAATTTATAAACATATCATATTTTGTTTTGTCAAAATAATCATTAGAATATCATTTAACATATTCAGTAATTGTATATTTTTCTTATTTTTCATTTCCTAATTAGAATGTATTGGAATGGTTTTTCTTTACTTTCTAATATCGATAAAAATTAACTTTTTTAAAATATAATATTTCTTTAATATATATTTTTTCATTTAAAATATGCATATTAATTAAAACAATTATGTTAAGGAAAATTGGATTTTTTTTGGGAAAATAAATTTTCTATTATAATTTGTAAAAAAATATTAAATTAAAAAATTTATGTATGGTCGAGTTGTGTGAGTTTTAGTTTAATAAAAAATATGAATTTGTTTTGAATAAATTATAAATTTTGATTTATAGATACCAATTTATTCATTCTATCGATGAGATTTAGGTGATTATTAAAATTATATTTATGGTTAAATTATGAGTTAAACAATTATGACTAATAGATGTTATTTTTATGTTTAGTGTTCTTCCCCACTATCAATTATCATTGGAAATTTAAGATGAAACCATTATATTGGATATTTCTTGGTAATTTTTATATTCACAATGAATTTTTTTAGACGTGATTACACGTAACTTCCTAACCCAGGTGCTACATACATATTCCATGGGCAGGTTGATCACATGACCTAAAGCACGCCCCCATATACAAAAGGCTGCAAACTAGGAGTGAAATTTTAATAAGTTGATAATGGGGAATTTATCCCCCATTTTATCAGAGAAATACACTATCAGAAATAAAAACAATTGAGGAATCATGTTTAATAATAACCCATACCAATATCTCAAAAACATTAATAGATGAAATAAAATATCCTACTAAAAGATAAATCATTCCAGGATAATATAAATGTCCATTTTCTATGATGAAAACTAAAAATAAAGACAATGAGGACTCTCATTTGGGTTCTGAACCACTTCGGGTTCCCTCATCCAATCTCCAACCCCAAATCAGTCATCTAACACCTGGAATTTTCCCTTCACCTTTCCTACAACCATACTGTCTATTCGAGTATTGATCAAGTAGCACAAGTAGGGTGTGAGAAATCAATGTATACCACCACCTATGGTGTCTAAAAGAAATCTAGTCAATAAAATTGTATAATGCTTTGTAAATAAATAATTATAATACTTATATTTATACTTTATCACATTGTTATATATTCTTCATTTAACGAGATAAACCATTGGGTTCCCATGGAAATTAGATAATGAATAACTTTATTATCCCATGTCATAGTCTGAGATATCCTAAAGGCATGTCATATATCATAATTCCATAATATTATTCATTACCAAAATTATCTTTGAAAAAATATATAAAACATGTAAACCAATTCGACATAAGTAATGTGAACCTAGGGCTCTAACATCAAAGGACTAATTTGAGTAAGAATAACCAAAACATAATTTCTTTCTAGGAAAAGGTAAAATATCTAATGGTATTTCCCCTTTTTCAACTCCTAGATTTATCATGGTCCAATGTAAAAAAAAATTAGAATCTTTCACGATATTCCTTTGGGGATGCTCACATGGTCCTTTCTATCAGGCTAACACGATCATTCTCAACATTCTCTAACAGTACTTCTCAATAAGTTTTCATGGTTCTTCTCAATAATTACATGCTCACACACTAGTTATGCTATATGATACTCTGTTCCAATATAATAAAATATAATACCATTAATTAATTAATAAATTATGTTATCACGTCAAGTTACATTACATAATTCTATAATTAATTAATCAACCCAATTCCATTATTTAACCCAATGATTAATTAATCACAACCATATCCATTAATTAACCCAATGATTAATTGAACACTTAAATCCATTCATTTGATTCAAAATTTTATTATCACATCTAATCCATTAATCAATATAATAGTTAAATAAATATAAAAATGAAAATAATTATCTCAACAATTAATTTATCAACTATAATATAAACTTCAAATAATTAATTCTCCAAATAAATATTTCAAATTCATAATTAAAAATTCAATTATTTAATCCATAAAATAAATATCCATAATTCAAAAAATCAATATATTGATAATTAATTCGAAAATTATTTATATATATTCCACAATTCCGTTATTCAATCAATATCTTAATTTCCCCATTTATTAATTTCCGATATTAATTAATTTAATTTAAAATTTAAAATTGATATTAAAATATAAAAAATATACCAATTTATAATACTAAATCATGGTCATCACTATGGGATTTGGTCTATATTCTACCTACATCGATTCGTGGACAAACAATTTTCCAATGGATGCACCAAAATTTTAGCAGCACAACGATGTAGAAGATTATCTAGATCGAAAAACTAAATGATGATTAACCAAATCATGAACTCTTTAATATAGATCTAAATATATTATAATATATCTAGATCTAATATATTAGTTATAGATTAAAATAAAAATAGGGAATAAATTTCCAAAAATAGTGGACGAAGGATGGAAGATGAATAATAAATACATATGGATAGGGCTCAATTACTGTGAGAGGTGCAGATCACTGACAATGGAATAGAATGTTTAAGAATAGAAGTAAAATGGCATTGAATCCCCATCGAAAGAATCTTATATTTTCAAAAATCCTAAGTGTCTGAATTGAAGTCAAATGAGGATGTTTCAGTGGATCATATGGATTTAGACCTATTTTCTTGGCCATTAAAAATATCACACCCAGTTTAATACCCGATCGAAATGTACTCACCATGGGTAAAATAATACCTATATATAAACATGATACAACTCCTGATATTATCAGGATCTTACATATCCTATTGTCCAACCTACCTGAGGTAGAAATAAAGTCTGACGAAGATAGATATCGAAAGAAAATGACAATTTTTTGGCATTGATAATTTTGTAAATAATGGAGATGTATGGTGGAAAAATTATCAAAATTGATTATTTAATTATTTATTTGTTGATGATTCATGAAATCAACTTGTAAAATCATGTTTCAACATGACACATTTTGTTTTATAGGAAACACATTAATAAAAAAAGATACCATTTTCCCATAATTCAAGTCATCCTTAACCTATACAACTTCATCCTCGGTTCTCCCATACCATCGATAAATGATTTTCCACACATGTTATAAAATATCACCACCACACAATCATATCATTTTACACTCTATTTATCCAATCATATTCTCTTCATCTTCACATACTACACATTATGAAACTCATCACAACCACATCATTATCACAAACTAAACTTATATAAGTCGTGATATATCACAACTCCATGTAAATATACACTATAATCCAAGATATTATATCACATACATAATTACTCATGTAAAAATATAATTTTTTCTTTCATTAAAAAAGTATAGTTTACAAATACAAGCACGAACCAACTACGATTCAGTAGATCTTGTATTAGTAGACATCCTATGATTTAAGCCACCATAGCTCAAATATTTAAACATAATCTGTCCATGTTTGGATTAGAGATTACAATATAAGGAGTATGTGTCATTATAAATCATTAAAAAACTAGATATTAGGAAATACCTAGAATTTGAGGATACATATTTCATTATTTCCTTAATATACTCTCATGATGGGGAGTAATAAATCATAGAACATAAAGATATATAACACATAACTAGTATAAGGATACAACCATAAATGCTACATAATATTAATTCATGTCAATAATTTTAATTTCATTAACATTTATATCCTTTAACAATTATTTTTTGGATAAATACGTCATAATTCATACCTAAAAACTCAAATATTTTAATGTATAAACTTTTACCCAAAATCAAATTTCCCAGAAAACATAATCATTTAAAATAAAACATTGTTTCTTCCAAATTTTAGTGACCATAATTTTTCCCCTGATCCCATACATTTCACTATTATCCCTTAAATACCATTATAATATTTTTAAAACATACAATTAATATCAAAAAATCCCATTAAGGGATACACACATAATAAAAACTATTAGTTTTTTAAAAACATTATAATGGATGAATACTTTATCAGAAAATAATAATTATCTCTACTAATAAGTATTAAATAGATTCATGTGAATATAATATCATTGGGTATCATTTTTTTAATAAATAAATTAATATAAAACCCCTAATGATCATATATAACACCTAAAATGTAACATGGGACAAAATTATACTTAAATATAATAACCATGCATTTGAATTCCATAAAAGTCAGTTTCTCAAAATGAAATGTACATAAAAGCAACTTCCATACACAATTCATTAGATTTTATAACATAAACATCAATCCTAATTTACCATAGGTTCTCCAATACATTGTTTATCACATAAGGACCCATCAAATATCTATGTACCATTTTATGATCATAACACATAAACGATTGTAATTTTCAGCATTTCACTCAGAAAATATCATTTTAAATCATAAGTTATAATTTAAATGATATTGAAATAATGAATCAAATTTCAAAACCATTTTCAATATCAAAATTAACAATAAAGGAAAGATGAATTTTATTATCTTTAAAAAACATTAATTCTTGTAGACAAATCCAAATATTAAATAATAGTTATAGTGGTGAAGAAGTCATTTTCACTGTATAAATTAAGAAAACATTCATTTTTTCATTTGTCAAATATGTAAAAAGCTTCGTATAGAATGATTCATTTTTGAATCATTTAAATGAAATTAAAATCCATGGAGTTGATAATAAACCTTATACAATAAGGTGGTGAATAACATAAAAACATCCTTAATTAATAAAGATTGAGATGAAGTCCTTTACATCGAGTCTGACTCTTCTCGTGTTCTATTTAAATTCTAGAATAGTAAGATTATGTTAATTTATAGTTGATAGATAAAATGATTCATTTATACTATCATCTTTATATCACTTAACACAGTTTTATAGCAATTAATTAATTATTTAAACACACGTTTGACATTTCTTCAATATTTAGAACTTAAGTTCATGTTGAATTTGGTAAGATGTAAATGGTCAAAGTGGTCATCAATCCATCATACATAGAATAATATTTATGAAATAATAACAACTTATATATATTAATTAATATTCTAAATCATAATATATATATTTTTATGAAAAATGAAGAACCTTATATTCACATAGATGGTAGGCCTTACGTACGCATGAGTAAAATTTTCATTTTTTAATGATCATTATGGAAAGAAAATTGGTGTCTAACAACGCTTTCCATTCTCTGACATCATCCAAAAAATATGGTTTATGTCACCACATTCCATATAATACTTCAAATGGTTCTATTTTTACATTGGAATGAAATCAATTCTTATAAGAAAATTTATCCAATGAAATATATTGATCCCAAAATTCTTGGTAATCCATTGAACTATCATGTATATTATTCTCCAAATATTGATTTTCTATTTCTAAATTCATATCTCATTAAGGATGAAAAGTTGTACAGAAATTTAGTTCAGTGCCCGATGAATTATGAAGTCATTTCCAAAAATTTTAAGACCACCTCAAATACAGTCTGATACAATGTAGATAAGAAATCCATGTATCCTAAAAATATATTTAAGATACAATTGAGAGAGTTTATCAGAATACATGGCATCTATAATAGCGATAAAAAGATAAGATTTAGTCAATCAATCAATAGTAACTAAGTTAACGTTGTATGCTCGGGATGTCTTTCGTATTATAACAAAGTTTTTCAAGGATATATTTTCCCATTTATATTCCATTACTAGAAATGGAAGAATAATCCCCTTTGGTGACTACAATTTTTCATCATCATATAAACACGTGAATCATATTATAGTAAAATCGGCAATATATTTTTTCATACCATCCCACCGGTAATACTCTCGACAATCTTTGTAAGTATTAGTACTTCAATGATGAACTTAAAAAAGAGAACTATTATCTTCAAATATAAACATTTTTAATAAATGTGAATAAAAATTCACATATAATCTCTTCAAAAATATCAAAATTTTTTTTTATCAATGTTAAATTTAGGTAACATACCCTTTTGAACAAATTATGCTTTTTTGTAACTTACTACCTTGTTTCTATGCATGAATAATTCTTTTTCATAGAGAATATTTCACTAACACCTGAAAAAAAGATGAATTTCATAAAACATAAACTTGAAAGACAAAATGCATCACATCATTAATCAAGTGGTTAAATTCCAAATGTCAATTTCTTATTGTAATATAGATTTTTCAACTCAAAACATACGCCACATTATTTGATTCTCCAAGATAGTAATGAATTGAGTAATCATAATCATTCATTACCTTTTTTCCATCTCATTTTTATCACGTTCAATTAATTTTTATTGAATATATAGTTCATAATTTTGTGATAAATATATATTTCACACTTTACACCATATAAATGACTCCATGAAAATTCATTCATGAATATGTTCCCATTTACTACCAACTGGACCTCTTATTTTTATTACTCTCATGGGACACATGATTATTATAAAACATCATTTCCAACTTCTCAACACATTGAAAATGTTTCTCATAGAATTTAAAATCATGAGAATCCAATTCCCTTCTATATCTCGATGTCAATCATGAGTATAACCAATTTTTTACTATCAATATCCAAGTAAAATTTGTGACATACCTAACCAAAACGGTGAAATTTTCATCATATGGCCCAATGGAATCTTAATCGTTTTTTATCAATACCCTGATTATTTTTTATATCTTTATTTGAACACCCTATGGAAAATATTTCTCGTGAAATATATTCATAATTTTATTCCATCGAATGGAATAAATATAATAACTTCCTATGATATTTTTGACCATTTACCACTACTGATCAACTTCACCTTAAATATGATAAACTTCAAGGGTTAACTTTTGGTGGTCCAAGAACCCCATGAAATTGAATATTGTTAATATATATTTAATATATCCTTCAGTTAGCACAGGGTCAGATGATCATCTGAATGATGGTGGTGGTTGTATCATAAAATTATACACTATATTCATATTCTTTTAGGGTAGATTATGTTTGTCTCTTGCATGATTACCACCACTATTTATCATCTCAGTCAACTGATCCATCATTGAGAAAACTTCTCAGTTCCAACTCCAACCATATGAAGATGCTGATTCAAAAGGATACTATACTTGGAGTCCCTTCCCACTACCTCATCCATGTTTCCTTTGTGGAAAACCATTATGAATAGAAAATGTTTTGATAGATATTCATGTCATTGTTAAAATTCTAAAATATTTTAATTTGGCCATAAGATAAAATATTTCATTTGAAATTATTAATATTACTCTCACAACAAATTTTATCAAAACCATTCACTGATAGTAACTGTAAGTAGCCTGTATTAAACCTTTCATAATCTTATTTAAAATCAATAAATTTGCCTTATTTTAAATTATAAATATTTTAAGACTGATAGTTTTATATAATTCGGTTATAATTTATACATAACAACTCAAATACTACAATTTTGACACATATACTAAATATATATTTTTTCCAAAAAACTAAGGAATTCAAATTGAAACATGAATTATTTTCACTTTTGTTCATCATAAATTTTTCTCGATCCAATATAGAACTCTATTCTCTATTAAATTGTTTGAAAAATCATTTTAAAACCTCTAATGTGCATAAATAATCATATTAATGAATACAAAAATAATTAAAACTATTAATTTTGTGAAAACATGAAAATCCCGGAATATTTTATCATTATTTAATTAATTTTACCCATAAGAAGCATTAAATAATTTTCCGTGAATATATTCTCATTTCATACAACTTTTAAATAAATATATTACAATAAAATACATAAGTATCATATATAACACGTTATGGTAACTTTAGGCCGAATTATTATTAAATAGAATTACTATGCGGTTGACTTCCATATGTATAACTCTTACCCAATGGAATGACTCTATAGCCTACTTCAATACCCAATTTATTGGAGGTCATGATGTATCCAATAATAATTGGTTTATCATAGAACTGCAATTAAAAGTTTTATGTACCATTAAATAATCATAGAACATAATTGATTTTAATTTTTAGCACTTCACTCATAAAATTTCATTTGATTACATAAGGAATAATTTAAAGATATTGAAATAATTAATTGCTTTTAAAAAACAATTGGAATACCTAAACACCCGAAAATAAAATAAGTTATTTATTTTTTTAAAAACGTTACGTATTGTAGAGGAACCCAAATATCAACAAATAGTTATTGTGGGGGAGAAGTCGTTTTAACCATATACGTATAAATTCATTCATTTTTTATTTTCTAATGAATGTAATTCAAATTTAATTGAAATATTTATTTTTATAATATTTGAAAGAAATTGAAATTCAGGGTGTTGATTATGCACATTATAAAATATAGTGGTTTATAACATCAAAATATTACTCAAGAAATGGAGATTGAGACAAAGTAACTTACCTCGAGTCTGACTCATTTCATACATCCCTTATCTTCCAAAATAATAAACATAGGTTATGTTATAATTTTCTGAGAACCTTTTTCTATTTTTTATCTGATTTATATAAATTATATAAATGATATAACAATTAGATAATTATTTAAACTCAGGTCAGACTTTTGGTCAATATTCTGTACATGAGTTCAAGATGTCTTTGGTATGATGTGAATTGACAAAGTGGCCATAATCCTATCATCTCAATAATAATATTCAAAATATAATAATAAATTTTATATATAAATTACACTTTTAAATCAAAACCATTTTGTAATGTTATAAAAAACGAATAATGTTATATTCAAGGAGGTGATATTTTGTACGTACGCATGAGTAACATTTCCGTTATTCACTAGACATTATAGGAATAAGGTAAATGTCATAAAATCATTCCATAATTATCATAAAATAATAAAAATTATATTAATTATTTATATATACTTATATATCATATATGTAATGTGTTGAATAAAAAAATTACATTGCTTCATGGAGGTGATAGTTTACACCTACTCATGAATGGCGTTTTCATTTTTATGTGCAGGGAATGTGAGAAAAATAAATGATATATTATTCTTCCAAAATGATAAATATGTCATTAATATCATATATAAATTTTAATTTCATCATTATAACTAGTCACAAGATACAGTAATAGAGAATGGATAATATCAGTTTGTGTACGTGATAGTTTACACGTACACATGAATGATAATTTATTTCTCAATATTATGTAATTAGAAATAGACTCATTTGATGATATTAAAAAAACAAATATACGAATATTTAGGATTTTGTATATATTATCCCATCATGATTGTAGAATATTTGTAGGAAATGTAATAATAAATAATATAAAAACACATTAATAAAAATGTTACATTTCCTTCAGACAATCACCTTTAATTAACACATAATCACCAATAAGGAATGTGTTTTTACAAAACTAATACCACTAGAATGTGGTGAGGTATTCATATAAGGGTTTTGGGATTATATTTTTGACAAATATTGTTTTTCAAGTGTGATGAATAGAGATGAATTGCTGCCCATTTATAGAAGAGGGGAGGGGAACTCATGAATTATTAACAGTTTTAAATTAAAGATATTGATTTTATATTCAAAATGGATCCAAAATAAATAATTTATAATATTTTTTTATTTTGGGTTGAAATACCTTCATCCAATTAAAATTAGACAATTTTTTATTATTTATTATTCTCCATCATTTTGTTTTTGTACCTTTTAACTCTTATAGTGATATCATGTTAATTACATTTGGATGGTTAATATAATGAAAAGAAAATTCTAAACGACACAAGATGTGTCATTTATGAAATTTTTATATTTATCCAAAATATTTGTCCAAAAATTATAATTTTATATATTTTATTTCATTTAATAATGTAATATTTATTTTAAAATCTTTTAAATGCCAATTTTCTCCCTACTTATTAATTGATTTTTTAAAATATATTAGAAAATTGTTATTTCTAGAAACCTACTTTATCTCAAATATAAGATGTAAAATTATTCCATAAAATTTTCTTATTTAATTAAATATTTCAAATTATATTTATTTTAATATTATTAATATCATATATTTTATTCATCCTAAAACAAATCTATAACTGCATCATCAGTATGTCACAATTAAACTTAGTAATTTAATGTCTGAATATTATAAATAATTTTTTTTGATGTTGATACACATTTTATATTTCAAATTAATATTTATTTTTTAATTTATCTGCTCTATAAACTTATATAAAAAAATGTGTTACGTAAGAATCATTTGAGTTTAAAAACTTTTAGTTATCTTTAAATAAAATATAATAATGGTCTTATTCTAACCCAAGTGGCATAAAAAGGTAATAATTTTTAAAATAGGATTACATTCTTTTAAACCCACCAATAAATTTAGGAATAGTGTTAATGTAATTTTGTAATATTATAATATTATTTTTACCTTTCATTTCCCGATATTCACTTAACCATTGTAAACAAAATACTAAATATATTATTTAAAAAATATATTTGAATATATTAGACAAATTTTTTCATATTTATTACAAACTTATATTTCCATTTTTTAAATTTAATTCACAGAAGTGGTTAATTAATTTTGACATGAATCCCTCAAATGTGGGGAGATGGTGGGTGAAAGAGACATTTAAAATTGTAATAAGTTTATATATATAATTTTAATATAATAATTACCCCAATTTCCTAAATTGGATTAATACATGTATTGTTGATCTATATTTACATTAATGAATATTTTAATTTGTAATAATTATTCAATCACCAAATCAATTTTTAACTACAATTTAGTATATTACACTATTCATCCAAAATGAAACTTTTCATAAAAATAAAAAAAATTAATCCAACATAAATTTTGATACCATGTATATAATGAAGATGAATATTTTTTTAATCATAATTTATAAAAGTGAAAAATAGTATATTTATTATGGGGTTTCCAATAAATGGATGTAAAACAACCTTTTAAAAATATTTGATCCTTTTCTTCTTAATATTAGATTTTATTCTTATTTTATGCAAGAAAAATTTATCGGATGAATGTAAAATCAATAAATAATCAAGTGAAATCGTAATATAGATAGTAAAATTCATTGTCAGTAATAAAACAGTTAGGTTAAAACTACCAATTAAAATAATAATATTAACAACAAATGATTTTTCTCTAAGAATTATTCTTGAGTGCAATATAAATTTCAAATAAAAATATTTCTGTGGATTGTATACTCTATCAAACATTGAGTTCCCATTAAGGTAAAATTAATATATAATTCATAAATATTAATTAAATAGAAAAATATTTTTTATAATTACCTAGGATTTTGCAACTAGTCTAGGGTTAAGTATTTGTATTGTAACTCATACCTTCAAAACAAACATATCCCATCATAATAAATGAATATTAATTTTAGAACATTATGATACATTCCAAAATCATATAGTTATAATATCATTGTACACATGGATACATAAAAACAATTCCATTTATGGACTACATCATTTCCCACTATGTTTTTTTTAACTTGAATCCTTCATAGATATATCATACATAATACATTTCACTATAACTTGGGGTAAGGAAACATAAAAAAATGTGTGTTTCAATGATTAGTAAGTATAAAAAGATAGATATTAATATAACATGATCAAAAGGGTATGAGAACATGAAAAACACATTTGAAAACCATACTAATGATATCATAGATCATAAAATTGATTCATGACAAAAATTATAGTTGTTAAAAAGTCACGAACCATATTGGAATCAAAGAACATAATCCATTAGATCATATCATTGGATCCCGATATTGATTTTTTTAATACACATGTGTAAATGAAATATTATGTAAAGGATACCCACCAAGACATTCATAACATGTTATGCTGTGGCTAACCACTTGTGCACCTTCATCATTCCGGGGATAACCTCCCATTTACCCTATTTTGGGCTTGGGATAACCTCCCATGGAGTATCATTTGGGTTTTGTATAACCTCATGTATTTCTTCTTTTGGGATTTGAATAACATCTCATATTCCCTATTATAGGATTGGTATAACCTAATGTATAACCATTTTGAGATCACATAACATTAATCTTTACCCATTGCACTAGAGGGATGTATAATTTTATACAACCCACACATAAAAAATAACACTATGTGGGCCACAAAATCATTCACCAAATCATAACCAGTGAAAAAAATCAGTTTCATAATCATTTCATCACTTGATAACGAATGGGAAAGAAATTATATTCAGATTTTTTTTCTAAATGATAATATAACATCCATATAAAGTATAATTATTATATCATGAAAACATATCCCTTGTAAATATTAAAAAATATATAATGTTTTTTTGGTTAATAAATAAAAATACCATAAACAGTTCATTAATCATTTTTATAGAAAATATCTTTTTCAATTTTAAATCAATTCATTAAAATATAAATTATTCCAAAATATTATAGATTATTTTTTCAAATTTAAATAGGAAACATTTAATAGAAGTTTAAAATCATTTATTGTCTATGACGGTGGAAAATATCATTCTAGATACACACGGTAGGATAATGATTTCTTTCAGATTCCTAGTTAAAATTGAAAAATACCTTATTCAAAAAATGAACATAAAATTACTTTTAAAACCATTTTGTAAATATTTAAAAAACATGTAAAATTATCATTAAAAATATTTTGGAAAATATAAAACACATTCTTGAAATCATTTTTTGAAAACCTGGACTTGGTGGAGAATCAATTTTCATCAGAATAAATAATTAAAATCAGTTTCCCTTACAAACAAAATTTCACACTCTTTAGTACATAAGATGTGGAATAATAATGTAAAAAATGACTAATAAATATGTAAATTGAGTGAAAAAATAATTTTTTTAGGAGTTATATATTGTAATATTTTATAATCATAATCAAAATCATAAAATATCATTATAAACAATGAGATTAAAATGTAAAACTATTTCTACATTGGTATATTTTGAATCATAAGACCCATGATAGAAATAACAATATATGGATATGAATATCCCATAATTTTTTAGGTAAAAATATTAAAATTCATTAATAATTAGTATATGCACTGGATAATGAATCTATATGTGAATATGGGTTTTGTCTCTTAGAAATTGAAGTGAATCGAAAATCCCCTACCTCATGTATTGACTTCCTTTGTACTTTTTTTATCACACTTTATAATAAATATAGGATAGTTTTATATATATATTCTAGAACCATAATCAGATATATCATACCTTATATGATTTAATTTAACCTTTTATCACTCTTTTATTTCAAATGTTTATTAAAATCTATATTCTGTGTGATAACAATTGATTTTTTAAGTATATTTTGGTTCATTTGTTTTGGTACATGTAGATTAATTATGGTTCCATAAAATAAATAATTCTTATAATGATGTAAATTTAATTTAAATTCATCTTATACATATTTAGTACTATTCAGTAAAGATAGTGAGATGAACAATGAATAAATCATTCATGGAGAAGATAGGTCATACGTGCTTGTAAATTTTGTTTGTATATTCAAGGAGGATGGATTAAATGAAAGGTAAAAAATAATTCACCATTCAAAACTAATTTTTATATAATATTTATTGTATATATCCATTAAATATATCCATATTACCATTTATGTGAAAATGAAATGAAAAACATGTCACATCATTTCACAGAGGTGTCCTTCCACACTTAAACATGAGTAATGTTATAATTTTAAAAAAGATTGGAACCTAAGAATATCAAAGTGATAATTAAATTAAAAGTGTAATTATTTTATAAATATAATATATAAACTTTAAATCCATCAATATATCCCTATGTTTGTGGTGTTGATGGAAAATGAATTACTTTAGTTTGCAAGGCGATAGTACACTATACACACAATTGGTTGTTTTGTTTACAATTTTATGGAGGATGATATAAATTTGGGCTATCAAATTAACATAAAAAATATCTGTATATGGAATATATTTTTTACATTTAATTCATTATGCTTAGAAAATTTGTTAAGGAGGATGAAAAAATATATATAATTAAAACAGTTGGTTATGAACTATATATCTTCTTTAGAGAACCACTTTAGGTTTATACGTAATGTATTCTTATTTTGGTTCTATAATCAATAAATGGAATCTAAGTCATGGTTTGGAATTTAGTTCAGGGTTATTAATAGTTATTTTCTATGAAAATAATTTTTATGTTTGAAGATAAGATGAAAGGGGACTCCCTTTTATAATGGATGTGATTGGCACACATGTAATTTTTCAAAGTATTACAATAATTAATTGACACGTTTATGAAAAAAAAGACCCAAAATGTATAATTATGAATCATAATAAAATATTAGGTCTAAATAAGGCCATATTAAATTAATTATATTAGTTTACAAAAATTTTCACAATAATCCTTTTTGTTTAACAACATAGTAAAAATGTTTTATCCTTAACCACGGTAATTAATTTTTTTTATGTTTAGATTTATTTATAAAAAAATAAGTAGGTATTATTAAATAATATTAATTATAATTATATAAAATAAGTATTGAATGGTAAAAAAAGAAATTATTGTAAGTGCAATATATTAAATGAAAATTAAACTCATTATTATGATGAAAAAATTGATAAATAAAAACGATTTCATAAGTTTAAAAAGTTTTTATATCTAAATACTACATGAATTTGATTTAAATTACCAAAATTTAATATTAAATAATAAAATTTAAATAAATATATTTTTAAAATATTTTAAAAAAATATTTAATTATATATTTTAATAAAATGTTAATGCAATTTTTAATGAAAATATTTATTTTTTTCATTATTTATCATAAAAATATTATATTCAGAAAATTACCAAAATATTACTCTTGGATAATTTTGTTTTTCTTCTAAAATTATGTTCATTTAACAAAAATATATATGTTTTAATAAATAATTTTAAAACATTTTGTAAAAATGAAGTGAAACCCCTTTTTAAAATATAGAGTTTTTAAATTATAAAAATTGATTAATTCTTATCTCATGCCTATAAAAAAATATATAAATGATATAACATTTGATTTAATAATTAATTTATTATTAATTTAAATAATTAATGAAAAATGATTAATTTAATTTATTATTTTAAAAAAAATTCTCTCATACACATAGTTTTTCAAAAAACATTTCATTTTATTTGAAATTATTATATGTTTTCATTTTTAATAAATTGATAACATGTGAATTTATTTTAAACATGTGTAGAACCTATACATTTACGAAATTAGTTTGTCTTATTTATACCTCACCCTTTATATTCTATGTTATAACTTTCACCATAAATAATAATATTTTAATATTTATTCATCGTTAGCGTAAACTCATGTGTTGTGTGTAATGCAATCTGTCAAAGAAATTAAATTTATGAAATAAAAAATCCAAAATTATAAGGATTCTACATTAAAGAAACTCTAAATGAAATTCACCCTTGAAATTTTATTACCCATATAAAAATATCTGAGGATACTTCAACACCATCATATCCTCTAGATGAAATATAGCTTCATCAATTTAGTGGTTTCACAAAATAAATTACTAGGAGGGTAGACATGTTTCAATGAAATTCAAATTAATGATCTTGAATGTCCACAAGTTTTACCTCACAATAAAAATATTTCTCAAGTGGTATATCCATTTTGTTAATTACATTTGTAGGTTTATTTATATACATCTTCAATATACATTCATGGAAGAAATCGCAAACATGATTGAGGTTTGATGGAAGAACCAGGCTCTAATCTACCATCCCAAATCGATTGAGAATATCAAAAGGGAAAATGTACTTATGCATGAAAATTCATTTCTTCCAAAATCACATAATCATATTCTATGAACAAATTCCCAAAATTATATTCTCACCAACATCGTAGGCCAGATCACACCAACAATTTCCATTATAACATTTCTCTTGATTTTTATGCCCATATGTGTTGTTGTATGGATCTAAACATATCTATAATTTATGCATCAAGATCTGGTCCCAATATATTTCTTCATCCAATATCATCATATAACATATTATTTCCACACATATTTCCATAATGGGATTCATAAGTATCTATCTCAATAAATAAGAGAAATATATTTTTCTAAGAACACTCGACTAGAGGAATCCATTGATCCCTGAAATCATTAAAATAAATAGAACCTGATATTATCATATCCCTTGGGGTTTTAATTTTTCCCTAACACTCACCATATATCTATGTGTGATAAATTATATTGAAACATTACTATGTATCATGATATTATTCAAGACTCCCCATAACTTCAAGATAAAATTCAGATCCCAATCAAATAAAATAGGACTTGGTGCTCCATGAAACCTTAAAACTTCAATAATATGTATCCTAGACGTCTAATATAGAGATAATTATTCTTTGATTTTTTAAAGTGTGTTTATTTTTAAAGGATATTGACTACAACACAAATATCATCAGGGCCTTTAGATTTTTTGGGGAGTCTGGTTTCAAAATTTAATGAGATGTTCTCTAATTTATATTCTAGTATAGGTAAGAATTATAAAATACTTTTAGTGTGTCTTATATCAACCTTAAATTTCTGAAATACCAACTATCAATATCCATACTCATAAACATATCACTTTACAATGTCCAATAAAAAATACAACTTCATATCTCTATATATCCTTGTATATCTTGAATGATTATAGAATGATGAAATATGTGCCTCATCCAAAATCTCCTCATTTAGATATCTTTCGAAAACAACCCATTCATTCAATATGAATCTTTTAATTTGGTCATAATCAAGGTTTAATTTATGAAATTTTTTTACATTAATATGCATCTCTATTAATCTATTTTGGACCTCTTTAATTTTCAATAGTATAAATGTTTCAACACTAATTTGTGTAAGATAAAATATTACCCCTTCCATCATTATTTCTATATACATATTTTAAAAATAATAAATGAGTAGATCTATTATTATATTCTTCATGGATAATCTAGAATTATATTTTTGACACAAAGAATCAACAACCTTTTTCTTTAAACCATGGTGGTATTTTAATGATCATTCTTGTTCATTAATCAATTTTAAACAAAATCATTGGAACATAATCATCTCCTTTTTTGAGATTATATACATTTAATATTTATGAACATTATAATCATCACATCATTATATATAATGATAATTCATCTATATCATAAGGTATAAGTTACCACAACTAAATCCAAATCATGAGTTAGGTATTATTTCTCATGAAAATTAAAATTTTACAAGGCACTAGCTATCACTATATCACTGTATATGAGAACCCATTATAATATTTTCATTTATGTATAACTAAATATTTAAATCCCTTATCTATTGCAAAACAATATAATCTTAGGTGTTCTTACTATCCTCTTCTTCATTTCTTGTGAAATTTTCATCACATTATTCAATCTAAAAAAACTTGTATCCCTTCTAAGGTAACATTGTGATTGGGATATACTTTCTTAAAAAATTATCTAAAAACAAATGATAATATCTAGCCAAACCAAAATAACTTAATATCATTTTCATAACTAATGGTCTAGGAAAATATTTAATAGTATTCGTTTTTTATGGGTCCACCGATATACCCTCACACAATATTATATTACCCAAAATTGAATCTTTATGTATCCAAAAGTTACATTTTTTAAATTTCACAAACATCATCTCCTTCCATAGGGTCTTCATTTACATCCTCATGTTATCTTATTGTTATTAATTTTCATTGGAATATATAATAATATAAATTATATTGAATATCACAAAAGTATCAAAGTAATATCTGAGGACAGTATTCGTTACATCCATAAAGATATATGGGGAATTTGTAATACCAAATAGTATCACTATATGTTCATTGTTTCCATTCCTTGTAAGGAATGTTTTCATAGGAATATCCTCTTAATTGAACCTCATTTTATGATCTCAATAATAATAGAAAATCATGGAAAATACTGAGCATCACCCATTTAATCAAATAAGTCATCAATACAGGGATGTGGATGGTAGTTTTTTATTTTAATCTTTTCATGTTCAAAAAAATTATTTAATTGTATCATTTATCTCTATTTATTCCCAAAAATGTAACTGGTGCACCCCAAGGTGACAAAATTATCCAAATTAATCCCTCTTTGAGATTCTCTTAGAGTTTCTTCTTCAATTACTTTAACTCAATCGGTGTTATTATATATGGAATCTCTGAATTTAGTGGAGAACCATGTATGATTTATATTAAGAAATAATGATAAAAATTCAATGAAGTAATATGACACTCTTCTAGAAATATATAAATAAACTTTCCCACATCATTAATATAATCAATTTTGGGTTTTTTTCCAATCATCTATGTTAAAAAAACCCTTTTGAATTGGAATCAAGACCCATCCACTGGATGTAATTTTCGGAATAAGTTTTTATTTATCACCACATTTATCAATGATCATTTTTGTGTTTGGATTATAAAACATTACATCCCTTCCATGTAATTTTATGTAGGATTTATTTAGTGAAATTCAATCCATCGCTAAAATAATATCAAATACAACTAGAGGAATAATAATTAAATTCTTAGGAACCTTATTTCAAGAAACATGATCTATAAAATAATCATTGACATGAGATGTAAAAATAATTCCATTAAGGGTTTAACTACCAATCAAACATCTAATAAATAGGGATAAGAATTATTATTCCCATATAAATTTTTGGATATAAGATATATTATATAAATAATATAGAATAAGATAGTTAATTATTTGACCAAACCTATCACCACCCCAATATCACTTTAATATCTTCAATCCATTTAAAAAACTAGGATAGTTATAATAACCATCATATATTGTAAATCAGATTTATTAATCAAGAAAATACAATAATATGATGTCTAAATCATGATAATTTTTTATCTATGAAACTGATGTTTTAAACAATGTCATTCTTGGTAAAAATCTATTCAGATCCTTCATGGTGGTTCATATATATTTTGCAGATTCATAATATATATCCCTTGTGAGTTTTATTCTATGTGTATTGGAAGGCAAATTTTCATGCACCACGTAAGGATCAAATCACATGCCAATGATCCATTTATGGAGTTCTTCCCCCTTGGGGAAACTATTTCAGATACACATCCACTTGTGGTTTCCAGACATGGATGTAACTTCTTTGAAACAACTTTCCTTATCCTTTATAATATTGTTGGACATTTTCCCATACCATGACATATCTCTAGGGTTCTAACTATTGATATCTCATCCAATTTTTCAATGGTTAATGTATGCTTTCTCTAATTATAATTATAGGACCTGTACATTCCATATATATATATATATATATCACATCATAATAGAGGAATATTAAATACATAAAATAATGATTTATTCCAAAATTATATTGGCCTTGTATATCTGGATACATGGTTACATAAACTACTAGTTCATAGGTGAATAAATTCACCTCAAACATTGATTTAGTAAAAATAAACCTTCTTGAATATATCATACGTAATTCCATTAATTATAACTTATGTTATATAAAAATAATAAATGGTCATATCTGTTACTCAGTAGGGGTAAACAAGGGGGTATCATAAAAAAAATGAGAATATGGATTTGAAAACATTATTATATCATTTTTAAACTATACCTTAAAAATTATAGATCACAAACAATAGTCATGGCCTAAATCGTGGAATTCTATAATTCATGAATCATAATTGTATGAAATAAGATAATCCATTTGATTATAACATAGGAAAAAGACATAGATTTGTGGAATACACTAAATAATGGAAAATGTTATGTTAAGGATACCTACAAAGACATTCATAACATATCAGACTACAGATAACCATACATGTACCTACTTCATGATTAGGATTACCTCCTATGTAACCAATTTTGGGGTGGTGATAACTACCCAGGTATCATCTTTTTGGATTGGTATAACCTCCCATGTACCCCATTTTTGGCTTTTTATATCCTCTTCTCTTCCCCCTATTCAGCTTCGAATATCATCCCATGTACCTTATTTAATCTCATATAACACTAATCTTTACCTAATTCATTGGTGGGATATATAATTCTATGACCACACATCAGATGATAAATATAAAACATATGTGTGCCTTAAATTAATTCATCATATCATTACCCCTAAAAAGTAAATGAGATTCATAATCATTTTATCATAGTATGATTCCTGGGAATAAAACATATTTCATAATATTTTTTCAACATTATCATAAATAATCTATAGAAAGGATAAATAAGGTATCCTTAGATCATATACCCATTAAATCATAAGAAACATCAAAGGTTTTTGTCATTAATGAATATATATACTATAAAATGATCATTGAAATAATCTGGAGGAAAATATTATTTATGATTTGAAATCACATCATTAAAATCTAAAAATTTCTTAAATACTAATAAATTTTTTTAATATAGGATTATAAATTATTCAAATAATATTTATATCACTTATCACTCATGAATGTGAAAAATTCAAATCATTACATATATTTTAAAATAATTATTTCTTTCATATTTTTTTTAAAAATTAAAACGTTTCTCAATTGAAAATATAAAATAATATCCCTCTTAAATAGTTATTTTAAATTTAAAACATGGTTAAAACGGTTATAAAAATTTCACTAGTTAATATTACAAACATTCATGGAAGCATTTTTAGAAAAAATGAACACATAAGATAAAGGATTTTCGACAGAAGAGAAAAATAATCTCAGTTTTTATTAATAACATATTTTCAGTCTCCTATGTACTTTAGGGGAGGAAAATGAATTTAAAACATTAATCCCAACAAAATTACCATTGAATAATATAATTCCATAGTTTTATGTGAGATTGATAACATCATTTCATAATAAGAAGAATAGTCATAAATGATCGTGATAAATAGTGATAATGTAAAATAAAACCCTTACTACATTGGAATCTTTTGAATCATAAGAAACATGAAATAATGAAAATTGTATGGATATATAAATCCAATAATGTTTTTGAGAATAATCATATTAGGGAAATTATATAATACACATAAAAGAAAATAGTGATGAATATGGAATGAGTATGAGATAAATAATAGTGAGATAAAAATAACATACCTCAAGTCATGACTTCCTTCATATACATTACAATGAATTGTAAATTAAATATGTGTTTAATATTGTTATATTATAGAACCATAATCATATATATCATTCCATATATTATTTACTTATAACATTTTGTCACCTATTTATTAAAAATTATATGTTAGAATCATTATTCTATGTAACAACTACTTCATTTTTAATGTATATTTTAGTTAGGTAGTTTTGGTCAATGTACATTGATTATGAATACATAATATCCATAATTTTAATAATGATATAAATATCATATATAGTATATTTATATTCATCATTAAACATTAAGGATATGAAAATAAATTACACTATTATTCCATATTGTAGGTCATAAGTACTTAAGAACGATGTTTCTCTTTTCTAGATGGATGGAATGAAATATAGGTAAATATTAATTCACATTTATACAATAATTTTTATATCAAAATTCTATAACTACCCTATAAAAAAATAGAACCAAAATCACTTTAAATTGAATATTGCAGGGGTACTCATGATTCACTTAGAGAAAATAATCACTTAATGGGGTATAATTTACATTAGTGGAAGATCAAAAACTAAGTATCACATGGAAAAGTTTGAAGATATATGAATTCACAGATATATAGATCACACCCTGTGTAAAATATAAAAAGAAAAAAATAAGATGTGTGTAGCACCAAACTTATGAATGAAAGAGAGTTCACTCCTTTAGCAATATAAGAATATGATACTCATCACATGACACATTGTTGAACAGAGTGACACATAATACCTATGATATGAGAACTGAACCACTAAAAACTCTATTCATTAGGCCTAAAACCCATCATGGGTCGCATGGGAAATAATTTATAATTTGACTATCTCTCGTATAAAATGGCCTTGAAAGATGAAATAGATCATACCATTATAATCTACAAGAATAAATTCTATGTATGGGTTATTAATTTATTTAAAACATTCATCATTTGAGAAATACACATTTTATCATAATAGTAGAAAGAGAAAAAGTTGGAATTGAAGGTAACATATTGGTCTTAAAATGTTTTTCATAATGTCTTGATCACATTTTGGTAGAATGTTATTCCATATGACACCATATGAAAAAAAAAATTAGACAAAAAATATAGAATAATAATATTAATAATAAAATTATAATTGTTATGTTTAAATTAAAATATAAAAAATGTATCTTTATTTCCATTTATTGGGGGGGGGGAATCACACATCCCCCACCCCTTCATGTGACTCAAATATCGCCAATAAAATTACCCTCCAGTATAATTTTTTTAAAACTATTTCTTTTTTTCATTGAATGAAGGTCATACATCTTAATAAAATGGATCATACACCTCACCATTCTCATACAATTGATTACTGTATTGTTATCTCACAATTAGAAAATCTCTTACCCATATAAAATAGGCCATCTTTCTCCACCTCCTATAATATTTGGTTTCCCATGTTCCTTCATCCACCAGATTCCACCACGTAATTCCTCATCACAATTATTATAATTAGTAAAAAATATATATTAATTCTTATTTAGGGGGGGGGGGTCGGGGTTTATGTCACTTAACCAAAGTTAATTTTAAACATCCTCACACAGAAAAAATTATTATAGCCTCCGATGAGCATGGAACCCTACGTGTACCTCTTCAACCAATTCACACCCCAACCATGATCATTTCATCCCAATGAACAAACTTTTTCCTTGAATAATCTTCACTAACCCATATCATGGTTTCACAATTCATCGCCGAAAATCACGACCTTGGACCCATGCTAATGTCAGTGGATCCACTCATTGTTTTTTCATTTGGATAAATGATACTGTGGGTATTAAGATATAGTTTTTGAGGGGATTTAATAAGAAATACACCATATATCATATATCTCTATATATCTCTATATATTGAACATATTCCATGAATCTAATCATATCAAACCAAATAAAATCCTATTGTTAAATATTTTCCATTCTAAAGTTTCTAGGGTGATTATTCAATGAGTGATTTCAAAGAATCAAATAATCATAATAGAGGTTAGAGTATAATTGAATGATAATAATAAAATATTAACAACCTAAATTATTCAGGAAGAATGGGTAAAATAATATTAAATTTCAATATAGAATACATGAATAATATAGAAAATGATTTTTATAAACTTCATTCATAAGTGAAGATCGGTCATTTTTTGAAGAATGAATCAACATTGATGCATCTGACATTTTCATTGAATCCAATATTATCCCCATGAATTCCCATACATCTCATGAAATGGCTTCTCTAATGGAAGATCCTATCTAATATCACTGGGTTGTTCCACTATCCCAAAATATTTAGTGCTCTGAAACACTAAACTAAGAAATTTGAATTCAAGAGCGTGTATGACACGCAACACCAATATCTTGAGGAAATATAATATCCAATGACATTATAAAATATTCATAATTTTCAATTTATCTATTTTATATCATGAAATGTAGCGATATTAAGTTTGTGTGTGTCACACATTAAAACAAGTTTTTTGAATGGCTTACATTACATGCATGATCGAGTTTTACAATCCAAAAAATATAAAATTAAAATATCATTATTTAATATAATAAAAAATATCAGAGCCATTTAATTAGTTCTTTTTAATATTATTATAAAAACTTATGACAATATAATTTCTATAATGATATTTGATAAATTTATTTCTTATCAATTAATTATAAATGAAACTGTTATCCAATTTAATATAAAAGAGATATTTTGATCTGTCCAGTGGAATTTTGTTCCAATAAATTAAATTAATTACTAATTTTAAATCATATTAATTAAATATATATCTCATATATTCAATAAATTTTTTATATTAATTCAATTTTTTATAGTCATTTTATTATAAAAACCCCAATTTAAGGCATAAAATCATAAACTAATTTTATACATAAAAGCCATATTTTTATAGTCACTTTTACTGCCTTTTAATAGGGAACTAATTTTAAATAATAGTTTTCATATTTAATAAGTAATATATTTCAAAATAATCTTCATTTTTGAAATAGTAACTGAAAAATGAGGCCAGTTTTAATTTTTGGTAAATTTATGTGAATATTCCTTTTTAATGAATAGTGGAAAATAATGAATTTTAATTCAAAACAGCTTCTTCATTTAATTTAATTATAGAGATAAATTATATTTTTTTTCTAGTTTTAGTGGTTAAATATATAATTTTTTCTTCAATTATTTCTATTTAATCCATTTTAATCAATTTCACTTTAAAATTGAATATTCAACCTTATAAAACATTTAGATAAATATGACATTAAAACACTACATTGTTGTCCGATCTATGGGATTAGACAGAATTCAATTTTTGATTCTTCATTGATAGTTATTTGAAAAAAGATTATTCCACATTTGGAATCTGAATTATTTTTAATGTCTAATCAGGTCAACATATTTTTTAGGAAAAACTTATATGGAACATAATTAAAATTAATTGCAATGAATAAGAAAACAAATTAGTGTATCAAAGGACTAAACATAACACATATGACCCAACATTACATTGAAACTTTTTTAAAATCTATTTTTATACATATTTGGACCCTATCGTTTATTTTAATTATTTTTATCCATTATTGGAGCCACATTTCATTGGAAAACATGGGCAGAATTCCATTTTGATAATTTTATAAGAATGCCACTCCTCCAACACTACAAGATAGAACTCACCCTTCCAACATAATCATTCATATAAACCCAATTTTATATAGAAAAAAATCCTCCCAAATAGCTCCAAAAAATACCTCTCCACAATCAATAATCCTCACCTTTGGAATAATTCCAACCACGGTATCCCTTTAGTGAAACCAAAAAGAGTAACCCAAAAATGATTTAGCATCCTCTCAGAAGAACTTTTTTTTATTTTCATTCTATGTCCAATAAAATATACATAGTAAATTATTTTATAAGAATATCTGTATCTAATGTATAATTATATGTTGTTATGTTTAGGGTTATACTTACACATACACAAACTTCTACCTAAGGGTTAATAAACAAACCGTTTATGTATGTGGAGAACAGCTACCTCACTAAATGATGTGTTTCATTTTTTATTTACCTCTGATCATGGTTGGAAAATATATAGTAAAATATGTTTATATATGATATATATGATTTCTTTATTATTATTTTTATATAATACATACCATAATTGTTTTAATTTTGTGTAAATACGATAACATTATCTGTGTAAGTGTGGACTACCGCCTCCTCAAAGTGTTGTGATTCATTCACACTATTATTAGAACATATCAAATACGGATTTATTAAACAGACCAGACATATATGAAAGAAATATTATTCAGTATGTATAATAATATTATGTATATATATCATTTTATATCAATATTTTTTAATATGGAAAATAAATGAAAATAGAGTTCATACACAGGTATGATCTACCCTCTCCCAGAACGATGCATTTCATTACTTATCTCAATATTATATGTCATATTAATAATAAATATATAATTAATATATATATTTTTACATGATTGTTTAAATTTATACGATGATGAAACCATTATTGGAACAAGAAGTATCATGTCAAAAAATACTTGACAAAATATGTAGTTAACACACGAAATAGTGAAAATAATTAATGATTGCAATAAAATTGGAAATATAATATGATAATAAGATACTATATGATAATATGAATATGATTATGGTTATGGAATATGTTATGAAAATGTATAAAACCTTTACACATAAGTTTAATGTATGTTTACCCCATAAGTGATACAAGGTAATAGATTTTCATCTCATTTGTTACAATTGTGATATTCATGAATCACTCACAATTTAATTATTTTATGTGGTGTATATACTTCCAATTTTGAAATATTATATAATTAATTATTTTACATTGCTAGTATATTTAAATTCATTTTGAATAATTTCTTATAAATATATTTTAGTAATAATTTAACCAATGGAAAAAAGAAATTTTATAACTGGAATCCTTTCCATCAGTGGGAATTAATTAATCATTACCTAATAAACCATTTCATTTTATTCAACTATATTTTTTCATGAAAATTATAATTTAACTATAAATTTTTTTAAATAATAGTTACTTAAAATGTAATTGAAAACATTTTTTAAAAATCCTGACCTCATTTCTCTCTTTGGACAGAGAACCTATTTACTTCATAAATCATGTTTTCTAAAACAATTTATTTAAAAACATTACACTTCCAAAATTGATTTATTGAAGATACAATTTCCTATTTTTCATATATATATATATATCCAAATAAATATTCTTGATTTTTCTAGACAAGGAACATTTTTAACCGTTTACCATTCAAAAAGAATGATCATTTTACCTAGTACGACATGTATGTATTTACTTAAAATCATTTATTTGGAAGAAACATTTTCTAAAATAAAGGGTTTATTTTTAAATAACTAATTTTTTCAAAACTGATTTTAAAATAAAAGGATTTTACATTATTTTTCAAAATAATTAAATGATATATTCATTAAAAATTCTTTTAAATGATATCTTTATAATATTTTCATTCATCATCAACGAAAACCCTTATTTTATTCTATATTATATATCTGTATTAGTACCATTATTATTCTTTCATAAAATGGTTTATTATTTTTTTATCAAGGATAATATTTGAATTCCCTTGTTGGATTCTTTTTTAGTCACCTTGAAATATTCAAATTTGAATGATCATTGAACATTTAATTTCCCTGAATTATCCAAAATAATTTATCATGGATAAGGTTACTTCCAAAAACATATATCATTTATAAATTTTGTTTTAACATTGATAATTATTTCATTTAATGAGGAAATTTATAAAAATGCATATTTTTTATTCAATAAGTATATTTGATGATATGACTTGTTGTCAATTTCTTAAATCGATTATTCGATATACAGAGAATATTTTAGATAGGAATTACATGGGATCGGGATGGGATTACATAACCCTCTCAATGAATTGGTAGTCTCATGAATAGAAATTAGTTGGCGAAAAACTTTGGGAGTTTATGTCCAGGAAGAATAGATGGGTTTCTACCCACAGATATAAACCATCATGTGAATGTTCTTGATGGTAGTAGTTCATGTTCCATATACATGACATCCAATAAATAATCTTTGCCTTCATTTTTATTCATTATTTATATATCCATTATATATTTAATATATATACACATGGTTGAATTTAATTCATAGTCTATTGATTTAGTGGTACAAATTTAAGTTTATTGCCTCTCCGTATTTATTTTTCTCTTAATTAGTAATTTAAATAGAATATGTTTCAGTTTAATACCTTTTAATATTGTTTATGCACTTCCTTATAATTTTATTGTATATGTGGAATTTGTCTTCATTTATTTACCTTTCAATATTTTTTACAATCTTCTTTAATAGTTGTTAATATCATGACATGTTTCGTGAGTTATTACATTACCATATTGGTTATTCAAATTGATTCATAATTTATTCTTTTTTATATACCCATACGAAGAATTTTATACCTATGATATTATGTTTCCATTCACTTGTATTGTATTAAGGGTACTAAGAATGATATTTGAGGATACACTAGTTGGAATAAAGATATTATCCAAGAAATAAAATAATATATTCCAATTAGGGTATTTCTTTTTAATGAAGGACACATGAATATATATTGGTTATTAAGAATGCAATGTTGTTAGATCCTTTGAGAAATTATTTACTTGAATCTTATGATAGTTTAATAATATCGTGACACCATCTTCAGGATGCTGGGTTAGGTTTCTATAGTTGATATTAGAGCAATTTTAGTAGCATCATTGGGAACTAGATATAGGAAAAGCTAAATTAGAGAACCAAACACTAAGGTATAATTTGATGATATTCATATTTGAAAATCGTAGAATTATTTTAATGTATAGATAATACTTGTACTCCTAGAAATACATCCAATTATATATGACATTAGGTCTGTACCAAATGTACCTAGAGGTAACAACTCTAATAAGGAACACCAATCCTAACACAAGTTTAACCTAGTACATGACAACAGGCTTTACTGAGCACCCATTTTGAAACTCCCAAGGGGTTTTCAAAGGATAATAAACATTTTATTTACTAACTATTATAAATGATATGAATAAGATATGAAAATGAATATCCTAGATTAAATATTAGGTCTCTTAGATTGAAAATAAATTTTCATGATTTAGATATCCTAAAATTGACTATATGGTTGTCCCAATATGAAAATTTATTGTCACACTATGGTTTTTGGTGTTAATAAATACCCTCTTTTAATGTATAAACCCCGATCCAATGCAGGACCTATGTAGAAATAAATGAATGATGTATTTTTGTATTTAGGTTTTATTAAAAAAACAAGTTAATAGTTTATTTATTACTAAACCTTTTTTAAGGATACCCATCATAGTAATGTGAGAAATAGTATTAATATGGATTTAAAAAAGTACATCTTGTATATCAGGTGACAAACTACCTTTTCCGGAAAGGCTATGGGACATCAACCCATGATCGAAGAATAGTAAGGGATTCACACCTACCACTAGCCTACATGAAGTGTTGGTTAATTTTTTATTGATTCTAGTTAAACTTCTTCATGAATAAATATGAATTGTGAATATATAGTGTTACTTTTTTATGATTATAGATTATTTTACTTACCATAATGGATTTCGAAAACAATTAGAAAACAATGGAAAGGATTTTCTCACATTTATGGGTCTTATGACCCATTAAACATATATTTTAATGATTCACAAATAAAAGTTGATTTTTTGATATTAATTAAATTATTTAATGTATAAATTGGAAATTTATCAAAAAAAATAAAGGATGAAAATAGTATTTATATAAATATTTAAAGTAAGTATCAGATAAGAATATTGTTCTAATACTTTCATTTCTGTTAAATCAATGGTATTTTAAATCATCACATATTTCTGAGTTTGAGACCCTCAACATTCCATTGATAATTAACTAGTTTTTGATTGATGAACTCAATCACTACATATAAATAATTATACTTTTCTTCTAAGTTTGTATATTAATATTTAACTAATTTTCTCCTATGTAGAATCCTAGTTATATGTTATTCTATGTGACCTTTGTACGTATCATTCTATCTTATAATGATTAATTTTATTCCATAATCACACAATTTTAGATTTTAAAAAATTAAATTTCAAATATCAATCCCTAGATTACCAAGACCGAATTTATATTCCTAGGATCTAATTTATTTAATGTGGGGATAATTTAATTCAAAAAAACATTAAAGTATGATTATTGTATTTGATTGCATGTGAGACACATAACACCAAGAGCATAAAAGAATTTAATATCATGAGACATTATATTATATTTACTATTTTAAACTTATACATTATATCTATTGAAATCATCATGATACTGAGTTTGTTTTTGTCAAAAAAAAACAAAAAATCTCTTTAAAGGAATTATCTACACGTAACCAAACAAAGATATATTTTTTAAAAAATACTATTTCATATAATATAAAAAAACAGATTGATATAAATATTATTAAAAAAATTTGGAAAATATATGGTTTTTAAAAATAAAACCTTAATTCATTGCTTATAAATTAATTAAAAGTAAAAAAATTAACCAATTGAATATGAAGATTACATATTTACGCTCCAAAAGGATTTGTCTCATAAGAAATTAAATTAATTAGAAATAGTGAATGTTATTAATGAAATATATATATTATATATTCAATAAAATATTTTTTGTATTTATCTAAATTATTTTACAGTCATAAGATGATAACCAACACAATTTTACACATAAAAACTTATATTTTTATAAAGGTGTTTTACATCCTTTTAATATAAAACCTAATACTAATCACGTGTTTTATCTTTTATAATTTTTATATTTCAATATAAACATAATCTTTTAAATTGGAACTCAAAAATTTGGTTATTTTAAATTTTTTGTATTTTTATTTGATTTCTCATTTTTGATGAATAATGATAAATACATAATTTTAATTCAAAAGTTCATTTTTTATAATTAATTAAATTTTTTATTGGAATTAAATCATAATTAGAAATTTTTTAAAACAATTATTCAAATTTATTTCACTGAAATCATTCTTCATTTGAGATGTAATATAAAAACATAGAAAAAATATATAAAATTGAACATTAAAAACCTGCATTGTTGTGCCGTCTATGAGGTTAATTTTAATTTTATATTTATCACTTCTACAAATGTAATTTTTGAAAAATTTATTCCACATTTTTATTTATAAAAATTTATAATTTTTAATAATTTAAACATAGTTTGTTACTAAAAGTATTAGTTATCATGATTAAAATTAATTACAACGATTACGAGAAAAATTATTTTAACAAGGGATTAAAAATTAAAATTATGAGCCAAAATGGCATCGAAACCTATCCAAAATCTATTTTTTTGTAATATTTATACCCTATCCCAGCATAGATCAAATTGATTCTATTAATAGAAACATATTTAAAAAGAAAAATTTAGGTGAAATTCCCTTTTTAAAATTTATTAAAATACCAATCCTCCTCAAATATAAAAATTATATCACCCCTCCCACTTCCTCACACCTATCAAGCCATATTAAATAAAAAAATATCTAAAAAAATATATCTTAAAAATTACAAACCTCGACCTTGAATCCCTACCTTATTATAAAATTCATTCATAGAATCCCTTCGGTGAAAACCAAAAGTGTTACCAAAAGAAGAGGTAACAACCCTCTTCAAGCTATTTCATTTTATTTTCATTCCACACCCCATAAAATATTATTATTAAATTATTTTATAACTATATAAGTATAAATAAAATACTAATATTTTTTATTTTATTTTTTTCTACCTCCACTTAAACACACTTCAATATAATGTGTAACAAACTTACGATTATTGTGTATGATGAACTAGTTCATCAAAAAATAATGCAATTCATTTTTCCATTACCACATATAATGGCTGGAATTATGATAGATTTATCTTTATATATGATATTTATAATGTATTTTTTCTACAGTAGTTTTAATATAACACATATTATTATTCTTTAATTTTTTTTAATATGATATCATCGTTTGTTGAAGTATGGACTACTGCCTCCTTAAAGGGATGTGATTAGCTCACACTATATATGGAATATATAATGGATGTTTTATTAAACCAATGAGACAAATAAAAAATAAATATGATACTAGAATTATATTATAAAAATATATATATATATATATATCTTTTACATTATATTATTTAAAATATGGCAATTAAATGAATGTATCGTTCATACGTACATACAACCTACTGCCACCCAGAACGGTGCATTTCATTTCATATCTAAATGTTTTTTATTTATTTTAAATAAATATATAATCTATGTATATGATATTTTTATAATATATAACATTATATATATGTGTAAATATTTATAGTAACAAATAGTACAAAGTGAAAACATATTTTAGAAACTCGGTAATTAACACCTCAAATAGTGAAAATAATGAATGATTACTGGAAAATGGGTAATAAGATTTTATAAGAAGTTAATATATGATATTATGAATATTATTATTGTTTTAGTATAATTTATTAACAATTTTAATAATCTTATATAGTATTTTAAATGATGTTCATCCTAATGGATATTCAAGGTAGGGGATTTTCATCCAACATTTTACATCTCTGAGATAAATGATGCATTATGTAACAACCTGAGATATTTAAGTGATAAATTTTTAATATTATTTATTTCTTGAATTTAAAGCTACCCCAATAAAAATTATACTATACAAAGCTATGGTGTAACTTAACGAATACACAACATTATTATTGGCTTGTGTTACACATAATTTGTTGTTATTTCGATAAAATTAATTTCATATATGACCAAGCTTAAGTGAGTTTATAAAATAATAAAATCACCATTTAAAAATTTTATTAATAAATTATATATATAGTATATTCAATATAATGTTTAATATTCTTTATATTTATTTTATATACATTATAAAAGAACAAATAAATTTGATTATGATAAAATATGTATTTTTTAAAACATGTGATTTTTCCTCATATTGATGGTTCACCTATTTTAAATATATTTTCTGACAAATAAATATATTCTATTTAGAAAATTAAACATGTTAATTGTATGGAGGGATATAATAATTAACTTTTGATTAATTTTTTATATTTTATGATAACTTTCATGTTCTGTTGTATAGTAAAAATAGACTAAATTTTATTTGAGAACAAATTTGATAATAAATATAATTCACATGGATAAATTATATTGTATAATTTTTTTAAATAATAAATATAATATATTTTTTAATTAAATAATTAATTTCATTGGAATTAATTTCAAATTAAATTTTGATGTAAAAACATTTCAATTTTTGTAATTTATTATCTTTCAAAACCTGTTTTTCATATTAAAAATGGGAATGATTTTAATTTAATTATTAAAACTTATGTGGTTCCAATTTTTAAAAATGGATTCCATATTTGGAATAATTTGGCCTAAATTATATAAATTGTATTTTTTCTTATTTTTTATTATATGAATTGTGACATTGGTAATTTCTATTTTCCATAGTTAATGTTAAATAATAGAAATTAGGCTAAAAAATTATAGGATAAGAACAATCATATTACCCTAAAGCCTCTAAAAATACAATTTTATAATTAAATTTATACCCTTAAATATAATGTATAATAAAGGACTCATTTAATAGATAATTGTTCAATAAAAGGATGTATATAGAAATATATATTATTAAAATAAATGAATGTGACACCATGTCACCATATAATCTCTTATAAGTTGAATAATTTTAATAATGTGATAAATATGGGATAACATATATAATAAATAGTCACTACAAATATAATGAAATTATCTATATAATAGAAATTTATTTATAATTTTTAGAAATTAAATATTTTCCTTATATTATTATACATTGACAATGCGCAAATTATTTAATTATTGAAAAATAAATAAAATAATTTTAAATAAAATAATAATATCAATTTATAGAAAATTACACTTGATGAAATATAATTGGTAGAGTATAGTCAATAATAATCTGAGGGTCTATTTATTAATCATTTGGATCCATTTTAAAATGATTATCACACTTATAATATCAAATTTAAAGTGATAACAAAATAGCAACATTCTTGTTTTAGTAAATATGACCTTTTTATTATAGGAATATAAAAAAGATATATTCAACTATAAGTATTCCTCTAAAAAAATGAATCTTTATCATAGTATTTTTTAAATTTTTATTCAACACCTATGTATATTGAGTAATTACACAAAACTGACGTAGTAGTTATTTGATTAATGGAAGTATAATAATAATGTGAATAAAAATTTTAAAATAAATAGTATTATGGATAATTAATATCTAATATTAAATTTTTAGTTTACCTTGACCCATATAGATATAATAAAATATTTTTTTAGTGGTAAACACTTGTCTTAATATTTTTTAAATTCTGTTAATTGAATTCTGTCGAAATGACCCAATTGATATTGAGTAAAACTAATGGTTTATTAAATTATTTTAAAATACTAATTTTTTTAAAAAAATATAATAATTATTTTCTACTAAAAACTGTTTTATTTTGTTCTTTTATGGTGTAATTGAAATAAAATAAGTAAAAATTTACTTTTTTTTTAATATTGAGCAATTTATTACCATAATTAATATTAAAAGAGAACAATTAATTGTAAAATGAAACGATAAGGTTTCAAATGAAATAATAACTTGTATAAAATTTATTTTTTTCTATGATTAAAATATTATCTCATTTATGGTTTGAAAATATGACATTTTTATGTTTTTATGTGTTTTTATTTAATGATAACTTACTACTTTTAATGATTTGAAATGTGGCCATCAAATAAATTATAAAAGGGAACCTCCTCCCTCACCTCTTCACATAATTTTTATCCTCAATTATAATCCATATCTTTCACATTTACTTTATAAAATTACCTTGTTACCTTAGAGAAGTTATGGTCTTCTCAAAAGTCATATTCAAGTTCCTTTAAAAGGACTTTTAGATGGAGTATATCAAAAATAAGTAATCTTCTCTACAAATTCATTAAAATTATTTCTTCTTTTCTTCATCCTCAATATTTGTCTACATTATATTGTAATAGATACAATATAAATTATATTATGAGATTTTATTATCATTATTTAACTACCATACTCTACCTTTAATCCAACCTACTAAAAATGAAATCATCACATGTGCGTATGTACGACTTTCTGTCTCTATGTTGTGGTGTAATATGTTTTTCAATAAAATCTGACTCAGATGTATATAATGATAACAATAATATCTATATATAATTATTATAACATTATATACATTTTATAACTACATTTATACCATCAAATTCTATATCATTATATAATTAAAGGAATGATATGATCACTCGTGCATACATATGGCCTACCATCACAACAATGTAATGTGAATCATTCTACATGATATCCTTTAAAACAAGACTATGTAAATATATATGATTAATAAATATGATTTCTATTATTTTAATATTATTTTTTAATGAAATAACTATGACCTATGAAGATGAACCAGAACTTATTCAACAAACCCAGAATAAGAAAATGAAGCAGTCGACACACGAATACAAATTAGAAATGACCTTTTATTAAAAATGGATGATAATATGATCATATATGATATTATAAAAAAGAAAATGATTCTTTTATAAGTTTGTGACAATATTTAAATCATTATATAAGATGTTATAAAACATATAAAGGATATTAGATCTATGTTACGATGTTATTTTCTCTCACTTTTATTTTTGTGGGACACAGACCTTATACAACACCTACTTCTTTTCAATGGTGTTTAATCTTACCATGAATTTGTTATGTTTTTTATTATTATGGTTATGATATATTTCATATGAATAGAATTTTATTTATTATATGTAGCATACAATTTGACTGATTATGAGTTGGTAGGTGATTATTTTGTCTCACTTTTATTTTTGTGAAACACATTCTTTATACACCACATTCTTTTTTAATGTTGTGTTTATTATACAAATAGATATTTTTAAGAATATATTTTGAACCACCGGGGCCTCGGAAAGACGGAATATGCTTTACCTCGCGGGATAGGGTTTCTTCCATGGCTCCACACCCTTCCCTCATCGGCGTTCCCGGTGACTAGGCGTCGTCGTCCCCTTCCTCAGTGTCTCTCGGTGGCTCAGTTGTCGTCGTCATTATCTCATCTCCGCGGGGCGACGACTTTAGATATGGATGGGTGGAGTGATGGAGGGTTAGGGTTTGGCGGCTGCGAGTGTTGGCTCCAGTTCTGAGAGGCGCGACGTCAGCTTAGAAGTGGCAAGGAGTGGGGAAGACTCTATTTGGTTTTGGTTTTTCTGATTGGTTTTCTATTTTCTACTGTGTATTTCTTTTCTGGAGTCCTTGCATCAGAGTCTTCTTCGGTGTGCCTTTGCTTCATTTGTTCCTCTGATGTCCTTGGTTCAGACAATTAAGAATCTACTAAGGGTTCTTCTGTGGTCTTTATTTGTCCGACTCCAGCCCATTGAGTCGTTGTTGTCTTTGATTTTCTCGAATCCCCTCACGGTGACCTTCCCTCGAGGTGTTATTGGATCTTCCCATCCGGGGTGATGAAGAACCGACTTCATTATCTTTGGATTGTCTTCTTCATTGGGTATCTACTGATGCGGATTGAGGATTCATGAGGATGTGGTTGAGTGATCCTGGATTCGGCTTTGGCGCTTGGACTTTGCGGTGCTGATTTTATGATGGTCTGATCTCATTTTGGTTTTGGAATTTGGATGGATGGGTTCTTCTTTAATGGATTCAAAGATGGTGGAGTTATTTTTTCCAATTGGTTTCATTGGATGTTCTGGTTTGGTTTTACTAAATGCTTGAATGGCTTGTTTTTTAAAGGTGGGAAGTTTGTGTTACCAGATGTGACTTTAGGAATGGACATCAGGAGGTTTCAGAGATGGCTTCTCCTCTTTGTAGAGTTTTTTGGATTTGGTTATTTGAGAGGATATGGCGTCAGCCATCGGATCGAGCCTGTGCTTCGACACAGTACACTTGCTTGCCGATTTTTCTTACAAATATAGAGAGTTTCTTTAAGGTCAAATATTGTGGAGGAGTTATTCAGTGGTTTCATTTTGGTCTTACTTTTTATACCTTTCAGTGTGATTTTCCTATTTCAATGATGTCTCTGGGTTTTCTCCACCATCATCCCTTGAAAGGGGGATTTATCATATAATAAAAAAATTTAAAGGCCTTCGGGCCATTGTATGGATGTTTTTAAGATTATTATTATGATGGTTATGATATTTTTCATATTCATATAATTTTATTTATTTTATGAGTCATATTATTCAACTGATTAAATATTCTTATTGGATAATTTTAAAATCTCATTATTATTCATGATTGATAACACATAATTATTTATTGGGGTATATTTATCATCCATGTCAATGTTTTCATAAATGTTTTTTCATAAAAATATTACTATTCCTATTAAGATTTTTATATTAGTTTTTTTCATTTTATTACTCTATAAACATAGTTGAGATGTAATCTTTCTTTTGTTTTACATGTGATATAATTTTTCACTTTTCTAGAAAAATTTTGAGAAGAATATATTTTTTAATTATAGGAGATGAATTTATTTTTATTCTTTCATAACACATTTTTTCCATGAATATTCACTTACTCATTTTCAATATTATTTTCATAGAAACTTTTGTCTTTAAAAATTGTGTGGTGTTTAATGAAATGTAAATTTTATTAAGGATGAAATGATTTTTTCCTCAAGAATTAATATTAAGGGTTCTATCCACATTATATTACATCTAAGATAAATAATAATTTAATGTATTATATTGCCTTATTTATTATTCTTGATTATGATTGTGATGGAATTATATTTAAGAAATCAATTTTGATTACATGGATTATATTAATATTGAATGATGTTCGAGAAACCCATTTTATTACTTTGTTTATGTTAATATGAATTATTTGTGTTTTGTGGGACACATTTGTATGTTTTTCATTATGTAAAAATTGTGACCTATGTCTCCATATAACGTATTGATTAATGATACATAACTCACAAGATATTCATGACTTTGAAATCATGTAAATTAGGTTCAATAATAAATTACTCAAATGTCAATTATATCGAGTTCAGAAATACAATGCTGAAATGACAAGTAAATACGATTCATTAATACTAGGATGGATGGAATGTTAAATCTTGTTTTGTAATACAGGGTTGGAATGACTAGTAAACCTAGTTTAGTAATGTAATTTTTCCACTATGATTGTATTTAAAATGATCATTAACTAAAATTAAAATTATTTTCTACACTTATTTATTTTTTACCATTCTCTATTTTACTCCAATGATATTTTCCCAAGCTCACATTCCTTTATTATTTATGCCTTATGAACTACCAAGATTTATTTCGTGACATACTATTTTAATATTTTTTATATACTCTATTATTTTCAAAAGTTATTTTCTTGTTATTATACCATTACGTTTATGTTTTGTTTTATATTTTACATGTGTAGACTTATTTAGAATTTAATCTCACCCATTTTTATATTAATTTTCTCTAGGATATGAAGAAGGGTATTATGTAGGATTTGTAAAAAAGGGATTCTTGTTATGAAGGAAAACACAGAATATGTTGTAATTGTCTTATGAACCAGTTTTTTATGTTTCATAGTTCTCAAAGACACTTGTATAATATTGTATTTGGGTATCTATTTTTGCCATGTATTATGTATTACACAAAAGTAATTCAATGTCTATATACATCACGATTAGGCTCTTAACTGTTGGTATCAATGTGAAGTTGTAAAGCATGGTGTTTCATTTTTTATCAACGAGGAGTCATATGTCAATAAGTTTTCAATATGTTTATATAATGGTATTGATGGAAGCTATGATGATGATTGATGTTGTGATATATAAATTAATGTTGCACACTTAGTGAATAACCCACATTGATTATGAAGATGTTCCACATCCAATGGCACTTGGAGAATTACTATTTAACATTGGGTGACATGTTTGGACATTCTCCATAAGGAATATTACGATTGATGAAATGGTCCAAAGTTCCAAGACTTGTATCAAGGTGATACATTGTTAAAACACTTGAATATGTTCATGAAATAATCAATTTCATGAGGAAATATGCGAAGAACTATCCCATGAATTCTAATTTGATGAATGTTGTGAATAAAATCAGAAGATTTTTTGAGCTGTTTTTAAAGTCAAATATTTGTGTTAATGGAGTACAAATCCCTCAAAACAAGAAGACCATGAATTATTCTTTAATTCATGAGTAGTGAATAAATTATCCATGCATTACCAATTATTAGATCAAAGGAATTTATTTATGGTCTTTGGGATTCATGATCTTAGAAGAAAATAAAGATGATGTTTTAGAGAGTATCTTTTGAATTATTATTCCAAAAAGAATAGATAAATAAGAGTAAGATATTGGTTCAGTTGAATTCAATAGATACCTCATATTTTTATACTTTGTTTATATATAATGTATTTAACTTTACAAAAAATATTGGACCCACCAACTAGTCATCCAATCAGGGGTGGTCGCTCTCAACATAAGGGTGCAGCCAAGCCTTGTCTCTTTAAAAGCCTAGCCATCATGGGTAGGCCGCGAGGAGTAGGGAATGCGGTCCATGTATAAGACCTCAAAAAACATGCACTATTATGATCCCATGGGGGAATAGTGGGTGCTTTGATCATGTTGTAGAAGTAGAGAGTGGGTGCTGAAACATGCCCACAGAACACTAGCGTGAGACGACACTTGTGGAGGGGGATGAGATTTCTAAGCTATGTTTGTGGAGGCTTGTATTGTAAATGAGACATGTCACGTCTATGTGTTTTGATATGGAATGGATTTTTAAAAATGTGGAATCCACTTGTTTTGTCCATATGATCTCACTTGTAATAGCGGCCACACATCACATTCATGGTTCATGATGTAATCTTTATCTTCCTTCAGTCTCACATGTTGCATGTTTGATCCTAAGTTGTCTGACTCCCATTCAGTAGCTTCATCTTCATCCCCCCAACCTCAACATGATCTTTTATTTTATCACCACTAATGAACCACCATTATATCATTTCTGGCCACCATTTTCGATCAAACTATGTTCATGAGCATCATCTGGATGTCACAAACTCTTGATTCTAATTATATCTTCTTGCATGCAATTGAAATAAAAAATCCATGAAGGATGAAGAATAAAAAGTTGTGAGGCCACATCGTGATTCCCAACTCGTACGAGAATAATATTTTAATACATTCTAAAACCAATGCACATGTGGATATCATCGAAAATTAACGAGCTACATTGAAGAAAACTAAAGTGAGAAACTTGGTATATCACCATCCAACATATGAATATTTAAAATCCATAGATCATGGAAAATAAATGATTCGATCCTGTAGAATATATCATGATATTTTAAATAAGTGAAATACCCTACCTCTTCTTATAAAATGAATTACAAATAGACTCTTTTTTATTGTTAAAGATATTGATAAATCTTAGGTTTTTTCAAAAAAAAACACGGAGAGTTTTTTCACAACCATTCTACATGAAGAAGAAGTCCCATAGGCATTCAACTACTATAATGCACTATTGAAACATCCTTCCAAAGAAGATGAATATGCACCTTCTTTACAAAGGGATAAATAGACACATAATCGATTTAACAAACCCTTATCATGCCTTGTGAAGAATATGGTTTTTGAAACCATACGGGAACATTGGGTTTCACCTTCCCTATTTATGTGAGACATCCAAAACCATGATACAATATTGGTTTGGGAGTTTATTATTGAAAAATACAAGATAAAATATAGAAGAATGAAGAGACCATGATCCCTAGTTAGCACGAATAAGTGGAACTGTTCCCTCTGGTTTTAATGAATAATAAGAACTCGTGAACCCTTGGTATCACGAAGAGAAGGAGTGTTCATAAAGGGAGAGTTCATACATACAATGCATGTGAAGAATAATGAAAAATCACACACACATGATCTTTATACCCATTTAGGTTATCTGGGAGATAAGAATAAAATTAAGAGTGCATTCTTGGTAATGTTATTGTGCAAGGAAATAACATAAAATATAGTGTGTGTGCACATGTGAAGAAGAAAACAGAATAAGGAAAGAATAAAAAAAATTAATGCACAAATTCCAGTATGAGGAAACACAAATATAATTTAACTTAAATTAAAAAGAAAAATTGTGTGTGTGCAAAGATCAAATAAGAAGGAAGTGTGTTCATTAATGGAGAAACAAATTGAGATGCAAAATAAAGGAAGTGGAGGTGTATGCATAACATACACACGTTATGCCTAAACCATTGATTCAAGTGAACTGTGTGTGTTCGGGTTTATAGGAAGCATAATATGCATGAATGAAATCATACAGAAACACAATCATTTGTGAGAAGTTACTGAGATATCTATAAACAAAATGCTTTTGTTCCATGCAATCCATGAATGAAGTGAATGATAACTGAGACTAAATATAGACTAAATTAAAGAAGATCTTGTATATGATTCAGTGATATATGATAATCCAAGAAGGAAGACAGAGATGATATTGTTCATAATTATTCTAGAATTCATGATGTGGCTGTGTGCATCATTTTCACACACATAAGTAAAGTCAGGTCTTCATACGAAGAATATAGAATTTCTTGATCATTATAGACACTGAAAACTAATTTGAAAAAGTGATCAGAGATATTGAGCAAGGCCAACAGACTATACCATAGGCTATTGAATATTAATTAATAGATACTGAGGCATGTGTGATTAAGAAATACTGTGTGGATAGAGAAAAAGTTCATCGATAGAGAATCTTGAAATAACATAAAGAAAGAAGCTGCTCATGTGACTCGAGACCCAAAAGACCCCTTTAAGATTCAGGAAGGAGAAGAAGTCTTCAGTGGGACTCTTAATAAGGAAATTAGGCTCTGGTCACGCTTTCGGATATAGTATAAATACCCTCCTATGGGGATGAGGAGATATACATTTGGAATCTGTATTGACCATTTTAATTGATAGCAATATTATAGTGGAGAATCTATGGTTGGGGGAATACCCAACAAAGAAAGAAGTATGCCTTTGAACCGAACCCTGTAAATCCTTGTGGTCAGTGCCTGTACATTTGTAGCACCATCCAAGGTAAGGAGAAGAGAGAGAAGATGAGTAGATCAAGGTTTTAACTACATATATAGGTTTAATTGAAAAAGAATCAATAAGTAAAAAAATTTAAAGGTATCACTGATTGAAGCCTCTCCTCTCGGTGATTCACACTGATCTGGGCCATTCAATTATAATCAAAGCTATGGATACTTTTCAAAGATCAAATATATTTATTATGAACTAAATATTTTAGGATATGGGTGAGCAACCTAAAATAAAGATATATTTCAATACATAGAAGAAGAAAAAGAAGAAATAGACTAAGAAGATTAAGAATAAGATTACTGCTAATCGGGATACATATTCTAATGAAGGTAATCTGAAAGGCACAACATATGATAATTCATTGTATTATTATGACTTTTCTTATGATGTCAGCTCAAGCTATGATAATGATAGATCAATTAGTTATTTTTATACTTTACTAAAAGATCTTATGGATAAATTCCATAGATAAGTTGAAACACACATTACTGAAAGCACTAATACTCATCAAGATAAAAAATTACAGCTGGAATAAGAATATGATGCCATGGATTAAGAATTGGATAATCAGTTTGGTCTATCCAACACTCTCACCAAACATGTGAGGGAAAATGAAGAAACAATATCTCTTTTCAATGATAGATATGATGATGTCATTGAAAAATTTTAGGGATGTATTTGGGAGAAATAATAAATTGAAATGTTATTTTTGAAACCTTATAAGCATTTTAAAAGTTGAAAAAAGTTTTTATTGTGGTCAAAACTGCTCAACTAGAAGAAAAATCCAACAAGATAAAGGAGTGTGACAACTATTTGTAATAATTAAGAAATGTGAATGAATTAAAAATAACAAAGATGATGTATACATGGGAATTTAAGATGAGATCAGTTTAGGATGGGAATAACTCTCTCGAAAAAATATTTTGATAATTAGAAGTGAGATTGAAATATCAGCCATCACCTGAATCTAAAACTTCCCCATCAGCTGGAAGAAGATATGCTACCACTAAATCTTTCATTGAGGAATATTATTTCAAAATAATTATTAGATCATCCTCTAATTCAATGGTTATATCCTCCAACATGAATGTATCCCATTACAGAGTTATTTCTATTTTTACTAACGTAGATTCATCTGAAAGTACAAGGTCAAAGAAAAAAATAGGGAAGATGTGGATTGATAAATTATTCAATACATCCATCAAAACCTCAAGGGTAGATACTCGAATGATTATGAAGATAATAACCCAAAAGGACTCTCCAAAGAAAGAAATACAATTACATAAACAAAAATGAACTAAATCTAGGTAGACTGATATAAAAAGTAAAAGAAGGATTTTTGTAGGCTATTGTTGGTGTTGTTGAAATTTTGTGCACCAGGGTAATTATTTCTAGCATAATGTTTCATCATATGAAACTTATGGAAGGACTACATTCAATGAGAGTATATGTTATTAATTGAATAAAACCACAATGATGAGGAAGAAAATATAGATGAAGAACAATCTATCTATGAAGAATTGATTTGAGTATCTTGAAGGCATCTATGACAATTTAAACATAAGTGGTTGTAGTTAAGATGATTTCTAGTTTAGTTTTATGATTCCTTGAAAATATTTTGATATAATTCATAGACCAAAACCAATTTCAGAGAATGAAAAGGATTTTAAAAGTCTTATATTGGGAATATGCAAAACAATGATGTCAAGAAAATAGTGAGGCAAACTATTCCAAAGAATAATTCTAAGTTGGATTCCAAGAATTACATCTCATAAAATAAAATAGTCTTTTACTATGGAAAGAAAATTTGTTCCATAGATCACTGCAAATCATTCCATGGAAATGAATGGAAAAAATATCCAATTGAAAGGAGAATCATTCCAAAAAAATGGTAGTATTTATTAAAGACATTCTTGAAAATAATTTTTATTAGATTCCTAAGAAATGTAACTTTAAAGCATTGAAGAATCCATGTGGAGGCTCCAAGATGGAAAATTCCAAAAAATTGTGTTTATTAATCAGGCCTAATCAATTCCAAAATGCTAGAAAACTAAAAAAAGATGAAAATGAATTACTAGATACAGTTAAGGAAAAAAGGAAAAAAGACATTCCACATGAAGAACAATTCGAATTTCAGGAATGTTTGTCAACAAATGACAACCCTAGTGTCGCAAAAGTATTGCGTGGAAGGTGAAAGAATAATGAACATTAGGAAAACCAAGGATTAACTATTTTACAAATCTAAATAGAGAAAATTTATCAACATGCACCAGTAAAATATTTTTCACTACTGAAATAAGTGATGATAAACAATCCACAGAATTTTATGGTCAATAGAAGTAAAGAATCAATGCAGAAAATGAAAAATAAAAATGCCAAATTGAGATTATACATAATCATGAAGAGTTAAAGACATGTTAGAGCTCCAAATAATGTATTTCTTGGGTTGAGTAAAAATTCACAGCCCCATTGCATCTATTAAAAATCTCAAAAGTGTTCCATCTTATTCCATTATATTTTGGTTATATAAATGTGCTTACATTTAAGAAAATCAAAGGTGAAGGTCATCCTCATGACTAAAATTGGATAATCAAAGTAGTGAACATCAAGTTGGACTCATTATTCATGATTTGATAATTAATTTAAACAGTCCAAAGTGGAATATTATCAACATGAAAAACATTAAGCTTATCTAATGATATTCTCCACCACTGAATATCAAAGGGAGTGCACCCCTTGAGGGAGGGAGAACATGAAGGATATGATATCAATAATTATGTCATGACAAACCTTGAAATTTATATCATCTCAAAAATTTTGAACATGTGGTATTCCCATCACACAAGAATCCATTTTTCATACTTGTATTAATCATTTCAATTAAGGGGGAGTTCTTGATTGATGATATGATGTGATTAAAGGGGGATATTTATAGTTTCATGTGATCTTTTTAATATGTTTGATGAATTATGTGCATGATTTAGCATTTCATTGATAAATAAGATTATTTCCAACCCCTCGAATAATAGTTGATACATTCTGAGCATGATTTATCAGGAATGGTTGTTAATGGACAGCATTTAAAACATTGGTCATGTCTCTCTTGTATTATACACTAGGTTATCATAAGTAGAATTTGAGTTTATTAAGTGAAGGTCATTTTTTATGTGAACCATATGAACTCATCCCTCTCTAAAAAAATTCATGATGTTATTATTTAAAGGGAGGATAACATGTTTTTGATAGACCCCACTACAACATTAAATTTTGTTTCCAATAAGGGGGATAAAATAATGCCACACATATTGATCCATAAAATGTATTCTTAAATGATATTGAAAAAATAAATAAAAAGGGGGAGATTGTAGAGCATGGTGTTTCATTTGATGCCAATAAGGATTCAAGTGTCAATAATTTTTCAATATGTGTATGTGGAAGGTCATGATAGAAGATGTGGTGATGATTGATATGGGGATTCTTAAATTACTGTTTTTGACTCATTTAAGAATCAAATTTTATTATGAAGATGTGACACAACCAATCGCACTTAGAGAATTACTATTTAACATTAGATGACATGTCAGACATTCTCCATAACAATTCTGACAATTTTTGAACTAAACCATTGTTCCAAGACTAGTATCAAGGTGATACATTATTATAACACTTTATTATGTCTATGTAATACTCAATTTCATGAATAATGAAGTGTAGATCCATCCAATGACTTCAAATTTGATGAAGGTTGTGAATCAAATCATATGATTATTTGAGTTGTTCGTCAAATTCCAAGATATGTGTTAATAGATAACACATCCACAAAAACATGAAGACCATGAATTATGCTTTAATTCATGATGAATGAATAAATTATCCATGAATTATCCATGAATGGATCTAAAGATCATATTGAAGGTCATTGGGATTCATTATCTAAGCTGAAGAAAAATGATGATGTTTCAGAGAAGATCATTAGAATTATAATTCCAAAAATAATGGAAGAAAAAGAGAATAAGATTAGTTGTGTGTAATTATAGATATGAATCATATTTTTATACTTATTTTTTATACTATGTATTTCTCATTACTATGAAATATGAGACCCACTAGTCAGCTGACCAATAAGAGGAGGAAGCTTACACCACAAGGGTATGGGTGAACTATGTCTCCTTGACAGGCTACCTATAATGGAAAGGACATGAGGAGCATGTCATTCAATTTTAAATAATCCCACAAGAGGACACACATGGTGATCATCATGTGTGAGGCATAGTGGGTGCTTGGAGTGAGCCTAAGAAGCAAAGAGTGGGTGAAGAAAAATGCATGTTGAACACTAGTGTGGGGCTGCACTGGGGGGGGGGGGGAACATATTTCTAAGATTTTGTTGGGGAATATTGTATTATAAATGATCTATATCCCATGTCTCCGTTTCAATTTGGGATGGATTAAAAAATAGAATACATCTAAGCTGTCCATCTGATCCCGCATGTAATGACAGTTTTGCATCACATCCGCGGTTCATGATTTAATATTCATTGTCATCCATCTCGCTTGTTGCATTGTTGAACCTGAGCCATCCGATACTCATGCAGTCGTGTCGTCTTCATCCTCCTACCACAACATGAGCCAATAAGCCGTCTCCGCTTTTCACCCACAAATGACATGCTTCCGGCCACCATTGTTGATCGAACTAAGTGCATGAAGGTCATTTGGACGCCACAAAATCATGCATGTAATTATATTACCATGCATGAGATTGAAATGAATAATATAAATAGGAAGAATCATAAGATGTTTCGAGGCCATGTAAAGATTCTAGACGCATTTGGGAAGATGATTTTCATGTGTTCTAAAACCCATTTATGTGAGGATATCATCAAAAAAGGTGTCGTGTTGAAGAAAAATAAACCGAGATACTCGACATAAATTTATCCAATGTTTGAATATTTCAATGTCGTAGATCATTGTCATTAAATTATTTTAAACCAATGGAATATCTCATAGGATTTGAACTCATTGAAATGCGCTACAACTACTTATTATAGGAATAACCGCCTAAATATTTTTTCTTGTTGAAGATATTGAGAAAGCTAATGTTTTTCCAAAAACAAAGCACAGAGAGTTTCCACGTAGCCTTGCTATGTAAAGTATAAGTCCCAAATGAATTCAACTAGTTCAATTAACTATTGAAACTTCCCCTCAAACAAGAATAATCTTCACCTTCTATACAAAGGGAACTATGGACATGCAGTTTTTTTGACAAGCCCTCATCGTGCCTTGTGAATAAACTGGTTTTTGAAACAAAGTGAGAACAGTGCATTGAACCATCCCTTTTTGTGTGACCCATCCATAACAATGATACCATCTTGGTGTGTGAATTTTTTATTTAAAAATACTCATGAAAATAGAGAAAAAGGAATAACCTATGATACCTAGTTTTCATGAAGAAGAAGAATTGTTCTATTTAGTTTTCAATAGGAAGAGCAACTCGTGAACAATTGGTTTCATGTAAAAAAGAATGACAGTTCATAAAGGGATAGTTTATACAAACACTAATTTTGAATAATAAGGAAAAATAACACGCACACCATCCATATAACCACTTGGGTTGTGTGAGAAAGAAGAAGAAAAATATGAGTTCATGCATAGTGGAGTTCATGTGCATGCAAAAACACAAAATACAGTGTGTGTGCACAAGTGAAAAATAAAGCGGAAGAAAGAAATTAGAACATAAATAAATTATTACACTCATTTTGGTCTGAGGAAACAAACATTGATTTTAAAAATATATAAAGTAGAAAATTTTCATGTAATGAAAATTAGTGAGATTATACTTAAATAAAAAATATATATATTCTCATGAGAATTCTTCAACATTTGAGAAATGGACCGTGATGCAAAAAAGGTTTATTATTACAATAATTTTTTATGATATTAATTAACTCTTTAAATCAATGTTTCATTATGGTTTCATTATTTTCAAATTTTATCTGGATCACCCACTTCCTTGTGATTAGTTATCATTATCAATCTCTATGATTATTTATGATTTTCAACCATACCCAAATCATCACCTATAATCTCGTACATAGACACTTAGTAATGATTTACATTGGGTAAATATTATTTTAGAAATATTCCTTTTTAAAAGGATGTTGTTGATAACATTTTAATGACATGTGGTTCTATGAAATAATCTTCCTCGTATTAATCATCTTATAACCGAGATTAATTTCAATGGAAAAATTCTTTGGGGGGAGATATAACAGCCTGAGATTTTAATGAGATGGTTTTTTAATTACATTGATTCCTTATGCATTATGGTATACTATGATAAGTTTATTCTTTACAAAATAATGGTTTATAATATGTAACATTCAACACTATTGTTGGATTTTGTTACACACAATTTCTAGTTATTTGGATAAAAATCACTTCACACAAGATTTAGTTTAATCAAGTTTATAAAACAATAAAATCACTCATTATAGATTTTTAATAAAATATATATGTAATATAGTCAATGCATTTTTTAAAATTTCTATTATATTTTTTATAGACATGATAAGAGAAAATATTATATTTTTGGGATAAAAGAAGTATTTTTCAAAAAATGCAGTTTTCAGCCATTTCAAGGTGAACCCATATTAAATCATGTTTTGACCCATTTATAAACTCAATATAAAAATATAATCATTTTCATTGTAATTGAGATATAAAAATTTACTTTAGATTAGTTTTTGATATTTTCTTGATAAATTTCATGTTATGATGAATAGTATAAATACACTAAATTTTAATTGAAAGAATCCATTTCTATAATTATATTTTATATGGTAAAATTATATTATTTAATGGTTTTAAAGTATAAATAGAATATATATGTATCCATAAATATAATTTTGTTATTTTTTATTAATTTTACATTGAATATGGATGTAAAAACAATTCAGTATTTTGCAATGTTATAATCTTTAAAACTTGTTTCTCATACCGACAACATGAATAATATTAATTTAATTAATTCAAATTCTGTATTTAAAATTTTGAAAAAGGAATTCCAAATTAGTAATTAGTGGAACTAAATTATTTATATATTCTCATTTTATTCTTTTATTATTTTATGATTTTTAATTATTGTAATTTGTTTTTACAACGGTTAATGTTAAATCATGTAAATTAGGGTAACAAATAATGTGAAAAGGTTAATAAAATCACCCTAAAACCAACCAAAATACAATTTGATGAAAAATTATACTCTTAACAATTATGTTTTGGAATTGACTCATTAAATTTACTAGTTTTTAAGAAAATGATATACATATATACTATTAAAATTAAATAAAGTGACCCCATGTCACCCTCTAATCTCTTATTAGTTGTATATTTTTAATATAATGATTAAATAAGATAAATTATATAATAAATAGTATCTATAATTATAATAAAATTATCTATATCATATTATATTATTTTATATTTTTATAAATAAAATAATTATATTAAATTATTATACAATGATGACGCATACATTATTTATTTTTTGAAAAACCATTAATTTTTTTAAATAAAATGATAATAACTATTAAAAGATACAAAAAATTACAAAAATCATATTTTTAGAGTATATATATACCATAATAAACCAATGGTATATTTATTGATCATTTGGATACATATTGAAATGATTATGGAACTTATAATATTTTAATTAAATTTATGTTAATTTGGTCTTGTTCAGGTTTGTATAAATATATCATCATAACAATGGATCATATTGAATATATATTCAACTATAATTATTTATAAAAAATATAAAAGATGTATCTTTTTCATATTATTTTAATTTTAATTTTTATTCAATGAATATATATATATATTAAATAATTACACAAAATTGATTTAGTAATTATTTTATTAATGGAAATATAAAATTAATTTGACTAATAATATTAAGATAAATATTAATATGGATAATTAATATATCTAATTAATTTTTTATATTATCTTAACAACATAAGTATATAATAATATATTTTTTGAGGGTAACATCATATCTTGATATTTTTTAAAATACATTAAATGTATATTATCAAAATGTTACTATTGATATTTTGTCCAAATAATGCTTTATTAAATTCATTAAAAATCCTAAAATATTTTGGAAAAAATAAAGTAAATATGGATTAAAATAAAATGTTCTATATTGTTAAATTAGGTTATAATTAAAATAAAATAGGTAAAAATAGCACTATTTTAGAATTGAACAATTTGTTACATTAGTTAAAATTAAAAAGGACAATGAAGGTTAAGATGAAATGATAAGGTTTAAAATGAAATAAAAACTGGTCTAAAATTTGTTGTTTGATGACATTAAAAATGTATCTCATATAATATTTGAATATATGACATTAAAAAAAATTTATGTGTTTTTATTTTATTATAAAGTAATACATTTTTTGATTCAAAAAGCCCCCCACCTAAATTATAAAAAAGAACCTCCTGCCTCACCTCTTTTTTTGAAAAAAAAATCACTTTTTTCATTTTCTAAAGGTCGGTTCAAGGGTTGATGGTTCCCATTACATGACTTTACCACATCCACTTCACCACAACACAACATCCTGATTTCACCATTCCAAAACCACAACAATGCATGAACACACCAAAAAACCACATGGGAGAAGATTTAGAGGGATCACGTAGGAGAAGAGGTAATATCTTATACTGATTTTTATCAAATTATTTCATCTTCGAATTATTCATCATAACATTTATACAAAATAAAGTAAAAAAATATAGAATAAATTATATTATGAGATGTAATTAAGGTTATGTAACATCCATTTTCCACCTTTTATACATCCTGTGAAGAATTTAATCTTCATGTGTTTTTACAAATGACTTATTCTCTCCATGATGTGATGTAATATGTTTTTCACCACAATTTCACTTAGATAGTTATAATTATTGAAATAACATATAAATATGACTATTATAAAATTATATCTATTATGAAACAATATATATACAATTAAATTCCATTCCATTTTATAATTAATAAATTGTTATCATTTTTTGTGTGTACGTACATCATACCCTCTGCACGAGGCGATGTGATAAATTCTACATGATATCCATTCAAAAATTATTATATAATTGTATAAAATGAATAAATAAGATATTTATTATGTTAAATAATTTTTTGTTATATAAATATGACTTAATAAAATGAATCATAACTTATTTGATAAAACCTTCATTAGAAAATAAAGCTGTTAATATCCAATAAACAAGTAATAATGAAAGGTTATTACAAAACTGATGATAACATGATCATATATGATATCGTAAAAGTGAATATAATTCTATAATAATTCAAATAAGTCCTTTATATAATTATACCTAATGTTCGTATATATACAAATAATATCATCCCTATGGTAAGGGATTATTTTGTATCATTTTTATTTATGTGGGACACATTCCATATAGACCAAATATTTAATTTTTATGGTGTTCATGGTACCCAAGAATGTTTTAATTATTGTTATATTTAATATTATGATATTTTTAATATTATTATCATTTTATTTATTTTACGATTTATATGACTCGACTGATTATAAATTGGTAAGTAATTATTTTGTCTCACTTTTACTCTTGTAGGAGATATACCTTATACCCCACCTACTTCTTTTGTGTGGTATTTATGATTCACATGATCATTTTATTATTCCTATTATAAAGGAAATGGTATTTTTTATATTAAAATAATTTTATATTTTTATTAGGTAAACGATTTGACTGATTATAAATTGTTTTGGGATAATTTTGCAATCTCCTTTTTATCCAAGATTAATTATTTATAATTATTTACTGGTGGATATTTATCATCCATTCCCATGTTTTCAAGAAATGTTTTCATAAAATATTTAAAATTCTTTTATGGATGTTTAATATCATTTTACCCATTATTTACTTTATGTACATGGAGTGGAAGGTATCGATCATTCGTTTTCAATACGAGGAACTTTTTTACTTTTTAGGAAATGTTATGAGAATAATATTATTTACTTATACAACATGAATGGATTCCTATGCTTCCATGATGCCTTATTTCCATAAATAATATCTTACATGTTTTCAATGATATTTTCAATTTAATTATTTTCATATTAAATTATTTAGTGTTTTAGTAAAATTAAATGTTTTAAAAGAAGAAATAAAATTTTCATCAACAATTAATTTAAATTATTATATTAAAATTATTTTCCATAAAATATTATTTATATTTTTCAATTATAATATCCATATTATTCATATGGTTGATTATGTTTATGATATAATGTTATTTATTAAATCCATTTGGTTTACGTGGATCTTGTTATGATGGAATTTCATTTAAGAAACCCATTTTATTCCATGGTTTATGTTATGATGAATGATTTATGTTTTTATATAACACATATGAATAGTTTTCATTATGCGATGGGTGGAACCTATCTCTCACTTGAATTCGTTGGGTAATTATTTATATCAAATGATTTAGAGATAACTAGAATAAAATGTAAATCTGGATTTGTAATACAAGGATGGAATGACATATAAATTCAGTTAAGTAATACATGGTGGGAATGGAATGTAAATCTAAATCAGTAATATATTGTTGGAAAAAATGTAATTTTGGATTAGTAATATAAGGCTGAAACATCAACTAAACCCAGGTCAGAAATGGTATTTTTCCTGTATGATGGTATTATCTATTAGTATTGGATAATATGAAAATGATTTTCTATTCTAATGTGTTTTCCACATTTAATTGTTTTATTAAAATTCTATTTTCAGATGGCTCATTCTCCATTTGGATTTATTCCTTATAAACTGCCAATATTTATTTCATGACTCTAGATTTTGATATTTGATATATAGAGAATGATTTTTAAAATTTATTTTCATGTTTTTACATTATTATGGTTATGTTTTTATTGATATAAATATATACATGATTAGCCTTAGTGATAATTTTAGATCATTCCTTTTTTGGATTATTTATCTTGGATAAGAAGAAGTATATTAAGTAAGATATTTCAAAAGGTATTCTAGATTTTAAGGAAAACTCATAATTTTATGTAGATGATATATGAACTAGTTGTTTATGTTTCCTAGTTTCGAAGTATACTAATATAATATGGTATTAAGGTGTATGTTTTTGTCAGGTATTAAGTATTCCATAAAATTAATATAATTTCCACGTTCTTCACGATTATAGTATTTGAAAAATTACCACTTAATTCTTTTATATAGGGAATATACTTACCAGGTTTATAAATTAAATAATTAATTTATCTATATTCATGGTATTTTCAGTTTCAATTTTAATTAGTTATTCTTTGTTGATTTGAGTTAAAAGATACCCCTATGGAAATGAAATTTCATAAACCATCTCCATTTCATTATGTTATATTACGTCAACATTGTCATTAATATTACACGATTGTATGTATGATGAGTTTGTGAATCAATTGATGTACTTAAACTCTTTTATTTGGATTTATAGTTGACATACATAATATAGTCATTTTTTCAGTACATCATTATAATATTTTTAATGGTTTACTATCCAATCCCATTGTTTTAGAGATTTTTTACACTTGAGATTCCATATGAGGGAATAATTGATAATTATCTAATAAACCCTTTAATTTTATTCTCATATTGTTATTAATGAACATTATAATGTATTAGTACCATTTTCCCACTCTATGGTACATAAAATGTTTTAGAAATATATTTATGAAAACCAAACCTCATTTCTCTGTTTGTAAGGAGAGCCTTTTTTCTATTAAAATTATCGTTTTCCAAAAAGTTTTTCAAAACCATTTTTACCCTTCCAAAAACTATTTATTAATGAAATTTTTACAAATTTTTACATTAATAAATTTTTTCAAAGTAATTAACATTTGTATTTCCAAAAAAGGCTCATTTCTAACCATTTTTACTTTAGAAAAAAGTTTTACTTTTACATTGTACAACATGTACACATTTACCTTCCATTATTGTTCTAAATATTAATTTTAATGATTAACTGAATTATTATTAATGAAAATTATTTCAAATGTTTTTTCGAATAAATTGATTCCGATTTTTTTTTCAAAATCATAGGACTATTTTCATCAGTAATTTTTTTAAAAATAAATTTTTATATTATTTCCATTCATCAACGGAAACAACCTTTATTTTACTCCACTTGTGATATTTTTTATTGATAACATCCTTATTGTTCATTTGGATGGTTTATAATTGATTTGTCTTAGGATGGTATTGAAATTCACTTTCTTGATTTCATTGTTAGTCCCCAAGAAATTTTTAAATTCCAAAGATCATTAAATAATGAATTTACCTTAATTATATGTATCATTTATCATGGATATTTTTATTTCATAACCCATAAATCATTTTTAACATAATGTATTTAATTTGATAGTTATTTTAATGACTGTTGATATATGGATAAATCCTTATATTTTATTTAATATTTATATTTTATAAAAAGTCTTATTATCTATTAATTAAATAAATTATTTGATATATGTGGAATGATTTGGATTATAATGGAATGGGTTAGGGATTGGTAAATGTAAGCTCTTCAATGCATTGGTAATCTCATGAGATAAAATAAGTTGGAGACAAACCCTTTATGTTAGTTTCTAAGAAAAACAGATATTTTTCTAACAACAATCCTTAACCTACTTGTGAATGGTTTTGATGGTAGTGGTTCACGTACCTGATACATGAAGTCTGATAATTAATGATTTACTTCATTTTGATTGAGTAATTAAGTACCCCTGAGATCTTCCATCAATATATCTATGGTTGAATTTCGTTCTTAGTTTATTGATTAAGCTTCATATGCTTTTAGTTTCATACCTTTTCATATTGATCATTCCATATATGATTAAGTGAATGTCACATGTTTATAATAACTTACCTTGCCTTGTTTTTTTACTTACTTTGTTATCATTTAATTGATTTCATGGCATGTTTCTTCTGTTATTTAGAATGAAATATTTTTTATAAACTGCGTTCTCATTTAATGGATTTCATGGAATTTGCCTTCAGTTATTACCTTTCTATATTGATTACCCCATTCAATAATTATTAATTTAGAGTTATTTACACTTACTGAGAATTTTATATCACTGTTATTATGTTTCCATTCCCCAAGATTCCTTCAATTGTACTAGGATTGAAATTCAAGGATACACAAGATGAATTGAAGAGAATGTTCTGAAAAGAAAAAAATTATTTCGTAATTAGTGTATGCAGTTCTAAATCAAGACTCATGTATGTAGCTAGTTTAAAAATACTACTAAACAATTCAAACATTTGGGATGTGATTTACTTATATCTCATGCAAATATAATGATAGCATGACACCGACTCCAGGCTATTGGGGTCAGGTCGCTATAAGATATTTTTCTAAGTAGGGTTCTAATAGTAGTTTACTCGATAAACATATTTTTTAAATAATTTAATGAATTATTCAATTATATTCATAAAAAACTACTACAAAACAAGCTTCTAATAGCTCAGCCTTTATCAAATTTTCACCGTTTATAAAGGATAACTATTATCAGTGCTTTTCTGTAACGGTGATAAATAGTGTCCTTTATCAGAAACTTATTTTTAGAATTGATAAAGGTCTTTATAAAATGAATAATTTAAAATTAATGAAATTAAAATAAAAAAAATTAAAAAAAAATAAATAATAATTAATGAAATAATAATCGATAAAAAATAATCATTTTAATATACATATATATAAATAATACATTCTAATAAATAGTATATAATATATATATATATAAAGAATAATATGACATAATTGAAGTAATATAAATTCAAAATTTTTTAATAATGAGTAACACTTAACATTTCATTAATTAAATAATTATTGATAAAAATGAAAAAATAATATACATATATAAATATATAGATTATAAATATATATAAATAGTAAATATTTTACAAGGATATATACGATGAATAAATTTAAATAATTATTCAAAAAAATATAAATGACTGAATTGTAATAGAAAAACAAAAAAAAATGAATAAATAATAATTATTATTAAATATATTAAAAATTAATAAATAATAAATTATTTCAAAAAAATATTCAAGAAATATTTTTTAATAAAAATGAGTAAGTTTAATATATTTATATATTAATAATAAATAGTAATAATTAATATGTATTGAATATAAAAATAGAAAATGAACAAAATGTAATCATTAAATCATATTAAAGTCTTATCAATTTTAAATTGTTTTTATAAATAACTATTCATTAATACATAAAATTTTAAAATAAGTTCATATATATATATATATGAATGTATATAATATGTACTAAAATATATTTTATATAATATGAAATATTTATGCTTTACATTAAATATGACAATTTTTTACTGAACATTGGTTTATAATTTAAAATTAACCATAATTAAAAATACTGATTAATTGAATCAAGTAATGGTCAAAATTGAAGGTCTTTGATTTTCCAATTTATCATATATTGAACGCCTATTTCATTTATTTCACATAAATAGATGTAATAAATGCATTTCTTTATATACAACACTCACACAAATATTGTTGTAATTAATGAGATCATATATAGAAACAAATACACCAAATATTTAAGAAATTTATTAAAATTGTAGTATTCATTTTTTTCATTTACTTAAATCTTGATACATTAAATATATTATGTATATAATTGGTATATATTATTTTTTTAGTATTACTTTAATTATTTACAAATTTATTTGTAATATTTAATATTTAATATTTTTTATTTTTACGAGATTTTAATAATTTTCTATTATTTATATATATTTATTTATTTACTGTATTTTAAAATATTCAAAATTTGTTCAACATTATTTTAATATAAATTTATATTTTTTAAATAATATTTATTTAATTAATAAAACTTGTCATTTGTTTATTTTTAATGATTACTCATTTTTAATTATGCAATTTCCCTAATTTTTAACAAGCATGCATTTAAAATTATATATTAATTAATAATGTTAAAAATATATTTTTAGATATTTATAAATAAATATATTAATAATTATATAGAAATAAATATTATCTTTTAAGAATGTATTTAGGTAATTATAAATAAATAATTATAAATATTAAAATAATTATAAATTTTGGTTATGTATTTTTAAATAATGAATATGTTTACTATATTAATATTAATATTAATAATTATAATTATTTATTAAATATGTATATATATATAAATTTATAAATATATATACAAATATATATTTGTAAATATTATTTTTTAAAAAATATATTTATATAATTATAAATAAATAATTATATATTTAGATAATAATAAAATTATAATAAATATATTTCAATAATGAATATATTTACTATAATTTTATTTATATTTATTTATTAAATATATAATTATTTAATTATTTAATTATATAAATATATATAACGATGTAAATTTTTATATAATTTTAATGTTAAAATATAAATATATAGATAATTAATATATTTACTCGATTTGTATTTATATAAATAATTAAATATATTTCAGGATATAAATATAATTATAAATAGAAATAAATAATTATAAATATATTTAAAAATGTATTTATAAATATATATTTGTTTTAAAAACATTTTTTAATAAGCATAAAAAATTAATTATATATTTAAATAGTTATTCATTTATTGTAAATAAATACATAAATAATTAATTATTTTTAAATAAACATATATAATTATAATTATAAATCCTTTATTAGCACTAATGTTTTAGGGTTGATAAAGATTCCTTTTATCTAAACTGATAATAATATAGATTTATCATCACTTTTTAGTGCAGATAATGATACCATTTATCAGCGCATATTAATTTAAAACTGATAGAATGTGCCATTATAAAATATCTACTTAAGAGTTGATAAAAGTTTCCATAGTCTATTTAAATAATCCTACACAGTCATAATACATGAAGCATTCCACAGATGTCGCATGTTGGCAGTACTCCTCCTTATCGAATCCTATCTCGAATCATGGCCCTAATAATGTCTCAAACAAATCCAAAGCTCGAATCCATGCCGTGAATGAATAAAGGCTCGGATGAATCCATGCTTTAAAGATATATCAAGATTCTGTAATATTAATCAAATCATCAATACAATATATGTTATTTTCTCATCTTCCTTACTTATTGATTTCTTTTTTTATATCTTTTTGCCGGTTATTGTCCTTTATCTCTTGATATTCATTAGTTATCGCTTATTTCCCTTCTAGTAAATTTCATATTGGGGGTTTCCTTGATTTAAGGTTTTTATTGACCCTTTAAAGTGTTTTCTTATTCCTATTATCATATTATGACTTCCACGCACGGATTTCATCCAATCTTGTAGGTGGATTCATTCATTTTTCTTTAAATGTGGAACCAGGAAGGCATGAGTCTTTTAAATAATTTTTTATCTGAATTAAATTCTATGATAATTAATCATGATGTGGCAATATATTTATAAGTGTTTTTATTATTTTTTAATTGACATCAATGAAGTTTTTATTGTGTTTAAATGTATTGAAGTTCTTTCTATAGAAATAATGCACACAATACGTTCATTAAAATTCCACCCATGGGTTTTATTGGATAAATAAAATTGGATTTCATGCAATGATTTAATTTGAATTATAATGAATTTCTAGAATATTTTGATCATGTATTACTATGAATTAGACCATGTTTGGATATTTTCTAATATGTTTTTTACATTAGAAATGAACATGTATGTATGGTTTACATTAATTTTTTAAATGTTTTGTATGGGTTTCAAATGGAATGTATGGTGTCTTTTATAATATTTTCAATGTTACTAAGCTTTTTTTGGATATTTTTTACCTATTAGATTGATATTATTTGTTATAAACACCCTTTATGTTAAGCCCATTTTTATTCATAATTGAACTGTTTTGTGCTATTGTATTATGGATTGATCATGGTACATTGATATCATTATATTTTTAATGCTATTATGAATGGGGTTTTTTAAGGGTGTTTTAATGTGAGAGTTATTTAATGATTGCTGAACTATTTTTATAATTATTTTTATTTTATTGATATGTTTTATATTGTATTTTTCTCCTACGCTTACATGTCATGAGAAATATTGGGCATCTTGGTGAAATTTCTAGTGATGTATGATCAATAATTGGATATTTCCATTGATCATTATACCACACAATTCCTACACAATAGAAAAAATGGGATGGTTCACCGTGGTGTTTGATATATTGTGCCATTGTGTAGTGTGGAGTTGTGTGCTCCGGTGCGACATCTTCATTTTTATAAGTTTTTTTCACATATTTTAAAAATCCAACCTAATGCATAATAAAATATATTATTTATATAACTTATACCAGGACATCAACACCTCTCCACACGTTATTTCGTGTGAAACATCAATCATGTACCACAACCGAGTACAAAAAGAAATCCTATCACATTCTCGACACCCCTGTCCTAATTGAATTAAAATTAATTTTTATTTTAATGGCATGCATTTATTTATTTATTTCATTTTAGTTAAATTTAATTACACTGGGGTTTCCTACATAAATCCATTTCTTTAAAAAATCCAAAATGGAATTTAATTTTTTTTAAATATATATTGAATGTACCAATGAAAATTATTATAAACTGATTGATTTCATTTGAAAGGGTAAAGAAATAGATTAATAACATTTTTTAAATTCTTGTTTCACATATTTTTCAATATTAAATTTTTATGTTTCGAAAAGGTTATGATATGATTTTAATAAAATAATAAAAACATATTTTCCAAATGTATTTCAGACATGTTTTTATTGTAATTAATTAAAGGAATATTTATTTTATTTCAAATATGGTTTTGAAAAAATAATTTCACCCATATGAGTGTGTAATCTCATGTTATAAAAGAGAAAACAGATGAAACTATATTCGTACCATTTAAAATCATGATTTAATACTATAATTATGTTTACCCAGATAACTCAAGATGTTAAAACATATATATGTACCAAATAGTATTCTCTATTCATGAACGATGGTCTAAGATATGTGAATTTTCAGGTTTCTTTAACAAAAAAAATATGTTGAAACCTAACCCAATCATATGATTTCTACATTCCTTTATATATCTTAAAATAAATTGGATTATATTATATTTTAAGAATAAATGTATAGAAATTATGGAAAGTATATATTTAAAGTAAAAAATTTCATACATTAACAACAATGAACAAATAATTTCAATACAATTAATCATTTTTTATAGTTTTACATAATAAAAAAGCATAAAAATATAATGTGGAAACATATGGAATGTCAATTCTACATCACCACACCCAATATCATGAAAAAACAATATTCGTTCCTCCTATAGATAAATTTTAACTGAAAATGCCTACTTGTTCCTATTGACATGATATCTCATAACTTTTTCATGATTCCTAAATAATCAATATCATCCAAAGATCATATAAACAACAACAAAAATGTAAAATCTAAAAACATGCTGTAATTTCTTGATTGGTTCCATTCTCAAATTTTTTTTATCAATCTCTCACCAATGTTACAAGAGAATCATTAATTCAATTGAAAAATAGATAAATTTAAATCCACCCTAATCCTAATAGCACACACAGACTTCGTCTTCCACCTCATTATCTTTTTGAAAATATTTTATAATTTTATGATTATTTGAAAAACAATTTTGATGATGATTATGGAATAAATTGTCCAGAATATAAAAGATTATATTTTTGTCTTCTTATGTGATATTTCATGAAACTGGTTTTTGATAAATGAATAGTCCCTTGATTTAATTTTTAAATAGTATCTTGGGAACCTCAGTATTAAGGTGGGTAGTTCATTAAAATAATGTTAAGATTTAAATGTTTAATTTACTATTGAATATTGATATATTTTGTATTCATGTCATCTTTATAAAATGTTTAATAATCATTATTTTATTTAGACTCAGTGGTGACCTACATTGAATTTTTATTGCCATTAATTTTAAAAAAAAATTAAAAAAGGAAAAATAGTATAAAATTTCAAATTGTGTTTTAAAATATAAAAAACAAGTTTTCAATAAAATTTCATAAAATGGATTCGGTGTTTTGAAACCCATTAAGTGATTTCAAAGTCAACATATAAAAATTTTGACATTTAAAAGTGTACATACTTCCATGGAAATGGTATTTAACCATTAATATGTTGTTAATTTTTTTCAAAATGGTTATAATTTTTTTCAGTTTATTCTATTAATCTTCATAAAAAGGGTGTTTATATCTCATTATGTGTTATGCAAAAAATGGCTGATTTTCATGTTGGATTAAAAAAATGAATTTCAACTGGGGTTTTCTGTATTAAAAAAAGTAACCATTTCAATTTCCAAAGTTTTTTAGAGATTTGATATGAAATTTTAAATTAATCTTGGTTACTTTATAGTGTTTAAAGGTGATATCTTTCATTATCATCAACTTTATCTAACAAATACTTATATTTTTGTTTTGTTTCCTGTGATCCATAACCTATCTTTTATTTGTAGATTGAAATTGTTTGAGAATATTTCCTCTAAAATGAGCATTGATACCCTTTATGGGAGGACTACTACTCATATTTGTTCATGAAACATGGTTGAAATTCTAGAAGAGATCGGGGATGAGTCTCATGTATCAATATTAAATTAAAAATATTTTGTGATATGAAGAAGTTGTGGATGAAAATTTTCTATAACATTCATCTTTGGATGAATTAAAAAGATAACACATGCCATACTAAAGTAATTTATTATTAAATTCCATTACACATTTCATTAAAGGTGTACTATAATTATTTTAAACAATCAAATAGTGGGGTCCTCATGTTAAAAATATCTATAACATCCACCATTGATAATGAATATTATATGTGGTTTTATTTATTTATTTCTTGTAATAATGAATATCTAATTAAAATAATAGGATGGATATGAATCCCAAATGGATTCATAATCATTTGAAAAAAGATAAATAATATGGTGTTAAAGAGATTATCATGTTTTCAATAAAGCATGCATATGACCCTTCTATGGTAATTTTCCTATGTTCACATTGTTGTTATGCAAGAAAAATGTGTTCAAAATATTTTTAATGAATATAAGTTTTTATAAAAGAGATCAGATTAATAAATTATAGACTAAACATGGGGAAACCCTGAATGAGAACACTGATTGGGTTGATACAACAGTTTAGGGATCACTTGATATGAATACCGATACAAATAACGATGAAGGTCTAATGGAATAACTAAAAATGGAAATTAAGGATGGCATTCGTGATTGTCCAAATACATTTGAGAAGATAAATAGTTTTTCAATACATTATTGTATATCAATTCTACTAAATTCAGAACATTGTAATCTTTATTGAAGTTACATAATCTGAATGATATTAGTTGACGGATCAAGCCCATCATTACAGAACAACTTATTCTACTAAATGATATTATACTAGAAGAAAATGAGCTTCTATGTAGATCATATAACACGAATGAACTCTACATTCAATGGGTATTATATTTTAAAAATGAAATGATTTTCCAAATCATTTCAAATAGTTTTTCAAGGGACGTGAATCACTAATAAAATTCCTTATGTGTGGCATGGATTGATACATGAAAATTGAATCATGTCAATAAAAATCTATATAGTACTTTCATATAATTCCATTATATAGAAAAATATATGGATATCCGAAAACTGTAAGATAATTGACATGGAAATCAGATACAAGAGATAAATATGGGAAACAATGTCATCCAGTAGATACTCCTCAGTGGAATAAAATTGACTAGGATGATCATGAATTTTAAAATGATCTGAGAATCATTTTTCTTCCGGTACATATAGATAGAATAATTTAATTTGGTGTATAGATTAGTACTCATCGTACATGGGATATCATTTTGGTAAATTCAAACATCCCTTCATATTTTTTATGAAGTTAAAATTAATTATGATTCAATTTCATATATCTAAAACAATAAAATCCAAAAATGATATTAATGTATATTTGGCTCCATTGATCGAAGATCTGAAATTAATATTTAATATATGGGTTACAATATATGATGCTCACAGAAGTGAATAATTCACATTGAGGTCCATGCTTCATTGGATGATAAATCAATTTCCTATTTTGGTAAATTATCTAATATATATAATTTAAGGAAAGTTGTGGTGTCCCATTTGTGAATAATTCACACAATTATATTAGTTTCGACATTTTTCAATGAGTGTGTTATTAGGACATCATAAAATTTTACCTCGATGACATTAATACTAATCCTAGAAAACAAGATTTTATGGGAATACCAAACAGGTTAAAACTATATCTCCACTAACGGGAGATCAACTATTTGATAAAGAATAATATTCTGATACTATTTTGGGTTAACCATTTTTGAAAAACAATAGAAAACTAGGTTTCCATAAGAGGTCCATTTTCATTGAATTTTCGCATGTAATTTTTTGTATGTTAGTCATTTTTATAATATCCTCCATGTATAAAATGAATTTATTTGATAGTAGTATTGGAACATTAGTAAATATCACACGAAAAATGCAAAGTGGAATTAAGGCTAGGTTTGAATTTATTGACATGGTAATGAAAGAGGATTTGGAACTCGTGAAGGATTAATGGAGAAATTGTTTTATAATGAAGTTTACACTCTCTCGAGAAAGGAAAAACATTCAATTCTTTAATTTTCATAATGAATTCAATGTACTAGAAGGGTATTCATCTAGTGTTAATAATGTAATGTAAATTAACAATTTGATGTTATAGGAACTAAAATTACACGAATGATACGTTTTGATGTATGATTTGATGACCGTTTCATTATTTTTCTAACTGCCAAAAAATATACGACATAAATTAACCAATATATGATTCCTTTTCAGATCCATATACATTAATGTTATAGATGTGAATATGTTTCCAATCATGAACAATTCGGTTTCTATCATATAATGTTAATTAGATATGTTCTTCCGACTTCTATTTGTTATTATAATCATCCACCTAAGGGCTCACTTGATTATATAGGTTCAACCATACGGTCCAGTGAATTAGATATGGATTTGTCCAACTAAATGGTGTACGAATATTTTTAAAGGGTATGTCAAGAATCAAACTTATCCAAAAGGTTGTCTTGGAGAATGATATATTTTTGAAGTTGATACCAAAATTTATATCAGTTATCTATCATATGTTGACAGCATCGGTCTCTTGAAGACTCGTCATATTTGATACCATATTAAAATAGTCATTTCTATATGTTTTTTTATAATTACCATCACATAATGGGATCAATCATAACATTACATTTTACATAATATTAATGCTTTTTATCCATAAAATTATGTGAAAAACAAATTCCTAGAGATTTAAATCCATCATGGGATGAAGGACGAATATCAAATAGACATAATCTATAATTTATAAGATGGTTTTTAGATAAAATTTACAAATAGTTATATGAATATCCAAATTGAATTGTAAGACCACTCCAATAGATAACATGCATACCAAATGAAATTTTTATATATTATACTTTTTTTGTAATTAGTGGTTATATGTTCTATATAAAAGAACATCATAAATACACTATGATGAAAAAAAGATGAGTTAAACTGATATAAAATTTGATGAACATATATATCTCTAGTTATAGAAATTCAATTTATGAAATATGATATATATTTGTATTTCAAAATAATGTACAATTTGAATTATATAATATTTCAAGTTATCGTTTTACATTAAAAATGGGTTGACAATATGAGTGCATTGAAATTTGATTAAATTGGATTCATGAAGGGTAATTTTAGTATGGAAGGGGGTAAATAGGAGCCATTAAAGAGGATCCATTTACAAAAGAATCCAAATCAATGTAGGTATTTTATGATTCAGATCCTAAAAACGAGCTCATTGATTTTCATATTGAGGAATAAAAAACTATAGATTCATATTAAAATTCAATCAAGGATATACCTTTTATTGGGAGATCATAATCAGTTTGTGTATGTCCCAATATAGAAAATCCCTTGTATTCTATAGGGGACCACAAAGGTGGGATTTTTATTCTTGATAGAGGAGTAAAATCCCTTCCACATTTTAAGGAAATTAGAGTTGTTCAATGAGATGTTTAATTTTTTTTTAATATGTGATGATTTTCTTCATGATATAATCTTTTCTCTACATCATTAACTTAATCTAAATTAAGTATTTGACTACTCATGTATAAAAGAAATGAATTATTCATTAGAATATGTTACTAATCATGGGGAATAATAGAATATTGAAACAAAAATTATAGAATTATTAGGTGATCAACATCATGGTCATGAATAAAACATTAATGATGCAACATCACAATTATAAACTAAATTATCAAGGAAATATGTAAGGGTATAAAATTTAAGTTTGGATGGGATAAACATTATCAACCTATTGACCGAAATAATTTAACGACCATTAGTTAGTAGGGGTCACAATGGTGTTCATTATGCTGAATGGTATATATTTTTGTTGCCATTTTCATTCTATAATAATCTAAACCATTTGAGTATATATAAATGTAATGTTTCAATATACTTTGTCTATTTACCTAAAAATTATATAACATCAACTTGATTAAATTTGTATTATTCCTTTTAGAGTTCATTTATGTTATAATATATTTTTATGAAATATGTCTTAATGGATTCTGTAAAAGTTAATAGGGGCTTCTAGAGTCTTCTTACCAAATTACATCTTAAGGATTATTATAGGGAAGAAAAACTCACCCACCAGTTAGTTATGAACACATTATAATGCATGAAACATGGAATTCCTTCATCTGTCAATATAATGAGAAATCATTTCATGTTTATTTTATTTGTTAATATATTAGATGACATTATTTATTTCATCCATTTTTATTAAAAATTATTAATTTTTGAAACAAAAAATTAGTGGTGAAAATAAATTATGGGCATAAAAAATAATGTACCCATATAGTAAATCAAGGATACGATATGCTTTGTTATAGAATAAATTGATATGATTTTTAAATAAATAATAAAACCCATATGTGTTATAAAACAACATATATTATATTCTTTCTCTACAAATTGAAGAATCTAAATATTAATCCCCATCCATCCCACAATATGTGTTACTGGTGGAGGATCCATTAAATAAAGAGGGTAAACTAGTTGATGAAAAGATAAAAAATGTATGAAAAACATGTGTATCTATAACATAATAATACATCTTCCTGATTTATAGTATTATTACCTAAAAATATCTATTTATATACAATTTTTTTTAAATTATTTAGAAAGAACAATTATTAGTGACCATATATAATTAAATACTACACGTTAAAGATTTGATACAACTGGAACAATATGGTCATGTTATAGGATTAGGTTTTAGAGTAACACCTCAATCATATTTCAAGAAGAACATATCACATGAATATTCCTATAATATAATGAAAAAATTACACACAATAGTATATTATTTGAAATATATTATAGTCTAATCAATTTTGGAAGAACAATATCATGGAAAGGATCAATGTGAAATAGGGGTGGAACCGTGTACCCCACATGGACAACCAAATGGACCTTCAATATTTTAGGGTAGTCATTCCTATAAAACACACACCATACCCAAGGTGATAATTTTTTTCCTTACACATTCTCTTAAATTTGAATCTAACAACATCTTATTTCTATATATGACTAAAATTATATAGGGTACTGTTTTATGTAGTTATATATGTCAACACTCTCAATAAAATTTTTTGTGAAGGGTTTGATGTATAATATATTGGGAGATAAGCTATACCACAAGTAACTCTCAAAAACAGCACATGATAATTGGGATTGAGTAGCATAAGAGCCAACTACTAAGTGGCATATTCTACTTGATGATCTAGATATAACAGTGGTCAATGATATTATTTTATCATTTCTATCTTGGTCGTCTAGTATTATAAAGATACATGATTAATACATTAAAAATGTATGAAAAGAACTATAATATTTTATGAAACAATTTATAATGTAATTTATGTTGTTACATATAGATAAATGGACAAGGAAATGGATGGTTGAATATAGAAAATATAGTGAATATACAAAGAAATTAGAAGACACTTCAAGGATACCTTCTCCCCATTAGTTACATAGAAAGAGTTATTATATCTAAAAAATCTTGCAGATAGGTAATCTAAATATAAAAATATGTATTCTATTTTGTATGAAATATGAGTATATAGAACTGTCATGACACATATAGTCGGTTTTGGGTGAATGAATGATATTCTCTAGTATTAATGGTTGGGATCCTTAGTTGTGAATACAAACATAAGGTACATTGTAATTATAAATATGTCAAAAAATGAACTAATATGTCCACTGATGTCAATAAATATTCATATTATCACTGTGAATTTATATTAATAGTATATGAATTGAAATAGTATGAAGAATGATTTGTATTCATCAAAACCTGTAACATTTTTTTGAAAAAGAAAATTTAGATAATGATGAAATTTTAAGATGAAATATTAACTATATGATGTGTTTGTGAAAAATGTAATAGACTTCATACTATTTTTGATGACTACAATTCAGGGGTAAAACTCTATAAGATAATCACAAATAATATATTGTTATATTTTCCAAAAATATTTTTTTAGGTAGAACTGGATGTAAATCAATGTTAAATTAGATACCCCAAATATATATTTTTTAGATTCAATGCATGGATTTACAACAAAATAACCACACATGCGATGTATTTTAAACTATTCGTATCCTAAAATAAAAATTTTATAGAAAAATTTTGAATTAAATGTTTTATCCTTGTCTTAGAATTAATTTTTTCAGATCGTGAAATTTATAAATATAGGATACATCATGGTATAAATTTGCTGAATGAACATTGAAATCAATTGGATTACTGAAAACGAATAATATTAATGTATATATAGAATTATTTATTAATTAAAACATATTTCAAAACAGTGTACCTATTTTTGTTGATGTTTCTATAGTTTATGAAGAAAGATTATGGGAATGATCTTGGCTATTATGTCTGTAATATTTTTATAGGGACGATAAACGATAAAATGACCAAATTCCTAAAATATGTAATTTCAAATGATAATTATAATTTCATTAAAAAAATTATTAACCTATTTTTTATATATTATTAGTACTTCCAGTATTTTCAAAAACCTTCATTCTCAAAAGAGAAGTAATGTTTTTTAGAGTTTATTGGGAATGAAAATTTTTATTGGTATTATTGACGATAACATTTTTTAAGTGACTACCTACTATGTTTGTGACATTTTACAAGCTATAACCCTATAAGTATATTTGTGGCGTGAAGTATTAGTAATAGAATGATTATATGTTATTTTTTATCTATTTTTTATAGTGAATCATAAGGGAGTAAATCAATTTGATTAATATAATTGGAATAATAGAAATAATTTTCCTTGGAAATGGTCGAGGAGAGGAAGAGGTGGTGAAGGATTCACAGTCAGAGACTATAGAGGAAGAGGAAACAAATAATTACAATGTAAACAAAAAATTTTAGGGGAACAGTGTTGAATTGGGATAATACCGTAAATTTGTTTGAAATATAATTGTTGAAAAGTGTAAAAAAATCTTTTTACATAATAAAAGTTCCATTGTTAAAGTGTTTTATGTTTCATAATAAAAAATGTGCTAATTTGTTTTAATTGATTTCATAATGTAATTTTATAAGGGTAATTTTTTTTTCAGAAACAAAATAAACAATACTGATTTTTAAAAAAAAATTATCATAAGATATAATTTTCATTTGATAATTCCATGTAATATCAAATATTACTTATTTGTGGAAGATACCCCTCACCAATAACCAAGTAAAAATATATCCTTTCATATTCTTGAGGTTAAAGACCCATCACAAGAATTAAATAGATCTAACATTGCAGTTGTAATGTTGATAAATGTAAATAAAATCAATAATTCAACACTCAAACCATAATAAATTCAAAATGTCCACTTATACATACCATATTAAACCATACATATATTGTGTAGTATATTCAATAGTCACTATAGAGTCCAACATCCCCAATCCAATCATCAAAATGGTATATGGTCAAGTAGAAATGTACGAATAAATATGTTTGTAATCAACCACTAAATACAATAGGTGTATGATTGAAATATTGTAGGACATATTTCATTGGGATATCATGGTCATTGAGGATGGATGGTGTCAAAGGAAACATTGATCAAATGAAAATTAATGGAATTATGATGAAATCTCTAAAAACTAAAATTGTGTTTCAAAATAAATATTAAAGAACCAAAAATCCACATGAAGACGATTTTGATAAATAAGCTATTAGCTTGATCCAAAACCTCTAAAATATATATATATACAAAATTTCATTAGTTGATTCATGAATTTTCAGAAAATAACTATATATTGGTTTCACATTGGTGGGTAGTGGTGTTATTTTTTCTATTTAATCATCACTTAGATGCATGAAATATTACAAAACAACTTTTCAAATCAATAAGTAGAAGTCATCATGTTTACATTAGAAAAATGGATTGACTAAAAATTATTTTTTTGAGTTCACATCTTGTGAAATTATATCATCCCACTATTATATAAAATATAATATCACAACATTTATTTGAGTAAAGGTGTTTAACCTATCCTAATTATGTATATAAATACTTGTTAACCAACTCAACATAAAAAATGTGTCCAATGGTTCATCACTAATATGAATTTGCACATTCATTTGGTAAACTGATCCATGTTCACAAGACCATAAATAAAAAACTCTTTATCATTATCAATAAAAAATATACGTTAATAGAGTTGTTAAAATTTTTATTGAAAAATAATGATTATGTTATTTTTGAGTTTATCATCACCTTGAATTTCGAAATGGATATACCAATATATAGAATAATTCATAAAGAAATAATGGATGAGCTAGGTTTTAGTTTCATTTGGTTGAAAATAATATGGAAAATTTTTATATATGTGTTTTACCCCAAACTAATGGGTAAAATATTTTATGATAATTTTTTGTAATACATGAATTTTATATTATTGTATAGTGGTTAAATATATCATGTTTTTTGGATTATGAATCTAAACTATTTGGTTTTTGAGTCATGTATGTTTCAATAAATTCATTTTATTTTAGTTTCATATGATCATGAATAATTATATTATAGTTTAAATATACATATGTGTAAAAAAAATATTATTGTTTATTTTATCATCATTTTATCTTCTTTTTTGTTAATTTTCTCATCATTTTTATCTAACAATTATTTGTTAATTTTCAAAAATATCATGATGAAATTACTTTATCAACCAGTATGATCCTCTCCATTGAAATGTTCATAAAATGGTGAGTTTTTATTACATATTCAAAAAACATCTACGCTTGAATATACTTGCCAATCATGTTTTCTTTTAATGTAATTTCATTGTTCATCAAAGCAATGTATTGTTTTAGATTTATGTTTATTTCATTTATTTTTATTTTTAATAACAAAAGAACTGTTTTCTTATTAAGGTGGATACATTATTTTGAGATGGGGTTGACTGATTGGGGAATCTCATGCTCATGAGATACTGGACTTTCACACAACATATGATATAATAATAACATGGTAATTGGTCAATAATTTATACAACCATCAGGAATATGTGAAATTTTACAACATATTTAAATAACATTGTTACCATTTTATATACTATTTTTTAGTTAATTTTCAGGTCATTTTAATCTAATTATTATTTAGTTTTTTTATTTATCTTTTGGGAAGTTATATTTTTATTTCAACTATATCAAATATGCTAGAAAAGAGGGAACATGATACTTTTGTATTAAAGAAAAAATCCCATGTTGCCTAAAATGTGAAGTGTTTCATGAAGAATAGATTTTCTCTTCATCAGAATGTACCATAATATTCATTTCTATATGTTTACAGTCAAATAAAACTAAAGAAAGCATCCCATAATAATTCATCTTCACTAGAATGTCAAACATAATGTTCTCTTTTGTAATCAAAGTTTATGTTTTTTGTTCAAATTTTATATTTTATCCCAAAAAACATTAAATTATCAAAATTGATTAAATTAATTATGAAATATTTGATACATTGTGGGAACAATCCATATGTCATTTTTGACTTGTATTAATCAAATTCACCCCAATCTGATGCATTGTGTGCTCTATATGACCCCAACCATGACTTTTTATATAAAATTTACAATAATTTTATTTAAAAAGGAATGTCACATCTCTAAAACCAAGAAAAATCAATCATATTTCCATTATAACATATTAACATTATTTATAATTAATTTTTGACATGTAGGAATCAGTATCATTGCAAAATGACACACAATATGACTCGTATGACTCAGATTGTGTGTTCTCAGTTTAAAATTACATTTTAGAAAAAAAAATAAAGTGACATACTCAATCCCAAATATGTAAATTCATCTTGATTTTATAATTCATATAAACTATGAATATTTCATTTATGACATTTATGAATCATGAACACCTCAATTTGACACATGGTGAAAACAGTGTGACTCCAGGTGTGTAATTTTATTTAAAATAGACATTAATTTTAATTAAAAAGTTATCCTACCCACTAAAATTCATTAAAAATACATTCTTATCTTTCAGATACTTTTGTATAATGATACATACATTATTTTATATGTGATTTAATAATCATCATCTCAATATTATATGTAGTGTGATCGGTATGACTCAAGGTGATAATTATGAGGGTAAAATTGACTTTTTTTGTCAAAAATGTTCCACTAACTGTAAACCATGAAAATTTGGTTATATTGTATTGATAATATATTAAAGATATTATTATGTAATTTTTGACATATAGGAATATGTCTCCCATCATACTGACACAATTTGTTACCAGTATGACTCAAAGTGTGTGTTTCTAGTTGAAAATTTCATTTTAGTAAAAAAAACACAAGTGACATAATACAAACCAAGATAATGACATTTTATTATTTTTATACATTAATAAAATTATCTATAAGTCATTTGGGATATATAAGAATAATCCTCAACCTAATCTCATGCACGGTGTGACGATTATGATTCCATGTTCAATTTTTTTTTAAAAATTTAAATTAATTTTATTAAAAAGGAAAAGAGTCATACTGAAAACTAGGAAGATGCATTTGAATTGTTTTTACACATTTATAAAATAATTCATAAATCATTTGGAATTTTTAGAAAGTAACCTCATATAAATATATTAGCTGATGTTCCCTATATGACTCAAAGAGACATTTATTAGTTTAAAATTGTAATTTTCCTTTCAAAACTATAACTCATTAAAAACTAGTAAAAATGATCAGATTGTCTTTATAATTTATGAAAAATGATTCTAGATCCATTTTTTATTTATAGGAATTAACTTCACATAATATTGATAAAATATTTTAACAGTAGAACTCAAAGTGCATGTTTCAAGCTTAAAATTACATTTTATTAAAAAACAAGTGAAATACACTAAATTAGTTTAAAAATATTGGATAGTTTTTATACATTAGAAAAAAAATTCACAAATGATTTTGGATGTATAGTAATTAGTTGTATAATTATCTAATTTGAGGTGTGACCATTATGAATCCATGTGAATCTTCTAATTATGAAATTAACATTAATTTTAATAAAAATACTAGTAACTACTCAAAACCAAAAAAACACAACCATATTGTTGTGATACATTAATAAATTTAGCAGTATGATCTTTTTGGTGTGTAATAATCATCATCATCTCAATATAATACATGATGTTCCTTGTATGACTCAAAGTTACTATTATCAGTTTAAAATTGACATTTTAGTTCAAAAAGTGCGACTTATTGAAAATTGAGGAATCATGCTTGGGATTTCTCGATAATTTAGAAAAATATTCATAAATAATTTTTAATGTGTAGTAATTAGTCTCACTTCATGCTGACACATGATGTGATTGGTTTGACTCCATGTGTTTGTCTCTTGTGTATAATTACATTTTAGAAAAAAAAGAAATGTGACATACTAAAATACAAGAAAACATGTTTGCAATTTTTTTATACATTATTCTGTCTTACATAATTCATTTATAATATGTAGTAATTAGTCACACCCCGATATGATTCATGGCTTTACCGATATGAATCAAAGACTATCTGTTTTTTAAAATTGGAAATTAATTATAGTAAAAAGTAAAAATGACATACCTAAAAATAATAAATCGGATTTATATTGTTTTTATACATTAGTAAAATGATTCAATCGTCATTTTTGACTTGTAGTAATTATTTTCACTTTAATAAGTAAGACGATGTGCTGGATATGCCTCAATGTGTTTATTATCATTTTAAAATTAATATTTTACTTCTTAAAGTGTCAATTTTTTAAAATTGGGAAATCTCAATTAGGATATTTACATAATTAAGTAAATTGATTCATAATTATTTTTTTATTTTTAAATTTTTTTATATATTTAAACAGATACACAATGTGACAGATAAGACTCAATGTGTGTGTTTGATGTTTAAAAGGATATTTTAGCAAAAATAAACAATAACATACTAAAAACTATAACAATCATTACAATTTTCATTATACATTAGTAAAATTATCTATAAGACATTCGGTAATTTTAATAATTATCATCACCTCAATACAATATACAGTTTGACCGGTGTGACTCCAATTGGATATCTTTCTTTATATTTGACCATAATTTTTGTAGAAAGGACAACTAACCCACTAAAAAATAATAAAATTCAGGTGTACTGTAGTGATACACTATGAAAACAATATATATTTCATTTGAAAGGTGTATAAATCAGACACACCTCAATATGATACATGATGTACTTGTCAAGACTCAAAGTGTCTATTATCATTTCAATATTGACATTTTAGTTTAAAATGTCACCCACTAAAAACCCATCACATGTTTTCAAATTGTCTTGATAATTTATGAAAATGATTAATAATTCCTTTTTAATGTGTATGAATCAATCTCATTTCAAACTAAAAAATGATGTGACCAGTATGACTCAGTGTGTGTGTTTCTATTTAAATGTCACATTTTAGTAAATAATACATGTAAAATGCACAGAAGTGATAAATGCGTTTGAATTGTATTTTATTTTAGAAAAATGATATATATGTAATTTTAGAGGTTTAGAGATCATCTAGACCTCAATTGTACGTATTATGGGATCACTATGTCTCAAAATGCATATTTTTATTTAAAATTGACATTAATTTTAGTAAAAAAAAATTTGACCAACATAAAACTGAGAAAACACATTAATATTATATTTATTCTTTTTTAAAATGGTCCATAAGTCATTTAAAAGGTTCAGTAATCATCCTCACTTAAATATGATACATGTTTTAACCAATAAGAATTAATGTTCTTATTAATATTTTAAATTTTTCATTTCAGTTTAAAATCTTCCTCTAAACAAAAACAATTAAAATGTTCTAGGATGGTCTGGATAATTTAGAAAAATGATCAATAAATCATTTATTTAAATATTTTAATTGGCCTCATGTAAAATTGACACATGATGTGATCAGTATATCTCAAAATGTGTGCTTCTAGATTAAAATGACATTTTAGTATAAAACCAAACAGATATACTAAAAACAGATAAAACATATTCATATAGTTTTTATAATTTAGTAAAATTATCCATTATTAATTTTTTATGTTTAAGAATTATATTCAACACCATAATACACATCGTGTGACAATATGACTCCAAGTGCATCTTTATAAAATCGACATTAATATTAGTAAAAAGGGAAACTAGCCAAAAAAACCTAGAAAACCCAATCATATTGTTTTTATAAATTAGGGAAATAGTCTATAAGTCATTTATGATGTGTAGTAATTTCACTCACCTCAAAATGATACGTTACATTGTTGGTATAACTCAATGTTTTACTATTATTTCAAAATTTGAGAAAATACACATGAATTGTCTTAATATTTAGGAAAATGATTCATAACTTATTTTTAGTGTGTATGAATTATTCCAACATCAAATAAAACATCATGTGAATTGTATGACTTAGACTTCATTTTTTCAATTTTAAATGGAATTTTAGTTAAAATAAAATGTGACATACTAAAAACATATAAAACACATTCATAGTTTCTTTATTCTCGATGAAAATGATCTATATGTCATTTGAGATGTGTAGGAATCATTTTCACCTCAATATAATGTTAATTGTAATCATTATGACTCAATGTAAATATTTTCAATATGTGTGTGTCAATTTAGTTTGAAACACACGTCATATTTCCAAAACTAAGAAAATGGTCAAAGATTATTTTCTCATCATTCTATATGCTATTAATTAATTAATTTACTTATCATATTTTTCTTATAATTATTTAGTAAATTTACAAAAAGAAAATTCATTAATATAAATAATAAATGATGTGGTGTTCAAGAATCAACTACAAATCAATCCTTTACACTGTGATCCTGGAATTACACAATGTTTGGTTTAAAATTAATATGTTTAGTTGAATTTATTTCTTTATATTATTACAATCATCAGAATATTTTTCTTATACAAGTGGGTTCCTTTTCTCGGGAAGGGTTGGTTTGTTCTTCAATATCATGATTCTTGGATTGGGGAAAATACTACGGAACAATAATTTTTCTAAATATAGGTGATAATTTATATTTACTGTTGTTATTTTTTAAAAAAATTGAAATTTTTATATTATTCTTTTCATGTATTTAATTTTTCATTTTTTTAAATTAAAATTTGTTTTTTTTCTTTGTTTTTTTATTTCTGGTGTTTTTTCTTATTGGGTGATATTATGGAACAATATAGTATCCCCCTTTATAAGAACTAATAAATGTTTTGGTATTGAAATCATTTATCATCACTTCAAAATCACTCTTAAATGGGCCCTTCATTAAATGATCCATTTTTCACTGATTTATTTAGTACTGATAAGGGACCCCTTTATCATTTATTTTCTTTCCTTGATAAATACCTCGGTTTTTAATCACACTCCGACATTCAATGATTTTCTAGCATTGTAGATGTCCATATTTAGTGTTGTTCATGGACTGATTTGTAGTAGTGTAAATCCACATATAACAATGAAATGTTGTGAGAATAAGATGAAAAAATCTTACATCTTTCCATGGGTAAAACCTTAATTTTCAACTCATCCATAGTGTGAGTTTTCCAAGATCACAAATTATTCGTGAATTTTAAGGATTTTTCCCAAATAATCATTTTGGGAATAAAAATTTATTTATATATATCATATTTTTTTATCAAGAAACCTATACTTTTGAAATTCTACAGTGACTCAATATTAGGGTAAAACCCTTTCCATTAATTTGATAAAACCATCAAATAATTTTTATGAGTCTGCAGTCGTTGAAAACGACAACATTTTACCCCTATATAGTTCTATTACACAAAAACTCAGTGCTGATAAAATATTTATGAGATAAAAACAAAGTTCTTCAAAAAGTACACATGTGATGATGAATTTTTTACTATTAAGAACATGAAATAGAATTACATGAAGTTAAAAAATGAAATTTAATGCTCATGGAACAATTATATTTAAAAACAATAATGAAAAAAATAAAAATATTAAATGTTGTTAATAAATTTTCCATTATTTCACAAATTATAATATATTATATTGAGGAGGTTACTGGGCATAAGCAATATATGAATGTAATTAATAAATAATTTCAAGAAATTTATAATAATATAATGTGGAATTATTTTAATAGGATAAAAGGTAATTATTTATAATAATTAAGGGTATTTAGAAATAAATTCATTGATAAATGAGATTCTGTGAGAAATAATGATTTGTTGGTTTGTATGGGTTATTCTCACAATTAAAGAATCCTCTATGCAATTTTTTTTTTCATTTTTTCAATAGTTGTTTCTATCGTAATTTCTTATACATTAAATTTTTATGAGATTATATTATTAATTAAATACATTAAATATCTTCTTAATAAAGTAGTGATCATTAAAAATAATTCAATATAAAGTAACATTAATATTTTATTCAGAGAAAATATGTAAATTTAGTGTGAAAATTTAATAATGACTCGACGGTTTGTAGAAACTTCTATGGTCATGGAATTTCATGATTGATGGTATCTTAAACATTTAGGTTTTTAAGAAATGAACTATGAAAATTAAATATTAATTAAAGGAAAGAAATATTTTTACTGAAATCATAATTATTTATATTAATGGAGTTAACATTATAGGTAATAGAGAATAAAATTTCATGATTTTTAAAAATAATCTACAAATTTTCTAAAAAAAATGTTCATGCATTGTTAAATAAAATTACACAATTGGTTTTAATTAAATAAACTAAATAATTATATATTTCTATCCCAATAGAAAAATGTAATATAACTGTTTAGTAAATTATTCATAGAATAAAATAATGTATTATCAAATCCTTTTAAATTCGGTGTAATATTATAAAATTATAAGGATTCACCAAATTTAAATCAGAGTAAATTTAGATATATTAAATGAACTTCCTTATATCTTTAAATATCTAGAATTGGTATTGTATTTTTGGTAGATATTTTGGTATATTTCAAAGTTATCCCAGGGAATCAAACATGATTGATATAAAACAATTATAATATATATCTATAAAATGAATTAATAATTATTGTTTACCCTATATAATAGAAGATTATAATAAGTTTTTTTGTAATAATGGTGAGAATATTATAGTCAATGGAGATAATAGAAATTTAAATTTTTGTTTTGATATTATTAGTTGGAAAAATATATTTATGTCTTCAATTTAAAAAATTTTAAATTGTGGGCCTTAATCATAATATTGGTGGATTAAATTATTTCCACACAGTATTTCCTATAAATTACTCCAATCATGGTAATTCATAATGTCATAATATATAATTTCAATTCTATATTTGGAATTGGTTCTAGTAAAGAATGTGAAATATAAATATCTATGAAATTAGTATAACAATGATTATGCAAATATATTTAATTTAAATAATATATTATTAAAAAAATCATGTGGTTTTATGAAAATTAACTGTTTACCTACCAAAAAGAACAGATGTTTTCAGCAAATAATTCGTAGAGTATTTATTTATTGAATTATGGGTAATGTTGAATATATAAACATCCTCATACATGAACTTAGATATGGTGACATATACCCCTTACCATTATTTCTCTAGATAATCATCACACTGAGGTGAAAAAATAAAAAAAAATATACAAATAATTTAAAACATATTATAAATAAAACAGAGAGTTTTAATAGAATATCCAATGGATTATAAAATTTTGGGGGATAATTTGTGTTTTTTTTAGAATATGGTATCATTGAGAGGTTATGAAATTTTTTCAATTTGAGAAGAAAATTTTAGAACTCAATAAATATAAAATTTTATCAATTTAAAAGCTATAAAAAAATTAGTCTACATCAATGTATATGTGATGCATGGAAAAAAATTAATCTCTTGTGATAAATAATCATAAACCAATATCTGAAATTAAAAATTAAGATATACATAATTTAGATAAAAACAATTCATGTAGTTCTAGAATAAAATCCAAAAACACTTTCAAAGGATATTTTTACCAATAGTTACAATTCACAAAATCTCTTTAGTTTTATCCCATCACAAAAAAACGATAATTATACACATCCAAGGAATACATGATCCATAACTAAAATATTTTTCATCATCTGAATCGGACTATAATGTTAGATCTAAAGAGTTACAATAAATACAAGAGGTGGATTAATTATAGTTTCAATACATTGATTTAATTCAAAACCCCAAAAAATAAGTAAAAATATTAGACTGGGGTATCATATGAATATTAGAGTGTAAAAATTAGATATTTTAATATATTTTTTTAATTTTATGTTATTATTTTCATAGTCACATTGAAATAAAATTAATAAAAATATATATGAACCAGATTTTTTAAATAATATGCACAATAGAAAATATGTTTTGTATTAATAAGAAATAAAAACAATTATAAAAGTAAGAATGACTGACCAACATATAAAAAAATACACTCTTTTAAAATTATTATTAATAGAAGTCATAATCCCAAACTAAAGTCATCCGTTTTTTTAACACTCATGTATAGTTATGGATTTCCTTGCCAGAAAATCCCTTCATACGATGATCTGTAACTGTTTAATCCAATCCCATAGATTCCCTAGATATGATGATCAACATTTAGCTTCATAACCTCTGAATCCCTCAATCTGATGGATCTTATACATCATATTTCTATCACCATAATTTCTCCATTAATTAAATGATAAAATTGATAATAAGAATGATTTTTTTATTGGAATTACAATCCATATAAAGTTCCCTTAGAAAATTCCATGTTATAAAGGATTAAAAATAATAGTAATGAGGTGTTCATGGATAGAAATATTACTATGATTTAACATGTCAATGTATCCTCTCCCAACTTTTCATATGACCTCAAATTTATGGGCTAATCCGTAAGGGTCATATTTCCGAATTAGTTGCAATTGCCTCAGACATTTTTCACATTCACATCCTAAATCAATTTGGATTAACTGAATTCTTAAACTCATTTTTTGTTCCATTTAAATACTAATTTGGATTCCATATGGTATATATATATAATTAACACAATTATTATCATTGGGTAGTCTTATGGGATTTCCTAATTGATTTTCAATCTCATAAATTATATACGTCTTAGTCTGATGAATAGGTACCAGGGATTTTCTTAAGATCATGAATTTCTCTAGTAAGATATATGTTTATCCACGGATCAACCCTGTAGTAAGTCTACTATTTGAGAATAATCATTATTCCAATGGATTGTAATAAATAATAATAATATTTTTTTTTCATTGGAACTAGTTATGCATTACTTATAACGTAATGTCTTCCAAAAAAACATAGTAAAACACTTTGAGAAATATGAATTCATTAAATATAGTTTTAAGAAGGTGTTAGTTCTTTAAAAAACTAAAGTAATTTAAATGTGATAGGGAATACTTATGTCACAACAATATCTCCCATTTTGGAAAGCACAAAACACAACACTAGAATGATAGTTATAAATTTAAAAAACATACGTCCATTTATCCTTTTAAGAACATCAAATATATAATTTATACTATAACTCCCACTGTGCTTATGAAAACTATTTAATATGATGTAATGTATTAAAACATGTCCCCCATAAATAAATAATTATCCCCTACAAAAATATCTCCATATTTTCTCAAAAAAAAAATCTCCCGTTAAAATTATCCTTTAAAAAAAATACCCTTGAATATTTACCCCAAAATAGATTCTAGAAACATAAAAAATCTCGCTATTATGATTTTAAAAAACAGTTGAGAAAGTAAATAATGATATATGTTATAAATACATAACAAATTCAACATTTTTATATAAACATATTATTCAACCCAAAAAATATGAAAGAACATACATAGAAACAAAATAGAATGATATTAAAACAAATTGTTCTTGGACGAAAAGTTATTCAAACTCAAAAATAATTCCAAATGTCTCAAAATATTACACGAAGAGTTAAAAATGAAAAAGATCATTATTTTATCCTTTAATTCTTCACAATATCTTACATCTTATTGAACTCATCGTGACCCTTATGAGCATAAAAAAATGAATATCATAGCCTTGCAATATAGTCCTCCTTTACCCCTTTCATTTAAAATTCTAATTTAGGACATTCAAATTGAATAGTAACCCTCTTATAATCCACCATGAAAAAAAAAATCAACTTCACATGTTATGAGATAAATACTCTAAATCTCTATATTTTGTTAATATTATTTAAGAACATTCACATCTTTAGTACGTTTATCAATCATATTCGAGAACTATTGCACTAACATTACATGATCAGAAACATCTATAGATAATTATTCAAAAGAATAATACATTTTAAAATAATTTTTATTCACCTCTATGAACTGGCCATAATGATCCCTTAGATCTATATATACTAGGTTTGAGCACTTTATTATATGATTTTAGGACCTCCTCTGTACATTATATCTTTCATGGAAGGATTTAAATTCGTCCCCAATATGTATACTTGATTCGAACAAGAGTTGCAAGGGGTCTTATTTTTCATTCAAATAGACATTGATTCATTTTTTACCTTCCCTTTATATTAATAATATGGGGAAGAAAATAATCTAACCATATTATGGTTTTGAATATATATTGTCATAACCTTTTTTATAAACTACTAATGACCCTAATATTACATTATGAACTATTTTTCTAGAGGATATTCCATTAATATTTGTTTTATCCTCAACAGTGACTTTTTTTAAAATAAACACAAAAATATTAAGAAAAATATATATTCTCATGTTTCTTGTCTCCTTAAACATTTCCAGCAACTCTAGAATGGGATTTTTAGTCATCTTATTCAACCATTTTAAATGGCATTCTATTCAATTTTGATATTGATTTTTCATCTTCTAATCCTTCTTTGTAAAAATCCTTATCTAAATAATAAGTCAGAGGATATAATAATGATGATGATTTTTATGTTTTCATTTATTTTCTCTCTACATTATTTTTAATTAATTATCCATCAAACTCTTCTTCTTCCACTTCTTCATTTTGATCTTTTTTTCTTCTTCTATTTCTTTATCATCTTCTTCTTTTTCCCATTTTTATAATTCCTTCTAAAAATATAATTTATTTATGATAAGAGCTTTTCTATCCATTTCATAAACTGATGATATTTATTATTAAGTTATTATTCTATTGTTTTTCGATTATTTTTTTCATATATTTCATACCTATCATGAATATTTAGGGATAAGGCCCCATCCATATCAATACCAACGTCAAGATATCTAGGTTTATTTTTGTACGTTGTTTCTATGAATTAATTGAATTATTTTGAATTCATTCCCATTCTACTATTATAATTTTACATAGGGGAATATTAGGACATTGTTTTCTTCTTAAATTCTACCACTTTATGGGTTTTTTATGTTTTTTATGCACCTTCATCTTCTTTTAAAATAAAATTTTTAAACTATGAATCAAATACTATTTTCATTCTAAGGATTTTTTATTCTCTAATCAATGAAATATTTTCTCTCATTGGGTATGTATTATTCTCAATGTTGAACAGTTTCATATAGTTCACAAGTAATCTAGTAATAAAATAAGGAAACATTATGATCTTTTACATTTTAGGAGCATTCTTAATTGCTTCCAAATTAATGAATACAAACATAACCAAGTTATGTTGACTTATATTTTTCATGTAATCCAAAATATATATACTAAAAACATTTATGACATGTCTATAAACATTATTATGTATAATTTACTCTTGTATCTATAATGTGACTACTCTTGTAGCTGCTTATAAGTGAGATTCCTTTCTAATATTCTCATTAACTGGAAACAATGAAGATTAAACCCTGTATTTTTCAAAAGATACCATCATGACGAGTAATTTATGTGAAGGTTGATAAGCTTCACCATCATAAGGAACATAAACCAAAAAAACTAATCATTGTTTTTAAATCTTATACTTCCCTGAAAATAAAATCAGTGGAATATAATCATTATAGTATTTTGAAAAAAAATCTATTGAGGCATAAAATTATCTTACTATTTTATTTAATGTATGTAAAAATCTTTGTCATTTCACTCAAAATATACATTATCCTAAACAAGAAATAAAATTTTTTTTTTTAAAAATAATAATTTACATACTATGATCTCTCAACAAGTAGTTATCTTGAAACTTCTCTCTTTGAGAAATATTCCTTAGTGGCAATCATACTAAGATAGCTATCAATGGTCATAATAACGTTGAATGATTTGAATCTTAACATAAATTGGTGGAGATATTCGATATTGAAATATTTACAAATCCATATGGGACTGGTTCTGTCCCACCTTTATGTAGGTCTGAAAAAATATAGTATTAATTCCTTATAAAATTCAATGGATCAGATAAAACAACTTTTTGATATCATAGTAGTTGTTTAGAAAAATAAATAATTAAATATAAATTTAAACTCCTAAGGTTTATTTTTGAAAATTATTTATCATATTGTTCCCCATTCTGATTATATTTTTATTTTTGAAATACTAATAAAAGTTTTGTAAACTTATTAAAAAATATATACAAAAGAATTATAACATAAATCAGCAAATAAGTGAAAAAACAGAATGAATAGAATTAAGCAATTCATAGTATAAATTTATTCATCATTATTAATGACTGGTTCTTATTGGTTTTTATAAATGAAATTGATTATGATATATATTATATGATAATTTTTTTCCAAAAAAAATATAACAAATTTGGATCCCATATAATATAAAATTTTGAATTAATTTTTATAACAGAAGTAGTGTTTGAAAAATATTATAATATTTTAATAATTTTTAAAATTTTATTAGATTTTGGGTTCTCTAAAAAACAATAAATTGTTTTTATAAAATCACATTCATTTCAAAAAATAGATGGTTTTTTGAATGAATAATCGCTTTAGAAACAAAAAACATATATACTCCACTCCATGAGAAAAGGTTCATTAATGTAAAGAGATCAGCAAACAAGATATATATATGAATAATAATTTCATATTGAAGATTCTTATCTTATATTTAATGTATCAAAATCTATAAAAACAAATGGTTTTTTTATGATATCATCAAGTTGTTCTTGAATTCTAATTAGTTGTTAAATTATGTATAATTTATGTTTGTGATCAATAGGGAAATGGGGTCTTATGTATATGTGATCTGCACAAGAGGGATGTTATGGAAATATACAAAGATAAATGTTACTTTTGTTAATACAAAAAATTATTTTTAGTAAAACTCATTCCATATTAAATGATTTTATATTTATTCCACAACACATTGGCAAAACAACATCCACCTACTCCATATTCAGCTTCAGGATTGAAGAGTTCTATTGATATTTGTTTCTTAAAAAACCAATAAATAAAGCTTCTCCTAATAAATGTATTCTTTATGAATTACATTGCTTATATATTCTACCTCCAAAAAACATAATGACCCAAAAAACGTTTTAGTTCAAAATAATTTCCCGGAGGATAAGTAAGATTAAGTCTATAGCTCACGTAAGATAATAATAAATTCATCTAACAGTTTTAAGATGAGATTATTTTGTTTTGACAAGACATATATGACATATAAAAAATAATAAAATTAAATAAAAATTACAAGGGATTTTGTAAATTTAAATTCCAATAAAACATCTAAAGGTGTTTTGATCAACTGGTTTTACAGCATCATTAAGATCAAATGTATTAGAGGTACCAATAAGAGTACTAATACATTTAGTAGGGTTATACCTATAATTTTTCTGATAATAATTTATATTCTTATTTTGATATATAAAAGTTCCTTTTGGGGTTTTTCATATTTGGAATAATTTAATGTTTGTTAACTGACACATCGTACTCATTTCATTCTCAGAATTCAGATGATCTGAAATGGAATCAATTATTGATTATCTTATTGAACTAAATATATTTTCCTCCACAAAAAAATGTACAATTTTAATGTTTTTATTTATTTATTTAACAAAAAGTGCTGGATAAGAAACACACTTAAAAAATTATATCATTTCAAAAATTAATATTACATATCATACTTGGCCCTAGGGGTTAATATAGGTCTATAAAATTCCTTGGTAAATTCATATACATGTTTTGGATGTTTTTTATTTTAAAAAACTTATTGTTTTTATATATAAACTTCCCTATAGAAATATTCATTATGTAAAGAACACTTCACATACAATTAGAATAGTTTGAAATATAATCATGAGACATAATATATATGTATTCTAATAGATTCATGTATTTATACTAAATGATAGGTTTATATATAGTATATTACCTATTATTGGTTATGACACCTAAAAAATGTATAGATTTATTTATAACTATTTTTCCATTTTCGTCACATATTTTTTGAAAACCCCATTTTACTCTAATTATAGATGTATCATTAGTAGGTTCAACAAAAGTAGCAACATGGTTTTATTCAAACTCATTGTGTTCAGATTGAATTTATATGATCCAATAACAATTTAATAAAGCCTCTTCAAGATTGTTATGTTCAAATTGTGATAAGAAATATTGATGTTCAATTTCATTTCCTAAAATAAGTTCTACTCATAATTGGTTGACCTACATCACAAATGGTATTATCACATGGAAGATTCCTATGAAAAAATTTATTTCATTTGTTTTAGAAAAACAATTCAATAATAGGTAGATCATTTTCCTATATAATAGAATTATAATTGATTTATTAAATTATTTTAGTATGTGAATAACATTAAATAATTGGTTTAGAATCCGTTTTAGAAATAACATACACTAATGAAGGATGCGTTTGATTGAAAATAAGGTGACCAGTTTCAAAAATATAACAAGTAGAAATTACTCCATAGTACAAATATTTTCATTAAAAACTCAATATTCCATACTCGTAATAGAATAACCTAAAATTATTCATTCATTATAATTTAGGGTAAATTTATGTAATTTATCTTTACTAATCAAGATGAATACTTTTAATCCAAATGAATTGATGTATGAAAATTTTGGTTTTATTCTTTTCCATAATTCCTAAGTAGTTTTATTAATAAAATTTCATATTATAACTCAATTTATAGTATTATATTAATTAAATACTACTTCATCCAAAAAAATATCTCTAAATTGAGTATTCCATTAGCATGGTTCTAGTTATCTCTTGAATAATTCTTTTTCTTTTTTCAACCACACCATTTTTCTATGGAGTCATAGGTGTTGAAATATTAGGCATAATAACATTATTATTAAAATAGTTTCAAAATCAAGAATTTGAAAATTCTCCACCATGAAAACAATGAATATTTATCAAGGTTAGTTCTATCACATTTTTTACATTAGATAAAAATGTTTTAAAAAACTAAAGGATTTTTATTTTTATTTTCTAAACAATACACCCTTGTATAATTAGTGTAATCATAAACTATGACATATAAATATAATTTTCCACTAATACTTTCAACATGGGTATGAAAAAAAAAGTTATTGTACATAACTATAATTAATCAATTATTGATACTTAACTAATATATTTAAAAAGTGACATAGGTTTCTTACCATATTGGAAATGATCATATACTTTTGAAGTATCAAACCAATGTTATGCAAGATCTATAAAAATTCCTTTCATAGACAACATAAATAAATTTCTTAGGTTACAGTGCCATACCAATCTATAATATGACCAATATTTTACTTCAATTTAAATAATGTATCATAGATCATAATTTCTACATTCTTTATTGTTTAATGTGTTCTGATATTTATTGTAAAAAAAATAAACATACCATTGAAACAATATAGTGTAAAGCATTAATTCATAAAGTGTAGTAGATAACCCTTATCAAATAATTTACTCATTATTATTGACATCTGATTATGTTTAATAAAAAACAATACTTTTGAAATTTTCTTTTCCAAGAGGGATAATGTTACATGTACTAATAAATTCTCTTTGAGAATTATCTCTAATAGTTATTTATCCACCTTTCTTCGTGAAAATATTCATAAATAAATAACTGTTTTCGATCATATTTTAAGAGAAAATACAATCCTTGTTCAATTTTATTTGTAATTTCTATATTTTCATGAAAACAAATAAATTATTTTTACAAAACTCAATCATTATTGGCACCGATATTACTACAAAATATTATTTTAGGTAACCACGTGTTTTCAACATTACTATTATAATAAAATTTCATTTCATTTTAAAAATATGATTTATGAAAACATTGATATTGAAATCTATTTAATGAACATTCATTTTTCATATTTCCACCACTTTGACACATTGTGAAAAGTGGACCACATTTAGGAATAATATATTTAATACTAAAACAGGTTTATTGTTAGTAAACCTAATTCAACTAGAATCACATTGAGGTCTAATTTTCTTAAACATATTTGAAAATCTTCCCTAACTAGTGGTAAGATTTCATAAATGATTCTTTATAATTAATGGTTCATAATTTAGTTTAACATATAAATATTTTCCTAATTATAAATAATTATCAAAGCTATTATTTTAAAATCATTTCATAATATAGTTTTATCATAAATATATTTTTTAATGTTTTTTTAAATTATATATTTTCAATTTCTGTTTTATCAATATGTTTACAGAGCTATGATATTTAAGTATTTAATAATGTAATTCCAGAATTATAATGGACATGTTTTTCTTATCCTATATCATGTTTTTAGAAACATTGGAATTTTATTTTTCAAGAAATTTTGTAAACCTAGGTACCTATTTGTAACTAGTTAGGGTATTTTCCTATTCAACTAAGGAAGAGTCAACATCAAGTGACACATAATTTTTCTAATTAATATCTAGGAAATTATAATTTATATAAATATTGGTAAGTTATTATATAGTTTGTAACATTTTTATGAAACATTTAATTATAATATGTATTTAAAAAAACAAAATAACTAGGTTTGGAACTTCAATTGATAGAATAAATTTTTTGATGAACTATCTCGTACACTTGAACTCTAAGTGTTAGACTCCTTCAAAAATTTCCTACCATTAGACTTGTAACACATCCTATCATTTATATATGAATTTATTTCATTATGTTACTTCTTATTAATCTTTGGAGAGTCTATCTGAATCTGTCCAATTGTCTTACATTCTTAACTAGTACCATAATAATCCATTTTTTCACTTTTATCCTAATAATTATTTGTTATCCATATTCAATATATTTCATTCGCACAATATTTTTCATGATTCTAGCATGATTTTTTAACTCGTTATTATAATTTTATAATGAACAAGAATCATATTTTAGAACTAATTTATTATTCTTTTATTACATCACAACATTCTATGAATATTGAACATTATTAGGAACAATAGATGTTGTTTCAAAAAAAAACACCTCCATTTTTTCATTTTCTTTTCTTCATCATAAATTGTTTATTCTTAATTCATATTTCATTAGTAATCAAATCATATAATATAAGGTAACATTATAAATCTTACATGGTTTATCCAAAGTAGATCATTTAGATTTTTACTCATTAGACATTATTATTATAATTTTTTCAATATGAATATTATCTATAATACAATTCTCTCTTAGAGTCTATAAATTATTTATAATATTTATAATTTTTTTTGCATCTTTGTAACATTAATTCCAAGTAGTAAAATAAAAGGAATGATAATTATTACAAAGCATAACTATTACTTTTTTCAAATACATTAGAATTACCAAAATGAGCCACATATAATATAAGGCCCAGACCTTAAACATTACTTAATATTGAATTAAATGAATAATTCACATTGAGGATATTTTCAGGTTTAGTGTTTTTGAGAATTAGGACATAAATATTACATCTCAAAGATAACAAAGTGGACACATCTACTCAACTTCCATTTTTTTCACAAAATAAACACTCTTGAACAAAGGATTCATGTCTAGTTCCTTGTTTAAGACAGCCTGACATTTCCTTGATCCCATCCTTGACCCTATTCAACTTTATGTCCTGTGAAAAACATTTCAAAAAACATGGGATGAGCATAAAAAGCTTAGTAAGGGTTATAACAATACGTAAAGAAAACATGAGTCCATGTATTCATAAGAATCAATGAAATCATTCATTATTCATAAAACATAAGAGTGTTAACATACCTCATGAAATCATAAAATTTATGAATAACTCATAGAAATCATAAGACATAGAGGTATGTTAAGGAATTCATAACATTATTACGTAGGGAGTAACCCTCATGGTTACATTTGTAATACCCATCATAGTATATTACCTAAATCTCTTCGGAGAAACCTTAACGTTTAACCCCTTTGCGTTACCCAATGCATTGGAGAGCTATATCGGGCTCACCCGCACTTAGTTTATCACGGAACCACCTGTCTTCATAACAATGCCCAAGAACCATAACATAATCATAGCACATAACTTAAGCATAAAGGAAAGACAACATTCCCACATTGCAATAACAATATAACATTTTAAGATATTGAAATAATGAATCCATTCCAAAAAACCTTTTTCAAAACTATTTAAAACATTTAATAAAGAGATTTTGGAATGAAAGTGTCCCATAAAACATTGAAGATTTTAACATTTTAAAACATTAATATCCATATAAATAAATCCTTAAAACCAATTTTAAAACATGTATATTAATGAGAAATATTTATAAGAATAAAATTGGGTATGCCATTGAGCATAGTGCTCCCTTTAAAGTAAACATAACACTTTATTCACAAATATGGATAAATATAAAAATGTCAAATTCTTTATTTACCTGGGGTGTTACATCCTTCCCCCCTTTTGGGAATTGCGTCCTCACAATTTTAAAATTGGGCTCGGAAACTTTATTGAAAGTCCCACATCGGAGCAAGAGTCAGTAAAACTGTCACTTTAAAATAAATAAAAATAAGTACAAAGGTCACCCGAGTAAACCCATACTAGGATTCCATGTAGGAAAACATGGACATGGATGAAAAAAAAGGGTTATGTTCTGAGGGAGAGTGACAGAAAACATGTTTAGGAGAAAGTTAACCACAAGAAAATACCAAATGTTTGGTGGGTTAAACGGTATTCGATTCCCCAGTAGGAAAAGTTAATGGACAACATTTTTGTTTTAAGTTACTTTTCATTGATGAATTTATTTTTGATCTTAATGAAACATACTTACATTTCATGTTGACTTTCAACTTTTTCTTGATTTCTTACACAAACTCATACTTCCCCAAATAATGAGTATTTAGAAAGACTTCTTCACATTAAGAGTACTATAAACAACTTCTAGAGAATCACCTAATCTGAAAAAGAGAACTAAATACTTCCCATGTCTTCAGACTTTAACCAAAACCAAAACCAAAAATTTTAGTACAAGATCAGATAATCCGGAAAAGGATAACATTTTATAAAAATAAAATCTATTCTTAATATCCAAAATTGTTCCAACAAAACCCAAAGTTCAACGATGACCATTCGATAAACAATTTATCCATAAAATTCTTCAATGTAAACCAAACTAAGATTGAAACCCAAATATTTGAAGGATTTAATCACATAGTCTTCCAAGGTATTAAATTAACATTTATCTCCAAATAACATTAGTTTCTCTTAAAGTCTCATGTTGAAAAGTAATTAACCTAATCACATATCCTCCATGACAGGTTAATAATTTCCATAGATAACCCAAAATCAACTTACTCTTAATTCATAAAATCATCTAACTAAATAGAATAAGTCATAAAAACCAGGGACTTCATGTAGTCCAGTGTTAGGCGATAAATATCGGTCGCACTTTGGTTGTGGGTTCGATTTCCATAGCTTTGTCCGACGCGATGGGTTGTCACACGGTCCGCATGTTGTCCTTTTTCCAAAACTACATAATTCTTATAAAATTCCCCAAAAAGCAATAAAATCTTCAAAAATAACCATATCATAATTTTACCTCATGTTTATCTCATGTCGTTCATATTCCATCATAACATATATTAACCCATAATTACCTCAATAGTAAGGATCATATAAACCCTAATGGTTACCTTTATAATTATTACCTGAACTTCCACATTGAGTTGGTCATCTCGTACATGATGCATTAGAGAACTCACCAAGGTTCAAGTGGTTGGTCATGACTCCTTGATAGTTGGTTTAGAATAACCACAAGATTTCTCATTGAATCCCCCATTTCATCTAGTCTCCTAATCAGAGAACCACCACTGTTTCCTTCAAACCCATTGTCACTTTGGTACCTGCTAGATCCATCCATTTACTAAAACCAGAAATTTCAGTGTGAGTATATCAACAAAACCATCATGTGCTAATGAGGAAGATAAACACTAAGATATACTTACTCATTCACTTTATCAAAAACTAGGACTCTTTCTGAAATCCTAACCATTAAGGTAATGTCACTTATTATTAGATAATACCCTAATCTCCAAAGTTATCTAAACCGGCCTCTGATACAAACTATGAGTCCCCGACCTTAAACATTACTTAATATCGAATTAAATGAATAATTCACATTGAGGATCTTCTCAGGTTTAGAGTTTTAGATAATTAGGACATAACTATTACATCTCAAAGATTACAAAGTATACACATCTACTCAGCTTCCATTTTTTCACAAAATAAAAACTCTTGAACAAAGGATTCATGTCTAGTTCCTTGTTTTAGACAGCCTGACATTTCCTTGATCCCATCCAAGACCCTATTCAACTTTATGTCCTGTGAAAAACATTTCAAAAAAACTTGGGATTAGCATAAAAAGCTCAGTAAGGGTTATAACAATATGGAAAGAAAACATTAGTCCATGTATACATAAGAATCAATGAAATCATACATTACTCATAAAACATAATCACGTTAGCATACCTCATTAAATCATAAGATTTATGAATAATTCATAGAAATCATAAGACATAAAGGTATCTTGAGGCATTCATAACATTCTTAAGTAGGGTGTAACCCTCATGGTTACGTTTGGAATACCCATCATAGTATATTCCCTAGCTCTCTTTAGAGAATCCTTAACGTTTCACCCCTTCGCATTACCCAATGCATTGGAGATCTATATCGGGCTCACTCGCCCTTAGTTTATCACGGAACCACCCATCTTCATAACAATTCCCAAGAAGCATAACATAATCATAGCACATAACATAAGCATAAAGAAAAGATAACATTCCCACATTTCAATAACAATATCACATTTTAAGATATTGAAATAATGAATCCATTCCAAAAAACCATTTTCAAAACCATTTAAAACATTTAACAAAGTGATTTTTGAATCAAAGTTTCCCATACAACTTTGAAGATTTTAACATTTTAAAACATTAATATCTATATAAATAAATACTTAAAACCATTTTTAAAACATGGATATTAATGAGAAATATTTATAATAATAAATCGTCAAAGCATTTAAAACGATATTTTAGATAAAGGGTTTTTAACAAAATGAGAGACACTTGAATAAAATAACTGAGGAATAACATTTAATCAGAACTTTATAATATCATGAGAATAAAGGGATTCATGATATAATATTCCAAAGGACAGTATGCACACCATATAAGAGTGAATTGGTGCATAACAACAATGAAGTCTCAATAGAAATGTAAAATGAGATGAAAACCCTTATAAAGAAGGTATCCTTAAATTAAGGATAAATCAATCTCATAATTATTTGTGACACATATAAATACACCCAATATAATTGGATATTAAGTGTAAAACAATAAAATTTCATTTACACATATTCAAAGGATGAAATATTCAATAACTACATGTTGAACCCAAAGAAATCGAAATTGGGTTAAGAAGTTCCCTTGGTAAAATTCGACAGCCTAACGACATCACTTTAAAATACATAAAATTAGTTGATGAGAGAGAAAAGGGTATCTCATCACTTGGACATAAAATTTAAATCAATAAGGATATAGAATAACATATCCTAAAATAAAAAGATGTAAATTAAAAGACATAACAAAATAAGTCTTTTAAAAAGAGGAGGGTGAAATGTTCCCTTACCGATTTGGGTAACTTTTGAAACGTTCACCCCATTAAAGGACCGTACAACATTGGTGTAAATACCCATAAAAGAAATTATATTACACAAAAAGTATAATAATGGGATGTAAATACACCACTCAAAATAAATAGTGGCAAATGTAGCATAAATCTCACGGGAATAAAAGTGAGATGAAAAATCCCTTATGAAAACTCAGAAGCCTAATGACGCCACTTAAAACATCCAAAAAAATGTATTGATGAAATAAAATATGGTCTCTCATCATATTAACATAGAAATTAAAGTAAGTGGAATATAAAAAGAACATCCCCCAACATAATAAAGAGGATCTTAAAGTAAGTTACATAAAAAATTACTTAAAAAGAAAGAGAGAGGTAGGATCTCTTACCTTGTGTCTGACATGACTCGATTGTTCTTTAATCTCCTGAATAATAAAATTTGTTCAATTTCTAATTGATTGAGGACCACCTTTAAATATTATTATTCAGTTCATATCACATATTATAATGTTATAATAATTCGTTAATAAGGTGAGTTCATATCAGACGTTTTTGTCGATGCTCGGTACATGACTAAAAATTGAATTTGTTGGAAAAGAATTTTTCATGTATTTATAGGTACATCATATCCAGAATAGTATTGATGTTTTAAATATCTTATATATCCATTATAAATTAATTTTATACTATTACATAACATTTGTAGATAAAAAAGTAAAAGCACAGTTCATGGAGACGGTAGGCCATACGTACGCACGAACGCTACTTTCATTTTCTGTCATATTAATGGAATTAAAGTTAAAAGAGAGATATATATATTATAATTACAGATTGATATCCATAATTTATATGTAATATATGACATATATATCCATTATATATATGTACATATAATATTACATAACATTTGGAGATAAGAAATGAAATGTATCGTTCATGGAGATGGTAAGTCGTACGTATGCATGAACGCTACTTTCATTTCTTTGGCAGATTAATGGAATTAAAAATAGATGATATTATATATATATATATATTATAATTCCATAATAATATATATGTTATATATATCACATAATTTTATCAATTTCATTCTTTATACATTCCATGTATTGCATGAACGAGTCACATTACATGAGGGGGCGGTAGTCCACACTTCCTCATATGAAATTATCGCATTTTCACAACATGCAAAGTATAAAGGTATGTTTTAAATATAAAATACAGAAGCATATAGAAAACATAAATACCATATATATCATATATAAAATATATTTACATCATAATGGCCACCTTTAAAGCTGTTAAAAGAATATTGAACAATCATCGTTTCGTGAGGCAGTAATTCTCCATCCACAGAAATAGTATGTTCTTTAACCATTAGACGGATATGTGTGTAAGTGTAGATCTAATCCTTCTTATAAAAACATCCAAGTATATTTAATATACTGGTTTTTTCTCAAAATAAATGAATAAAAAAAGTTAAGGGGGTTGGAGAAGCAAAATAAAACAAAAAAACACAAGGGAAGACATTACCTTTAAATCGGGTAACTCTTTTTGATTTGAGCTCAAAGGCTTCCATGGAAAGGATTCTTCCCAAATGTGAGGCTTCAATGATGAATAGAGTGATTTGGAGAGATGAAACGGGCTGGGGTTGGCCGATCCAAATGCTTTAGAGGTGTGGGTAAGTTGGTAGATGTGGGGGCCTTTTATAAGAGGAGAGGAGGGGCACTCTTGGAAAGTTATAAAATATTACTTTATTATAAAACGTTTTTCTGATTTTAAAGGTCCCAAAAGGATATAGTTCGAGGATAAGGTGATAAGGTTTCGAAAGAAACCCATACAATAGGCTTGTGACAAGTTTAAGACTTACATTGAACCATATCTTCTCATTTTATTTAAATCGTTCATTTAAGAGGTAATCACTACATCATCACGGTATCATAAATAAATTAATTTATTTAATTTATAAAAATTATAAAAAAAATCATGATGTAGGAATTATTTTTATCTTTTTAATGAATATTTACAGTAAAACATATTACTTGTAAAACCCCATGTAAAAATTGCTTTAGTAAAACAACACTTGTTTGTGACATTTTAATTTTAACTTTAAATAAAAAGGTATTAATGTCATTTTCCAACCAAAGTGGCTATATGGGGTCCCCACGTTGACCCCTGGATTTTCATGGTCGGACATGACTCATCCAATAAGGGTAGGACATGTTTCAAGGTCATTTATTATTATTAAAACATTATTTTTACCTTAAATTACACTAATAACATTTAATCACGATTAATAAAACTAAAAAGTTACTATTCACCAAAAAAAATTTAATCTCATTGAACCACATTTTAGTTCCTAATGACAACCATGTATGTCAGATTTTTGAAAATCAAGTCAGAGAATTGGTAAAGTTTCATTAAAACGAAAAATCAAATTTCATTAACTACCACTTAGTGGTTTCACTATTCATCAAAAATTAAAGTTTTTCAGAAAATTACCAAAAAAATTACCCTAAGATATATTTGATATTCTGAATTCAAAAATGATTTCTATTTTACAAAATTCAAAACATATAAGTTGCATTAATTAATTTAATAATTAATTCCCGTTGTCAAAACAAATAGCGTGTGTTTAAGAAACAATATCATTTAAAAGATTGACACTAGTTTAAGTTCAATTTCAAAGTGAAATTAATTCCAATGACCAATATTGGATTAAATGGAAAAAATATATTATAATTTCACTTTAAAACCAATTTAAAAGATAATCTAATCATATAAATAAATTATATTAAAAAGGGGTTTTGAATTAAAATACAACATTTTTCACTATTCATTTAAAAAAGAACTTTATCGGAAAAATACCAAAAATTTACACAAAGTAAATTTTGATATCCCGATTCTAAAGAAGAATTTTATTTTGTCAAATATAACACATAAAATTTTCAAAAAGTACATTTAAAAGAGGTTCTCCATCAAAAGGCGGTTAATCGACCATTTAAAGAATATTATAATGTTTACGCTTAAAATTGGATTCATTCGCATTTTTAATCCTATAACATTTATTGGATAAAAGTAAAAATATTTTACAAACATATATAATCATTTTTTAGTTAGTTCCGTTCATTCCCGCCATTATAATGGCTAGGCGTTCACTACCATTTAAAATAATATCATTTTATTATTCGAGTATAAAGTAAGATTTCAAAGAAAATCGTTTTTGTGTATTGGGTACGCCATCGAGCATAGTGTTCCCTTTAAAGTAATATGAATAATTTATTCACAAATATGGATAAATATAATTATATCATATTATTTATTTACCTAGGGAGTTACATATAATATCTACTAAATGTAGTTAGAAGCTTCACTTGATGAAATATGAAAATATATACTTACAGTTGTGGAACATAATAGACCATTCCTTACTATATAATTCAGTTGGTATTGAAACTTTTCTAGATTTTTAATGGTTGAAGCATACTTATCATTAATATTCGAATTACCATTAAGTATGATAAAATTATCTTATGCAGTGTTAATAAAATAATTCTTTATATGATATCTCTTTCATTCTTAATCATCTCTATCAAAGATAGGTAGAATGATCATATTCATATTTTTAGCATTTGAAACATTAAACCCAACCATTTATAAGTACAATTGAAATAATTTTAGGAAAATCACATTATTGTAAAAAAATATTATAAAAATAAAGTATATAAATTCATAACCACACAGTAAATAAGTGAAGTAAAAAATATCAAAAATCAATTTAGTATAACCCTCTCTGATTCCAATTTTTGGATTAAAAGAGTATATATATCTAGAAGTGTGGGTTTTTGTTTTAAAAAACGACACCAAATACAAAACAAAAATATATTTTACTGTAAATATATGACTCAGGTATCGTCTTAATATATGATTATCCAAATCAGATCCAGTAACTGTTTGATTAATTTAGAGTTATTTCCCTAACTGTCAGACCAATAAAAAAAGTATAGAAGGATAAGTAAAACTATCATTCATACACTGGTGGAAAGTAAATATTTAAGAAATAATAAGTACAAAATATAATAAAATTAATATTAAATTACAAGTTTATAAAAAGAAATCACCATTTGAACCAAAAGAGTTACAATATTCAAAAACCGTGTTTAATGGTATCCACAGTCTTATAACTCTTTTAACGATATTTCCGTCCCTTATAAGAAATACCTAAATATTATTGTTAGTAACTTTGCCTTACAATCCCCAAGAATCCATCAATTTGATTATCGACTTCTATCTTCCACGCCCTATAATCCCTCAATCGAATTGATAGGAAGCACCGTATTCTTATCCAAATAAGCCCTTGATCAATACAACAATTGGATTCAGAATACATATGATTTTTTTCAAAACTAATTAAAATCCTCATAAGTATTTAACATAATTATTTTCTCTAATTAATTATAAATATTAAGAAAGAATAGTTTATGCAGATTATTCATTAGAATAGTTTAGGTGTAAATTTATCAAATTGAAACTCTAATTAGTCTTAAATTTTTAGAAAAATCCCCTAAAATGATATTTCTGAAGTAGTTACAATGACATTTAACAACTTCAACATTGATAGATCATAATGATCAAGATTAAATAAACGTTTGATGTTGTTTTTTAAAACCATCATGATGAAAAATTGTGTTATTTTTTATAAATAAAATTATAAAGAATATAATTATAACCCTGGGATAGTCTAATAGAATTATTTGTTGATTAAAAATATGATAATTCAAAAATGATGTGTTATTAAAAATATATACTAGGTTTAGTCCAATGTTCATGACTTTTGTTATTAAGAAATATTCCTTAAAACATATCAAAACACATGTTGTTCTAATTTTTTGAACATACCATCAGTCTGTTTTATCCAAATGAACATAGGTAGGTTTATATATTTTCATTGGAATTATTTTTCTATTCAGTAATGTGTATTGTTTTCTACAATAAATATACTAAAGCACATTGTTTAATATAATGTTTGTAAAAAAATTAATAAGGTTTTTATGATTTCCAAAACTAAAATAATGAAAAATTAATAAATAAGTCTTCTAACTCAACATATACAAGTTCTAAAATGAGGATCATCTTCATAACCCCCCATCAGAAGTTATAATTTTTTCCCAATAACTTCTTTAATAAACCCATCAAAAATATGAATCACTATCTCAAAACTCCTACTAGATTATAATAATCAAAATTAGGTCTTAAAAAATACTTCATTGAACTAAATTTTATGAATATATTTATTTCTATACATAAAAAAAATCAATAATACTAGATTAGAAAAAGATATTTTTAAAAATAAAAACATAGATAATTTAATATAAATTTCTCAAAACAAAATCTATAGGTAAACACACTAAAAATATCTTACAATTGAAATCTATGATAAATTAATTAATTAATAATTCCAATTAATGATATTTAATCACCATTTTATAAAATTTGATCCATGACTATATATATTTATCTATATAATTTTTTTAATAAACATGCAATGGTATCATTTGTGATCTTTGGGTGGTTATAAAAAATTTGGAAGATACATGTAAATCATTGGTACAATGTAATTTAGATTTCATCGTAATGAATTAGAACATAGAGGGATCAAATTATATTATAGGAACATAGAAAAAATTTAATTATCTATTTAAATGGAACTAACAAGCCTTCTAGAAAACACATATAATGCATGTATTCAGTTGTTATTCAACAAAAAAGTACATCCATAAAAATTCATTTTGGGAAATGACTTACATGTACCCCATTTTTGTTAATCACAAAACATGAAGAACCTTGACAAAAAAACAAGAATGTTTAATCAAAATGGGATGAATTAAAGTATAAACCCCTCTTAAACATATGTATGACATACTCACCCATGAGATATTCAATTAAATTATGAAATATTATCCAATAAAATTTATTTTCAATTTCATTGAAATTTCTTCCCTAGAATGTTATAAATTCACCCATTTGAAAAATTGAAAATGTAACACAGCTTTTCTCCCCATTTCTCTCCAAAACATCTATTTATATTTTTTTCCTTTAGGAAATGATTCTTACCTATCTAAAATAACAGAATACCCACATCTCTCCCCCTTTGATATTTTCACAATTATTTCATTGGAAAAATTATAACATGTAAAAAAATCATAATAGTTAAAAATTATAATTAATAATTATATTTAAGAGTGTGAGTCTTCAATGAGTTAGTAATGTGAAACATAAGAATATTAAAGAATCATTTTTTAAAGTATACACATAGAAATTAAAATTACGAGTAACGTATAAAATATTAATAAGTAAATTTAATAATTTCTAAAATTATTATTTATAATAAAAAACATTTGTAAGAGTAATTTGAAAAATTAAGAATATATAAATAATTATAGTGTATATTGAAGATTAGATATATTTGTATACTTACTAATGGATATTTTCAGATTTATGAAAAGGAAATCATATGAAAAAGTAAATTTAGGATAAAAAAATTATCATCACAAGAAAAATAATATGGGGAAAAATACAATGATCATAAAAAATATAACAATAACAACTCATTATATGGGATATTCACATAAGATAAAAAATCATTAATGAAAATATACCTTTAAAAATATATCTACATTTATGTGTATTAAAAAGAATAAAATCCATTAGTTTTAGTTATATAATTTTATCATAAAACATAATAGAACTTTTGGTAAATGTTTTACTAGAATATATAAAGTATATACTTAAATGGTGGGAACAATTATTATTATACTAGAATTATCCCTCCCAATCCTCTCACTTATTTTTGTTGTTATGAGAATGTAATACAAGAAGTATTATTTAGTATAATGAAACACTGATCATACCCATATTTGTTTAATACATTCGAATCTCATGAAATGTATTGTTTTTAGTGATATTATAAATCTTATCACTATTTACGATAATATGAAAATAATAACTCATTTTAGTGTAACAAAAACACGAAAAGGAAAATGTATATATAAAATAAAAAATAAATATGTAATAGTGTTTTCATTATTTCATGAATTATTTCCTTATGGTTCAAAAAATAATTGATATATCACACTTCAATCATGATTCATATTTCCTGTATGTCCTGATCTAATAATGAAAAATTATTAGAGATATCTATTGGTTGAAAATTTGTACAAAGGGTTTTAGTTATTTGTAATTTAAATCCCTATATAAATTGAAACAAATATTTAATAACCCAAATCATTGTGGACCCATTGATGTTATAAAACTAAAGATAATGATGTCTAATCCAATGAAATAATATTCTTTAAATTTATAAATACTTTGATGACCACATAAATGAAATAAATAAAATATAAAACGTTATAGAAATTTACACCCTTCAAAAGGTATTTCATATAATTTCAAAACAAGACTCTATTCTAGGAGTTATCTTTTGAAATACCCAAAATCTATTCATCCAATGAGGATTGTATTGGATAATATACTAAAAGTAACACTTTTCTTGTACAATAATCTCTAGAAAAATTAAACTATTGTACACAAAACATAACAAAAATTAGTACTTTTGTAAGGTGTTAACAAAAATATGAAGCAATAATTTCAAAATAATTATTCTTATAATTAATGAAAAATACAAAGTATGAATTTTTTCAAATTATATAATGTATCTTAATTTAATTTAATAGAATCTATGTCATCAGCACTCAATCCTTCTTCAATCCAAATTTGTTTTCATATAAAATATTTTGTTCCCATAATATCTTTAAATCATTCTGTTTCATTTCAAGAAGATTATTTGTAATAAAGGATTTAAATATACAAAAATACATTAAATTATCCATTGGTTAGTTTTTTTCTCAAATGACTACCTATAATAAATTTATCTCTTAATTTTATTGTAGTTTTTAACTCAAATCTAGACATTATATGACTTAGCTTAAATAGATTATTTGTTTTTTAAAAATAATTATTTAATAATAAAATTTCAAACCAATTTCACTATTATTTAAAAATAAAAATTAGTCATTTTTACATCATATGAATCATTTTAATTTGAATAAAAATCAATTTTAACAATTTTATTAGGATTTTATCTTCCCAAATTCATTTGTAGTGTTAAAAATATCATCCATCACTTTATTATATTTATTTAATATTTATTAATATAAATCATCAATTTCTATTATATTATCATTCTTTTCATCATAGGATAGTGATTATTATTCCTCATCGTATTACATTGATTCCCTGTCAATAAATGAATGCAAATAGTTAAAATTGATAAATAACTGAAAAGGTGATTCAATATTTACCTTTTCCATAAACCCAAAATATATCTAGGAACATTAATATATAAATCATTTATCTTTATTTTTTATCATTATCTGTAACACCCCAGGTAAATAAAGAATATAAAATTTTTATATTTATCCATATTTGTGAATAAATTATTAATATTACTTTAAAAGGAACACTATGCTCGATGGCGTACCTAATACGCAACAACGAGTTTTATTGAAATATTATGTTGCACTCTATTAATAAAATGATATTATTTTAAATGGTAATGAACGCCTAGCCATTGTATTGGCAGAAATGAATGGAACTAACTAAAAAACGATTATATATGTTTGTAAAATATTTTTTCTTTTATCCAATAAATGTTAGAGGATTAAAAATGCGAATGAATCCAATTTTAAGCGTAAACATTTTAATATTCTTTAAAAGGTCGATTAACCGCCTTTTGATGAAGAACCTATTTTAAATCCACTTTTTTACAATTTTCCGTGTTATACTTGTAAAAATAAAATTCTTCTTTATAATCTGGACCTCAAAATTTTCTTTTTGTAATTTTATTGTATTTTTCCGATAAAGTTCATTTTTTAATGAATAGTGAAAAATGTTGTATTTTAATTCAAAAACTCTTTTTAATATATTTTATTTATATGATTAGATTATCTTTTGAATTGTTTTTAAAGTAAAATTATAATATATTTTTACCATTTAACCCAATAGTGGTCATTGGAATTAATTTCACTTTGAAATTGGACTTAAACTAGTGTCAATCTTTTAAATGATATTGTTTCTTAAAAACACGCTATTTTTTTGACAGTGGGAATTAATTATTAAATTAATTAATGAAACTTATATGTTTTTGATTTTTTAAAATAGACATCATTTTTGAATTCTGAATATCAAATATAGCTTAGAGTTACTTTTTGGTAATTTTCTGAAAAACTTTAATTTTTGATGAATAGTGAAACCACTAAGTTGTAGTTAAAGAAACTGATTTCTCATTTAAATGAAGTATTACCACTTATGTGATTTGATATTCAAAAATATTACATAAATAGTTGTCATTAGGAATTAAAATGTGGTTCAATGAGATTAAAATAATTTTTTTGGTGAATAGTAACTTTTAAGTTTTATTAATCACGATTAAAGGTAATTAGTTGAATTTAAGATAAAAATAATGTTTTAATAATATGAAATGACCTTCACACATGTCCTACCATTATTTTATGAGTCATTTCCGACCAATAAAATCCATGGTTAAACTTGGGGAACTCATGGAGCCCCTTTGGTTGGAAAATGACATTAATATCTTTTTATTTAATGTTAAAATTAAAATGTCACAAACATGTGTTTTTTTACTAAAACAATTTTTACATGGGGTTATAAAAGTCATATTTTTTACTATAAATATTAATTAGAAAGATAAAATAATTTCCTACATTATGATAATTTTTTTATAATTTTTAGCCTTTAAATAAATTAATTTATTTATGACATCGTGATGATGGAGTGATTACCTCATAAATGAACAATTTAAATAAAATGGGAAGATAAGGTGAAATATAAGTCTTACACTTTTCACAAACCTATTGGATGGGAGGATTTAGAAACCTTATCACCTTATACTTGAAATATATCCTTTTGGGACCTTTAAAATCCGAAAATAATTTTATAATAAAGTAATATTTTAGAAATTTCCAAGATTGCCCCTCCTCTCCTATTATAAAAGGCCCCCTCCTCTACCACCTTACCCACAGCTATCAAGCCTTTGGCTCGGCCAACCCCTACCCATTTCATCTCTCCAAATCCCTATCTTCATCATTCAAGCCTCACCTTTTGGCAGAATCCTTTCCAAGAAAGCCTGTGAGCTCAAATCAAAAATAGTTACCCGATTTAAAGGTATTGTCTTCCCTTGTTTTTTTTATTTTGATTCTCCAACCCTCTGAACTTGTTTTATTCATTTATCTTGTAACAAAAACAGTATATTAAATATAATTGGATGTTTTTATAAGAATTATTCTAGCTACACTTACACACACATCCGTCTAATGGTTAAATACCATACAGTTTCTGTGGATGGCGAATTACTGCCTCACGAAACAATGATTGTTCAATATTCTTTTAACACCTTTAAAGGTGGCCATTATGATGTCACTATATTTTATATATGATATATATGGTATTTATTTTTTCTATATTCTTCTTTATTTTATATTTAAAACATACCTTTATTCTTTGCATGTTGTGCAAATGCTATAATTTCATATGAGGAAGTGTGGACTACCGCCCCTTCAAGTCATGTGACTCGTTCATGCAATACATGGAATGTATAAAGAATGAAATTTATGAACTTATGTGATCTATATAACATATATATTATACTGGAATTATAATATATATATATCATCTATTTTTAATTCCATTAATGTGCCAAAGAAATGAAAGTAGTGTCCATGCGTACGTACGGCTTACCGTCTCCTTGAACGGTACATTTCATTTCTTATCTCCAAATGTTATGTACTGTTAAAAGTACAAATATATAATGGATATATATGTCATATATTGTATCTAAATTATGGATATAATTCTGGAATTATAATATACATATCTGTCTTTTAACTTTAATACCATTAATATGACAAAAAAATGAAAGTAGCGTTAATGCATTCGTACGGCCTACCGTCTCCATGAACGGTGCTTTTAATTTTATATCTCCGAATGTTATGGAATAGTATAGAATGAATATATAATGGATATGTATGATATTTAAAACATCAAAACTATTCTGGAGATGATGTACCTATAACTACATGGACAATTCTTTTCCAACAAGTTCAATTTTTACTCATGTACCGAGCATCGACAAAAACGTCTGATATGAACTCACTTTATTAACCAATTATTATAAAATTATAATATGTGATTTGAACTGAATAATAATCTTTAAAGTAGGTCCTTAATAAATTATAAATTTACCAAATTTTATTATTCAGGAGATTAATGAACGATCGAGTCATGTCAGACACGAGGTCAGGGATCCTACCCCTCTCTTTCTTTTTAAGTACACTATTTTATGTCATTCCTTTAAGCTCATATTTCTTATGATTGGGATGTTCTTTTATATTAATATTACTGTAATTTTTATGTTAATATGATGAGAGACCTTATTTTCTCTCATTAATCTATTTTTGATGTTTTGAGTGGCGTCATTAGGCTGCCTAATTTTCATAAGAGATCCAATCTCTCTCTTTTTAAGTACTCTCTTTTATGTCACTTCTTTTAAGCTCCTCTTTGTTATTTTGGGGGGTGTTATTTTATATTCCTCTTGCTGTAAACTTTATGTTAATATTATTATAGACCCTATTTTATTTTATCAATACATTTTTTTGGATGTTTTACATGGCGTCGTTAGGCTGCCGAGTTTTCGTAAGGGATTTTTCATCTCACTTTTATTACCGTGACATTTATGCTAAATTTTCCTTGGAGTGGAATAAGTACTGCCTATTTATTATCTTTTTTGTTTAATATACTTTCATTTATGAGTATTTACATCAATTTTGTATTTTCTTTCTTTCATGGGGTGTATGTTTCAAAAGATACCCAAGTCGGTAAGGGAACCTTTCACCCTTCTCTTTTTAAAAGACATATTTTGTTGGGTATTTTAATTTACATGTTGTAATTTTGGGTTATGTTCTTCTATATCCTTATTGATGTAAATTTTATGTCCAAGATATGATATACTCTTGTTATCTCTCATCAAATCATTTTATTAATTTTGAAGTGACGCCGTTAGGCTCTCAAATTTCTGCAAGGGAACTTCTTAACCAAATTTTGATTCTTTGGGATAAACTTGTACCCCTTGAATATGTCGTCCTATGAATATGTTTTAATGATCTCTGATTGTTTTAAAATCAATATCCACTTATATTTGGTGTATTCATTTTTCACACATAATTACGTAATTGATTTATCCTTAATCCGAGGATATCGTCTTTATAAGGGACTTCATCTCAGTCTCCTTTCATTGAGGCATATTTTGTTTTATACACTACTTTCTTTTATATGGTGTATAAACCCCTTTCACTTTTACGTTTATTCAAAAGTAATATTTTTTTTACGAAGCATTTACTAAATGACAAAAGGGAATGTTTTTTTTGTCATACGTATACGGCAATGATGACTTATCCACCATTGTGACCATTATTTGAGTTTTGGCTTCCACTACATGCCATAACTTTTTTTTAAAAATGAAAAATAAATACCATGTTTTACTATTCATTTATTTTTGTATCGAAAATGGTTTTCATAATGTTTTTATTATATCAATGTGTTGTATTGATATATTGTGATTGAAATGTGGATATGTTATGTTTCCTTTATGCATGTTTTATGTGATACGATTATGTTATGGTTCTTGTGAATTTTTATGAAGACAGGTGGTGCCATGATAAACTAAGGGTGGGTGAGCCCGATATAGCTCTCTAATACATTGGGTAATGCGAAGGGGTTAAATTTTAAGGTTTCTCAAAAGAGATTTAGGGAATATACTGTGATGGGTATTCCAAACTTAACCATGAGGGTTACTCTCTACGTAAGAATGTTATGAATGCCTCATGTTACCTTTATGTCTTATGATTTCTATTATTTATTCATAAATCTTATTATTTCATGAGGTATGTTAATGTGCTTATGTTTTATGAGTAATGTATGATTTCATTGATTCATATGTATACATGGACTAATATTTTCATTCTGTATTGTTATAAACCATAATGAGCTTTTTATGCTCATCCCAAGTTTTTTTGAAATGTTTTTCATAGGGAAAAAGATTGAATAGGGTTAAGGATGGGATCAAGGAAATGTCAGGCTATCTAAAACAAGGAACTAGAGATGAATCCTTTGATCAAGAGTTTTTATTTTGTGAAAAAAATGGAAGCTGAGTAGATGTGTCTACTTTGTAATCTTTGAGATGTAATAGTTATGTCCTAATTCTCTAAAACTATAAACCTGAAAAGATCCTCAAAGGGAATTATTCATTTAATACAATATTAAGTAAGGTTTAAGGTCGGGGCCTTATAGCTGGTATCAGAGGTCGGTTTAGATAACTTTTGAGGTTAGGGTATTCTCTAAGCATAAGTGACATTACCATAATGGTTAGGATTTCAAAAAGAGTCCTAGTTTTAGATAAAGTGAATGAGTAAGTATATCTTAGTGTTTATATTCCTCATTAGAACATGATGGTTTTGTTGATATACTCACACTGACATTTCTGGTTTTAGTAAATGGATGGATCTAGCAGGCACCGAAGTGACAATGGGTTTGAAAGAAACTGTGGTGGTTCTCTGATTAAGAGACTAGATGAAATGGGGGATTCAATGAGAAATATTGTGGTTATTCTAAACCAACTATCAAGGAGTCACGATCAACCACTTGAACCTTGGTGAGTTTTATAATGCATCATGTACGAGATGACCAACTCGATGTGGAAGTTCAGGTAATAATTATAAAAGTAACCATTAGGGTTAATATGATCCTTACTTTTGAGGTAACAATAGGTTACTATATGTTATGATGGAATATGAACGACATGAGATAAACATGAGGTAAAATTATGTTATGGTTATTTTTGAATATTTTGTCACTTTTTGCGGAATGTAATAAGAATTTTATAGTTTTGGAAAAAAAGACAACATGCAGACCGTGTGACAACCCGTCACATCGGGAAAAGCTGTGGAAATCGAACCCACAACCAAAGTGTGACTGGTATTTATCGCCTACCACTGGACTACGTGAAGTCCCTGGTTAGTATGTCTTATTATTTTTAGTTATATGATTTTATTAATTAAGAGTAAGTTGATTTTGGGTTATCTATGGAAATTATTAACCTATCATGGAGGATATGTGATTAGGTTAATCACTTTTCAATATGAGACTTTAAGAGAAACTAATGTTATTTGGAGATAAATGTTAATTTTACACCTTGGAAGACTTTGTGATTAAATCATTCAAATATTTGGGTTTCAATATTAGTTTGGTTTACATTGAAGAGTTTTATGGACAAATTTTTTATCAAATGGTCTTTATTGATCTTTGGGTTTTGTTGGAAAAATTTTGGAGATTAAGAATAGAATTTCACTTTATAAAGAGTTATCCTTTTCTGGATTATTCAATCTTGTACTAACCTTTTTGGTTTTGGTTTTGGTTAAATACTAAAGACATGGGAAGTATATAGTTCTCTTTTTTGGATTAGGTGATTCTCTAGAAGTTGATTATAGTACTCTTAATGTGAACAAGTCTTCCTAAATACTCATCATTTGGGGAAAGTATGAGTTTGTGTAAGGAATATAGTAAAAGTTGAAAGTAAACATGAAAATTATGTATGTTTCCTTAAGATCAAAAATAAATTCCTCAATGAAAAGTAACTTAAAACAAAAATGTTGTCTATTAACTTTTCCTAATGGGGAATCAAATAATGTTTAACCCACTACAAGTTTGTGATTTTCTTGTGGTTAACTTTCTCCTAAACATGTTTTCTATCACTCTCCTTCAGAACATGACCCTTTGTTTTTTCTTCCATATCCATGTTTTCCTAAATGTAATCCTAGTATGGGTTAACTCGGGTGACCTTTGTACTTCTCTTTCTTTATTTTAAAGTGATAGTTTTACTAACTCTTGCTCTGATGTGGGACTTTCAATGTAGTTTCCGAGCCCAATTTTAAAATTGCGATAACGCAATTCCCAAAAGGGGGGAAGGTTGTAACCGCACAGGTAAATAAAGAATATGAAATTTTTTTATTTATCCATATTTGTGAATAAAGTATTAATATTATTTTAAAGGGAATGTTATGCTCGATGGCATACCCAATACGCAACAACGAGATTCTTTGAAATCTTACGTTGCACTCTAATAATATAATGACATTATTTTAAATGGTAGTGAACGCCTAGCCATTGTAATGGTGGGAATGAATGGAACTAACTACAAAATGATTATATATTTTTGTAAAATATTTTTACTTTTATCCAATAAATTTTAGAGTATTAAAAATGCGAATGAATCCAATTTTAAGCATAAACATTCTAATATTCTTTAAAAGGTCAACTAACTGCCTTTTGATGGTGAACCTCTTTTAAATCCACTTTTTGAAAATTTTATGTGTTATATTTGACAAAATAAAATTCTTCTTTCTAATCCGGACATCAAAATTTACTTTGTGTAATTTTTTGGTATTTTTCCGATAAAGTTCAATTTTTAATGAATAGTGAAAAATGTTGTATTTTAATTCAAAACCGCTTTTTAATATAATTTATTTATATGATTAGATTATCTTTTTAATTGGTTTTAAAGTGAAATTATAATATATTTTTACCATTTGATCCAATAGTGGTCATTGGAAATAATTTCACTTTGAAATTGGACTTAAACTACTCTCAATATTTTAAATGATATTGTTTCTTTAAAACACGCTATTTGTTTTGACAGAGGGAATTAATTATTAAATTAATTAATGAAAATTATATGTTTTTAATTTTTTAAAATAGATATCATTTTTGAATTCAGAATATCAAATATATCTTAGGGTGAATTTTTGGTAATTTTCTGAAAAACATCAATTTTTGATGAATAGTGAAACCACTAAGTGGTAGTTAAAGAAACTGATTTTTCGTTTAAATGAAACTTTACCACTACTGTGAATTGATTTTAAAAAATCTGACATACATGGTTTTCATTAGGAATTAAAAAGTGGTTCAATGAGATTAAAATAATTTTTTCGTGAATAGTAACTTTTAAGTTTTATTAATTGCGATTACAGGTAATTAGTGTAATTTAAGGTAAACATAATGTTTTAATAATATGAAATGACCCTAAAACATGTCCTACCCTTATTGGAAGAGTCATGGCCGACCAAGAAAATCCATGGGTCAACTTTGGGACTCGATGGAGCCACTTTGGTAGGAAAATTACATTAATACCTTTTTATTTAATGTTAAAATTAAAATATCACAAACACGTGTTGTTTTACTAAAACAGTTTTTACATGGGGTTATACAAGTCATATTTATGACTATAAATAATAATTATAAATCTAAAAATATTTCCTACATCATGATAGTTTTTTTATAATTTTTAGACATTATATAAATTAATTAATTTATGACACCGTGATGATGCAGTGATTACCTCATAAATGAACGATTTAAATAAAATGAGAATATTGGGTGGAATATAAGTCTTACACTTGTCAAAAACCTATTGGATGTGTGTATTTCAAAACCTTATCACCTTATCCTAGAAATCTATCCTTTTGGGACCTTTAAAATCTTAAAATTATTTTATAATAAAGTAATATTTTATAACGTTCCAAGAGTGCCCTCCTCTCCTCTTATAAAAGGCCCCCACCTCTACCACCTTACCCACACCTATCAAGACTTTGGCTCAACCAAACCCTGCCCATTTCATCTCTCAAAATCCATCTCTTCTTCATTTATGCCTCAACTTTGGGCTGAATCCTTTCCATGGAAGCCTTTGAGCTCAAATAAAAAACAGTTACCTTATTTAAAGGTAATGTCTTCCCTTGTGTTTTTTTGTTTTATTTTCCTTCTCCAACCCACTTACCTTTTTTTATTCCTTTCTTTTGTAACAAAAAAAGTATCTTCAATATACTAGGATGTTTTTATAATAATTATTCGAGCTACACCTACACACTCATCCATGTAATGGTTAAAGAACTTACTGTTTCTATGGATGGTGAATTATTGCCTCACGAAACGATGATTGTTCAATATTCTTTTAACTCCTTTAAAGGTGGACATTATGATATCATTATATATTATATATGATATATATGGTATTTATTCTTTCTATATGCTTCTGTATTTTATATTTAAAACATACCATTATTCATTGCATGTTGTGAAAATGCGATAATTTCATATGAGGAAGTTTGGACTACCACCCCCTCAAGTGATGTGAATCGTTCATGCAATACATGGAATGTATAAAGAATGAAATTGATGAACTTATGTGATCTATATAACATATATATTATACTGGAATTATTATATATATATATATATATCTCTCTCATTTAGTTTTATTCCATTAATGTGCCAAAGAAATGAAAGTAGCGTTCATGCGTACGTACGGCTTACCGTCTCCATGAACGGTACATTTCATTTCTTTTATCCAAATGTAATATAATATTATAAGTACATATATATAATGGATATATATGTCATATATTACATCTAAATGATGGATATCATTCTGGAATTATAATATATATATCTCTCTCTTTTAACTTTAATTCCATTAATATGAAAAAAATAAAAGTAGTGTTCATGCGTACGTACGACCTACCTTCTCCATGAACGGTGACTTTAATTTTTTATCTTCAAATGTTATGTAATAGTATTAAATGAATATATACTGTATATATATGATATTTAAAACATCAATACTATTCTGGAGATGATTTACCTATAACTGCATGGAAAATTCTTTTCCAACAAGTTCAATTTCCACTCATGTACCGAGCATCGACAAAAACATCTGATACGAACTAAATTTATTAACCAATTATTATAACATTATTATATCATCCCACCTTTTTATCACATAAACTTTCATTACATTATTCAAAACTGAGGATCTTTAAGGTTTAGTGTCTTGGAAACATGGAACATAATACATGAAACAAAAAAAACATTTTTCTTAAACACTTGAAAGGTTTATCTTTATGTTCATCCTAGGTTCATTACTGAATCTCATAACCTGGGGACATACATCAAAAGAAAGGGTGAGCAGAAGGCCCAATAAGGGAAACAAGAGAAACATTTTACATGTGAACTTGAGATACTTCAATAAGGTCATGAAAAGAACCTTAAGGCATGAGAAAGAAATCATGAGATATATCATAATAAAAATAACATTTTTCATAACATGAAGATGTGGCTACAATAGTTAATATTTACAATAATTTTGATTCACCAAGGTCTATCCCCAAGGTGTCATTAAAAATTACCAAGGTTATTCACCAAGGTATCAGTCTAAAAGGTCATAACTAGAGATTAAGTCTTTACCCAATGCATTGGAGCACTATCTGGGCACACCCTTGACATGTATTTATTATCATGTGAGCCACATATATCATCATAAATCATTTCATAAACAACCCATATATCATAAAATAAATGGGTTTCATTTCATAATCATAACGTTTTAAAAACTGCTTTAAAGACATGATCTTTATGTCACTTTAAACCCACGGAAAGAGAAAGCGGGTCTCATGTATGTAAATCCCCGAAATTAAAATAGAACATTTTGATATATATGTGAATACCCCTGCATAAATAAGAGATTTTATTATTCAGTTAATAACATAAAATAATTTTGAGAAAAGAGAGATTCATTTTCAGATGAAAATTCTGCAGCATAATGGCTACGTTTCGGGGATTTAAAAAAGCATTGAAAAAAGAGGGGACATGGGTCAAACATTCATAAATGACCCATAAAACAGTAGAGGGATAGAATATGAAGGATATATGAACATGGTAATGAAATTTTAAATATGTACTATATGAAATGAAGAACATGAAAGGAAGAAAAAAATAAGATTTCTCTTATGAAAATTCGGCAGCCTAACAGCGTCACTTAAACCTCAAAAAATGAATTGAAGAGATCAAATAATGTCTCTAATCATATGAACATAAAAGATCAGTATGATAGATATAGAGATCAAACCCCAACATAATTAAAAGGAACATGAAATACTTGACTTGAAAGTATAACTTTGAAAAATAAGAAAGGTGAACGAATCCCTTAAAAATTCGACAGCCTAACGGCGCCACTTAAATCATCAAAATACTGAATTGAAAAGATCAAATGGGGTCTCTCATAATATGATCATAAAAGATCAGCATGATAGATATATATATCATACCCCAACATAATAAAAAGTAACTTGAAATACTTGACATGAAAGTAGAACTTCATAACGGGAAGGGTGAAAGAACCACTTAAAAATTCGGCAGCCTAACGGCGCCACTTAAAACATCAAAATACTGAATTGAAGAGATCAAATGGGTTCTGTCATAATATGATCACAAAAGATATATACGATAGATATAGAGATCATACCCCAAAATAATAAAAAGGAACTTGAAAGACTTGACAAGAAAATAGAACTTGAAAATGTGATGGGTGAAAGAATTCGTTACAAAAATTTCGGCAGCCTAACGGCGCCACTTAAACATTCATAAAATGAAATGATGAGAGTAAGAGGGGGTAATTCATAATATGAACATAAAATGGACATTATAATGAATATAAAAGAACATCCTCCAACATAAGAACATCGATCATAAAAGAAATGACATAAAAGATATCACTTGAAAAGAAAGAGAGGGGGTCGGATCCCTTACCTTAAAACGTAACTCTTAAAACTCAAAGGATGGGACCATGAGGGATTGGGGCACCTTGGGAGGACTCCTTGGGAGGTAATTAGACCAGAGCTTCGTTGGGGGATAGTTGGGAGTCGAATGTATGAGAGTATGGCATGGTTTTTATAGGGAAAGTGAGGGGACAAGGCATTAATTGCCAAGGGACACCTCATTGGTGGTTTTGGAAAAACCATGAGCTTTTCCATTGTATTTTCCCATTGTATTGGCCACTTGGGACACATAATACCTTATGATACTATTAATAAGTCTACCATATAGATTACATACTTAATACATCATTTGATGATGTCATTAAACACCTGTAGCTTAAAAACTGTATTTTCACTATTCATCGAAAATTCAACTTTCTCAGAAAAAATCCCAAAATTTTACCTTAACCCAATATCGATGCATGGATTTCAAAAATGAACTCCATTTTATAAAAATAATTTTATAAATATTTTTAATTTAATTTTTAAGTAAATACACTATTCACCGAATATTCATTTTTTCAGAAAAATCCCCAAAAATTACCTTAACATAATATCAATGCTTTGAGTTATAAAATGAAATCCATTTTATAAAAATATTTTTCAAAATATTTTTAATTAAATTTTTAATTAAAAACACTATTCACCTAAAAAACAAATACTTGATTAAAAATTTATGAAACCGTTATTTATCCATTTTATTGAATCACATTACTTAATCAAGGTGCCTATATTATATTAATGCTTTATTTATGTGAGATTACTAATCCATTTTGTCACATTACCAATCCTAAGCATAAAATCACTATTCATAATTTAATATTCATCAAAAAACAAGTTGATCTTATTAGACTCTAAATTTCGTACTAAACATAATTGTAGAATTCCATTTTTTGAAAATCATTACACATTTTTAATTATTTAAGGTTTACATAAACATTTTTTTAAAATTCCTTTCTCTAAAATTCACCAAAAATATGCATACTATATTTATCCGGACATTTGAAAATTCATAAACTTCATCATAAAAAAAATCAAAATTTTTATTTAAAACAAAGGATTACACAAGGCAGTTACGGTCTCCTTACATAGCTCCTTATCACACCATCATAAGACCTAAGTGTAAGTTGTGCTAAGGTGAGAGAACCCGAGGGAGGCTCGACCAACGTCACACGAGTAGTAATTTCTATCAGTTTGAACATCTCGCGAAGGAGATTTTGTTATAGCTTCACATGATGAAGTTTGGATTGGGTTTGGTCCAGAGCAAAGCCCAGTGGTGCTACATCCTTCCCAAGTTCTGTTAGATGGGCTTCGATCGGTCCAAGACTACTGGGTGAGGCCATCAAATCTTCTTTCTATATTAATTAACCCCGATCACTTGTATTTAGAGAAAAAAGTCGCATCATTTAGTTTTCAATGGTCATACTGACTAACAGTCATATAATAGTCAAAACCCCACAGTCTCATTTTAATTATACTCATGTTAAATGAAACATTTTTGTTGAGTATGAAAAATAAAATAACATAAAAAAAATTAGGATACAAGATTTATTCAAAATTTTGGGTCGTTAAAATTATAAGATGTGATATGAACTGAATAATAATATTTAAAAGAGGTCATTGGGCAATTATAAATTGACCAAATTTTATTATTCAGGAGATTAAAGAACGATCGAGTCATGTCAGACACGAGGTAAGGGATCGTACCCCTCTATTTATTTTTATGTACACTCTTTTAGGTCATTCCTTTTAAGCTCATCATTCTTATGATTGGGATGTTCTTTTATATTAATCTTACTTTACTTTTTATGTTCATATGATGAGAGACCCTATTTTCTCTCATTAATCCATTTTGGATGTTTTGAGTGGCGCCGTTAGGCTGCCAAATTTACGTAAGAGATCCAATCTCTCTCTTTTTAAGTACTCTCCTTTATGTCACTTCTTTTAAGATCCTCTTTGTTCTGTTGGGGGATGTTCTTTTAAATTCCTCTTTCTGTAAAATTTATGTTAATATGATGAGAGAACCTATTTGATTTCATCAATCCATTTTTTTGGAGGTTTTAAGTGGTGTTGTTAGGATGCCGAGTTTTCGTAAGGGATTTTTCATTTCTCTTTTATTCCTATGATATTTATGCTACATTTTCCTTTGAGTGGTATATGTACTACCCATTATTCTACTCTTTGTGTAATATACTTTCTTTTATGAGTATTTACATCAATGTTTTATTGTCGTTCTTTCATGGGGTGTATGTTTCGAATGATACCCAAGTCGGTAAGGGAACCTTTCACCCTCCTCTTTTTAAAAGACTTATTTTGTTAGGTCTTTTAATTTACATATTTTAATGTTGGGATATGTTCTTCTATATCCTTATTGATTTAAATTTTATGTCCATGTGATGAGATACCCTTGTTGTCTCGCATTAACTCATTTTCTGAATTTTGAAGTGACGTCGTTAGGCTGTCAAATTTTTGCAAGGGAACTTCTTAACCCAATTTTGATTATTTGGGATAAACTTGTACCCCTTGAATATGTCGTTCTATGAATATGTGTGAATGATCTCTCGTTTTTTTACACTCAATATCCACTTATATTTGTTGTATTCTTTTGTCACACATAATTACGTAATTGATTTATCCTTAATCTGAGGATACCGTCTTTATAAGGGACTTCGTCTCAATATCCTTTCATTGAGGAATATTTTGTTTTATACACTACATTCTTTTATACGGTGTATAAACCCCTTTGAAATTTACGTTTATTAAAAATGAATCTTTTTTATACGGAGTGTTTACTAAACAACAAAAGGGAATGTTTTTTTGTCATACGTATGCGGCGACAACGACTTCTCTGACGTTGTGACCATTATTTGAGTTTCGTCTTCCTCTACTAGCCATAACTTTTTTTAAATGAAAAATAAATACCATGTTTTACTTTTCTTTTATTTTGGTATTGAAAATGGTTTTCATAATGTTTTTATTATATCAATGTGTTATATTGATATCTCGTGATTGAAATGTGGAAATTTTATGTTTCCTTTATGCATGTTTTATGTGATACGATTATGTTATGGTTCTTGGGAATTGTTATGAAGACGGGTGTTTCCGTGATAAACTAGGGGCGGGTGAGCCCGATATAGCTCTCCAATGCATTGGGTAACGCGAAGGGGTTAAATTTTAAGGTTTCTCCAAAGAGATTTAGGGAATATAATGTGATGGGTATTCCAAACGTAACCATGAGGGTTACTCTCAACGTAAGAGTGTTATGAATTCCTCAAGTTATTTTTATGTCTTATGATTTCTATGAGTTATTCATAAATCTTATGATTTCATGAGGTATGTTAACGTGCTTATGTTTTATGAGTAATGTATGATTTCATTGGTTCTTATATATACATGGACTAATTTGTTCTTTCCGTATTGTTATAACCCTTACTGAGCTTTTTATGCTCATCCCAAGTTTTTTTGAAACATTTTTCACAGGACATAAATTTCAATAGGGTCAAGGATGGGATCAGCAAAATGTCAGGCTGTCTGAAATAAGAACTTGACATGAATCCTTTGTTCATGAGTTTTTATTTTGTGAAAAAAATTGGAAGGTGAGTAGATGTGTCTACTTTGTAATCTTTGAGGTGTAATAGTTATGTCCTAATTCTCTAAAACTCTAAACCTGAAAAGATCCTCAATGTGAATTATTCATTTAATTCAATATTAAGTAAGGTTTAAGGTCGGGGCCTTATATTTTCTATTGATAAACTATCAGGTGAAATATAATTGTAACTGATACTCAAAGTGTCCAATACCTTTAATAATTTTTGCCTTTTCCACATTGAAGGTCTACTAAAATATATATCCAAACTCTTATTCTTTTGATATTTATGACTATTATGATGTGAATTATTAATTTCATAGTAAATGATATTTGGTGAAATCCTATTTTTATATTTAACACATAAATTATTATTTATAGTAACTACTATTTATGAAATATTAGAATTCAAAAAAAGCATACCTGAAATATGAGAAAATAATCCTAGAATACATTTAAAAAACTACAATACATATATTTCTTATATGATCATAAATAATTACCATTTTTAGTTGAAATACTTCAAGAAGTTGTAGAAACTATGTTTATGTTCATCCTAAATTCCTTTATAATAACACTTTTATATTAATTCACATATTATATAATGGTTTAGATTATAGAATTAAAATTCAGCTTCATAATATACTTAGTATCAACTATAAATATTATCATGGATTCTTGTTCTTTGTAAAGTATATTAATAACATTTTCAACTAGCTTTTAATCTAACTTCTATCAATATTTTCCTCACTAAAAGAAATTTAAATCTATTTACAACCATCATAAACTAGTGATTCATATTTGAAACTAATTATTTAGCAAGTTAAAAAACTTGATAGTCTTATTGAAGTGTAACTCTTATAGATTCCAAAACCAAAGATATTATAAAATATATAATCTCTAATTTTCTCCATATTTGAATAGTCTTTTTACATGATTAGATCTAGATATAAATTTTCACCAGTCATCAATCAAAGTATGGTATTTGAAAAATTGTAACTCTCTTGATATTTTGACTTCTCGTGATTAAGATTTGAAATTTATTTCTCTCGAATATTAAAATCTTAATATGTCATTTGACAGTAATCAATGATAGTGTTAAAAATGAATGTCTTCATCTGATCATACTAATATTCATAATCATATAGAACAAAAAACAATGGACAGATAAAATTCAACTTTCCAATTTTCTAACTCCTAAACCAACTGAAAAGATCATTATTATTTTATAAGTAACTATAATTGAAATAATAATATGACACAGAAAAACCTAAAGTTAAATAACTATGTTAACAAAAGATTTATATTTCATACTGTATAGAATCCAACACTTATCTAATACCCCCAAATGATTAAGGGTTGAATGATTAAATTATGTGACTCATGTAAACAAGGTTTGCCTTTATTTTTAGAAGCCTACCTGATTATAACTCTATAGTAATGTGATTATTTCACATATTAGTAATCATGATTGTTGACCTTTAGAGATGTTTCATAGGGTTTATGCATGTGAAGAAAAATCATACTGGAAATATCATGTGTTGGCTTATTGGTACAGTCATTAGTCTCATGACCTATTTGGGTATATTGGTGGGGCCTAGGTTGGGGTCCATATGACTATTGAGCAACTAGTGGTACCTGAAGGTCCCAAAAATAACATCCATGTTATGAAGGGGGGTATATAATATCTACAATACCAGGTTATTACATTGGAATTAGAGGAGGAACCAAACAAAAAGTGTTGTGGCACTACCTAGGTAGAGTTATATGGGACACAAGATGTATACTATTCTATAGAGGAGAATTGAATTTAACACCGCATAATTATTAAGGTGTTAAAAAAATAAGTGATATGACTCATATCTGAAAGATAAACCTTGTTTTTTAGGATCCTGTATAATTATAACTCCATTGTTAATCAAGTTCTCCCAAGATTAGTGATCAGGATCGGTAAACCAATTAGAAGTTTCATTGGGTGTCTACTAGTGGAAAAAACCTATACTGTAAATAATATGTGTTGTCATGTGGAGGAATCAATTAGTCTAATGACCAATCTGGGGATGTAGGTCTGCCCCAATTAGGTTACAACACTTCTGTTGGGTGGCTGGTGGTTCTTGGGGGCCAAGACCTGATGGACGTGTTAATGTTGAGTTTATATGTTGTTTCCAAGGCTCTCTTTTTTACTTCTTGCATTATGTGTTGTCCTTGTGTGAAATCTTCGGGGGGCGGTGGATGTATCACCCCAAAATTATAAAGGGTAAAATAACTAATTGATATGACTCATGAACACATGATGAATCATTCATTTAAGGATCCAGCCTGATTAGAACTGCAATGTTATACATACTTAGCCTAGAGTAGTGATCAGGATAGGTGACCTTATAGGATGATTCCCTGGGTGTGTGCGAGTGACAAAAATGTACACTATAAATAACAACTGATGGAAAATGGGGGTATTCATTAGACTAAGGACCTACTGGGAATGTGGATGGGAACTAGGTTTGAGACCACATGTCTTTGGGGAAACTAGTGGTGGTTGGAGAGCCAAGACCCGGTGACCACTCGGTCTTAACAGCACATGAACCCCACCTTAATATGCCCATTCTGTCTTTACCCATCCTAAACCACCAGTCTCCCTGAAAACATGTGGTCCCCTAGTACGAGAGCTTTCATTGGGGGTGATTGATACACCCATTAATGATAAATTGTTATATGGATAAATTTTTACTCATGGTGTTAAGTTTAATCTTTCTTTTTGAGTGCATACCTTATTAGAACTCCATTAATAAATATTCTTGTATGGAGTTCCCATTATGATGGGTGACCAATGGGGAATGTTCCTAGTTTGATGACATGTTTCAGCATGTGGGTGGTACCCATGTAGGGGAAGACATGTCTGTGGGGATACTATTTGTGACTGGATGTCCAGGATATGATAACCACTATGTTCTAACATTACAAACACCCCACATTAACATGGTTAATGTGTATTTCCATGACAGGAACTACCAGTCACCCCAAAAACACGTGGTCCCCAAGTTTATTAGATTTAGGAGGTGTGAAAGGGATACCCTATAATGAAAAAGGGTTAAATGAATAAATGATATGACTCATGTTAACATGGTTCATCTATGATTTCATAATCCATCCATATTAAAGCATCATAATTAAATTTGTTGGGCCTCGGGTAGTGATCAGGATTTTTGACCTTCCCCGATGTTTCTCGTGGTGGGTGAGGGTGATGACAAAATACCCTTGAAAAAACATTATTGTCTATTGGATATATACTTTAGTCTAGAAACATGTTTGGATATGTGGGTGAGCCCCAGGATGTGGATCACATGTCTTTGGGGAAATTTGTGGCGCCTGGTGGGCCCAGACCTGAAGACGATGTTAATATAGTGTGTGTGTGGTATAAGAAAGGCTCCGTTTCTAAATCTAATATTAATTATTTTCATAATATGAAAACTTCAATAGAAGCAAATTAAATTAAAAATAGATCATATAATTTTCTCACTCATGAAATTTTAACTACTTGTAATTAGAAAACACTATTTTAATAAGATAATAATAAAATAAAAGTGATATATTTAGTCTAAATTAATTTCATTAGAGAATTTAACATAAACCAAGATCAAAAATACAATTAAAAGATAAACACAATACCTATAATAAATTCATGGAATTCCATTTAGAAATCAAATAGGCCCATTTAATAGATAATATTATCTATATATGTAATTAATAGATTTTTTTCTACAAGTATAAGGATAATTAATATCCAAGTACGAGGAAAATAACTTATATAACATGAACTTTATCAATCAACATGAAGATAATATAAAATTTCTACATCATGGAAATAGATATAAAAAACAACATTAATGTACATGTTTTCAAAAAAAAATATTTGAAAAAAATATTCATAAGTAAGTAGCTTTATCCTCACAATCTTACTCAATCAACATAAACTATAGAATGTCCTCACTTGGACATTGCTTAAATTCATATTTAGAAGAAACAAATTCCTTGCCAAAGAATCTCTTTTATCATACCAGATTACAAGAAATAATTATAAGAGAAACACATCGAGATATAATAATAAACTCTTTGTAATGTAAGATATATTTAAATACACTAAAAAGATTACTGTTGAAATCTATAAAAAATTGTGGTAATGTAAAATTCTCAATTAAAATAATTCATGTATGTTTTTTCAAAATCCATTCCTCAAAGTCTTATCTCCTATTATAGATGATGATATACTGAACATAAAATGGTAATATATGAAATATTCAATTAGATTATAAAAATTTAAGAATACACATTTAGATCATCTATAAAATATAAAGAAATTTTCTTTATAAAGATTTATAAATTATATGGGTTAATTCCTCTCACCATAACTTGTCAATCAGAATATACGTTTATATAAAACAACCCTGATAGAACATCAATTGTTTTCCTGTAGAAAAAGAAGGGTGTTTTGCTTCATCAAAATGATAGATAAAAAATTATTAGTTTTAGTTAAATGACTAAAAAACTTTTCTGTTGAAAAAAATTGTTAACATGGGTTACTGTTTTAAATATTTGTGGTATTGGATGAAAATCCAATGTGGTGTATTGAAAAAACCTTCAAAATGTTCTAATGAGATTAAATATCAATGAATATTTTTATTTTTATTTTTATTTTGATAAAACCATGGATGATTATATATATCATTTAAACAATACCTACGAAGATAGATATAATTAAAATGTTATGTATTAGTGAAACATATATTTGTTTTTTATGTTATGTAATTGAAATATTCTATATTACATATAAAATGTTAATATTCATATTTATATCAAAATTAATTTACTTAATTGTGTTTTTAGATGTAATTTGATTCATAATATAATATTTTAGATCTTTTAATAATCTTTCAAGATCACAGAACATGATTTTATTTAATTTTCAAAATGTGTGTTGATCATAATAGACATTCAAATAATAATTTCATCATAAACCACTATATTGAAAAAAATATTATAAAGTGATATACATATATTTAGTTTGACTTTTCATAAATATATACAATGTTTTTAGAATCCTATTTGGTTTAGTAAATCAAGATATAAAATAATTAATATGATCTATTCAATGTAGAAAATCATTCAAAAAAAATTGTTTTAAAATTTTAATACATTCAAAATGATGATTTTATTTTTATTAATGATTTTTGAGAAGTATTTAATGATAATTATTATAGGTATATTAATCAAATTTGTGACATTTTAGAGTATTAAATTTCATAGAGGATTTTATACCATACTAAAATATTTTTTATGTCCATAATGAAATATTCTCGGAAAAACTATTATTTCTAAGCGAGTTTCAAGAGAATATAAATCAATATTGAAAGCTATTAAAGATTTATTATTGTTTGAAAATAAAAATACATTTAAATAAACATACAAAAACTACAGGGAGTAAAATAATATTATTAAATTGTAATAGAAATCCTTCTTGTGATCTGATATTAAATGAGTTTCTAAAAAAATTTATTTATTCATGATTTCTTATTCATTTCTCCTAATTCTTAAATAAATTATTTAGAGTTGAATGATCCCAATCACTCTCGTAATCACAAAACACGGGTTCCAATTGCATAGATTTTACAATAGATATTAATTGAATAAAACTATTTTGAATTTTATTTGAGTGATATTCTACATAATTAATATTTACACATCAATTATAGTTATTTATTCTTTTTTTCAAGGATAAATGTGTTCATAAAATTTTAGATATTTTATGAATAATTTCGAAGTTTTTAAATAATATCCATAACAATATATTTATAATTTTTATATGAATAGATCAAAAAAATTCATATTACAAATAGAAGTGATCATCTATAAAATTATTATTTATAGATCAAAAAAATTAATATAATAGAAAATTTTTATAATTTTTTAAGGTGGAACATGATATTTATGTATCAAAATATTTTAGGTACACAATACTAAAAATATTTTTCAGTTGATATACCGATGTTATAAGTTTAAAAAAATACTTTTAAATACATAATACCATCACTTATTTGTGATATTGGTTACATAATTTTATTATATGATTGTATTTTGATCATATAATTAATTAATATGAATTTTATAAATGATAAAAAGATATTACAGAAATTTTCAGTTGAGATTTCCCCATTAAACATTTTTTGGTTCTATAATTTAATAAATGACGAAAAATAACATATTATTCAAAACATGTATAAATAGAACATATTTTATAGAACATATGGAATTAAAATATTTGGGTGTGCTATTTTTTAATTTATATTATATGATTAAATAAAAATAACAATTATATCTTTTATTATTATCTATGATAGTTTATAAATAAATTCTTGAATTAGTTATGATCAATTAATTAAAAATTAGAGTAAACACAAGTTGTTATAGTGTGATTTAATTGAATATATATTTATAAAAAAAATTCTATAAAAAAATTATTTTAATTTTACAAGATATCTGGATATATTTATTGAAAATTTTTTAAAAACAAATTGGAGAAAAATAAAAAATACTCATTTTTATAATTTCAGTTAAATAAATGAAGAATCGATCTGATTTTTAAAGAATTTAAATTACGAAATATTAGATAAATATTTATCAATAATTCATAAAAATTAAAATATATTTTAGGCTAAATTATTTTATAAATAAGTTTTAGTATATTTTTAATATAATTAAAGTCTCAAGTGAGAATGAGTTTTCATATAATTCCATGATCACCATAAGATAAAATTATTTATTATTTCTGATAGAACTATCCAAATAAGATAAAAGAATTTATACATTAATGAAGGTGTATTTTAAAACCAACTCAAGATATTTTTATTTTGGATTATCATTATAAATAATGTGGATCCTATAATTATTTATGTGATACAAATTCATTTGGTGTATACCCATTAAAATTTTAACTTATTTAGTTAAATATGATATATAATTTATACCATTGTTGATTCCACACATAATATTGATATATTATTCTATATGATGGGATAAACCATATAAAACCATTTTTCTAATTTTTTAATTTATTTAATTTCAATGAATATAGTGTGAGTGAAAAAATAAATAATTAAATTCATTCATAGAAAAAAAAATATAGGGGTAATTAGGTTTTTAATGTTTAAAATTTGAAAATAAATTATTCAATCAACCCTTCTAATTGATTCATCTAAATATTCATTATATCAATCTTTATAATTGTTTTTTCATTAACACTATGGAAACAATAATGAGATAGAAACTGCATGAAGTAGGAATGATTATTAGGTTTTCACCGTGAGAAGGAAGTATAATTATCTACTTATTTAATCCATGTTTGAATTTACTAAATCATTATTCCAAATGAGTTTGAATTTTTTTGAATTAGTTTACAGTAATAATTTTACAATCATCAACATGAGAATAATGTTTTTTTATATTGGATGATGTTTATTTGTGTAAATTCATTAATATAGAATAACATTGTAGTGAAGTTTGTGTTTTGAATATGTTTAGAGTGATGCTGAATATATAGTATTACAATTTTTAGAAAACCACACCATGGATGTTTTATGCCCAAAAATTCCCTATGAAGTATTTGAAAAATTAGTTCAATCACGTTCAGGGCTTATGAACTATTTTTCAAAAATAACTTCATGCCATGAAGAAGAAACCCATTCTTCAGTTTCATTAAGTTGGTCATGGTTTTTTAAAAAATGATCGATGATCGATGATTAATATTTCAAAATATTGTTTAATAATAGAAGAAAGTACATATTTATTATATTTATGAAATGATTGGAAAATGATGAATTCATCTTTTCATGATTTATTCATCTTAGTAATGATATATTTCAATGAGGTCAGGGTTATTAAAACCATGTTGAATTTTTGGTTTGACATCACTATCCTTGAAGCCTATTAATAGGTTCCCCAAGTGAAGGGGTCCACATGGCCTCCTGAAAATATACCCAAATTCCAATGGCTACCAAAAGGTAGTGTTTTCCTATGGTGTGTCAATGTGGAGACTATACCATCATTAATAGGGTGCAGTATAGTATATATATAACAACATAGGTAAATAGTGGAAGTAATATAAGTAAACGGTTGATGTATACTAAAGAAATAGATAGAAAAGGATAAAAATAATTGAATCATCTTGAATAAATGATGATGATATTTCATGTCACTAAAAAACTGGAAAATAAGTATACATGATAGTTGGAATCACAAGTTCCAAAAAAATATAATGGAAATAAAAATTCTACCCCATGCATCATGTTACCTTTCATTCTCATATAATATCAAGCTCCATCCAAAACAACAATAAATAATTCATTTGAATCTGTATGCTTCCCATTACCAAACCCATCATTCATGTAATCTTCCATTGGTACCAAACGATGCCTGATGATGGTATGAGATAAATCTCTATGGACGACAAGAAATGGTGTTTATAACAGTCATCCCATGTAATTTAAATGTAATAGTGTGCAAGCATTCATATATAATGTAAACCAGAACATTGTAACTGAATACACAAGTACATAATTTAGCTCTCTGATGGTGTCTTAATATGTAATCATTATTATTTGACAACTAAAAATATAAAAAAAATGTCACATGTTAACTATAGGGAACTATCTAATATTAACAAGGAAACCTATAACAATATTTAGTAATGATGAACCATGTTAATATCCAAGGAAATATAGAACTCACTTGTAACAAAAATAGTAATAATTTTAGCCTTGTTAAAGGTTAAGAGTGCAATACAAGGGTAATATTCCAAGGTGTTCCCCAATGTGATGTCTATCGAATCCATAGAGTTTAAACAAAGTAAAATGGTGTTAGACAATGATTGGGCCTGATTAGATATAACCGAAGAACCTACTTGTCAATTCTTGATCCAATGCTTGTATCTACGGCATCATATAATATTATTTAATGGATCCTATGGTTTCATATCATGAATCCAAAGATATACAAGAATCGGTATCTATGGGGGTCTCAACCAATGAAAGTCACATCCTTGAATTGGAAAGGGCTATCTGAGTGTTCAAGTCATTCCCTATAGAATCCAAGGAAAGCAAGACTCAAGCCATTCCACATTAATAATTATTTCATATAATATATCATATGTATAAATACATTACCTTACATTATTGTGATGAGGAATATAGAGCATTCATCCATGAAATCAAGTCATAATTCATCAATAAGTGTATTTGGTTCAATCCTTTCTGTTCATAAGTGAGGAAATGACAAGTGTCTTGCAATAATTCAAGTATTAAATTTATGAAATTTTCATAAATGAAGGTTCAATATTCTACCATCCATTAACTTTGTAATGGATGATACCAAAATGAAATATATTATTCAATTATAATTAAAACGGTCATGTAACGTATGTAGTATACTTTCCAATTTCTATGTCACATTTAATTATCAAATTGAATCACATAAATTTTGAGAGTGATGTGATTGGGATACATGATACGTTCCATTATGAATTTTATATATTAAAAATTAATATAATATAGAAAATCATACCATTATAATAGTCAAGCCAAGGCACACTCGGACAATAGCTCAAATGTGTCAAAAGAAAAAATGTTAAATATTAAAAAAACATCCTACATGGGATGGAGGGATTTGTTGTTGTAATTTGAAAAATCTAATTACATATTTTTAAATCGCATAAATGTATTAATATAACGATTACACTCAATGCATATAAATTTAATAAATGGAACCTGATGAAATTGAAGGGCCCCACATGACAATTTCAAAATCAATGAACTTGAGGGAAGAGTTATAGAGCACCCATAATAGCATTTTATGACCCTTATAATTTTATTTTGGCCTCTGATTAGTATTTGAATAGATTAGATTTAGGAAAAAGTAAAAAACACTAACAACTAGATAACTAGGTGGAGAGGAAGTGAGAATAAGACTGGATGAAACTAACTTGAGTACTTACCATTGTGCACACATTGTGATGAACATAAGATTGAACAGATCTCAAATTAAAGATATCTATTGAGCCATTGAATTGACCATAAAAATCACCAAAATGATAGAAACAGAGGTTAATCCTACTGAAAATTAGATTAGGGAAGAATGAGGGCATAATTAGAACATGAATGATGGAATAGTAAAATTTACAAAAATTTAGCATATGCATGGTTTTCCAGACAATTAACCTACCATGAAAGGGATCATTTATGAAGGGTCGTACCATAATTTTTTTCCAAATGGTTAGGAAAACTTTTAACCAACTATGAGATATGGTTCTGTCCAAAAATTTCGACTATTCATATGGTTAGATCTATCTATTATCCCAAACCACATGGTTCAATCAAATAGAGAGACATAGCCATTTATTTCCAAAAATATGGGTTATGGTATCTAGAAATTACCCATACACACTTATAAACTTTGATTACTCAATATTGATCCATATTAGATCCAAAATAAATAATTAGAACAAATTTTAATGGATCCAAACCGGTGTGAAAACTCTAGTTCAAATAGTCTTATCCCTTTAATAGAATCCATCCCCTAGTTCACCTTCCATGTGTGGTGGATCATTTTCTGAGAACAACCCTGGCCACTAGGCAGGTTTACTAGCCTTCCTCTCTCAGGTTTCATCTTTTGCATGGTAATTCTATGACAATACTCATACTAAAGGGATATACCAGCATCATATATCTTTCGTTATCTAGTGAACAATGCATATTGGACACTCCTCCTAAGATTAATCAATATCAAACTCAAATTCTATAGGATCAAATGTATGAAATTGTTTAGCATGATTTGGGAAAATCTATGAAACATGGAAGACATCATATAGAGCGTAGTACCTCCGATGTAATAAAAACTTATTGGCTACTATCCCAGTTCTACCAGGAATATCAAATGGACCTATGTAATGATGATATATCATACCTTACTTTTGTAACCATCTATGCCCTGTCTTGGATGATACCCAAAGGAAAACACTATACCCAACATAAAACTATATATGTTGTCGATGGTGATCAATATAATATTTCAATCAAGAATTATCCATTGTCTTTAAATTTTTTATCAGAAAAACCGGCTCTAAATTCTCATAAATAATAGGATGAGCTAGTAGGAATTTCTCACCATCCTCCATCCAACATAGGGGTTAACGGAGTGGCCAACCAAATGAGGACACAAAATGATCATTCTAAATTGTAGAATAAAATATGGTATTATAGGTTAACTCAATAAGTGGGATATAGTTATCCCATAAACCATTGAAATCAACGAAACGTTATCAATAAATATACTATAGAAACTGTATTGTCTATTATAATTTTTAATATATCTATGGGTGGTAATCAATGCCTAAAACCACATATGTTCCCATAGTCTTTTTTAATCCCTACCAGAACCATGACATGAAACTATGACACCTTTCTAAAATGGTAGTCAAGGGAACTCATGTAGCTATTTGATCCAACATAAATACAATATTTCTAACTAATCTACTAAAAAATTCTCACAAATAGGAATTAAGAGAGCTATATTTTTTATTCATTAAATAACTACCCATACAACGTAACTACCATTAGCCAACATATGTAAATAGAATACAATGTCCTGGGAAACATAATCTGATTTCCATTCTGTGACTGGAAGCAACTGTAACAAACATGAAGGTATGTGGTGCTCTACGTTCACCTGATGTCATGAGGAACAACAAGCAATAAATCCTTCTATTGAACAAGTCATCCTATTCCACCTATACCAGTATCACATATCAGAAAACATCTTGTAAATACCAGGATGAACTGCCCATTGAGAGGCATCAGACACTTTAATCAACACATCTCTCATATATGCCGGAAAACAGACATGTCCATGCATATTTAAGATGTCATCTATGTCCACAAACCATCTCTGATGCGGGTTATCTCCTTATAAACTCTCACAGATAACCAAGCACTCTAGACCTAAAAATTCAATACCTATCACATTTTCAAGGAAATAATATATGATGGACAAAGATGACTTGTATGATATCTCAGAATAATAATGGAAGTCTGGATGCATCATAGAAAAGTGTTCAATTAACATTCATTCAACAATAGCTTCTCGTACGACCTCTCTTTGAGTTTTTCAACTTAGTTCATACGAAACTACACTTTCCTTCCCATGCATATAGACATGTTAAAAATAAATGTATTATAAATATTTGATAGATATCCAATGTCTGACATTCAAGGCACACTATGTAATGACAGGTGTTCTGTGTACAAAAAAATTACTCACCTGACATATAGTGTCTCTAGTGATGTAAGGCATGGACAACTGTTGTTATCTCATGCTCGTGCATTGGTTAGTTTCTCCCATGAGGCCTCAACTACTGATATCTATATGTAATGATGCATCATATAAGATGATATAACATCTAAATAGTTCTAGTATATTCAAAATAGGTGTTGAGACATGACTCCCTATCTTCTCTTGAAATGATTTATTACTTGATTTTGACCACATGAACTTAACATATTTCTTTGATAGACTAGTGATAGGTGAAGAAAGGTGTGATAATTCCAACATGAAACTCCTATAATATCAAGATATCACCAAGAAAATCTATATTTGAATCTTTTTCTTGGGATTATCTTAGGAAACTAGCACATGAACCCTTTCTTAGTCAATAGATACTCATTATTCTGATATTATATAACCCAAGAAGATAACATTTTCGATCCTAAGTGAAATGTAGAAATCATAGAATAGATTTAATGCACTCTCTATGTACTCTATATGATCTCAAGATGTTTGGAATATTTTTTAGAGTGTGTGAAAAAACAAAGTTGTCCCCCACAATGACCCTGAAAAAAGAAACAAGATAGGGATGGAAAAAAATATTCATTAGATCCATTAATAGGGCGAGAACATTCATAAGAGAGAGAGGAAAAACAACGTGCTCATAAAAAACATTAAAATTGATAAAACAATACATTGTATTTTTGATGCCTATACTCACACATGGTGATATCTTGACCTTAGGTCAATCATAGATATGACCCCAGCTTCACAGATCTGGTGGAAGAGACCATCTATTCCATGAATTGGATATCACTTCCCAATAATAAGCGAGTTAAATATTCATTAATCTTCTCATATATGTAAGGATTCATTTTTATTCTTGATGAAAAGCATGGGAAAAGACCCAAGAGGTTGTATTGGGATGTATAAACCCATTGGACATTAAATCCTATATCTACAGCTTGGGATCTTAATACTCTAAATGTTCCATCCTATATGGAGGAATGGACACTGGTGTTGCTCATGGAATAATCTTGATTGTAGAATCTACCTCAATCTTATGAGGTAATTTGGAAATCATTATTGTGAAAGACATACCTAATGTGATTCACTACTAGTGGGGAATAACATGATGTAGACCTTGATCCTCTGTGAAATGATTTTAAATCGTGGTGGTCACTCTACTTATCCCATGATTCTCTAGTCCTACTCTACTATCCTAGATATCCCACTCATCCTTTTGTAGAAAAATACTGCCCCTTAGTAATGTTAAGGATAACCTATTGGTATAACAATATACAAAATCCTAATAGATAACCAAAAAATCCATCCCAAGACTAATATAAAACCTTTTCATTTCGAGATATAAGTGGTTCTATATGAATGGTTAACTTTATACCTCAAGGGGACTATCCCTATATTAGAATATTCCCTCTATCCCACCTCTAACGATGTTTCTATAATAATTACAACCTATAAATAATGTAACCTCAGTTTGAGTCTCCCCATGATAGATATAGAGATAAAATATTTTGAAGAAACAATTTCAAATAATTTAGATATTGTAGTAGATTCTACAAATATAGTAACTCCTACTGTTTATGGTCTCATAACCGGATTCGAGGGTATTGACTATAGCACATGCAACATTCCTGATCCACAACACTGTGAAAAAGATAGACTTCTACGACCATAACTGATTTGTTAGTGTACTAGTGATCAAGGGTATGACTATTGTGGTCATGAAATCCTCCTCATCTAGTCCTTCTTGTTCCATTCCAACTCCCAGCCTGACATGGAATAAAAGAACCTAATCCTAAAGCTATATCTTGCATGGATCCTTTTCCACTAGAAGATGGTGTAAAATAATAATTAATCTATGATGATTCACCATTTGGACACAATCATGACACTCAAATGGGTCTTTATCACGATGAGGATTCAGGTTCCCCCATTTTCTACATAGATGGCACACAATGGATTTATTGATATAGATACTCTAGTTGTCACTGCCATGACGAGAGAGATCAAGGGAACATTTCCTGCCAACGAGAGGACTATTGTCCTACCTTGACACTGATCCTCTATACCCAGTGATATTTATATCACTTAGGATGTACATAGGGATAATTGACTAATAAACTATTCCATAAAAATGTTAGTAGGTGAATGGAATTCACCCACATACAAATGGAATACAGAATCTCTTCCTCAATTAATTTTGGACATGAAATCTCATCAACAACTAGATGCAGTGAAAACCATTGTAGATCAATCAAACATGAGGGAAACTCTTTAACTGTCATAGAATCCTGGTCAAGGTGCATGATCACCCTATCGATGAAAAATATTATAACCATAGTAATGAATTGATCCTTGAAGGTAGTATGGAAATCAACCCCAAACATACCCTAAGGAATACTATCCTGGTTAATGAAATATGAAAAACATTTGTACAAATCTCAAAACATGTATGTATCATGTTTGACCTTCCACTCAGGAGTCATATTCATATGATCAATGATATACCGAGAAGCCTCTACCCAGGACTCAGTAGCATGGGTACTGCCGTCCCTTTAGAAAGTAGAAGGGTGTTGCTCCTGTAAAACACAAGTTAGATTAGAAATCATTGAATCCACTCAAAGAGAACCATTCATATACAAAATCTGGAGTAAAAACTATCACAGACATTGGAATCAGTTCCCACGTCCACTACAGTTGGTGGCGCATGATGTGGCACATATAGAGGTATAACTTGCGGCTCATGTCCTCCCACATCTTGAAAATTATCGTAGCCAATTTCCAGGAATATGATATGACGATGTTGTGGCAGAATTGGTCTAAAATTTCCAATAATACACCATAGGAAAATCTTAAAATAAATATATATCATCATGACTAGAAACCGAACCGATGAAAACACAATACCAAAGGCATACTACACCAACTACCCGTGTATATGGATAATTATCAGAAAGTGATCAAGTATAAGTTTCATTTCATTTTACATTTAATTACTAGTTTCACTCCTTTATCATTCAGATACATGACCAAGTAGGAAAAGTATGTGAAACCATTTCATTTTAGATATCATGTTTCTCTTTATAAATGATAGTCTATCCCATTGAACCAATTCCCTTTTATCTTATCACTAAAAATTTCAACCATTTATTTATATCATAATGGATTCACTCAATATATTATTCATCCCAACCAATACGGTATCTCACACATCATGAATTGATACATTAAATCACTCAACAAAACCAATAGAATATCAAATTCCTAGGTTAACTATCACAACATCACTCAACAGTCCGAGGCATTTCAGGAAATAGATGTAGTGAAATAAACCTCTAGGGCATGTAAATATGAATGACATGGGAATTCCTGGTGCCTATATGATACAAGTGACAATGATCATTTCCCTCATCTCAATGGGCCAGGGATAAAATATAATTGCAATCATAATAATATTCAACAACACAGCACATCATATTCTTCACCCAATAGTGAAACAATATCAACTGTAACAAGAAAAACATAACAAGAATTATATTTTGGTTGACTTGGATTTTACCCTAGTAATACTTTTGAAATTCCCAATAACAACATATTACCATGTGTCATAACATTTTTAATCTCTAATATAGTGTCTCCAAATAGAAAATTAAGAATGTAAAACATTCCCCTTTGATACCACATTGTGACATACCTGACCCTAATGCAACTTAATAGGTTCCCCAAACCTAGTGGGCCACATGGCCACAATCACATCTTCCCAAATAGAAAATCCTATAGACTAGTAGGTAGGGACTATGGTTTGTCTATAAATATAATATTACCTCATTACTATAGTATATCACAATGGATAAATAATAACATAGTAATATTGAAGAATAAATATTAGTAAACAGCGGAAGAAGTCTAAAGAAACAAATAGACAAGGATACGAATCAATGATTGAACTGAAAAACAAATGATTATATGTCATGTCACTATAAAACAAGAAAATATGGATACAATTTAGTTGGAAAAAAATGTTTCATAAAAGTATGATGTATATCAATAGACTATCGCAAGATTCTTGATCTCTCTTTAGGTCATCTGTTATCATGATTCATCCAAAACTGTAAGCAATCAAGTGTTTGAAGATGTATGTTTCCCTTTTATCAACCCATTCATTTATGTAATTTACTATGTGGACCAAATTACACCTCAAGAGGGTTTGAGATAAATCTTAGTGGGTTTCCAACAATGGTGTATATAATATATCACCCATATAATGTAAATTTATCAGTGTGAAAACATTCATATATAAAGTAATTTAGTAAAATGTAACTAAGTATCCAAGAACATTCTCCATCCCTCAATAAATGTATATACATGTAAACATCATTATTTTATTGTTACTAGTTTATAAATATGTGACATGTTTAAAATAGTGAATGATCTAATATGTAACTAGGAAACCTATAATGATATTTAATAATGAAGTTCCATGGTAATATCCAAGAATCTTAGTCCTCAAGGGTTGTCAACTCAGAAATGATTGTTTTCTGGATAAGGGGTAATATTTTTTTCAAGTAGAATAATCCAATTAATTCCATAATAAGACACTTACATAGTCAAAGGACTTCATCCAAGGTAAAATAGGGATAAGCAATGATTGGTCCTGATGACATTGACAATGGAAACTATATTTCAATAATGGATCCATGAAGTGTATACAAACCAGGTGTAAATATTTTTGAAGGGATCCAATGATGTATTACCAAGCATCAATTGTTATATAATGATTGGGATCCATGTGTGTTTCGTCTAAATAAAGTCGCATCCTGGAATCAGAATGGGGTTCTCGAGTGCTCAAGGCATTCACTATGGAATACAAGGAGAGATCGAGTAAAAAAATATAATTTGATAATGATGTACATGATATTTCATAATGCTTAAACTACTCACTTTTATTAGTGAGATAATACTAATTGAGCATGAAACCATTTAATTAAGTCACAATTAATCAATAAGGTTGTTTGAATCAGGCCTTGAATTTAATTATTGTGACAAGGTCAAGTACAATGACACCATTCATTTAATCCATTTAATAAATTTAAAAATATCAATTATCATTCTAATACATTCCTATAACATGGTAAGGGGTGCTATTCAAATGATACCTAATATTAAATTAAATTTAAAATGCCATTTTATAAAAATGGTATAACTATCAATTTTTATTTCACATTTAATTATCTAATTAAAGAACATAACATGTGTAGGTCAAGATGTGATCATACATGGTACTTTCCATTATGAAATTCAAAAATATATAATATTCCATTCAATATCTGAAATCTGATCATTAGAATTGTCATGCCATGGCACACATTAACAATAACTCAAACGTGTCAAAACACCAAAATGAAAGAAATGGAAAATCCTCATATGTGGTATGGATAGACATATGGGCATAACCACTCCCAACTAATAAAATATTTAGTAATAGAACAACAAGAATGTTCTAATGATTATAATCATGTCATATAAATTCAATAAATGGTAAACTATGAAATCAGCGGGGCCCATATGATAATTTTAAACTCAAAAAACATGAGGGATATATTATAGACTACCCACCTTAAGATTTTCATAAACTCATCCACCAATATCAACCACTAATTTGTAATTTAATTAATTAGATCTGAGAAAGATTTAAAAATTTCCCACACCTCAATAACAAGGTAGAGGGTAAGAGACAAGAAGAACATATCAAACATACTCAACTCCATACACTTTTTCATCCAATGTGATGAATAGAAGTTTGAATGGGTCCTAGATGAAGGAAATATATTGATCCCTAGATTTGGAATTCTAAAAGCACCAATATGATAGAAATGTAAGGTAATCTCATTGGAAATCGTATTTGGGAAGAAATAGGGCATAATTATATCATTACGGGCAAAATGGTAAAATTGTCCAAAATATTTCCAGTGCACGGTTTTCCTACTTGATCACCAACCATGAATGAGAACCTATGAGATTTTTAATACAACATGGTTATGCAACAAGGTTGTGGAAAACTATTCTCTAACCATACGATATGGATTTTCTAAAAAATGAATACCATCTGCACGTTTAAATATAATAGTGTTGTCACACCCATCACCTTTAAATGAGTTTTTCTTTATTTTTCTCTGATTCAGGTAGTGCGTGGTTAAGCCCGACATAAAATTTGAGGTTTTTATTTAAAAAAATAACTCTTTTAATGGTCTTGATTGTGTCCAGCGCATCGCAGTTGAAGTCGTGCAACCTCGCTCCGGTCGCCGTGCAACCCCGCCGGATTAACCACACTTCCTTCTCGGTGCATGATTAATTAATTAATTATCAATGTAATTAAGTTAAATGGTTAATAAAAGATATAAATCGAAATTTGTTAAAGATGATAGTTTATTATATTTATTACTATTATCATCTTTTTTCCTATTAAAAATTTTATGGGCCGCGCGGAGTAACCGCGTAATTGCCCGACTCTTTAAAAATAAAGTTGATCAAACGAGGTTTAAAAAAAATTCATGATAATGAATATAGTTTTTGTTGTTATTATTATTATTATTATCATTATTATTATAGTTGTTGTAAGTTTTATTCTATTAACACCAATTTATAATTATAAATACTTTTAAGTATTAGATTTTTAGTTTTATTACTATTGTTTTTATTTTATTTTATATTATTTTTCTTCCCCTTTTCATTCTTATTTGTTGGGGTTTTTATTTATCGTATTATTTTCTTTGTATTTTATTTTCCCTTTATTCATTTTTTTCTTCTTTTCTTTTTATTCATTCTCTTTTTTTTATCCCTCTTCCTCACACTCTCTATCTCCCCTGTCACGCAAGGCCCCCCTTCCCGATTTTCATTTTGCTCCGCCCCATTTTTTTCCCCAACGCACCAGACCTCACCCCTAGAATACCCTAGCGTCGTCGGCTCGTTTTCCCCCATGCTCCCTCATCTTCCTCACCGGAGCACATCTCCTCTTCCGGACCGACATCACCATGCCATGCCTCCATCCGGCTCACCTCGGGCTGCCTTCACTAGTCGCAATGTCACCCCCACTTCCCGAAAAACCGAGCGACGCCACACCCTCACATGACTACCTCCCTCTCGGCCGAACCTTCCGGCAGACCCCCTCCCCTGGCTTTCCCCTCCGACGCGGCCACCTCCGGCGCATCCTCCTTCGGCGCGGTGCCCTCTTGCGTGGACCATCCCATCCCCTTCGCTCCTCGTTGGACTGGCTACAACCGAACCACACCATCACCCGACCGGCCTCCCTTGCGCCACCTCCCTCTCGGCCGAGCCACCCGACTACCCCCTCACCTCAAATCACAGTATGCACCACCCCTGGCCGCACCCCCTTATACAGCCGATGCTTCTTTCCGGTGACGAAACCGAACGACACCCGACCCTCAAACCCTAGTCGCTCCCTGCTGCCCTTCTATGATCCTCCCATTCGGCGGTGCCTCTTTGGCCTCCTTACTCATGCATGAATCCTCCCATTAGCCACCTCACTACCTTTTTCCACCTTCACACAGCAGCATTTCCCTCTTTTCAGGCTAATTTTCTAGTGTGGCTCACCACCGACGGTCTTCCCCTTGCCCGGTTGTACATTCATACCATTTCTATAGGTGCGTTATGCCTCGGTTGTTCGCTCTTTCAATTTTATTAAGCTGCTGTTAGAGTTTTGGTTTGACCTTTTTTCAATTTTGGTGAAATTGGATTGATGTTTTGATGCTAGAGTTCATTTCAGTTGATTGCAGCGAATTTGGTGCGCGATTGGTGTTTGCGCGTCATGTTGCAAAGTTTTTCTACATTCCAGGTAGGTGGTTCCACGTATTATTATTAATTGAAAAGTTTATTTGCTTAATTAATTAATTTAGAAAGTTTACTAATAAGTTTATGCGGTGCGCAATGAATTTTTACTTGAGGTTTAGTATGTTTTAATGTGGTTACTAGTGTGTTAATATGGAATGAGTATGTTGCTATGAAGATCCCTGTCGAACTGCTTTCTAGAGTTTCATAAGTTGTGCAGTTTGTTTTGTTAGAATGTGAAAAGGGTGTGAATGGTGTTTTGGGCGTAGCTTCTCTATGTGTTTTGTCATAAGTGAACATTTAATGAGTCTTTTGTGTTTAATTTCTTGCGGCGTATTTTGAAATGATTTGAAAAAAATTTCTGGTAGTTTGTTTAATTATAGCAATGGTCTTTTTAACTGGGCCGATGGTTTTCTTTAATTGTGTGCGTAATGCAAGTTGTGTTTCTAAGGTGACGTCATGTGCATATGGTCATGTAAGGGGGGTTTGGGTCATCTAGGTGCGTAAAGTAGTGGTTTTTCCCTAAAAAATGTATTTATGAAAATTTGGATCATTTTATTAAATAATTATTAAAGATGAAAATTTTGTTTTGACTGCATGGTGTAAGGGTTTTCAGTGTTTAAATTCATGCGATATAGGTTGAAATTGTTTAATAAATTATTTTAATGGATTGTTTAACTTTGAAAGTGTTTTCTTTGACCACACTGTAATTTTAACTAGTCTTGTAAGTAGTGAAATTTTAGTTTGAAATGTTTTTAATGTGCGTATTCTTCCAAAATGGTATTTCTGAGTGAGAGTAGTGGTTTTTGGCATGTGCGGTTTCTTGTTTTATTTGGATTCATAAATATGACATGTGACAAGAACTTGAAATTTTTTTGAGCACAATTTGGGATGCCCGGGTAGCTAGGAAGGTAGACTAGACTAGTGGGCTAGTGTTCTGGAGGTGACTTGACTTAGTTTCACTAGCAGGACTGACGATTGCAACACTAACTAAACATATGCTATTCTGAGGGTCGTGGTCTTCTAAGCCATGTTTTCTGAGGGTCTTGGCCTTCTAAGACATGTTTTCTGAGGGTCGTGGCCTTTTAAGCCATGTTTCACCGAGACACGATGTTATAGGGACCCAAGCTAGCTAACACCCATGCGACCTCTCCCGTATTAGTTCTCATTGGTTAATTTACACTCATCAGTGTGTCACTTTGGTTATTTTAAAAGTAAGTGTGTGTGTGTGCACATGTGTTTTAATTTAAACTATTTCTTTTTAAAACTATTTTCTCTAAACCTGTTTTCTCTAAAGTTGTTCAAGATTTTAGTTCTTTTCTTTAATTAAAGTTTCAAATGTATTTTTTCATTAAATAATTATGTGTGGAACCTTTTCATGGTGGAATCCTACTGGGATTTTATCACACACACTACATATACCCTTGGGTGTATGTAGATTTTGATACTTCTACATTCCAGGTTGTGACTTCGTGCTCAGCGATGGTGGTTCAGCTTGCAGTTGGTCTTTTCATGCAGAGCAGAGCTGGTGTGACCTCTCTTTTTCCAGGAGGTTTGAGTATGAGTTTTAGTTTCCGCTGTCGTCTTTTCTTTTTAGTTCTTGGTTCGAGTTATAGACTTAAAAAAATGTTCATAGTTTAAAGGCGTGTTTAGTTGTTTATTTCTAGTTTCCGTTTATTTATCTAGTCAGTTGTTTTTTGTTTACTATTTTGGGTAAAATCGTTCTTACTTGTTACTTATGATACCTGGGCACTTGTTCCAACCCTTGGGTATCGAGAACGCCCTTCGGGCCATGTCGCGGACCAGGTCGGGCGCCGTGTCGGATGGCAACCTAGCTTGGTTCGTGACAAAATGGTGTCAGAGGGCAAGGTTTTCTCTCTTGGGTCGTTTTCTTTTGAGATAGAGTCAGAGTAGACCAAAATCAAGGTTGTCGAGACTCGACGTCCTGGCTACGAGTAAGGTGTCTTTCCAACACACATCATGACGGGACTCAAGTTACCAAAGTATGTTGAGGTTTGTCTGTTTTTTTGGTCCTTACGGATAATCTTGTCTAAAGGAAATGAAAATGGGTAAGGTCAGTGGTCTTACTGAGCTCGCAGGGTCTGGCAAGCCATGTGGAGCTAGGGACGCTGTCCTAGAATACCCTCTGTGGCCATGGCGTGACTGGCCTATGGCCGCCAACCATACGTTCCAGTCACCCGCTGACACAAGTTTTCTCTTGCGTCATTTCTCGTCTCCTTGTTTTGGATTCGTGGGAATTTGTTTTTTTAGTAAAAAAAATTTGGTCTTGGAATTTTTTTTCAAATGAAATGCCCTAAAAATGAAATGGTGTGTGAGGTTTGAAAAGTGTGGGTTGGATGTTTTGGTTTTGAAAAATGGAAAGGTTTTGTTTTGATCTTTGGCGCTCTCATGGGAAAACACATGCATGAGTGTATACAAAAATGGAAATGGTTATTGACATGATCGGATGAGTTCCTGGATGGACATAAGGTGGGTGCCAGTGCGGCACGAGAACATGCATGTGTGAGGCTCATGGGACGCCATTGGTGTTTGTGTGACCCACTGACTTTTCTTATTTTCAAAATGTTTTGTTAATGGAAATCATGGTGTATTTAAATAACCGTTGATTGTGTGGTGTGTACTTGTATTTTTGAAAGGTTGGACATGAGGCGTTTCATGTTGAGAATCCTTTTAACTGATTTGTGTATTGAGTTTAAATTCTTATTTGTAAGCTGGTATGCAAGCGTGTGGTTAGTAAATTCTTTTGAAGAGTACATCGGGGAGCCCTTGCAGTGGTCCCCCCCCCCCCACATGTTTAGTGTTCTCTTGCTGTATGTATTGGCCATTGGACCAGTTTGATTGGGTCCATGGTTCTTCTTGGCTACTGTACGCCCCCCCCCCCCCCATAAAGCGTTGGCATGTGATGGACATACGGCTACGGGTAAATCGCCGTTGGCCGACCCTCCAGTTGGTCAGAGGAATCTCTTACTGAATTCTAGAATTTAACTCACCCCTCGTTTTTGCAACTAAGCAGATCCTCTCGCAGTGGGATGACAGATGCGAGGGGAGTTGAAGGGAGTTTTGGTCATTTGAGTTGTCCGATTCGTCGGGTATGAGGTTTGAAATCGTTGTGTCTGAAGTTCCCCTAGAAATAGTGAAAGGAATTCCAATGGGGAAAGTTGAAGGCGGTTCAGAATTATTAGTGTTGACCAATGTGTGGAAGGGCTTTGTAGTACTTTTATTGTCTGTAAGGGTCGTGTTTGGTGACATCTTGTAACTTGAGGTCCCTTTGATAGTAAACGGTTGTTTGGAAGTGGTAAAGGAGATTCTAGTTGGAAAAAGGTGGAAGAAACCCAAAGTTGTTGGTGAGGTTTATCATTCTAAATTACCTCTGGTCTTTGGTTTGTTTCGTTTAAGAGAAGGTTCGTGTTAGGCTACTAGTTTGGCAGACCCAGTCGTATGAGGCTTCTATGGTCGTTTGCAGGAATCACGTGTTGTTCAAGATGCAGTTTAAAGTCTTTCTCAATGTAATGCTTCTCTTGACAACAATGATCGTTCTCGGCGACGATTTATGGTGTCATGTTCTCATTCAGTGTAACAAGGGATGATTCACGTGTACCATTTAAGCTCTCATTCAGGTGAATGCTCAGTGTGAGATTAATTGGATGTTATGGTGTGTTGTGTCTGATGGTGTTTCCTTAGGTGCAGTATGATTGCGTGTGACACCAAAAAATAAAAGCTACATTCGGGAGTCTTCCATGCCTGACTATGAGGAAGAAGATGCTTCAAACATCAGGGCTCCAACCATAGGCCCTGAAGTGAAGCTGGCGCGTGGTCAGGAACCCCGAGAGTGTATGAGACCCCGACATTATTTCTGTCATCGTTGTTGAAAGTGAAAGCAGCTTAAATTTTTTTTCTAGGGTTGTTCTGCTCCAAACGAACCGTCTGGTTGCATAAGGTTTTCGTGACCATGTAGAGGTGTGTTCGTCTCGTTTCCTTAATGTCTTGGGGGTTGCGTCCCACTAGATGCAATCACTTTATTTTATAATGCTCATCCCGGGATTTGGATGTGTCGGTCTGGTCTTAGGTCATGGTTTTGATGCCCGGGTGGTCAGGCCCCTCCCTCCCCGCCCCTTGTGGTGGGGTGTTTGGTCACCGTCGAGAATTTTTCAATGTTCTGTACCCTATGCTCGTTCTAATGGCGGTGAGACCCATGATGGGTCTCACGCAAAGGTCTCTAGAATAAATCGGTGTTGGCCTTTCCTTAATGGTGGGGAGTCCGGCCGAACCTCCCCATGTTGGTTTTCTAGTATCGTCTTGGGCGTTGGTATGTTCTTAATGGTGGGGGGACCCACATTGTGTCTTACACGAATGTCTCTATAATGAATCAGTGCTGGAATTTTCATTAATGTCGGGGAGTCCTCTCGAACCTACCTGTATCGGTTTTCCAGTCTCGTTTCAAGAGTCAGTGAGTTCCTAATGGTGGAGAGCCCCTACGGCCTCCCCATGTTGATCTTTTTCATCTATTACTAAATAGGGCATGGTGATAAGTGATGAGAGTGTTCTGTGGATGTGGTTTGACCTTCTCTGTTGATTCCAACCAAATAGTGTGGTTTTCGTTTAATAATGTTTGAGTTGTTTCGTCTTCTGAGGTTGGTTTCCGCGGGTGCGAGAGTCTTTTTCCTTGATCAGTTAACTGGAGGCGTTCTAGCTCTTCGGGGTGAGCGACACATATCAAAAAGTATTTATATGATTTTCTCAAATTTGTATTTGAGTCACTTTCTCTGAGCACGATGGGTTTCCCTCTTCTTTCTTGTTGTTTGTGGGAATCTTCTTTGAACCTCAAGGGGGTGTCGTTCCCTACTTTATGTCTTGACCTTAGTTGAGGATTTTTAGGGATGGAAAACTTTATAGTGGGGAGAATTGTCATACCCATCACCTTTGAATGAGTTTTTCTTTATTTTTCTCTGAGTCAGGTAGTGCGGGGTTATGCCCGACTTAAAATTTGAGGTTTTTATTTAAAAAAATAACTCTTGTAATGGTCTTGATTATGTCCAGTGCGTTGCGGTCAAAGCCGTGCAACCTCGCTCCTATCGTTGTGCGACCCCACCCGATTAACCACACTGCCTGCTCGGTGCACGATTAATTAATTAATTATCAAAGTAATTAAGTTAAATGGTTAATAAAAGATTTAAATCGAAACGTGTTAAAGATGATATTTTGATTGTATTTATTACTATTATCATCTTTTTTTCTATTAAAAATTTTATGGGCCGCGCGGAGTAATCGCGTAATTACCTGACTCTTTAAAAATAAAGTTGATCAAATGAAGTTTAATCAATATTTTTAATGATAATGAATATTGTTTTTGTTATTATTATTATTATTATTATCATTATTACTATATTTTTTGAAATTTTTATTCTATTAACACCAATTTATAAGTATAAATACTTTTAAGTATTAGATTTTTAGTTTTATTATTATTGTTTTTATTTTATTTTATTATATTTTTCTTCCCCTTTTCATTATTATTTGTTGGGGTTTCTATTTATCGTATTATTTTGTTTTAATGTTATTTTCCCTTTATTCTTTTTTTTCTTCTTTTCTTTTTATTCTTTCTCTTTTTTTATCCCTCTTCCTCACCCTCTCTATCTCCCCCATCACGCAAGGCCCCCCCTATCTGATTTTCATTTTTCTCCGCCCCATTTTTTCCCCCGTCGCGCCAGACCTCTCCCCTGGAATACCCTAGCGTCGTCGGCTCATTTTCCCCCTGCTCCCTCATCTTCCTCACCAGAGCACATCTCCTCTTCCGGACCGACATCACCCTGCCCTGCCTCCTTCTGGCTCACCTCGGGCTGCCTTCACCAGCCGCAATGTCACCCCCACTTCCCGAAATACCGAGCGACACCACACCCTCACACGACTGCCTCCCTCTCGGTCGAACCTTCCGGTAGACCCTCTCCCCTGGCTTTCCCCTCTGGCATAGCCTCCTCTGGGGCATCCTCCTTCGGCGCGGCGCCCTCCTGCATGGACCGTCCCATCCCCTTCGCTCCTCGTTGGACTAGAAACAACTGAACGACACCATCTCCCGACCGGCCTCCCTTGCGCCACCTCCCTCCCGGCCGATCCACCCGACTACCCCCTCTCCTCGAATCCCAGTGCACACCTCCCCTGGCCGCACCCCCTTCTACTGCCAGTGCTTCTTTCTGGTGACGAAACCAAACAACACCCTGCCCTCAAACCCTAGTCGCTCCCTGCTGCCCTTCGATGATCCTCACGTTCGGTGGTGCCTCTTTGGCCTCCTTACTCATGCATGAAGCCTCCCATTAGCCACCTCATTGACTTTTTCTACTTCGCACCGCAGCACTACTCTCTTTTCAGGCTAATTTGCTAGTGCGGTGCACCACCGACAGTCTTCCCCTTGCCTGGTTGTACATTCGCACCATTTCTATAGGTGTGTTATGCCTCGGTTGTTTGTTATTTCAATTTTATTAAGCTGCTATTAGATTTTTGGTTTGACGTTTGTTTCAATTTTGGTGAAATTGGATTGATGTTTTGATGATAGAGTTCATTTGAGTTGATTGCATGGAATTTGGTGCGTGATTGGAGTTTGCGCGTCATGTTGCAAAGTTTTTCTACATTACAGGTAGGTGGTTCCACGTATTATTATTAATTGAAAATTTCATTTGATTAATTAATTAATCTAGAATGTTTACTAATAAGTTTGTGTGGTGCGCAATGAATTTTTACTTGAGGTTCGGTATGTTTTAATGTGGTTACTAGAGTGTTAATATGAAATGAGTATGTTGCTATGAAAACCCATGTCGAACTGCTTGCTAGAGTTTCATAAGTTGTGTAGTTTATTTTGTTAGAATGTGAAAATGGTGCGAATGGTGTTTTAGGCATAGAGTCTATATGAGTTTTGTCATAAGTGAACATTTAATTTGTTTTTGGTGTTTAATGTCTTGAGGCGTATTTCGAAATGATTTGAAAAAAATTTCTGGTAGTTTGTTTAATTATAGCAATGGTCTTTTTAACTGGGCCGATGGTTTTCTTTAATTGCGTGTGTAATGCAAGTTGTGTTTCTGAGGTGACGTCATGTGTGTATGGTCATGTAAGGGGGGTTTGGGTCAGCTAGGTGCATAAAGTAGTGGTTTTTCTCTAAAAAATGTATTTATGAAAATTTGGATCGTTTTATTAAATAATTATTAAAGATGAAAATTTTGTTTTGATTGCATGGTGTAAGGGTTTTCGGTGTTTAAATTCATGCGATATAGGTTGAAATTGTTTAATAAATTCTTTTAATGGTTTGTTTAACTTTTAAAGTGTTTTCTTTGACCACACTGTATTTTTAACTAGTCGTGTAAGTAGTTCAAATTTAGTTTGAAATATTTTTAATGTGCGTATTCTTCCAAAATGGTTTTTCTGAGTGAGAGTAGTGGTTTTTGGCATGTGCGGTTTCTTGTTTTATTTGGATTCATAAATATGACATGTGACAAGAACTTGAAATTTGTTTGAGCACAATTTGGGAATCCCGGGTAGCTAGGAGGGTAGACTAGACTAGTGGGTTAGTGTTCTGGAGGTCACTCGACCCAGTTTCACTAGCAGGATTGACGATTGCAACACTAACTAAACATATGCTATTCTGAGGGTTCTGGTCTTATAAGCAAAGTTTTTTGAGGGTCTTGGCCTTCTAATCCATGTTTTCTGAGGGTCGTGGCCTTTTAAGCCATGTTTCACCGAGACACAATGTTCTAGGGACCCAAGCTAGTTAACACCCATGCAGCCTCTCCCGTATTAGTGCTCATTGGTTAATTTACAATCATCAGTGTGTCACTTTGGTTATTTTAAAAGTAAGTGTGTGTGTGTGTGTGTGCATGTGTTTAAATTTAAATTGTTTCTTTTCAAAACTGTTTTCTCTAAACCTGTTTTCTCTAATGTTGTTCAAGATTTTAGATTCTTTTCTTTAATTAAAGTTGAAAATGTATTTTGTCATTAAATAATTATGTGTGGAACCTTTTCTTGGTGGAATCCTATTGGGATTTTTTCTCAAACCCTAGATACACCCTTCGGTGTATGTAGATTTTGTTACTTCTGCATTCCAGGTTGTAACTTCGTGCTCAGCGATGGTGGTTCAGGTTGTAGTTGATCTTTTCATGCAGAGCAGTGCTGGTGTGACCTCTCTTTTGTCGGGAGATTTGAGTATGAGTTTTAGTTTCTGTTGTCATCTTTTCTTTTTAGTTCCTGGTTCGAGTTGTAGACTTAAAAAATGTTCATAGTTTAAAGGCATGTTTGGTTATTTATTTCTAGTTTCAGTTTATTTATCTGGTCAGTTGTTTTGTGTTTACTATTTCGGGTAAAATCGTTCCTACTTGTTACTTATGATACCCGGTCACTTGTGCCAACCCGTGGCGATCGGGGACGCCCTTTGGGCCATGTCACGGACCAGGTCGGGCACCGTGTCAGATGGCGACCCAGCCTGGTTCGTGACAAGTGTTCCCTAACTACATGGTTTTCTCTAACAATGAGACATGGCCATATTTTTCAAAAAAAATATTCCCGAATCTGAACAAGCCCCAAAATCCTTTAAGACTATCATTCAATCAGAAAACATCCAAATATGGTTCAAATTAAATAATTATATCAAAATGTATTTGATTCATACCTGAGTAAAAAACTGGGTTGTTAGAGATGGTCATAGTTTTCTGGTTAATAAGAAAATCCATTATATAATAGAATGGTTTTTCGATGTTGGTCATGGTTTTGAAATTTTATACAGTGAATTCAAATTAGTTCAAATTTCATTAGGATATAAATATCTATATAATAACTAATGTGTTGTGGTTTTCTAAAAATTTTTGTTCAATTATTTAGTATTGTGTTGTCTGTTGTGGTCTTAGGGGACCTCCTTTCGTAATATTGATCATGCTCTAAGCACAAAAAAAGGAGAATAGAATGTCATGGGATATCAAAAGGATAACATTTAGGTAATATAGGATAAAATTTACTTTGGATGTTTACATATTGTATTTATAAAATCATTTTATTTCCCTAGGTTTCTTGTTTCATTCATTATAAATTGAATATAAAATAAATCATAAAAGACACATATCAAATTAATAACAAATTATTCAATAATAATAGTACATTACAACAAAATTCCATGATAAAAAAGTATCACATTCCTTGGATTATTATATATCCATATTAATTACATCCCTTAAAAGTGAATAAAAAAATTTAAAATAAATATAAAATAATGATTTATTTATAATTTTGAAATATCATGTATCATCTATACCCTTGAATATCAATTTTATAATAATTAAACCTAAAATTTGAAAAAAAACACCACAAATGGTTAAATGAATTCAAAAAATTGAATCAGGACATAGAAATTAGTTAATGGGGGTGTATCTTGTAATGAATTTTGAAATAGTTACATTGTAAAATATTTAAATTAAAGAAGAAGATGTAAAATAGGGAAAATGAGAAGGCAAAAAGTTTGAATTATAAAATATGTAGTTAAAAAATATATATGTAATTTTTAGGTGTGATATTCAATATGACACAGATTTTTGTTACTAATCTCCACTAACTCCAATGTAATTCCATGATTACCCTTCACCCATCTCATGATTCAAAAGAAATGCTAATCAATTTCAACATTTAAATGATCTTTTTACTACATATACCAGAAAAATACTTCTATTCATTTTTCTCAAGAATTCCTTCTCAATTTTTTGGTCCTAAATTTCTCTCTCAGTTTTAGTAACTATTGTTTATAACTTTCAGGTATTTTTCCTTCATTTTTTTGAATCGATCAAAGAACAAGACACATTTTGTTAAAAAATGATATAATAACTACATGAGTCTTAAGTAAGGTATTTTTTTACAATCATTATCATAATGAGAAAGAAACACAACCAGAAAGTCATCCTTACAAATTATGTCCTGGTTGATTCCATTGTTAGTAAGACCATCAGCAACCATGTTCACTTCATGATATCTGTGTGTGGAAATGATGTTAAACCCTCTATGTGAATCAAGTAATTTAATCCATCGGGTGGTCAGAGGCCAGGAAAGATACATCACACCCTCCCAAATGGCATGAACTATAGTGGTTGAATCACATTCAATCCAAATATTGTTCCAGCCCTTTTTCTTAGCAAAGCTGATGACATGTATCACCCCCATCAATTATTCCTCTAGAGACAAAGCAATACCACAACCACCAAAGAAGCACCCAAGACACTGACCAAGGTGGTTTTTTAAGGTAGCACCACATCTCGCAGGTCTTTTATTGCCTTTGGAAGCACCATCCACATTCACATTGATCCATCCTGGTAGAAGGGTTTGCCAGAAAACCTCAAAATTATGCCTCAGATGATTGTAGAGACCATCAATTCGAAGTTGATGAAGGATCTCAAAGTCACTAACAGTGTTGTCACAATGATATTTTTGTATCGAAGCGTCCTCCTTAATTGCAATGAGAACTCACGTCCGACCTGCATTAAGATTGAATAAGTAATTGTTGTGGAGAATAGCATTCCTATCATACCAGATCACATGGAGATGTTCGGAAACAATAGTGATGAAGAGGTTCCAAATTTGTTGATAGAGATGTAGATCCACACAGTGTTTTATTTTCATGCTAAAACTATTAGTGAGGATCCATCTGCAGTAAAAAATGTCAGCTATATAATTCTAAAGAGCAGAAGCTATAGAACAAGATAAGAACAAATGGTTATTATCTTCTCTCTATTGATGACAGAAGGAACACCTGGAGAAATTTTGGACCCCAAAATCCTACAGACAGACCTCGGTGGGGACACGGTTATAGGCGAGACTCCAAACAAGAGTAAACATTGAGGGTGTAATCCAAGTTTTGTCAAAAGATTTAAGCAAACAAAAATCAAGATCAAATTTTGAAAAAGTTTGGTTATAGAATCTTTTAGTATCAAGAATACCATTGTGGGAAGGCTCCCAGATAAGGAGATCCTTAGAATTCGAAAAGGAGTATTTATCAATCACATGGAATATGTTATGAGGAATATTGCAGAAACCAGCTTGCATAGAATCTTTTATAGAAGTATTGGTATTATCAGGAATATAAGTAGTAGAGAGCATAGAAATAAGGGGGCTGCTGACCCAATTATCTAACCAAAAGTTCATGGAGGAGTGCATGCTAACCATCTATCTATAGTTATTCATAATATTAGAAAAATAATTCTTAATGGCAGGCCAGATAGAAGAATTAATGTAGTTCAAATTTCCCTTCATTAACATCATGAGAAATACTTTTTTTAGAAAAGAAATGGAGTCCGAATTGTTATGGATTATCCTCCAGGTGAGTCTTTCTTGAAGGGAATCATTGAAAAGTATGATATTTTTAATGCCAAGACCACCTTTCTCAAACGGTTTACAACAGGTAGCCTAGGAGATGGTGACTAACATCCTTTCAAGAATGATGCCTATCCATTCAAAAAAAATTATGTAAACCTTGATTTTCTTCAGATGACCAACTGGCCATTTGTAGACAATCATCGAATACACCAACATCGAGAAAATAGTATACTTCACCAGTTATATCCTACCATCCATTGAAAAGGACATAACCTTATAGGGGGAAATTTTTTTAATGATCTGATCAACCACGTTGGGAAACAACATGGATTTGGGTCTACCCCAAAAGATAGGAACTCCTAGTTAGGTGAAGGGTAAGGATCCTCCATTTATGGCTAAAATTTTAATGATATTATTTTTTCTAGAAGAAGAAAAACAATTTCCAAATAAAACATAATATTTATTCCAGATTATAAACCGACAAGAAGTTTTTTCATTATGAGACAAAGTATCTTTTAAGATTCGGATATGATTTTTGTCTCCATTGACAAAGAAAATGATGTCATCAGTATAAAAAATATGAGTAGGGATATTTAAATTTCTATAATCCTGGATAGGTTTGAACTTGTTTTGATCTACAAGGTTAGTGATCATTCTTATTAGATAATCCTCCACAATAGAAAAAAGGATGGAAGATAGGGGATCATCTTGTCTGAATCACTTGGAGCATTTAAAGTAACCCTTAGGGGATCCATTGACAAGGATAGAGATATGGGCCTAAGTAAATAAGGTATTTATCCTATTGATGAAAGTGAAATTAAAACCAAAGTACTGAAGAAATTTTAATATGAATTCCCAATCAATTGTATCAAAATCTTTCCTAATATCAAGCTTAATGGAAATGTTGCCCGCTCTGACAACCTTATTGAAGGAATTGGTACATTAAGAGGCTAGGAAAATTCAATATTGTAAAGATCTCCCTTTGATGGAAACAAATTGATTCCAATAAACAATTATTTTGGATAGAATCGACAGTCTATTTGAAATAAATTTAGTAATAATTTTGTAAATATAATTAATAAGAGCAATTGGTTGGAAGAGATGATCTTCATAGGTGTTATCTACCATAGGAATAAGAGTAATAAATTGAGAATTTATACCATGAGGAATATTACAATTAGAGAAAAAGGAATAAACAAGTTTTCAAACGTCTAAGTGAATAATCTCCCAGTATTGTGGGAAACAAATTATCAAAGCCATCAGGGCCTGGGGCACTATCCAGATTATGGTTGAAAATAGTGTATTTGATTTCATGATCAAGCAGAACGCTGAGAAGAAAACATTGTCTTCCTCATTCACCATCACTAGAATAACCTCTCTGAGGAGGTCTTTGTTGATGATTGGTCCATTGAAAATACTATCAGAGTAAGATATCACAAGATTTTCAATGCCTTATTCCATGTAAATGATGATATCATTATCCTTAAGAAGAGCATGGGGTTTGCAAACATTTCTGATACGTTGAAGAGAACTGTAGAACATCATATTCCTATCACCATCTGCAAGCCATTTAGTTTTAAAAATTTGTTTTTGTATGTTATCCTTAATAGTAAGGAGAGAATTAAGTTTCATGGAAGTGTTTATTTAAATCATAGGATCCAAGGAAAAATTAGAGCTAGTGGAAGAGGATTTAATTTGGATAAGATCATGCTCATGTTTGGAAATTTCCTTGTCAATTTTTTTATATTTATCACTACACCAACATTTAAGACATTTCTTGAGATGCTTCAATTTGCTGACACAAGAAAAAGCATCATTGAGATACTTCATAGAATCCCAACACTTTTTTATTATTTCAAAACATTCCCGATCATCCAACCAAGTGGTGTTGAATCTAAAAGGAAGATTGGATTTCACCTTTTTGGTGAAAAGTCTGACAGGAATGGGATGATGGTTCGCATTGAGTTTGGGCATAGTGGTGCTAGAAATGGTGTCCCTAGAGTCAAGGGCAGGGATATTTGTGATGGCCCTATCGAAGTTACTAGAAACAACCCTATTGTAATTTCTTTTATTCCATGTGAACATTCACCATTGAGATTAATTTCTAAAAGGTCACAGTCTTGAATTGTAGTTTTAAATTTCGTGGAGGAAATGAGAGAGTGGGATGGTCCAATTTTTTCACAAGATGACAGAATAGCATTAAAATCACCAATAACAAACCAGGGATCCTGAATAGTATTAGCTAGACTAAAAATATAATGCCATAGGGTTCTTCTGTCCTAATATCTGTTCTTGGTATAGATCATGGTACATAAAATATGAGAATCATTTAGGGAAAAATCTCAAGTGAACAATTGTTCAATGATTTTTAAAACATACACATTTTGTACGGAAACATGATAAAAACCCCATAGAGATTAAATAGAACTCTCCTCCTTGGAATCACCAAAAAAAGTATAACCATAAGTACAAAGTTTCATAAACTTCAATGAAAAACTAGTTTATGGTTCAACAATAGAAAATGATTTAGGATAGTGCGTCCAAAGTAATATTTGATGAACATTATAAGTATCCTAATTGGAAATGCCCTGACAGTTCTAGAAAAATAATTCCATTAGAACCTGTTTTAAGAGGCAGAACCTCCCTATTTATTTTTTGAGCCTCCCGAACCGTACTTCTTTTTCGATCTTGTGACAATTTGCAAAGAAGACAGAGAGGATTTTCTTTCCAGCTTACTTGAAAGAGAAACAGAAGTTATAAAAGTATCACCTACATTGGTAACATCTTTAAAAACCTGATCATTTTTAATTTCAATGACATAATCCACATCCATATCTTCCATGAAAAAACGTTTTTTTTAATATGAATTGGGGTGTAGTCATTCATACATGGATATTACATGTACTTATTATATGGATTCCAATGATGTTTATTCATAGAACTAGAAACACCCAATGGTTCCCATATATTTGATATACTACATACATGATTCCAAAAGGAAACTGATCACCAGGTTATTCGTCAAACATCTCTTTGGATCTCATATTGAAAAATATGATGGGATTTAGGAATCATCATATCCTTTTAGTGTGAATATTTCCTTCTCATGGAATTTCATATAGATTGTCTACATGTTCAATAATGATGACCAAATCCTTGTTTGGGAATATTTACCACCCTGTGTTAGAAATTATTGATTTTCATGTACTTAAGTAACATATTTACATGTTATAGATTAGTAATTAATGAAAAAATAGCAATGTATGAGGGTTTCTCAATTAATGATACAATTTCTATGTATCGTATATTTTTTATTCAGGTTTTTATTTTCTAATATTTTTTGGTTTAATGGATCTATGTTTTATATCCACACAAATAGGTGTTCTAGATTTTTCAACCATCTTGAAATGATATGCGTATTTTTTAGTCAAAATTAGGCCCATGATAATATTTCAATGCATCCTTGTATATTTATTCAATGCACATTTAGTTTATTTCCACTTAATAGGACATGCATTACATTATTAGGCTATGTGATAAGGAAATTAACTGAAATTTAATGTCATGTAGCTAAGTAGACTAGGAAAAAGGAAACTAACAATTGTTAGTGTGGGACTCACACATGATCTATCCTTAATAATTGAACTTGAGAGGAATATATCTATGAAACATTGGATTTATTTTACCAGTAATATAGCCATGGGAATATTACTCCCACCTATAATGTGTTCTGATGAGGATGAGTTAATTATTATTGGTTTTCTCTTTATTGATGCATCATTTGGATCCTATCACGATAGGAATAAAATATCATGTAGTTTAGCTGATGTTATTTGTTACACCAAAAAAGGTGGTTTGGGAATAATTCATTGAGAATGTTCACCTTTGAATTAGAATATCATTGGGAATATTTCCCTTTGATAAAATTATTTAGTCAGGATATATACATATAAATGAGGTCTATGGTTGTAATTTGTATCATGTAAATGGAATAATCAACATGATCAAGAATGAAAACAGTCTCATTATCACTGTGGGAAATAATGGAAAACCTAATATTTTCCTAATGTCTTGAATTCAAAATTGTATGGGACTTATAGTTGAATAATAATTTCCTATCTAAATTCCCTTCACCATCCATTGATGTAAAATGGAGGGCATTATGGAATGATGGAGTGATATCAAATTTTCAATGAATGTCTAGGGGATTTATTTAAAAGGGAATCCATTAAGAATATTCTCACCACCCAATGAAGTATGATGGGTGTGCTATAGATAGGTATACATAAAAAATACTAGAGGAATAGTCTAGTAAATATTCTTAACTTCACATTTTTCACAAATTAAATACCTGAAATTAGAGTCTACACATCCAATGGTGGGAAAAATAAAAGGTTTCTATAATCCTCGATTCATATCACATTTCAGAATGTATGCAAGAGTTATGTGTTGCTAGCTGAATTAAAAAAGATCATTCAACTACCACTTGAATTAAAGTCCATATTAACAAGGGGATAAGAGATTTATAATATCCTTAGGACCCCATTTATAATCAAGGTTATGTTAGAGACAACCTTTATGAAGGGAGTGCAAGATTAAAATGGTTTCATGTTAGTGTGTCTTATACATTGTCCATATAAATCTGGTGACTATGGGGGTTATTGATAAAATAATTATCAAATAAGAGACATGGATAAAAGGAGGATAATATTTTAAGGATATATAAATCATTTGTGTGGTTTCAATTAGGTGGGAATCCCTAAATATGCATAAAATAGGTGGGAATCCCTAGGCGATTTCTTATCATAGGTGGGTAGCACAATGTAAATATTATCATAGGTGGGAATCTATGGGGGATTTTTTTATTTAATGGGAAGTAATGGGTGAAGGATGGAATGAGTTAGAATCCCAAGGTGGTTGGTTATGCTAGTAATGAGCCTCAAGCAGTTGGTTACCCAGATAAGGGACCCCAGGGAGTTAGATGCCTATGTAAAGGATTCACATACATCTTAAATCTTACATAGACTGATTTTTCTATGTTCTATAATGTTTTTGTATGCCTAACTAATGTGTTGAAGGCCAAAAAAAGGTTCTACAAGATTTTTTTATCACATATAATATTTTTAAAACTCGTGTATTGTGTGGTGGACAAGGGGATCTAGTTTATATGAACAACCTAGATACTGGGAAGAGTAGGCTGAGTGTGAAAATAAATTCATCCAGGTGAGTTAGGTAAGGAATGCAATGTGATTTTTGGGGACCTAGTCGAGGTAGGCTATGTTGCTAGGGATGTCCCTAGCTGAGGTAGTCCTAGTGGCTAGAGGAAATCCATGGATAGAAAATAAGACCTCTTAATAGGGTTTTGGTTTCATCTTCCATTCCTGTTTACCATCAATAGGGAGCACCAAAAAATCCCCCCCCCCCTCCAAATGGGATTTGAATGGATTAAGGTGGATCATATTCTAAGGTAACCCCCAATCATCTAGATTGATAATTGGAAGAATTCATACCCTAAATGTTGCTTGGGGTGCTTCGTATTAGTCATGTTGGTCAATATAGGAGGGAGACATTGTCTCTGCCAAGGTTGATAAGTGATCAAGTAATGGATGAATATGAATGATCCCCAAATATACCAACATATAGTGATACATTGATTATTTACACATCTGTCACAATTGGTAAATGGTAATTTATTTGTGTACCTACTAAGGTGGTTTCGTCTGTTAACTGTAACACACCACAAAATCCAATGAAGTTGTTGAGAATGGTGATTGTCTATACATTTCCTAGAATCTCGAATCTCTGATCTAATATATATTTTTGGTATTATTTATTTATTATTACATTAAAAATGAGAGTCCTAATTTCTGAATCTAAAGTTCCTACATCCACATCCCCCTAGAGTTAGACTTCATCCACATCTGCATCGGCTCCATCACTATTTCATGCTTGACAGTTACAGGGGATTTTATTATAAAAACCTTGATTCTATTACAATGGATGTTATTCTTTATCATGTGTGGGGAGGAGCCTCAGAGCGATACCTTATCCTATCAAAACTACATGCACAATCTGGTAAACATTTGGACATAATACATCAAAAATATTACCATTCTGTGGTCATGTAATTAAGAAAATTGTTTCTCAATAACAAGTAGGATTCATAAAAAAGAAAACTCCAACATGTGATGGACATTAATAGGGTAAGACTATAATCATAACATACTTGAGGATGATGCTCGAGCCACGAGGCATAAGCTAACTACTAATATGAAGAGATTTACCTTGTTGAATAATTCCAACCTACATGGGTAGAATATTCTATCCACATAATTGTGGAGGACTAGGAGGTTCATAGTGATCGTCAAACCTCACTAGGGAATTTTCCAAAAAAAGGTTCCTGTAAGGGAGAGAGACATCATATAGGGGATGTTCCACTCACTATTTTTATTAATAAATTAAATAATACCTTTTTCTTATGTATTCATATCATGTACCATCTTTGTGTTTATATTATAAAAACTTGAATTGCATTAAAAAGTGATATCAATACATCGCAGATTATTCCACAACTAAAATATAAATAATGGATTCTGTAATAATTATTTATTACTCAATTAAAACTTATTTTCTCAGGGCTTTCATTATGGATGGTTATAGGTTTAATCATTTACTGCAATAACACTTGATTTGGTTTATTTTGATGATTTATCTTGTATTTTACTTTTTCAAACTTTTATGGAAGTATCAGAACCAATATGTCTAAAAATAAAGATGCACTAACTTTTTCCTAGGTCAATAGTCATATAGTGAATATCATGACGCTTTATTGGTTTGCATGGTGGGAACCAAAGGCTTTTCATCATTTCTCTTTCTAATTCTCCAACATTTTCATAAGACAAATATAGGGAATACATGGCAGAAAATACCTATATTTTTAGCCTATCCTTTGTGGGGTTTTAACCAAATAACTTTTATGCCTTTTTAATTTTTACTGCTTGGTTTTCTATAGACCCCACAAAGTTCATGTGTATTGATAAAACATTTATCTTTTTTGTAGAATGCCCATGTATGGTTTTCATTCTAGTGAGCTCTATATCACTTTCTATAGGATGTTTAACGTATTTCAAGTCATTCCAATGGTCTCTCTATTACATGTTCACAAACTTTTATCCAATATTTTCTACTATTTATACACTATGGTAAAAAAGGCATTTAGTAGCGGTTTGGATTTACGTTTCGTGGATATTTAAACCGCTGCTAAATAGATTGGTAGGGGTTTTGAAAAATCGTCACGAAATCATGCACCGGGAAACTATTCACGGCAGTTTTCAAAACCTTCGTAGAACGTTTCGCGGTGGTTTTTTAGCGGCTGTTTTTTTATTTTTTTTAATTTTTTATTTGTTATTTTATTTGTTATTTTTTGTTTATTTTTTTTATTTTTTATATATTTTTTATATATTTTATTATTTTATTTATTTATTTATTTATTTATTTATTTTATTTATTTATTTATTTATTTTTTATTTTTTATTTATTTTATTTATTTTATTTATTTTATTTATTTTATTTATTTTATTTTGTATTTATTTTATTTTGTATTTATTTTATTTATTTCTTATTTATTTTATTTCGTATTTTATTTATTTATTTATTTTATTTATTTATTTCGTATTTTTTTATTTATTTCATATTTATTTTATTTATTTCATATTACTTTATTTACTTTATTTATTCATGCATGCACATCCCATGCACATGCACATGCACATGCAAATGCACATGCACATGCAATATAAAGAAATACTGCGTTTGATGAGATTTGAACCCCTAACCTCTTGCATATTTTCCAAAGACTTTACCACTCTAGAAAACTCACCATGTGGTTAATAAACAGAATTTAATATACTAATATATATTAATTGAAAAAACAAATAATACATAACTAATAGATATAATAAATAATAATAAATAATAATAACCAAATAATAATAAATAATAATAAATAATAATAAATAATAAATAATAAATAATAAATAATAAATAATAATAAATATGAAATAATAAAAAATAATAAATTAAAAATAAAAAATAAAAAATAAAAAATAATAATAAAGAATAAATAATAATAATAAATAATAATATGTAATAATAAATAAATAATAAATAATAAATACGAAATACAAAAATATTTAATAATAAATATTAATTAATAAATTACACATAATAAATAAAATATTATTATTAATAAATAATAAATAATAAATAATAAATAAGATATACTAATAAATAATAATAATAAAGAATAAATAATAATAATAAATAATAATAAATAATAAACAATAAATAATAATAAATAATAAATAATAAATAATAATAAACAAATAATAAATAATAATAAATTAATAATAATTATAAATAATAAATAATAAATATAAAATAATAAATAATAAATAATAAATAATAAATAATAATTAATAAATAATAATTAATAAATAATAAGTAATAAATTATAATTAATAAATTATAAATAATAAATAATAAATAATAAATAATAAATAATAAATAATAAATAATAACTAATAAATAATAACTATTAAATAATAACTGATAACTAATAAATAATAAATATTAAATAATAAATAATAAATAATAAATAATAATAATAAATAATAATAAATAATAAATAATAAATAATAATAAATAATAATAAACAAATAATTAATAATAATAAACAAATAATAAATATAAATAATATATAATATATAATATATAATATATAATATAAAATAAATAATAAATAATAAATAATAAATAAATATTAAATAATAATAAACAATAAATAATAATTAATAATTAATAATTAATAATATAAATAAATAATAAATAATAAAAAACAATAAATAATAATAAATAATAAACAATAAATAATAATAAATAAACAATAAATAATAAAAAATAATAATAAATATAAACAATATATAATATATAATATATAATAAATAATTTATAATAAATAATATATAAATATAAATAATAAATAATAAATAATAAATAACCAGTAATAAATATTATTATTATTAATAATATTTTATTATTAATAATAAATAATAAATAATAAATAATAAATAATAAATAAATAATAATAAATAATAAATAATATTAAATATTAAATAATAAATAATATGAATAATATATAATGAATAATATATAATATATAATAATAAATAGTAAATAATAATAAACAATAAATAATAATAAACAAATAATAAATAATAATAAACAAATAATAAATATAAATAATAAATAATAAATAATAAATAATAAATAACCAGTAATATATATTAATAATAATAATAATATTTTATTATTATTATTAATAAATATTAAATATTAAATAATAAATAATAAATAATAAATAAATATAAATAATAAATAAATATAAAAAATAAATACTAAATAATAAATGAAACACAAGAAAAAGTATGAAAAGACGTGATAGGGGATGAAAGATCATGAAAACACATGAAAACGGATGGAGAAGTATGAAGAATGAGGCATTAGAAAGAATGAGAACGCATGAAAACTCATGACGAATCTGGAAAACCCCTTATGAACTCAACATAATCATCATAATAACCCACAAAAAACAATTGATAAAGATAACAAGTAATGAAAACCCAAATAAATAGTAATAAATGGAGCAACCGTCAAAACCCGTCAAGACGGGCATAAAGTGACAAAAACATTGGACTCACATTAACGGAGATAACTTATGATTTTTGAGTCTCTTTCAAATCTGCGACCAGTCAAATCAGAGATCCTAAAATGATCTTCGAGCTGATAGGTGAAAGAGACCGAATGGACCAACAGAACGAATGTTATGACTGTTTAAAAAAAAGCTGACGGGGAACAGGTGCAAGAAACGAGGCATCGAAAAACATAACAAACCTGATACCCACTAAAAAGGCCATAACTTATGATCCAAAAGTCCATGTGGGCACCACAACTAGTCAAAACGAAGCGTATTGAATTACCTAGGATCCGGCAGGTGGAGGAGTCTGAACTGACACGCGGGTCGAAAGTTAGGTCTGTTTGAAGAAAAGTTCGACAAGACACTGGTGACAGAAAGGAGGATTCGGAGGCCTTCGGAGGTGTTTTTGGGGTCGAAAAACATGACAAAAGTTTTCTTCTATCAACTTTGTGCGTAGCTCCCTTCGCTGGCTTCGATTTGATATGTGGTAGAGCCGAAACGGACACCCAGAGCGAAAGTTATGGTCGTTTGAAGTTGGAGAAATTTTTTCAACTTTTTTATAACTCTCATATCTCCTGCACCTTAGACCGTCTAATGGTTTTGATTACACGTACTTCTATATCTCTTCATGAGCTTCGATTTGACTGGTCGTGGTGCTTCAACGGACGCCCGTATCAAAAGTTATGGTCATTTAGTGATTTCAAGGTTTCTCATGTTTTTTTATTTTTTTCTTTTCATTTCGCGACGGTTTTACCCACACTGCCACTATTTCGCGGAGGTTTTTTAAAAATCTGCTACTAATCCTCAAAAAAATAAAAAAAATAAAAAAAATTTAAATTGTTTTTAGACATTTCGCTGCGGTTTTAAAAACCACCACAAAAAAAATGTCGCGAAACACATGTTTTCTTGTAGTGATATTTGTATCATTTTAAAATTTATATTTTATTCTATAATCATATATGTAATATCATTAATTTTTATGAACATAGACAACATTCAACGTTGATCCTAAACAGACCATGAAATATTATTATTTAAATATGTCTATTATAACATTGAAGTTTAATTAGCGTGTATGAATATGAATAAAGAAATTATGGAATATATATCTCTATGATGTTCATAGTCAATACAAATTCAATGTTTAATTCATTAGGAATGAACAGTCAATTGTTATTAAAGTCATTTTATTATTCCAATTTTTTTTTTCTTCAGACATTTTTTTATTGCTTTCAATGAGAAATAAATTTCATTACATTGTCCACTTTTATAAAATGATTGAGATTAAATGTAATAAATTCTTAAAATTAGCATATGAATATTATATCAGGGTGAATTTTTGTGATTTATCTAAAAGGAATGATTGTTTAATGAATATTTAAAAATAATATTTTATTGAAAACTATAATTTTATTTAAAAACTTTTAAAAGATAATTTTACTATAAAATAGTTTGAATAAAAAAATATTTCAAACATATTATTTATAATCTAATTATGGTATTTGGAAGTAATTTTTTTCTTGGATTAGGTTTAAAAGAAATTTCTATTTATGATGGCCTTTTTCTAAAGAAAACTATTTTTCATTTTGTTTATTTAATATTAAATTAATTAATACCAATTGCCGAAATTAAATCTGGATAAATGAATTCTATATTTGGGAAAATGGGGTAAAAATATGTTATGTTGGGATATTAGTTTTTTAATTATGAATAGTATACATTATAAATATTTTCCACAATGATAATTGTTAATAAGGAAATTTGTGTTATAAATAATGTAATAAGGACATAAAAATTAACCTAGCAAGTTAATTAATTTAATTGGACGATTATATATCATCCTAAAACATACAATTATCTAATATATGGTCTTTTGTTTCAATTTGACTACTATATTAATCATTATAATGTTTTATATAAAAAGGTAAAAAATGTCATTCTAGTTGTTTTATAAACATTAAAATTTTGACATGGGGATAAATAACACACAGTCTTGTCAATAAATGGTAATTTTATATGTATAATATTTATTTTTATAATGTTCGTTAATTTTTTTAAACTAATTTCATAAAATCCTTGTGCAACATCGATACATAATTTATTTTATTAATAGAAAAATAAATTAAATGATTTTAAAAATAGAAAAAAATTAAAAAAAATTAAAAATTTATTTTGATACATGATTTTTTTGATAAGTATTAAAAAAATTAATGTGTTAAATTATTATATTCATATTTTATTTTTTTCAAGATGCATTTAAATAAAATAAAATGAATAGTGTTAAAATTGATATTTAAAATATTTTATAATATCGATTTTTTTTAAAAGAAATAAATTAAATAAAAAATTAAATTAGAAAAATGGATGGGATATGGTTTTTGACCACAACCATGGACTATTTATGTGTATTTTTTATTTTATAGTAAGATTTTTAACCCTTACTGGATATAAAATGTTTATATTATGGTAATATAAAATGGGATAACAAGGGATTAAAACTAAATCAACAGGGTGAAAACATACCCAAACCATTTCAAAATTTTATTATATTATATGATTTAGACGTATATTCATATTATATTATAATTATATCTATTTTAAACTATTTTTTTATAAAAATTACTTTATATTAATTTAATATTTTAATAAATTTTAAGAATGTATCTCCAATCAATTACAAAAGGAAACTTATCATTTCTCATATTTCCATAACGTTTAGCCATAAAACCTAAAAAATATTCCTGTAGCCTTTCTCAAAACACTTTTGTTGTCTCTATAGGTTCATTCCCATAAGTAATACCAACCCTAGGTCCTTTAAGAGGATATATTAAGGAATTTTATCAAAGAATAGATAATTATCTTTACTGACTCATACATGTATAGTTGTTCTAATAATTTATCTTAATGTTTTTTACCCATACTAAAATAAGTAATCCAGTGTAATAAATATAAAATGATGTTATTTTGATAATAATACAACCATATTAATTCTTTTTTCTATCATATTAATAGAAAAAAACAACACTTTTGCGTACATACAACATACCATATGAGTTTAGCGGTGTAATTTACATTCCATCACCACTTTATTAAGTTGGTTATAAATATATAACCAATGAAAATATATAATATTAATGATATAATTACTGCTACATAATTTTCATATAAAATATATTTTATTCCTTCCAATCTATTAGAAAACTATAACGTCATTCATTAGTACATGTGGACCACAACCTCCACTATGTGATATGAACTATTTTTCATTTACACTTTAAATTGATGGTATTAAGGTTATTTTTAAGGAATATATATTGTATATATTACATAAATATAATTATTTAAATTTAATTTACTATTTATTTTTGTTTCATTCATCCGTTGAAAAATTAAAATTATGATCATGCGTAAGTATGTCCTACGGTCTCATTGAATGGTGTACTTATATTTTATGTTTCTCTATTTAATGGATGATACTTAATATATATATATTTTATATATTTTATATTTAAACCATAAATTACTCTATAGATATGGTGCAACTATGATAAAGATGAAAGGAATGAGACTACCAAATCAAAATATTCTTATAAAATATAGATAACAACCAAAATAGAGATAATAGAAACATATTATCAACAAATGGGTTATAAAATGATATAAATGGTTCTTTTATAATATAAAAATATGAATATGATTATTTTTTGTGTGAATAATAAATATAAATTTTTTATAAGGGAGGTTATAGAACATATAATGAAGGTCTAACTTGAAGTTAAGAATTTCTTCTCAATTTCCCCTCCATTGAGACGTATTCGGTATTATGCATATGTTTATTTTTATGTGGGATATATATATATTTTCCATTTGATTAATTTATCATCAATATCAATTTATTCATAAATATTAATAATTCAATTAAATTTAATCATTGAAGATTTATGTTTATAAGAAAATAAAATTATATTTCTCTTCTTGATCTTGTAAATTCTTATTCTATAAAAATATTCAACAAAATTAGTTTACTAATATAATTATTATTTAAAAAATTCATTTATAAAGATTATTTATTTTAAAAATTAATTTTTACATTGTAAGAGAGGAATGATTCTAATGTTTCCCAAAAAATATTATTTTCAACATTATTTAAAAAAATAGCAAAAGGAATATTTTTAACTTATACCACGCTAATAGATTATTCCACCACTATAACATTTTTATACCATTTCAATGGTTATAAAAAGAATAATAATTAATTAAAATTTATTTTAAATATCTCGTTTTCAGATTTCTTTTATATAATAATGAATTTATTTTTCTAAAAAAATTACTTTTTTATAGTGATCTCTAATCTCTTGATTAATTTTTTGGACATTGAATTTATTCTTAATACATTTAATTTCTTACTATTATTGGGCATCACATTTACCATAAATATACATATTATTCATATAATTTATATGATTATTTCTCAAACCATTTACCATTTGAATATATGGTTTTTTACATTGAATATTTTTTGACTACTAAGGGAATTATTAAAAATATCAATTTTTTAGTCGATATTAAAATTTAATGATAATAGTTATTTTTTAGGAATTTAACATGATCATTCAACAAATGAGAATTGATTTGTACATGATTTTTTAGGTGGTTCATGAGATTATAAAGCCCCGTGATAGTTTAACATGTCTCATGAGACAAATTAATTGGCCAAATTAAATTGGTCATTACAAATAATTTTAAAATTTATTACTATATGGTCGTGACGGTAAATATATCATTATATTTATGTTCATGATGTATAATATAATGAATTTATTTAATTAAAAATTCATTTATTATAATCTGTGATATTAATAACCTGATATTATACATGGATGAATTTCATTATTAGTTATTGATTAATGGGAATGTATTTTCTATTATTTACCTTTCCCTAATGATTATGTACTATTTACTCATGTCAAATTTTATTGTACATAATCCTTAATGAGAGTTTGAACTAATCATTATTTTTTTCCTCTATCCATGCTATTAAGAAGAACTATATGAATGTGTTTCAAGGATTAAGAACATTTTCTTTTAGAATTATTATAGTTTGTTTCTAATGTAAACTCGGTATCATATATGTATTTGTTTATCCTTGTGTAAGAGGATGGTCAATCCTTAGTGGTGTGATCCGTTGTATCTTTACAAACATAATAAAGTGGACAACAACTCTATGTTATAAGAGTATTTGATGTTGTGGTATTGATTTAAGAAATTGTTTCATTCCTGAAAATATGAATGATAAAAAACTCAAAAATGTTGAGGATGATCAATCTTTATGAATGAATGGAATATCGAAGGTGTAAATCATAACCCATAAATATCTGATTCATTTAGAAATTGAGACCAACGTTAGTAAAATATCTATTAATAATAATTAAAACTAATACCATGCTTAGTAAATGGAGACTGATGGGAGTTGGTTATCCATTACCACACTCAGTCCAGGGGTATAACATGGGGTTCTGGTAAATATTTCATCTGTGACTATATTATCCCATAGGGGGTACTTAACATGATAAATGGAAAACCATTCTATTAATCATTAAATCATAATGGAGGCCCTTCTGATCAATCAATCATTATAACATTGCTATCGATCAAAGAGAAAACCAAGCAGACTAATCAACTCAAGGTTTTGGAATTCCAAGATGAATATTTCATCCTTTGAAATTTGTTCATGTTCGGTGAATCATTAGTGATTAGAAGTGGGGTCACAGTGGAGGCGAATGTTAATGATAAATTCTTAAACATCAGTAATTGAATCACAATGTATGGAACAAAAATTCGATGTTATAAGATGTCATTTGGAACCAGTCCCATAATGGTGTACCCATAGCTTATCCTTATAGTTCTTAGACCAATGATAGGAGAATAAGGACCAAAATTACAATTTATTGTCCAAGAATACTCCCAAACATTGTTAAACATGAGGGGAGGTATTTATAAATCACAGCATGAGAATATCATATATAGAAAGTTGGTATGGGATAGATACACAATGAATAACCAATTACCTTGTTCGAAAGGTTAATTCCACTGTGATGTCACTAGGATGAACAAATATATGCGGATTTCATACTCAGGATGTATATTACACTGATGATAGGCCATGTCATGGGTCTCATATATAGATCCATAGGGGTGGTATAATATGTATAGTCAAAATAGATGTGTCCTTTGGAGTCAGATTCTCTTATAATCAATTTACAAGGAAAATTTATGATTATCCAAATTTCACAATACATGAAGTGTGATTTATGAAAAGTATATAAATGTACTGCATGATTTAATTATCTATACTCAATCATATAATGATTGGATGCTTTTTATCTATGGAAAAGAAAGGTTTAAATTCCTTATAGATTTTAAAAGTATTTTCCTATATAGATTTGTTTTATATATATCAAAAGTGAAGTTCTATTTATATTTTATTGTTGTTCCTATAACAAGGGATCACAGAACCACTATGTACTACATCTGTAAAAGAATCAAGCCACATGTAGTTAACTATAGGTAACTCCGCACATATATCTAGCATGTATTCTGGGAGGAAGGAATCTTTTTTTGTGGTTGGGCCTATAAAATTAGATACAGATTCACTAAATATCTATTTAGAATGCGATTCAATCAACATGTTGTTATTGGAAAGGAAATATCTCATTTATGTGTATGAATCTAATCCATGGGAAAGGGGAATTTTATTATTATCATGAGACTATATGTAACAAACATTATTTTCAAGGAAGGTACATGTTTATTTATTCAATTATAATTACATAACCATCCCTAATATAAATTTTTAATCAATCTAAGGTGGCCACATAAGGGTTTGGGGCTCATCTGCAGCCTAGAAATATGATATGAGAAAAACATAATAAAATCCACAAGTTTTCTACAACAGGTTGACCCAATGTGTACCTAAAAGATTCTACATGAAGACATAGTAGAGATCCATTATTCATTTTTTGGGAATGACTTGTTAAATTGTTCATCTAACCGTGTTGTGTTCCCTATGTTGTAGTGAATTGAGAATGGTTAAAACACAGTTTGGCCAAATAGTGAGTCCAAACCATGTGCCAAGATATTTTATGTTGAAATTATAATTTTTTCACTCATATAACATAAAACCTTACCTATATATTCCCTTTCATCATCTAGAATACATAAACCTATTCTTCTTTTTCATTGAGGATTATGTACACCATCACCTAATCATTGAGCTAGTTTGTCTTCCATGTGTATCTTCTATGATATTTGTCAGGTATTGGATCCATCTCGATAAATTATTCTAGTATCTAAATTAAAATCCATGTTTCTCATGGAATATATTGTGTTTTTTAGGTGGAGATAAATTTCTAAATTTTTAGAGAAGTAGACTATTTCTAAGATATCACCCTACATTATTCAAATCTTAGGCTGATACTGAGCACAAAGTCATCTACTGCATTGATGTTTGTGGTCACATCGCTTCCCATTCTATAGGTGGATGTATTATAGAAATATATTATATATATATATATATATAATATCTTTATATATATAGTAACATGATAATATTCTCTTACTGGTTATGGGTCAAAGCAGGTAGAGTCACCAGGTGGCCTATTGGAACCTGAGTTAGTGGATTATTTCTTTAATCATTTTTTTACTATTCTTACTATACTATTGAATTTTTTTCGAACTACATTGATTATCTGTAGACACCATTTGTTTTGTCATACATAGATTTTAATCTCACACCCTACCTGATTTGCCTTTACTACCCAATATGAGTTTCTATCTTCAGGAATTGATAAGGGAAAAGGAACTATTATAGGTTGTTAATGTTCTTTGGCTTATATGTATCATAGAGAAGAGGATCAAGCTTAGCTCAGGATGCTTATGGAGAATATTCTATTATTTTTGTCTTTTTTAGTTTTTTATAAAATCATTGTATCTACATGTTCATTTTAGTATTATAGTATTCCATGAATACCTATATCAGACAATACCTAGGTGGATATTGACATTATTTTGAGTTTATATATTTATTTATTACCCCAAAACTTGTGTATTATTAAATTATCTTTTTAGGATTACTTAGTTTATTAATATTTTTGTTAATATATTCTTATACTACCGATTATATCTGGTTTTATCTACTGTCTTACTATGACATGAGGGTATAGTCTCCCCACTATACCACCTATACACACTCACTACTATTCGAAAGTCTCTAGTATTTGGGGAGGTTTTCTAGAGTCAATGTTACCCAATGGCTTAAGGCATTTGTTAAGTCGACCCTGTGTGGGTATGTTACAATGTGGTATCAGAGAGGTTACTTTTTTCATTATTATTTTGAGACAATATATTAAAGACTTTGAATTCATAAAAATTGGTCATAATTCATGCTTGGGCATCACAAACCCATGTTAGTGGTAATGGAATATTTTACCAATTTATAATTATCATTCTCCATTTTCCATGTATTGTATATATGACATCATCATCGGGGGATGAACATTGTTTCTGAGGTTATAGATATTGATGTTATTAAAATTTTGATTTATTTATTATAACCCAATGAAATGAGGAAAATTTAAATCATGCATCACTATACACACAATATGATTTATAGGACATTCATTTTTGCATGTCCTAATTTTTTTTTATTTTTCTAGTTACTTATTATTAGTACCTAGATTTTATTTATTTCTGATGAAACTTCCTTAATGTATTTAAAAACAAAATTTTTACTCATTTTTTCTTACAATATCCATATACTGTTTTCCTAAATTGTTTAAAAAATACCCCATAATAAAGAAATTATGGAATATTGAACCATGGATTATACGTCACATCAGCCAAAAAAATTATGTTGTGAGTTGAATGGATATCGTATTTTGGTTCATAAGGGGAATGGTCCCTTATAGATCGAACGTGTTATACCATTGGTTTTAACCATTTAAGGTCATTTTCAAAATTAAACAAGAACAATTTCAAAATAAAAATGATTGTTAAAGTATAATCTTCCATAATATATATATATATAAGAAATAGACTTATCAACGAAGCCCAACTTAGTAGTAGGTAATGGGGTGTCTCTTTTATAATATCATGGTTTGTTTTGGTCTTTTCGATCATCCATGCCTGGATTTTAATGAGTCTAGATCTGTGTGTTTATTCTTATAGAAAGGATTTACTCATTACCTATTTTCCTAAAAACAATATTCTCAAATTCTTAAATATTTTCTGAGGCATCTGTTTGGAATTGTTGTTTCATTCCGCCAAAATATCCTCCAATCAAGTGCCCATAAGGTAGTGATTATCATGTTCCTATGATGGTTTGTCATGATCTTTTAGTTATTCTTCCAACATATTTGGAAGTGTTTTCTATTCGTGGTCCAAATACAGGAACTCCCTCCCAGTTATGATATTTTCTTCTTTATAAGGTACAATATTTGCATGTTTAGTTTGACCTTCCCCAAGTATGGTGGAGTTGACTCCTGAATTTCACCTACTACATCATCCCACCTTTCCAGGGGATGAAAGGCCTCATTATTTGGATTCTTCGCTCAATGAAATTCTATCTATATTTGATATTATGGAGAATACAGAAGAGTGTATGTTCTAGATAACGGTATATATGCTTCATGATTCCGCTAAGAGGGGGTGGGATGTTATCACCTAAGAGGATCATCAGTGTGATATAGTCTGGTGTGATTTATAATGATACTATATCACTACATATTTCTATACACTCAAACATATATAGATATAGATAATTTATGTACATGAAATTGAGTATATTGTCAGTTACGGAACACACTTCCTATTTCATATAGAAATAGTGGTTTACTACTACTCTAGCTGCTGAAAATATTATGATAGCTAGATGATTTGAGGATGTGAATGTTTATGCTATCTGTTCACAATTCAATGTGTTTAATTTGATGACTATTTATAAAATCAACATCCTTTCTATTATTATAGAAAGTATGTTGTGGGTGAATGTTTGTGTTGTTCGATCCATAAATCTAGAAGTGGTTCATATTTTGGGTGCATGCTCTGTTTCGAGGTATATCATGGGGTTTTTAAAATCCATATTACTCACATTGATAGATTCATGGATTTTCACAAGTGTGGAAAGAAGGGAAACATGGATCATTTTCACTTGTGGGGCCCAGTGCAGTGTAAAGACTATGGAAGGATAGTCCATATACAGTGAAACTATTAGACATTTTCAATAGTTCCCAATGAGTAGGGATCTTCCCTTAATCCTCAGTCATGCGAAGGTTAACCAGAGTCACAAATGATAGACAATTGGAACACCTCTTATAGATTAGGCTGAGGTGGTGGTCGGGGTAGAGGCAATTAGACTTATTATTTTCATCCCCAGAAGAGTGAGCTTGATTAGGAAAATCAAGAAGTGGATCAGGGTTATCATATAAGTCAGTTAAATGTAGTACAACCTATTCCATACGTGTAGAGCACTAGAACTTCTTTAGTTATAGGTATTATTCTAGTATCATCAAATTTATTTTCTTCTTTATCTGACATATGTGTGTCCCACTCATTAATATCTGATACTATAATGGAAATTTGTAACACCCCAAGATTTAATAGTATGTTATTTCTTCAAAATAATTTAATAACTTGCACTACAAGCAACACCGAGTTCAATCACACCACGACTTACCAAACTAGCCGTTAAAAACCATTTATGAATAGTATTAACTGAATTTTGATCTTTATATAGTTTTTAAAATAATAGAATACATATTATGAGTTTCCTTGACATAATGTAAGAACAAATTCATTATTTTCAGATAAAAGATGTATTTTTCAAAAAATGAAATTTTACCGCATTTTAATGTTGGATTTTTTTATATCCAATATTTGAAACTTTAATATATTGAATTTGACAAAATTAAATTCCTCTTTATAATCGGGTTATAAAAATTTAGTTTCAATAAATTTTTAGTATTTTTCTGAAAACTTTCAATTTTTGATGAATAGTGAAAAACACTACGTTATCGGTTAATACGGACATTTTATTTAAATGATTAGTTTTTTTATTTAAATTTATATTAGATAACAATAGATACATAATACCGATATAAGTTCAATTTAATTCATTGGATTCATTTTTTAATAAGTTTAGATATATAAAATTTTATTGAACTTTTTACCGTCTTTTACCCACCTCCTTAGAGCATTTGAAAATTTACATAAAACATAATTTTACCACTTATGTGAGTTTAATTAAAAAAATTGGAGAGACACAGTTGATATCAGTTAATAAAATTTGGTTCAATAACTGAAAATAATTTTGGCTGAATAGTGACTTTTTTACATTGATTTACAACGGTTAAAAGTAAATAGGGTAATTATTGGTAATAATGATATTAATATTACCGTAAAACATGTTATAATTTTATTGGATAATTTTTATTTGACCAAAAAATACCTTACGAATAAAATATTATCCTTTAGGTCCACTTGGATTAGATTAGGACATTTATTATTATTTTATTTAAAGAAGAGTTAAAAGAGTTAAAATCAAATTGTAATAAATAAAACATTTTTAATATCAGGTTATTCATATGATGAATTCAATTATAAATATTCATTAAAAATATAACAATATTTCCTAAATAATGGTATTTTATTTATATTTTTTATACAGTAAATAATTTATTTTATTTATGACACAATGATGATGCAATAATTACATTATTAATGAAATATTAAAATAATTGATATTTTATGTACACAAATAAATGTAAATTAAATATTTTGCTGAATTCCATGAATTTAATAGGTTAATATGACATGATATTTTTGATTTAATTATCTTTATTTTAAGTAAGCATGTTGTTATGATTTTCACAAAAATTAATTACAAAATAGTGTCAAAATTGACAAAAAGGAGTTTTTAAAACATATATTACATTATTAATTGATATTATATTCATAAAAATCTATGGTTCAGATAAATGACTTAGAAAAGGTTATATATATTAATAATGAACTACTTGAGGTTCTATTGGCTTGTTATATTATTTTTATTAACCATATATTATAAAAATACAAAGAGACATGGAAATGGTCAAACTATTTAACTAATAGTTAAATATAAATGATAAGGTTAATATGGTGACCAAAACCTGTATAAAATCTATTGGATGAGAATATTTCAACCCTTCCCCAACCTAGTCTCAAAATAAGTCACTTTGGAGCCATTATAAGATGAATAAAAATTTATTATAAAATAATATTTTATGTTTTCCCTAAGGTGCCCCTCACACCTCTTATAAAAGGGCACTTCCCCTTCTTTAAAATTCACACCTTCAAAGCCTTTTTCCTCAGTCAACCCCTGCCCAAATATCCCCTCAACTTCATTCACATTATTCTAGAGGCCTTCCTTTAGTCAAAAATCCAACTTAAGGAGCCCTTTTGATCAAATCAAAATGAAGAACGTGAAAAAGGTAAATATCTCATGACCTCTTTCAAGTTATTTTCATCTTCCACTTCTTCATTCCTTGTTGTTTCCATTATAAAATAATTACTTCAGTATCTTCTATACACTGTGATGTTATTATAAATATGGTACAATCATATTCATTATTCTATCCATCATTTTAATGACATGTCAACATATGTGCGTACGTACGACATCCCGTCATCACATCGTTGTGTGATTGTTATTCAATACATTATTATTTGTATGGGTATAATAATGATGTATAATTGATGTAAATAATAAATATAACATGATAAAGATTAATTATATATGATATAACATCCAATTATATATTATTTTAAAATCAAAATAATGATATAGTCGCTTGTGCATACGTACGGATTACCGTCTCCACGAACACGATGAGATTCATTCCCCATCATATCCATTCAATACTAATTTTCATTTGATGATTAAAAATAATGTTTAAATACATTATATCATTCTGGATATGAATTAGATACATCCATTCCATAAAAAAATATTACTTGCAAAACAAATCATACAAAGGAAAATGAATCAGTTAACACCCGAATCAACGATAATACTAAGATATTATTAACAAAGCAATGATAAAAGACCATATATGATATCATATTAATATATATGATTCTTTTATAATTTAATAACAATTATTTCACCATTATACAGGAGTTTAACCTACCCTCGACCAAGTAAAAGTACAAGGTAAGTGTTTATTTCACAATCTCTTCATTATTTGAGGTTGTTTAGAAGTAATTACCTACTAGGACCTCTTTATCATCCACATCCATGTTTCTTAAAAATGTATTTCAAAAAATTATTACTATTTTATAGACTATGTTTTAAAGTCATTTATAACCTTTTTTTATTTTTTATAAGATGTTTATAAAGGAATCTTTTCGTCATTTTCCAAACAAGGTCCTTTTTAACCTTTTCGGCCAAAATTAAGGTTAGAATGTCTTTTTTTAACTTATAAGGCGGTTGAGGAAATTTTCCGCCATTATAATATCGTCTAATATTCCATTACAAGCTTATAAAAATATTTTCAAATATAAATGCTTTAGTTTATAATTACATGATATTTAAATGATTTCAAAATAGAAAGAGATATTTCATTAAAAAATGTTTTTATTTCATCTATGTCAACATAATTTGATGGATTTTAATTTTAAATATAGTTTAATATGATACAAAACATCCATATTGTATTGAATTTTTTGTGATATGTTTGAATGTGGATGTTTTATTTCATAACATCCGTGGATTATGGATAATGTATTTAAATTTCCTATGACAGTTTTAATACAAATGTTTATGTTATGTTTAAACCATCTCATATGGGAATCCATTGGAATTTTTAAGTGACAGCTGGAGCTCTCTATTTCTCTAAAATGCATCGATAGGTCTCATGAGACAAACTACTGTCTTGACACAAGGACTGGACAAAATCTTATTTGTAGTCTTAGGAAAATGCCTTGACTATGTGGTTATGAATGTCTGGAATTATGCATTCAATCATTATGAAAGTTTTTATTGATATTTCATGTGATTATTAGACTTGTAGAATATCCATGTGAATAAGTGAATGGGATTATTTCATTTTATTTTTTCTATATTATGATGAATTTTGAGTTTAAAAGGATTTTGTTTTAGTTATACATTGGCTTAAATGTTTATGCTTATTTGTGAAAGTTTCCGCTATATTTTTATCTTTACTGAGCATCTAAGGTCACCCCTTTCTATATTTTTTTCCCAGGATGCATAGAAATATATTATGACTAACCTGCAGGGATCGTCTATGGGATCTCAGTGTTGTCTTTGGAGACAATATGTTGTTGTTGTTTTTATTTAATCATTTATGTAAAACTTATGTATGTATCTAGTGTTTCTAAGGCTACTAAAATGATAGGTCTTTAGGGACATGATTTTGTTATATCATGCCAATGTTACGTAATAATTCACTGACTCTAGGTAACTGGGGTCAAGGCGTTACAATTGATATTAGAGGATGTTTAGTAGAAACCTTGGAACAAAGATTTTTGACAAACTCTGATTCGAGCACATTACCCTAAGATAAACTTTGAGGATTAGTATAGAGGAACATCCTAGAATTTTGGTAATGTAGAGATTTTGTGAGTTTTCCATGAAATAAATCCATGTCTGGATATGATCATGTAGAGGTGGCTCTGGAAAAGATGTACCTAGGGGTAAAACCCGAAAACACCGATTTGAGTTAGACTCGAACAGGAACTGGTGCATGACAACGGGCCTTGCTGCATTCTTGGTTACAACACTCACAGGTGATATGGTTAGGATAATTCTCATTTTAATTACAAACCATTATAAAGGGTTTACGAGTATATACCTCCTCATGAAAATATTTTTATGAATATGGATTATATCCATAAATGTTCAATTTGTGTTATGTATTTTACATGTTTGGATTTATTCATTGAAATTCATAAATTGTCCTAGTGTATGCCATTGTATAGAAATGGCGCCTAGTAGAAGGAATGGGAACTCATACAATACGTATGATTCAAAGAGTAATAAGGATCATATCTTTCACATTATTAAGCCAACATTTAGAAGTGAAATATTCTCCCATGTATTCTCAACATATAAATAAATAGTATCAAGTGTTAATAAGATAAGTAATGAATTCCTTGAGTCCTATGGATTTTAAGGAAAGAAAGAGAAGAAAAGGATGGAAGAGAGAAATATGGATAATGGGAAGAGGGAAAAGAAGAATTTTACCATATGTGATAACTATGGGAAGAAACACCCTAGAACTTACCTAAAGGGAATGTGAGTTTTTTATAAGTGTGGAGAAAAACGACACCATGTATGTGATTTCAAGGGTAAGAAAAAATTTTCAAATCTACAATTAAACATTTTCAAGGAGTTGGGACACTATGCGAATCAATGTCCAAATTATAAGATTATACCCCAAATGCTGCTATTGGATAATATTAAAGTTATAATACTACCGAAGATGAAGAGGAATAATTAGATTTCATACATTGTTATTAAAGTATTTTTTAATTTGAGTATTTTATTCATGATATACATGTTATAAGAATTATAGAGTATATATACTGCAGTACTATTTCATTAAGGAATTGATATTGTGTGTAATAGAGAAAATTGACTCAATAGCAGGTTAAATTTTAGGAAAATATATGGTTGAGAGAAAGATAAACCATAATATGGTTCTGATACTGAGGTAGTGATTTTTGGAATAATACATGATTGATTTGGATAAATTATATTGGATATTCTTAAATATCTTGAAGCTGGTTAATGATTTGTATATTCCATAATTGTTGGAGTTTACAACAATTTTGGATAAAAGGAGTGTAGCCAGTATTCTATATGGAATAATGGAGCATGAATGTAATCAATAAGATTTTACGGTAATTCAAGATGTTGGATTGTTTTATAAGAATAGATGAGGAAGGTGTTCACAAGTTATTACATGGAAAAAAGGATCTTCATTGTGTTTACCTTATAAATTTTTAATTGTGAGTTTGGACAGTAGTATTTTGGATAATTATAGTTTGAGATTATTTTTGTATTTCCATAAAAAGGACAACCCAGAGGTCGGGTGGCAAACCATCGCGTCCAGCCAGGCCATGACACTTAAACCCGCAACCGAATGGGGATAAGGGTGTAACACCTACCACTGGCCCACGTGATGTCCTGAATTGAATAATATAGTCATTTTTAAAAGGTCCAGTAGATGAATTATAAATTTTTTTTATGAACCCTATACAAATATGATAAATAGAATATTTTTTTATGTTATATTATCTTTTAGAGTGGAAGATGAGTTTGTGGTAGAAATTAGTTAAAGGTTGGAACTCTACTTGTCAAGTATTTTTTTCGTCTCTTATTCTATGAAGAAATATATTCTTAAAATTTTGGTAAGGGATATTAAAACGAAAAATTTGTAACCCTAATACCTTATGTTTTGTTGAACCGATGGTATTTTAAATTATCATAGATTGATGGCTTTGAGGCCTTCAATTCTACAATAGTTTGTGACTGATTACCTCAATCACTCCCTTTATATATTTACGTTTTCCCTTTAATTATGTGTCTCTAATATCCACCAATGTTCTACTAATTGAGATCATAATTTGGTGGTGACTTTTTCATTCCCCATTTCTACTTATTAAGAATAAATTTTATTAACCCAATCCCCATTGAGGGTTTTCAAAAAAAGTTATTTTCTATTTTCAACCTTTTATTTTTGAAGAACAATTTCAAATTGTGAGGACTCAATTTATTGAAATAGGGGTGAATGTAACACACCAAGATTTCATAGTATTTTATTTCTTCAAAGCAATTCAATAACTTTCACTACATGAAACACTGAGTTAAAATGCACCATGACTTACCAAACTGGCTGTTATAAAGTGCTTATGAGTAGTATTAACTGAATTTTGATCTTTATATAATCCTTATACTTTTAGAATCCATGTTATGAGTTTCTTAGACATAATGTAAGAACAAATTCATTTTTTTCAAATATTATAACTATTTTTCAAAAAATGCAGATTTACCACCTTTTAATGTTGGAATTTTTTTAATCCAATATTTAGGACATTAATATATTCAATTTTTAGAATCAGGATATAAAATTAAGTATCAATAAATTTTAGTATTTTTCTGAAAACTTTAAATTTTTGATGAATAGTGAAAAACACAACTTTATCGGTTAAAACAGACTTCTTATTTAAATAATTGGTTATTTTATTTAAAATTATATTTCATAAAAATAGATACATAATACCTATATATGTTCAATGTAATTCATTGGTGTCATTTTATAATAAGTTTATATATATAATTTTATTGAACATTTTACCATCTTTTACCCACCTCCAAGGAGCAATTGCAAATTTACATAAAACATGAATTTAACGCTTCTCTGTGTTGAATTTAAAAAATCTGAGAGACACAGTTGACATCAGTATGTAAAATGTGGTTCAACAAGATGAAAATATTTTTTGGTGAAAAGTAACGTTTTTCTTTTATTTACCATGGTTAGAAATAAATAGGGTAATTGAGGGTAAAAATGATATTAATATTACCCTAACACATGTCCTAACTCTGTTGGATAAGTGTTATTTGACCAAAAACAGCCTTATGAATAAAATATGATCCTTTAGGTCCTCTTGTATTAGATTAGGACATTTAGTATTATTTTATTTAAAGACGAGTTAAAAGAGTTAAAATCAATGTTTAATAACTAACTAATTTTTAATATAGGGTTATACATAGGATAAATACAATTATAAATATTCATTAAAAAGATAAAAAAAATTCCTAAATAATGTTTTTTTATTTATAAATTTTGTACATTAAATAATTTAAATAATTTATGACACAATGATGATGCAGTAATTACATTATTAATGAAATAGTAAAATAATTGATATTTTAAATACAAAAATAAATGTAAATTAAGACTTTTGATGAATTTCACCAATTAAATAGGTTAATATGACATGTTAGGATTGATTTAATTAACATTATTTTAATTAATCGTGCTATTATGATTTTCAAAAAAAATCAATTACCAAATAGTGTCAAAATTGAAAAAAAAAATAGTTTTTAAAACATATAATATATTATTAATTGATATTATATTCCTAAAAATATAAGGTTCTAACAAATGACTTAGATAAGGTTATATATATTAATAATTAACCAATTTTGATTCTGTTGGCTTGTTATAGTTTTATTATTAACCATATAATATAAAAATACAAAGAGTCGTGGCAAATGTCAACTATTTAACTAAGAGTTAAATATAATTGATAAGGTTAATATGGTGACCTAAACCTGTCTAAAATCTACTGGTTTAATGGATATCGACCCATCCCCACGTAGCCTCTAAATAAGTCACTTTGATGCCATTATAAACCGAATTTAAATTAATTATAAAATAATATTTTATGTTTTTTCTAAGGTTCCCCTCACCCTTATTATAAAAGGGTACTTCCCCTTCTCTCCAATTCACACCTTCAAAGCCTTTTGGCTTGGCCAAACCCTGCCAAAATATCTTCTAAACTTCCCTCAATTCAACCTAGAGGCCTTACATTAGTCATAAATCCAACTTAATGAGCCCTTTTGATCAAATCAAAAGGAAGAACCCGAAAAGAGGTAAATATTTCATCTCTTCTTTCTAGTTCTTTTCTTCTTCCAATTATTCTTTCATTGTTGTTTCCATTATAAAATAATAACTCAAGTATCTTATATATAGGGTGATTTTATTATAAATATGGTACAACAATATTCATTATTCTATCCATCCTTTGAATGACATGTCACCATATGTGTGTACGTACGGCTTACCGTCTCCACGTCGTGGTGTAATTGTTATTCAATACATTATTATTTGGATGGGTATCATAATGATGTTTAATTGAAGTAAATAATAAATATAATATGATAATTATTCCTTATATATGACATACCATCCAATTATATATTATTTTAATATCAAAAGAATGATATTGTCTCTCGTGCGTACGTACGGATTACCGTCTCCACGAACGTGATGAGATTCATTCCCCATCGTATCCATAAAATAATAATATTCATTTGATGATTAAAAACAATGTTTAAAGACTTTATATCATTCTGTATCTGAATAAGATACATCCCATCCATAACAAATATGACTCACATAACAAATCATACAAAGTAAAATGAATCAGTTAACACCCAAAACGACGATAATACTAAGATATTATTAACAAAACAATATTAAAAGATCATATATAATATCATATTAATATATATGATTCTTGTATAATTTAATAACAATTATTTCAAAATTCTACAAGAGGTTAACCTTCCCTCGACCAAGTAAAAGTACAAGGTAAGGGTTTATTTCACAATCTCTTCATTATCCGAGGTTGTTTATACATAATTATCTACTGAGACATCTTTATCATCCACATCAATGTTTCATAAAAATTTATTTCAAAACATTCTTCATATTTTATATACTATGGTTGAATGTTATTTATACCCTTTTTATAATTTTTATATGATGTTTATAAATGAATATTTCCGCCATTTTCCAAATAATGTCCTTTTTATCCTTTTTGAGAAAATTAAGGTAATAAAGTATTTTTTTAACGTATATGGAGGGTGTGGCTATTTTCTGCCATTATAACATCGTCTAAGCTTACCTTACAAGCTTATAATAATATTATCAAATATAAATTCTTATTTTATAATTACATTACATTTGAATGATTTCAAAATAGAATGAGTTATTTCTCTAAAAAAGTTTTTTATTTCATCTATGTCAATATACTTTGATGGATTTTAATTTTGAAGTTTAGTTATTATGATACAAAACTTCCATATTTTATTGACGTTTTTCTGAAATGTTTGACTGTGGATGTTTTATTTCATACCATTCATGGTTTATGGATAAAGTATTGACATTTTGTATTCCATTTTTAATACGAATTTTTATGTTATGTTAAAACCTTTTCATATGGGAAAGCATTGGAATTAGTATGTGATAGGTGGAGCCTACTATAGCTCCTCAATGCATTGATTGGTCTCATGAGACAAACTAGTTTCTTGGAACAAGGCCTTGACAAACTCTTATTTGTAGTGATGGCACAAGGTCTTGACTATGTTGTTATGAAAGTCTGGCATTATGTATCCCATCATTATGAAAGTGTTTATTGATATTTCATTAGATTATTCTACTAGTAGAATATCCATGTGAATAAGTAAATGGAATTATTTCATTTTATTTTTTTTCATATTATGCTTAATTTCAAGTTTAAAAGGCTTTTATTTTTGTTATAAATTGCCTTAAATGTTTATGATTATTTATTAAAGTTTCCGCTTTATTTTTATCTTTACTGATCATCTAAGCTTAAACCTTTATATGTTTTATTTTTCCCAGGACGTGAAGAAATATATTATGACTGGCCTGTAGGGATCGTCTATGGGATCTCTTTGTTGTATTTGGAGACAAGATGTTGTTGTCGTTTTTATTTCATGATATAATGTAAAACTTATGTATGTATCTAGTGTTTCCAAGGCTAGTAAACTGATATATCTTTTGGGACATGATTTATTTATATCATGACAATGTTACATAATAATGCAACGACTCTGGGTAACTAGGGTTGGGGTATTACAGAATTCATGGACATGATATTGAAAATAATCATGGATTTATGACACTATATACACTGTTATGTATCCATTTGGTGGGTTTTATCCGTTTTATGGCCTTCCCCCATGATATTCGTGGTTACCTTTTCATGTATAATTTTTACATCCTCAAAATGAAATGATTTGATTAAATATTTGTGAGGGACTGGTTAATTACCTATCAAATCCTTATCTAATTCTATTATTGGAGGTTAACATTTACATCACCATATGGAATTGTTAATGTGCATTAGGGATATTGGGATGTTAGTGTGGTACGAGCATGAACCAAGAAATAGAGGCTATGAAATTGGAAATCTTAGATTTGCTGTATTTTCCTAGATGAAGAAGGGTTAAAACCCGTTGTGTTCCCCCCTGTAGTGAGGAATTTTAGATATTCCATACATGATGACACCTATGGTCTACATCTGGAGAAAAGTGTAGCTTTTACTAATGAGTCAGTGTCACTGGTCCTTTTTTTTCAAGAATGGAGATGGTTGTGGATTTTATTTTGTGTCTTTTCATCATTTGAATTAGATTATAGTAAATGATTGGTATCCATTACCAAAACTAGAAAACCCATTTTATCATATCTGTTGAGAAAAATTGTTTTCAAAGGTAGATATATGGTTGGTATATCATTAGGTGCTTGTTAAAACTTCACATATACCTCACACAAAATTCAAAAATAAGTATGTTTTAAAAGAGTACATGGTTTTTTTGTTCAAACTCACGATCACACTGGTGGTCTTTATGGCTCTTATGAATAGGTTTTTCTACCCGAATTTATATTTATTTTTGGTTGTCTTTGTTAATGATATCATGGTGTATTCACACTCAAAAAATGACCATTAATGCCAAAATTATATCATTATAATCCACTATTAGAGCACTACCTATATGCTTAGATAAGTAAATTCCATATACGGATCAGTAAAGTCTATTTCTTGGGTCATATTTTCTCAAATATTTGATTATTAGAAGACCTAGATAAAGTGAGAGTGGTAGTTTCATGGGATCATAAAAAGAATGTATTTGATATTTGGAGTTTCTTATAGATATAAGAAAATTATAAATGGTTCATCTATGAATTATCATGTCCCGGAACACCGCTTATGGACTTCACATGTAAGGGTGTGAAATTTGTATGGTCAAAAGATTTTGAAGTACTCTTTCAAGAGTTGCAGGGGAATAATAAATTCATAATCAATATTTTTTCTTCCAGAGCCAGTTTAGAGTTATATTTTATAATGTGATGCATGTTTTATGAGTCTTGGAGGTGTTAAGATGGATGACAAGTGGTTCATCATATACAAATATTGTCAATTGTGGACTCACAAGCATGATTACCCGAATCGTGATCTGGAGATCACTTATTTAGTTTATTCCTTATGTTATTAGAGACGCAGTCAAAATTGTGAGAATTTTTTGGTATTCACATACCAAAAATGCCTCAATTATAACTTTACATAGTGGTATCTCAATCTCCATAAACATAGTTCGGTGGAGTAACTATAATAATTTGATTTCGAGCTTGCCTACACACCAGGAAAAGGAAACTAAGTAGCCAATGATATGAGTCTGAAGAATAATATACATGTAGTTCCTGATTTTAAGGGATAACTACTACATATTTCCTTCTTTTCATAGATGAAAATTTAGGGTCAAGAGTTCCATGGTCAAGCCATCCTCACTTACTTAGCTATTGTTAAAACTCTTCTAGAATAGGTAAGAATGAAGAAGTAATCTGACACCTAAGGCCTCTTCCTAGGGGAACGTGTTTCAGAGGATGATATATCATCATAATGGACCAATGATTGGGTTGATTCTTTAGTTGTACATGGGAGTTTATGGGCCCCCTCATATATCGTAGCATGCCTAATTCAACAATTTCACTCCTCATAATGGGAGGTTCAACCCATTGTCACCAAGATTTTTCAAGATCTAGGTTTCCAGTATTATTTGCCCGGTATGATACACGAGACTATCATATTCATCACATAATGTTCCACTTATGATCAGGTGAATGTGGAACATTATAAATCCTTAAGGATTCTACAACCATTATGAATTTCCAAGATGAAATGGAACAATGTTTGGATGTATTTCGTGACTGGACTACCCAAATCAGCTCATAGAAATGATGCAGTATGGATTGCCATTGATAATTTGAAAAAGTATACACACTTCATTCTAATGTAAGAGATCTTATCAGTAAACGATCTAATATGGTTCTATGTCTGATAGGTTATACATCATTATGGAGCACCATGTTCTAAAATTTCTAATAGTGATTACAGTTTCACGTCATTGATCCGGAAGGCGTTGCAGAAGGCCATAGGTACGTAGGTACTTTTGAGCATGACCTATCACTTACAAACACATGAATAGATAAATGGTACTATTCTAGTTCTAGAGGAAATTATATTTTTATGGATCCAACACATTGGGGGTTCTTGGAGGAAACACATTACCCACATTGAGATCACTTATAACAATGATATTTGGAAACCATCGAGATGAATCCCTATGAAGCTTTAAAAGGTTGTCCTTTTTTCTCACCTCTGTGTTGACTAGATGTCGGGGAAGATGCTTTGATTGGACCATGTCTCATGCAGGATAAAATCTAAAAGGTCCAACTGATTGGAATATATGTGTGAAAACTCAATGTAGATAGTATTCATATGTAATCAAAGGCTGGTGACATCTTGATATAGAAGTCGATGACTGGGTTTTCATGGGAATCATGCCATGGTTGGTCCATATATGTATTCGAAATCATGGTAATTTCTCGTAGAGGTGTATTAGACCATTAGAGGTTGTGAAAAGATTGGACAACTGGATTTCTATTTGGTACATCCTCATAAATACAAATCCATTCATGAATTATTTCATGTATCTATGCATCGACATTAATATCGAAACCCCTCACATGTATTTCATCCTTATGAGGTTGAGTTGGATATGTGTGCTTATTTTCTTTTTGGATTATCCAGTTCATGTTGTTGATCGGAGAGAAAAGACACTCAGATGTAGGTCTGATCCCATGGTACAGGTGCTATAGAAGCATATATAACTACAAGATGATACCTGTGAATGGGAAGTTAATATACATGCTTATTTTCCAAAACAATTCTCTAATGATACCTTTTTACCCTTAGATGGACAACTCGGGGACACATTCTTTTAAAGAGGGGAGGTTGTGAAGACCCACATTTTAAAAAAATGGTATCAATAATTTTTTTTTCAATTTGAATACCTTAAATGTGCATAATAATGAGTTATAATAAAGACTAGTAGTTCATGGGAACATTAGTGTCATGTTTAGATCCTGGATCTCTGAAATGGGAAAACAAAAAGGGTCGTATGGTTTGTCTGCAACCGTGTAACCCAGGGTGCATGGCTGTGAGGACAGTTATTGTCACGGGACTGATCCATTATGCATGGTTTTCACATGGTTAGTCAAACTATGAACATACTCATGTGGTTTTCCCCATGTAGTATTGAATTGATCGTGCTTTGTGCCTGATTTGACCAAACCATGTGCCCCAAAATGTGTTCCTTGATGATTTTGGGGTGAAATTACAATCTTCCACCACATTTAACATGAAACAATGTTTTCATATTCCATTTATTCCTCTAGTATAAGATCACCTCTTCTATCTATCCTTTTAGCTCAAGAACACCCTCACTAATGCATTGAGTTTTTACCACAATTTCGTGTCTGTTATTAGATATGTCTGAGGCATCAGATCCATCTAGATAAGCTCCCCTAGTCTCTTAGTTCGTATCTTATTTTACTCTGGATTCTATTGACCAATTGAGAATCAAGATAATTTTCTCTATTTTCAGTTCATTTGACTGATTCATATATCTATTCGAAACTTATCTGAATTTATGGATGATATTAAATGATTAGTCATCTATGACCTTGAGGTAGGGTGTCTCATCATTTTTCTTTTGAGATTTTTCATCTTCAATCTATGTCATTTTTTCATTAACAATTCTTCCATGAATCCTAATTATATTGATTCCATTGTGTATTATTGTAAAATTCACCTAGATACATGATTATTATACCTTGTGTGTAGGTTTTGAGGTATACATAATAGTAATGGACACCCCATGGGTGTGCCTAGTAGAATTGGATATTATATCCAATTGGTTCAAAATTCTCAAAAAAAAATTATGTTTTTTCTTAGTTTTTTAATGAAATTACAATTGATATTTGACTTTATATAACACCAAATGAAACTCTTATGTTCTTGGACCTATTATAGTGGTAATTTCCCATGTGGGAAATTTCATTAATGATCTTGTTATCTTAAAAATTACCCTAGTGCCTTTTGACTCTTTTTAAATGAATTATTGAACTGAATAAATTTGTTATGGTGAATTGATTATATAGGTTGTATTATGAAATATTGTGGAACCTATTAAAATAATGGACCATGAAGCCTTTTAATTGAAACATTATCCTTATACGCAAATTTGTCATGTTTTGGTCAATTAAATTGGTTGATTTAAATGGAATGGATAATTCATGATGGATTCACTTTCATAAGGTGAATCAATTTGTCTTAAATAGAATGAACCTAAGGGATTATAAGGCCATACCCTTTGTTATGATATATAATATACATCATACAAATTGTAATGACTTAAATGGAATTATACATGGGTAATAAAATGAATAAGTTGTTATGACTTATGAATTATATTAAATTATCATTCCTTACTTATATATATATATATTGGAAGAATGAACATTTTTTATGAGATATTATTATCCATACTAGTTACAGTTTTAATTTTCCTTTATAGTGTTCTGGTTATGACGGTATGAGATTTTCGATCATCACGATATCACGCTTCCTTACATCAGGTGTTGAGAACAACATCTCACACTTGTGATGATATATGAATGTTTGACTAAGCCACCATGTCCCATGATATATTTTTTTTCATGGCGGCTCACTCAATATCCTATGTATTGGAGCATGATTTCTCTCAACCTATTAGGATGTGTGTAATGTGACCAATTTATTGAGAATTTTGGATTGTTAGACAGGTCATGGATGTCTGAGTTATACCCTAGTCTAGATAGCACAATTATTCTGCGTATATGGCTAGTTACGTATGCGTGGACTTGGTTCATATAGGTGGATGAAATATAGAACTAAAATATACAAATATATGTTATTATTTAAATATAAAGTGACTTGGTAAGAAACTCCTCCCTTCCATGGGCTGAAGCATGTAGACTCACCATGTGTCCTACAGGAACCTGAGTGGGATGGTTATTTATTTCAGCACTTTCATAGTATTAGAATTGAACATGTGAACTTTAAAATTAATATAAAAAATTGCATTACATGTAGACACCGTTTCTTATGTCCTACTGATATTTTTATATCACACCCTACTTAGGACGCCTTTGGTACTGAAGAATATTATCATGTATGTAGGTATTGGTAAGGTCATGGGACCTAATACAGGTTGTTGATGTGATTTTCCATATATATAGAATAGATAAAATGACTAGGAATAGCTTGGGATGATTGTGGTGAAACATCTATATATTTTCCTTTTTACTATTTTATTTAATATTTGTATGTAGTGGATCACTTTTTGTACTACAGAATTCTTGTCATATATGAATCAAACACTTACATAGAGTATTCTCATATTATTTTATGTTGTTATGTTCATTTATCACTTCCACACATATCAGTTATTTAGTTATCAATTTACACTTTTGTTGTTAATTGATTCTGCATTTTTATATTTTCTTCTTATATTGATTATATCTGATTTTACCAGTTTTTCTACCATTACATGAGGTTATAATCTCCACAACATAAAAAAATTAAATCCTCAATACTATTTGGTAGCCTATAGAATATGGTTATTCATTCATGAGGCCATATGACCCACCAGATCGGGGCACATGTTATATGGGCCCTTCGTCATAAAATTACACTATAAATGAGATAAACCATGTCAAAATGTATAACAAGGATCTGAATAATATGATTGAGAGGGGCAATTTTTTTTTTGGGAGTAGCAAAGGATTTCATATCATCACTTTGTATTTCATTCAAATGATAATAATTCCACAGGTATATCTTTTAATTCAATGTTCCAATGAATTGATATGACTAATATTCAAGGGAAATAACATTAATATTCTATGTAATTACCAATTTTTTCCAAAAACATATATATAGACCATAATCTCTTGTATGGTAGAAACTGTCCAAAATAAATGTCACATCCTAGTCAGTTTAGAGTTAGGTAGGTATGGAATCAACTTTATAATTTAATTGCATAAAATAATGAAACTAACCATAATTTAAACATTTTATGGTAATGGAACATTAAAAAGTTTTGACATAATGAAATTAATTTAAATTCTATAAATTTTAACATAATACATACCTGACCAAGGTATCTTATATTCTGAAATCAAGTGACTATGACATTAGCAATACTGCTTAACATCGTATAATTATGTTGTGGTCTATTAATTTTAATTACATAATATAGGGATGTATTAATATCATGTTGATTATGACAATTATTTCATTATAAACCATGCCTTTATAGGGTCATGATTCTCTCCTCATCCATTTTAATCATTTATAAGGATCCATTGAAGAAGACCTGCTGTATGAAATATGGTCCTTCCCATATTGGTACAATTTTTAAAGGATTCAACCCATTTATCATTGGGGTTATAATAGATAAAACCAATTCTTCATATAAGAATGAATCCTTGTGATATTTTTTGTTGAAGGCACATACTACTCTAGGTTGGTGAACCTAAAAATGAAAATTGTATAAAAAAAATTACATCGAGTTATTCCAACACTCCCAATCGCCTATAAGATTTATCGCCTTTGGATAGTTGATCACAAATAATACTGTAGAGTGAATGTTATTTGACCTAAATTTGAAAAAAAATATTTCATGTACTAATGACTCATTGAATTGTATTGTTGTATTGGTTATCATGTTATTATCCAACAATGAATACTTAATTAATAATCGCCTATATTTATTCTCTATGTTCACCATCTTTTACTGTATATTAGACATAGTTCTATTGAAATCCACTATCTATCTAGTTTATTACTTCTTGGTTATTGTATTAGTGGTTAGACTAAATAACATATTAAAAAATATATATATTTCATATCAGATGAATAGAAGTATGTTCCATTATCAACCAATATTGTAAGAGGGACACAAAACTTGGTAATAATATATACCATCAAAAGACATATGATTTAATTTTTTTAACATAATTGATGGATACTTACTTGGAATATTTTGAAAAGAAGTTGGTGAAAGGGGGGATGTATTTGATCTTATTGAATGGTGGTTGTGGTATGCCCACATTGAATATATTCCCCATATAGAAAAAAAGACATCAATATTTTTCAGTGTCTAACAATTATGGGGGTAGGTAATTGTAGTAGGCATTAATATAATAATAATGATATCTCATGGTGAACAACATATAATCCTGTATCATTTCTACCATAAATTACTAAAACTCGTAATTTAATGGGAAAACATGGTTCTTGACTGATGATAAATACATGAACCTGAATGGAGTCTCTGCATGATAGTGTTATTTTTCCCTCCTTCAGTACATCATAAGAGATCTCCATAAAATAATTTTTCATAAAGGTAATTTTAAGAATGTGGCTGATCATTATGGGTAATGTTCAAAACCCATCATAATATTTTCTCTTTTCATTCTATAACAAATTGAAATATCCCATATTCGATATATTCCAATATGGGAATCATACAAAAAATTTTACAATCATAACATTTGAGGGTGGAGTTGACATTATTGATACCTTCTATGTTATTTGAAATGAATGGTGACACGAACTAAAATTTTGCAGTGATGATTACTATTTTTCCCTATCTAGGTATTTCGATGATATGGTTACATTATCCAGTTCATATTGTAGGGTGTTTTTGGAACTCGAGACCTTAGTAAATATTGGTTTTGAGAGAAATTCATCCATCAAACCTCATAGATAAGAAATAAATTGGAATAATAAATTCTTTCTTGATGGAATAATATCCAATAATCTTCTTGACCAACTACACCGACTCACTTTTCACATTCAGGTGGGTTGTTGGTATGTGGAGTACCAATTTGAATCACGTAATAATGGATTGGTATTATAACTTATTATTCATGTAGACTTATAAATATGTGAATAAATAAGGAAAAACATTAAGGCTATAGATATAAGGATGATTTCCAATATGACCTTGTTGAGTTTATTGTATTCCATTTTATTACCAATGAATCTTTCGGATGCACAACCAATGTAAATCTCTCATGTTTGGAGGAATTCAGGAATTGAGAATATTTTTTAATAGGTGGTATCTCATTCAAGGAACAAGAAACAATTTATTAAATCAGTATGGGGTTGGTTACATGATTCTGAAGTAAGGGGCTTTTTTTACAATCCCTTTCATAAAGATGAAGGAGCTCAACAGGTAGATCCTCCTTCCAAGTAAGGCCCTGATTGATACCCATGTTAGCAAGACTATCAGAAACCCTATTCACCTCACGAAAGGTATGTGTGACAATGTAATTGATCTCCATTAGAGAGGCTAGGCATCTCATCCGGAGAGTAGTGATAGGCTAGGCTAGATGTAATTCCTTATTCCATATAGCTTGAACAATGGTGGATGGGTCACTCTCAATCTAGATGTCATTCCATCCATTTTGTGTGATGAAATCCACAGCGTGAATCACACCCATCATTTCTTCCAACAATGACGAAGCCGCACCATAGTTGCCAAAGAATCATACATGGCATCTCCCATTATAATCACAAAAAATAGCACCATAACCAGCAGGTCCAGGATTTCCTTTGGAAGCTCCATCAACATTCAGTTTAATATAACCTGGAAGCGGGTTTTTCCAGAAAACTTCAAATGTATGCTTCGGCTTCCTATAGATACGATCAACTCTGAGGTGAAGAAGGATCTCGAAATCACCAACTGAGTTATCACAATAGGATTTTTTTAATTGAAGTTTCATCCTTGTTGGCCATTCAAATTCGCATACGACCTATGTTAATATTGAATGAATAATTATTGTGAAAATGGCATTCTGATCATAACAGATCACATGTAGGAGCTCATCCACCGATGCTAAGAAGAGATTTTTTATTTTCTGTGAAGAATTTAGCTCCACCAAGTATTTTATTTGAGTAATAATTGAGTTCGAATGTAACCATCTTCAACCAAAAAAGTCAGTAATATTATTCCAATGCGATGAAGCAATAACACAAGAAAAAATTATATGGCTATCATCTTCCCTGTGTTGATGGAAAAAATGGAACTTAGAACAATGTTGTATTCCAAAATATTGAAGACAAAATTCTGTAGGAACATTATTGTGGGCAATACGCTAGTCAAGATTTAGTCTCAAGGGCTTAATCAAGTTTTTATTAAAGTATGTTAACCAAACAAAGTTGTGATCCAGATTAGAAAGGTTAGGATTGTTAAAAAAAATTGAGTCAAGGATCCCATTCAGAGAAGGTTACCATATAAGAAAATCATCATTATCATAGGGATAATTATCAATAATATGTATGATGTTATCTGGAAGGTTGTATCTATCAAATAAAATGATATCTTTAACAGTACAATTCGTATTTACTAGAATGGAGTTAGCAGGTAACTTAGTGATAACAGGGGCACCGGTCCAGTTAGCCAACCAAAAATTTATGGAAGAATCAACACTAACCATCCACATAGAGTTGTCCATAATGTGTGCAAATGATTGTTTAATGGAGGGCCATATGGATGGTTGGACATAGTTCAAATTTTCTTTCCTATGTTTTTTCAGTGAATCTGTTTCTAAGGAAATCGATGGAATTAGAGTTGTTATTAGTCAATCTAAATGTGAGTCTAGCTTGTAGAGAATTGTTAAAGTGCTGAATATTTTTACTATTAATACCACCTTTATCCAACGGCTTGCAACAAGTAGCCCATGGGATGGTCATAAGTTTCCTTTCAAGAATAATACCAATCCAAATAAAATTCTTTATGTGAACATTAATTTTTTTAGAAGACCAATAGGCCATTTTTTGATCATCAGAGAGTAGACCTACTTCGACTCAGTAGTATATTTCACCAAACAGATCCTTCCTGCAATGGAGAGGGATTTAACATTCCAAGATGAGAGTTTGTTGACCACACGGTCAACAATTGAGGACAAAAAGTATTTTTAGGCCTCCCACAAAATATTGGAACACCAAGGTAGTTGGAGGGGAAGGATCCTTCCTTGATATTGAGAAAATTGACGGTGTCATTTTTTCTATTATGAGTAATTTTTTCCCAAATAAGACAAAAGATTTCCCCTAGCTAATAGATAGGAATTGAGAATATTTGTTCATTAGTAAGTTCAATTTTCAGTGGTTTGTTTTCCATATAAGTATGAGATTCTATAAAATCTACTAATTCATGTCCTTTATTTCCGTTTGGGGTATAAAATTAATTTTAAACTACTACAATATGATCTCCATCTATTTCAAGAGTTAAATAAACATAGGATTCTTGAGGATATATTTGATCGGGACATAAAAAAGAGACCATATGGGTCTCTTAATGATTCAGGTAGTTCCTATAATCATGGATACTAAAATTAATGTAATGGAATTTCTCTTGATATTTGAAAATCAATTATAAGTATTAATCATGGTTCTACTAATGTAATTGTGACTATTTTTATTTTATGTCTCATTTTTATTTGAAATAAAGGTTCTTAGTGATCACTATATAGTTTTTTAGATACCAAATTAATTAATTTCCATAAATGTATATAATTTTCACGGGTGGGATCGTAATGTTTTTATTTTTATTGTTAAATGATACATGAAAATCATTGGTCTAATTGTAGGTGGATTTATTCTTCATCTATTTAGAAAAAGGTAAACACATTTCAATATTATTATCTATTATGCAAATGATATAGGTGAGGATCCCCTGATTCCCTATTAACTACATAAGGTTTTAAGGATTATTCATGTCAATGATATCCGGGTATTTCTCAAGATTGACCTCATTGATTCAATGACATATGAAAAATTTCAAGAAATTTCCCAAGGTAACCACAAAAGAAAAATTCATGGGGTTAAAATTCAATATATTCAAAAATAGCTTGATGAAAATATAATCATGAATGTAAATATGAAAAATACATTCATGGGATTTGAAAACCAGACTGTCAATGTATAATTCAATGACATTTAACATGATGGTCTTGAAAGTATGAAGCATGGTACATTGATATGTGGAACAAGTGTTTTTCAAAATGAAATGAATTACATGATAGAATTATATTATTTTGGTTTCTCTATAAGTGTTTGATTTCTCATATTTAGGAACCATTCATAATATTTTGTATCTTGAATATCTATCAATAAATGAAAAGGGATTGGCGGCCATATGATTTATCATCTAGAAGTTCCATGATTTTGAATGGGATGTCATCTTTCAGATAAGGCCTATTGAGTTCTCAGAAGTCGATGCAAGCATATATCTTTTGATTATTCTATTTGATCATGTATTGTTAGAGAGAATCATCCAATATTAAATCTCACAAATGAAGTAGTCTTTTATATCATTATCAACCCTGTTATTAACCATAGCAGATTGAGATGAATGCATTATTTTGGAAACATGGTTGTAACTATAGTGACCCTGTAGTAAGCTGAAATAATTTGGGGAATACATATTTATAATGTCCTATTATGTCTATGTACTTACATGTGAGAATGTCATGACTCTGATTTAGAAAATAATTATATGCCTCTTTTTTAGGAAAAATTTCCATAATATTTATTGTGGGTTATATATCTTGCTTCATGATCTGATTTCTTTGTTGGAGATCACAAATAGTGTTGGAGACACCATCCTCATATAATGTATTTTTATCAATGATTTCTTTTTATTCTTCTCCATCAACACCAATATCAGGAGGAATGATTGGAAAATGGGAACATTAATATCATGAAACATCAATATCCAAACTTTCAGAATATAAAAAAGGGTTATTATAAATATCTATTAGTGACATGTGAGTCTCATCTGGTTAATTTAATGATGTGAGGGTTTTTTAGGACTTTAGGGATCAATTAAATGTGTCTTCATCTGGGGTTTTGTCAATATTTTGGAGATCATACAATTATTCCATGTAATATTTTTTTGCTAATATGACTGATTTCATGAGATCAAACGAATAAGTAACCAAATCCAAACATGTATCTTGGATTTCATTGATGATAAATACATATTCAGAGAAAAACTCATTACATGGGTTAGCTGGGGTCATTTCCCAACATTTTTTAGTATTATCCTGAGAGATATAAACAATCATGGTTTTTATCCTATTCTCTGGTAGAACCATACATCAATATATTGGGACTTGAAAGATTCATGTTGTCCTTGTTCACCATAAAATGGTCATATTTTTTTAACAATATATTTTTTGGGAAAATGATTTTATGATTAATTTATTTTAGCATGGTAATACAACCAAGGCTTTCCTAATAGGAAATTGAAATTTATATCTTATTGGACAACAATTAATTCAAAATAAGGGATAAGGTCTGCAATTTGGTCATTATACTTGACTCGACCAAGAGGGTTCTTGTAACTCTTATAGTGAACTATAAAATTTAATGAATATATAGATTAATTAACATCATCCTAACCAAAACAATAATGAATTCAAACAATAACGAGGTCAAATCCAATTCCATTTTTAATGGTGGTTCATCATATGATAATTTCATTCAATTTTTAGATTCTTACTGGGGTCAAATGTGTCCCTAAATAATAGTTTATGTATCCTTATATGTGAATGATATTAATGTGGGAAACATTATTAAGATAGTATGAACATGATACACTTTAGAAAATGTGCACATATCTTCAAAATCATAAGGTCCCCAAAAATCCCTTATAAGTGATTGTTTAGATTTCTTTTTACAAATTATAATATTGCATGTTTAAAATCTAGGTTGGAAACAAAGACAATTTTATTAAAGCATCATTCTATTTGGGTAAAGGCATGTACTTCCCTTTTTGTTATTAATGCTACTAATTGGCATGTGACATGGGGGTTAATATATAGTTGTTATGGGTCAGACACATGGCAAGTAGTTCACAGTATAATATTTAAAGATGGACTGAGTCAAACTTATATGACTTCTCAAATGGGTTGATTAAATGGTTACACACTCCTTATTCAGTCTCAAAATATAAATATAGTTTGACAACTATCAAAATATCCATGGGTTACCCCCTAATTTTGTTATGTTTAATGAATATATTTCCCATTGTTCTTGGCTTTGTATATATATCTGGTGAGAATATGGATAGAATATTTGGCATATCTATGACTATATCTTCCCCTATTCACATGGATTCTTTAGAATCATCCTTCAACTCCCTATTCAGGTATGGGGAATTCCTGTTCCTGATAATAATCATTATATAAGAATACTATTATTATATATATTACCATAATATAGGTGATTATTCTTCCATTATCTCATAAGGGTTCCTTTGGTGTGGAAGTTTTAGTAGTAAAATTTTGGGAAATTAAAACCACACTTTTAATACTAAAATAATTAAATATGATAGGTTATGAACTATCTAACGTATTGGTAGGATTTGATATTCTTGAAATTTCCACATTTCGTATCAATTTTATAGTCTTTTAGAAAATATTTTCTTGGAAGATTGTGATGGTGATGGATCTATTAGAACTATAGTAGGATAAAATGATGATATAGATGACTGGTTAGTTATTCCATGAGGATATAAGGTTCTATATTGGTCATCATTACAAAAATATTATTATTAAACTTCAATGAAAATAATATTTTGACATTATTACATCTTGTTTCTTTTTATGGAGTATCATAAGATCATTCAACATGTGTTAGTGGTATTCTTAATTTTACAAAACCCAAATCAACAATCCAAAAAATAAATTCCTTTAAAAAATCTATCCAAGATGGTTGGATTGTCTATTTGGTGATTTGGCCAATAATTCCGTTTTTCATTGATGAAGCATGACTATGATTTCTATGCTATGGAAATCATAATTAATTGTTATCTAGAGCATCAATGATCTGGTTCGGAAAATATTTATCATAAAAGAAATAAAATTTAATCTTCTAACCACTATATGGGAGGTATTTCTACTCTGGTATCCTATATGGTTAAGGATCATTCTGATGTTTTTTATGTCATCAGAGTATCTTCGATGATACTATTTGGGATTTAATAATGTAGGCATCTTAGTCAGCTTAAGTTTAATGGTATTGGTTTCCAATTTGTTTATTCCATTACACTAGGATTATGATGTTGACCAAGACTTTCTTTTGGCTCACTAAATAGAGTCTTCCAATCATTGTGTGATAGTGGATTGTTCATAGAGTCTTCCAAGAAAAACCTCCAGAATGAGTAAAATTTGAAAACATTCATTGTCGTTCTCTTAAAAGAAACCAAGTAACTCTTCATAGGGAATCCATAATCTTAGGGATTATGTAAATCCCTTCTACATAAAATTTAATTCTGAGACTCTCATTCTTATATTTTTCGCAATTTGAATGGTCATGTATATATATGTTTTTTTTAATGGTAGATTCGAATTGATACATAAATTACCGATAAAGGTATTCCCAACTAAGGATTGATCTAGGTAGAATGTTGGTGTACAAGAAGAGAGATATCACCACCAGTGTAAAAATTAATAATATAAGATCTATTACATACTATTATTCTCATCATGGGACCATGGTGATAAATGAAATTTATTAATTATTGATTCAAATCCCATGTTACATTGGATTTTCAAATAGTAATATTCCCAATGTTGGGTGGAAGAAGAGTTTCATCCCCTCACTCATTCTAAGTGTTTATTTTTGGAATCATTGGTTCGCTCTATCATCATACAACTTCCATTAAAGATTTCAATTACTAAGTGATGTTAATGATTTCTGATGAAATAACTTGTTATGATAAAACATGTGTAGGTGAAGTGATGGATAGATCTTAGTTTGGAGGGTCTACCACCATTTTTAGCTGATAGCCAGTAGGGGCTATCTTGGGGAAATGTACATCAAATGATCCTAAATTCAATCCAATATAGGGAATTTTGTTCATCATTTCACCAATGGATCCAAATTATCCAGTTATCTATGTCTCAAATTGAGCGGATAAGCTGAATCAAATTCTATTTGTATAATGTCATCTTTTTTGGGGGGCTATTTTGAAAGAGTAATTGAGTTTATTTCCAAATAACATACACATCAGGGATATTTCCTTCATGAAATATTTTTTTGAATCTCTTCATATCATTAATGTATATGTCCTAACAGTTAAAATTTCCATAATATTATTGTGGTCAAATTCATCAAGTAATAGGTGGTATATAGTTGAACAATTTTTCCTTTTTTGAATTCTTCATGATAGGTAGAATATGATAATTTGTTGGGGATCCCAAACTTTATCATTACTCTGATTATTGGTGGGAACACCATCCATAGTTATTTTAGTGTGTATTTTATTTCAAACCTAACAATTCTCTAAAAGTTACTCTATAACAGGATCATGATCCACAACATATGTAGTTCCAATGTTGAGGGTGTTTATCAATGCATTGTCTAATGTTTTTTCTATGTCACCATTGGAAATATAATAGTATTATACACAGTTGAACTATTCAATTGAAAATATTTCACAATATTCTCAATTGGTTTCCCTCTTGGTATTTTTTTCTTACATCCCTTATGGGACTTTATCTATTCCCTCATAGATTGTCCTGGATAATTTTTCTGATGTTTTATTCAAAAATATTCACCTAAAAAAATTTCTTATGTGACCCAAGGAGACATAACGGTCACAATATGAAATAAACCATGATGAATGAAATTTTTATATAACTCTCAACAAATACAAAAAATATTCTACTGATGATAGGGGATTTGGATAAAAAATATTACACCATCCTTAGAGGATATGACTAATCTTATTCCCTTCCTATAACACTTTCAACTAGATAGACATATAATGACCTTCATGAGGATGGTTCTCATAAAAATTCCCTCATACCTAGAATCATGGGTTTCTCTATTACAAATATCATCCCAATTAATCTTGTAAATCATTATCTAAGCATTGGTAGGGTCTAATGCACACTCTAAATTTATTATACTTTATTTGAGAGGTAGTGCTTCAATATGATGATTACTCTTGTCAAAAAGGAATATTTCTCAATATTATCATATTCATGATGTAAGAGTATAAAAATGGGCCTCTCTCATCTGGTATGACATTTCTTATATACATTCATAGTCAATTCATACTAATAATACCAACTATTATAGGAAGATCACGATTCTCTTACATGGCTTGATGAAATAAAATTTCATGATTTCACCGTTGGAGGGGTTTTTTGGATATGGAGTGATGTGAAATGAATAACCCCTATTCACCCAATCCTTTAATATGAATAATGGATTGAGAATCAGTGTTTATGTAATGTAGATTTTTCAAACCATCAAGGTGTGAACATTGATTATTTTCAAACTGGAATCCCAATTTCTATAATCTTAGGATTGAATGCTACACAAGTTTATCTTTTAGAATAAATATTTAATTAAATTAATTAAATTAATATACCAGTTTTAGGAAATTAATTTTATATTCAAATAGTGAATATTCAGCCATATATTTAGTATAATATGTTTCTCTCAACTCTATATCAATGATTTCAAAATTCCCTACTGATGGGTGGCTAGGGGTAGAATATAACTGACATGATATACTTGGATTGTTATATCCTCATCATTTGTGTACTCACATATTCATGTATAAGTGAATAATTTAATTATTCCAAAAAAATTAATTTCTTGACTACTTTCTTCAAGAAAGTATGGTTGGCCAAAATCTTCTCTATAGTAAAAGATGATTACAATAATTTAGGAAAGGAAACATACCATTTGGAGTGCTAGGAAGATTATTCGTAATAAGGAAAATTATTTAGGAAGAAATTTAGATTTTGAAAATTTTGATTAGGAAAATTTTAGATTATGAAAAATTTAGATTAAAAGATAAATATTAAGGAAATTTTTGGCTACATAAGTTTTAACTAACAAGACAATGTACACCCCCTATAAATATGTGTTTGTTGTTGTATAGAGGTAGGTTTAAACCAGAAGTTAATAAGGAATATTACCTTATAGTTATCATTCCTAACTTCTGTTTAGTGTATTCAAATATTTTGGATGGTAATGATTTTGTAAAAATATCAGGAAGTTGAACTTGTGTCTTGATAAATTGAATAATGATATCCCCTTTTGTATTGATAATATTTTAAAATAATTTTTTGTCACCAGTCATATACCGGGAACATCCACTAATCATGTACCATGTATTACTATTTTTATTATCTATACTTTCCTAAAAATAATAGTGTTATACTTTTAGAACCAAAACATTGTTTGATTCAGAAACTTCAGAAAGAAAAATAATAGGAATCCACAATTTCTTTGAAAAATAAGCATTATGAAAAAATAAATACTGAGTTTTGTTTAAGGAACTATTTTTTCCCAATGCCCACCACACTAACACTTAGTGCATAACAGAGCACTTTGAGGTACACAATAATTATTTCTAAAAGTCGGTTTTGAATGAGTATAACCGAACCAGAATTATTCTTTAGAGGTTGAATTTGGGGATACATCTTATCAAAATTTCCATTAAATAATGTATAGTTGGAAAAAAACTTCTACAAAGAAAATATTCCTGAAATAAGTTTAATAACTATGTTTTTGTCATCAAAATCATTAGTTTTAGCACTAGAGTTAGTCTCTAATACATTTTTCTTAGAAATTACTTTTCTAGATCCTTAGAATGTTTATTCTTCTAAGAATTAACTTCCTCATGATTGTTTGAAATACAGTAAAAATCAGGGGTTTTCATATTAAGATCATTAGAAAGATCTTATATTTCCTTAGTATGAATAATAATTCATGAATTTTATTTATCAATAATTTTCTTGACATTTGAATTTTCATTCTCAATAAGCTTAGAAAACCTAGAAACTTCTTCATAAGTATGTAAATTATTATCTTCATCAAAAGAAGATTCTTCATCCGATGATTCATAATATTTACTATTACTATAATTAGAGTTCAAGGAAACATTTGTGATGGATTCAACAATATGTACCTAATCCATTAGACAATGATATTCAATAGGTAGCTTGTCATGTAAACCAAGATTCTTTTATCCAGGATATTTGTATACTGAGGATTTTTCAGAAGAGTCACCACCACTGGCACTCCATGTGTCATTGTCTTTCAAAACATTCTTTGATTTATCCTTGTAGTACTTATTTCTATTCCCATCAGAATTATTTTACATTCTATCTTTTCTCATAAGCATAGGACAACCTGGTCTTATATTCCCTACTCTTTTTCATTCATAGACATTTACTTTTGAGCATTTCATGTCCTTTATTTCTTTCTTCATGTATCTATATTTAATGTTCTTTCATCCAACAATCTTATTCATCCTTCGAGAAAGATTGGATAACTCATTCTTTTAAGATTCAATTCCACTATATTCATATAATATAGTGACTTTCTTCGACTTAGATCTAGTAACCCTTTCAGGAGTCCGGTATTTCATATGATTTGAATTAGTTGTGGAATAAACACTTCCATTTCCATTCTTCTTCTTATTTATATCAACATCTCTTTTCATTCTTATCTCATGTTGAATAATAGCTCCAAAAATATCATCAAGAGTAATATGTGAGTCTTTCCTATTCTCATCAATAGCTATTATCATTGATTCCCACTAATTAGGTATGATATATATAATCTTGTTCACAATAGATTCATAATCTATGTTAGGACCAAAAGGGGCATATATACCCTGAGAGGGCGGTGAATCAGGGTATGGATATTCTTTTTCAAAATTCTTCTTGTCCCACTAGATCTTGACCTCTTTATTACAAGGGTCACTTTCTTTGCACTCATGTGTTTATTATGACCAATTCTTTTCTTCTTTATCTGATGATGATGCTTTAAATGAAATGCAGGCAAGCAAGCAGTAAGACACAAAAAAATTTACTTGGTTCACCCTTATTGGGCTACGTCCAAGGAGCATACAACGACGATGTGCCGCTATACCAAATCCACTAAAATCACGCAGTTGTTTACAAGGTTCGTGATAGATCACTTCTATGCCTATGCTCACATCCTTTACATGGTTTAGGGTCAGCACACTGCTTTCCCAAGGGTCACTCCATGTTCCTCCCACTCTGGCTCACTGTCGGTGGAGAAGATCACCTTCTTCCACTTCCATTACTCACTCTCTAGAAAGGATCCACTCACAGTTTATTGACCTATACGTCTCTTCTCTATAACTAATGAATACATCCACTGTTGTTTGTAGATGCTCTGTTGAAGTCCAACTTGCATCTGTAGATGAATCTCACTTTGCACCGAAGGTATCAGGCAAACTTCCAGCTTTCGCGCAGCCCTAAAATAACTGGGGTTATTCTACCAAACCTTGTGTGCTTGTCCAAACTGGCACAAAATTTCACCTCAACCACTTGCCCGACACTCACATCTTCAACTCCAAACATGTGTGACTCTCACCCTTTAACGCCAAAACCATTTTTGGCGTGCAACTGTCAACTGTCGCGCTTCATCAAATCCTGGCGTTCATGTTTCACCAAACCACCTGTGTGACACCCCTTCTTCTACTCTAAGCTTGGGAGACTCACACCATTTCTCGTCCAAACCACTTTGGGCGTGCAACTATCAACTGGTGCACAAATTCTGAATATCTTTATACTTGCACGACCACACCACCACTTGTGTGACCACAAAACCTGTATGACGGGAGCTCTAATTTTCTCAATGTATTTAAATTCCAACCAAATTAGGATTGGTCGACCTCTATTTAAAGGCATCTGGACACCCTGATCGACGACATGCAAGTTTCCTCTCAGCGTGCAGTCCAGCCTCTCTACTCCCTCTCAACCTAGTAACTTGTGCGACCAAACCTAAAACTTGGGTGCTCATTTTTCCTTTGCCATATTTTGAAGTTATGGTCCAGAAAAGCATATGGCACACAAGTTTCCAAGCCTCCAGGACACTAGTGCGCAAGTCCTTTTCCCAAAAACACTTTTCTCCATTTATCGATTTTGAGTTCCAAAAATTTGGAAAACACTGGAATATGACGCCACCTTGCATCTGCTCTTTTTGAACTGCATCAAGATGAACCATTCATGTTTTGACATTCTTGAATCGATCATGGATCATTAACAACATCCCTTGAACTCAACATGCCACCATGAAATCCCCTTTTTCAAAATAATTTGTACATCATTGTTTTCATTGTCAACAAATAGAACACGAAGGCCCACTTTTTCAACAAACGCAATCACCTCAAAAATGATTCGATGATACCTTGAGGGATTTTTCCCCAACAATCTCCCCCTTTGGGTTTGTTGACAACTCTTCTATAATAAGATAATTTTACAATTATTCATCCACTATTCGCTTATTGTTATTTCCAAAGCGATCAAGGATTTACTTAACACATACCTTAATCCCACTTAAGCAACGCTCGGTGTGAGAAACCAGAGTAAATGAAATGTCCGTCAATGAATCACTTCAAATATAACACCCACTACTGATACCAAACTGATTCCAATTATTGGAAATATTCTTACCGCATTCCAACACCACTCTTCTGCTTTTATCACGATCCTCAGCGGTCGTGATATATATTCATTAATAAATCACTTCTAGGATAGTCATATTTGATACTCTCACTGTATGCTCACAACTTTCTCTCTTGTCACCTTTAAATCCTATTCAGCACTATTGCTTGTGTTGTCCAAGCTATTCTCTGGCTAAGCACTTTGAACCAGCTTCAAATCCCCTTATCTGGATGTACCACGTGTCAGATTCTCTCTGTAACTTTCATGATTTCTCAAATAGCCACATTGTCTCCCCTTTGAACAATCACTATTTTCTCCCCCTTTTTCAACAAACCCAAATGTCACTCCTTTGTAGTTTGTAACAGAGTATAGAACACATGTTAGTATGTTATGAAAAAATACATCATACCTCGAGAGAGGGTGAGGGTCCCACATCCACACTTTTCAAGTGTGGGGAGTCGACTGGACTCCCAGAGCCAGTTGATACCTCTCAAAAGCTTCTTTGGGTAGGTCCTTCATCAAAATTTCTGCAACCTGTAGCTCTGTAGGCACATTCTCCAACTTTTTGATTCCCTACTCAACTTTCTCCTTGATAAAATGATACTTTATCTCAATGTTCATTGTCCTTGAATGATGGACACAGTTTTTGCTAATATTTATCCAACTTGAGTTATTGCACTGGATTCCGATCAGAGACTTCACTTCAACTCCCATATCTTCATGATTATGCTTCATCCATACTAGTTGTGTGCATGCTTGAGTGGCCGCAATATACTCATCCTATGTGGTGCTTAGAGAGATGAAATATTTCTTCTTTCTTATCCATTAAATACACAATCCACCAAGATAGAAAGCACCACCTGTCGTTGATTTCCTATCATCTGCTTAACTGGACCAGTCTGCATCGGTATATCCCAATAAACCTGTCTGAGATTTGTCATTATATGTCAATCTGAAGTCCATCGTGCCCTTGATATACCGAATTATTCTTTTCACTGTAATCAGGTTTCTTTCCGTGGGATTAATCTGATATCTCTCTACTTCGCATGTGACGAATACAATGTCAGGATTTGTTGTGGTCAAGTACAAGAAACTTCCAATAATTTTCCTATATTCTGTGATATTAACAGCCTTTCTATCCTCATCTTTGGATAGTTTCATCCAGGTAGCAACTTGGGTCTTCATCTCCTTGGAATTTTCCATTACAAACCATTTTAAAACCTCCAGGCATATTTGTATTGAGAAATTATTGTTTCTTTCCTTCATTTTGTCACCTGTAGACCAAGGAAAAATGTCATCTCTCCGATCATTGACATTTCAAACTCAATTTTCATGAATTTAGAAAACTGTCTACACTGAGCTTCATCATATCCACCAAATATTATGTTATCGACATAAACCAACACTATCATCCTTTGATTACTATTGTTGCTGAAATAGATATTGTAATCAACTCCCCCATGCTGGAAACCATGCTTCTTAAAGTATTGATCATGCCTTGAGTACCGTGATCTTGGTGCTTGTGTTAGCCCATACAACGCGTTGTTCAGTCTGCAAACCTTGTTCTCATCCTCATGAATGAAAAAACCATATGGCTGCTCAATATACACTTCCTCCTCTAGAACCCCATTCAAGAATACATATTTGACATCCATCTGTAATACTTTGAAATTCCGTTGCACTGTGATAGCTAGGAATAATCTTATTGTCTCCAGGCTTGCCACCAGTGCAAATATCTCATCAACATCTATTCCCTATATCTAGGAGTATCCCTTTCACACTAGTCGTGCTTCGTTTTGAACCATTTTACCATCTCCATTCATCTTGTTACGGTAGAACCATTTAGTCTTGATGATATTTTTATCTAATGGTCTCGAAACAATCTCCCATGTATGGTTCTTCTCAATCTGATCAAGCTCTTCATTCATAACCTGAACCTAGTTTTCATCATCAGCTGCATGAACAAAGAATTTCAGCTCTACTTGTGATAGTAAAGATGTCTACTGCGGTGATTTCATTGTTCTTTTTTAAACTGGAGATGACTGATTACCAATGATATTCTGCCTATAAATTTCAGCTCGACTCCTTGGCTTTTGTGCAGATACAGATTTTACTTCATCATGCTCATCATCAGTATCTTCTTCTGAATCAACATCATTCACTTCTGCTGCCCCTTTTTTTCTTTCCTCCTTATCAAATTCATCAGGAAATTTCTCAATGTTTCATTGTTTAGTGGAATCATTCCTTTCATCTACTTCTCGCAGCTTCACGGTATCCTAAAAAGAGTCAGCTGAGATGAGTCATCAAAGTATTGATTTGATGGCTCTTGCATCTGATTTTGTTATTGAATGATCCTCTTATGTTCTGAAACACTTCCTAGTGTTAGTCCCATAAACATTCTTATTCTTCTACATCATTTATTTTCATCTTCCACTCGAAATTGAGCCATTAACAAAATCTCTAAGTCTACTAATTTGGTACACAGTGTAGGAAAGAAGAGATAAAGTTAATAACACAATCACCTCTATTTATGCTATATTGCTCATTTTCTTCTCCAACATTGGTACCTGATTTGAGTTAATTGAAACTATAAAGCATATCACATTTCAATGTGCATCTTTAGATGCCACTTCCCCTAGGATTGTATCTCCCTAAACCTAAAACACATGAGTCATCCGTTAATAGAATTTATATACATAGGGAGAGGGGAATTTTCTGGAATCCACAAGAAGAGGACTGTGGTTGATCCCGATGGGTCAACCCATTGATTATTTCTTGTAGAGAATCACACTCCTTCCTTTCTTCTTCAAGCTTCCTAGACAACTTAAACTGCTCTAGTCATATGACTAAGCATGCATTATTTACATGATGAGCCTTTTTTGGATATGTAGACTCTACATGCCAGTACTTTCTCACCATTTGGGGTTTAAACCCACTAGTACACATTTCCTTCTTTGATGCTCCAAAATTCCATTTCCCTTGGTTCCTTCTATGGGTAAGAATCTCTCTACATGTTATCTTACCTTTCTTCTTCCACCATTGTAGGGGTCTTTCTATTTCCTCCAATTCTCACTGAAAAACATGGCATGCTAATTTTTAAATAGAGTCTTTGTTCATATTTATTTTACCAAATATCTGAGTCACCAAACTATTTATCACTAGTGGTGAGTCCTCCACATAATTTGCATTCGTCTTTCACATATCTGTAGCATTTCCTCCCTTTTTCTTTCAGATTTATTCATGTTCTTTCTTAGAGAGTGGTTGTGAGTGTGACAGAGGATGTGATTGATACACCTTTTGTTCTACTCCATGTGATTACTTTAGGGATATAAGCCTATTACTCAACTTACCACTTTTTATCCTAGTGTATAATATCTCATTATGGTGTTTCCCATTATTCCATAGTAATAGAATCTATTAAATGATTTCCTCTGAGAGACTCTTCTTTCATAATTTTTTCACAACACTTCTTCTTATTCTCATATTTAGAAAAGTATTTATTTTCTCAGCCTGAAATGTATTTTTGGGCCTCTGTATTGAAGCTTGATGTGTGGCCATGAATCTCGCAGAAATATCACATGTCGTCACTACTTCTTGTAATTGTCCTCTTAGGCCTGTCTCTAGCACCTACGGGATTTTCTCCACTTATGGAACTATTTACAGCTCTCTTTATTTCATGCAAGGGAGGGAATTCATCAAATAAAATATAGTTTTTTCCTAAACTGTATGGTCTTTGTGTTGAAAAAATATATTGTTGTTTCTCCTCAGAAATATCATACCTACTTTTCATTTTATCATCATCTGCCGAAGAACAATCGAATAGTAAGTACAGTGCATCCTTCAACTTAGGTTTTCCTTTGTGTTTTGATATCTCTATTTATTTATTGGATGATTCTATATCTTCCTCCAATTGCTTAATCTTCTTATCTAATGATTCAAGTTGAGAATTGAGTTCTTTTCTGAGATTATTCCCACTACTCATCTCATCTTCCAGTTTTTGTGTGAGATTTTCTACCATGTCACCTTTCCCCTTCACTTTCAATTTTTCTTCTTTAATAGAATCAGAATGACATGCATTATATTGTTGTAGTATTTTATTATTCTGAACATTTTTAGATAGATGTGTAGCAAGATCATCATTTCTGGATTTCAAATTTTGAATCTCATCTTAGTTCAGATTCTTTCCCTTGACATCATCTTTTGATTTTCATACCTTTTCATATCTCTTTCACAGTTCTTCATCTTGAGAATCATTCTTCTCCCTCAAATAAATATCTACGTCAATAAGACTTTGATTCAAACCTCTTAGATTGTTGATCTCAGTTTCCAGTGCTTGGATCTAAATATCTTTATATTTAATCTCTTCATCCACTTTTGATCCACTTCCTTTGTTTTATGGACAGCTTCCACTTTTCACCTTCAAGGGGCTTCATCATCATCAATAGTTCCAACATCACTTGGAATATCAGGTTATTCGCTATAAAATATATCCAAATAAACATTTGTTTCACTACTAGATTCCTTTAACTATATCACATTGTTTCCACAGCCACTACCGCAATGAGGGATACCACCTAACTTCTGCTTCATCTTTGACGTTCTACCCTTTTCCATGACACACCAAGATAAGAATAGACTAAATCTTTTTCCACACAGATCGACTGAACTATGTCAGAGAAAAAAATATGATAAAATAATGCTTCCCTCTGATACCAATTGTTAAGACCAATAGGGGCATATATACCCAGAGAGGGGGGGGGGGGGTTAATCTGTGTACGGATATTATTTTTCAAAATTCTTCTTGTCCCACTGGATCATGAACTATTTATTACAAGGGTCACATTGTTTGCACTTGTGTGTTTATTATGGCCACTTATTTTCTTCTTTATCTGATGATAATGCTTTAAATGAAATGCATGGAAGCAAGCAGGAAGACACAGATATTTTTACTTGGTTCACCGTCACTGGGATATATCCAAGGAGCATACAATGGTGATGTGCCGTTGAACCAAATCCACTAAAACAAAACTGTTGTTTGCAAGGTTTGGTCTAGATCACTTCTATGCCTAGGAGAATTTTATTTATAAGGTTTAGGGTCAGCACACTACTTTCCCAAGGGTCACTCCCTATTTTTCTCTCTCTAGATCACTGCCGGTGGAGAGGATCACCTTCTTCCTCTTACTTTGATCACTTCTCTAGAAAGGATCCACACACATTTTATAAACATGTAGGTCTCTTCATTATCACTAATGAATACATACTCTGTTTTATGTAGATGCTCTGTTGAAGTCCAACATTCACCCATAGATGAATCTAACTTTTCACCGAAGGTATCGGGCAATCTTCCTAGCTTTCACGCAGCCCTAAAATGAATGGGGTGCTTCTACAAAACCTGGAGCGCTTCTCCAAAATGGCGTGGAAGTTCACCTCAACCACTTACGCAACACTAACTTCTTCAACTCCAGACATGCGCAACTCACACCCTTTTACGCCGAAACTAGTTTTGGTGCGCAACTGTAAACTATCACGCCTCTTCAAATCCTGGCACATAAGTGTGACCAAAACACCTGCGTGATACCCCCTTCTTCAACTCTAAACATGGGTGACTCACACCCTCTCTCTCCAAAACCACTTTGGGTGTGAAACTATCAACTGGTGCGCAACTTTTGAATATCTTTATACTTGCGCAACCACACCACCACTTGCGCGACCACAACACCTGTGTGACGGGAGCTCGGATTTTCTCTCAGTGTTGAACTTCCTACCGAATGAGGAGGGGTCAACCTCTATTTATAGGCATTTGGACACCCTGAGCGATGGCACACAAGTCTCCTCTCGGCACGAAATTACAGCCTCCCTAGTCCCTGTCTCCCTAGTCACATGCGTGACCATACCTAAAACATTGGCTCTCCTTTTTTCCTTTACCATATTTTGACGTAATGATACTGAAAAACATATGGAATGCTAGTTTCCAAGCCTCCAAGACACCGACGTGCAAGTCCCTTTTCCAAAAACACTTTTCTCCATTTGTCGATTTTAAGTTCCAAAAATTTGGCAAGCACTAGAATTCGGCACCACTATCTATCTGAGCTTTTTGAATAGCCTGCAGATCGACCATTCCTTTTTCGAAGTTCTTGAATCTATCATGAATCGTTAACAACATCCCTTGAACTCTACATGCCACCATGAAATCCCCTTTTTCAACAAATTTTTACGTCATGGTTTTCTTTGTCAACAAACAAAACACGAAGGCCCACTTTTTCAACAAACGCAATCACCTCAAAAATGATTCACTGATACCTCGAGGGTTTTTTTCCCAACAATCTCCCCTATTGGGTTTGTTGAAAACTCTTCCATAAAAAGATACATCATTAATTCTTCATCCACCATTCGCCTATTGAAATTTTGATAGAGATCAAGGATTTACTCAACACATACTCTAATCCCACATGAGTAATGCTCGACATGAGAAACAAGAGAAAATGAATCATTTGTCAATGAATCACTTCAACACTGACACCCATTTTTTATAAAAAACTGATACCAATTTTTGGAAATATTCTTTCCGCATTCCAACACCACTCATCCACTTTTATCAAAATCCTTTCTTGTCCTGATATCTATTCTTTGATCTATCACTTATAGTGTCGTCATATTTGATACTCTCCCAATCTACTCATAGCTTTAACTCTTGTCAGCTGCAATTTCTCTTCAGCATTATTGCATGTGTTTTCCAAGATATGCTTTGTCTAACCACTTTGAACTAGATTCAACTCCCCCAATCTGGCTACACCACCTGTCAGCTTCTCCCTGTATCTTTCATGATTTCCCAATTATCCACACTATCTCCCCCTTGAACAATCACTATTTTCTCCCCCTTTTTCAACAAACCCAAAGGTCACCCCTTTGCAGTCTGTAACAGAGTAGAGAACACATATCAGTACATTAGGGAAAAACACATCATACCTCAGGGAGAGGGGGTCCCAAATCCACAATTTTCAGGTGTGGGGAGTCGACTAGATTTGTAGAGCTAGTTGATGCTTTTCAAAATATTCTTTGGGTAGGTCCTTTGTTAGAATGTCTGCAACCTGTAGCTCTGTAGGCACATATTCCAACTTTATGATTCCCTGATCATCATTCTCCTTGATAAAATGATACTTCATCTCAATGTGATTTTTCCATGAATGATGGACATGATTTTTTCTAAGATTTATAGCACTTGAGTTATCGCACGGGATTTTGATCGTAGAATTCAATTCATCTCTCATATCATCAAGTTGCAGCTTCATCCATAATAGTTGTGTGCATGCTTGAGTTGCCGCAACATACTCAGCCTCTGTGGTGCTTAGAGAAATTCAATCTTGCTTCTTTCTTAGCCAAGAAATACACAATCCACTAAGATAGAAAGAACCGCCTGACGTTGATTTCCTATCATCCGCTGAACCGACCCAGTGTGCATCAGTATATCCCAATAACTCTGTCTGAGATTTGTCATTATATGAAAATCAAAAGTCCATCGTGCCCTTGATATACTGATGTATTCTTTTCACTACAAGCATGTGGATTTCCATGGGATTACTCTGATATCTCGCTGCTTTACATGTGGAAAATTCAATGTTAGACCTTGTTGCAGTCATTTACACCAAACTTCTAATAATTTTCCTATATTCCTTGATTTTAACTACCTTACCATCCTCATATTTGGAATGTTTCTTATGGGTAGCAACTGGAGTCTTCATCTCCTTGGAATTTTCCATTACAAACCTTTTCAAAACCTCCTTGGAATATTTGGATTAATAAATAATTGTTCCTTTCCTTCCTTATGTCACCCGTAGACCAATGAAAAATGTTATCTCTCCAATCATTGCCATTTCAAACTCACTTTTCATGAATTTAGAAAATTTTCTACACTAAGCTTCATGTGATCTTCCAAATATTATGTCATCGACATAAACCAACACCATTATCCTATTATTACTTTCATTCCTAAAATAGATATTTTAATCAACTCCCCCACGCTAGAAACCAAGTTTCTTCAAGTACTAATCAGGCCATGTGTACCATGATCTTGGTGCTTGTTTTGGCCCATACAACGCCTTCTTTAGTCTGAAAACCTTGTTCTCATCTACATGAATGATAAAACCATCTGGATACTCAATATACACTTCCTCCTCCAGAACCCCGTTCAAGAATGTAGATTTGAAATCCATCTGGAACACTTTGAACATTCGTTGCATTGCAATGGATAGGAATAATCTGATTATCTCCAACCTTGCCACTGGTGAAAATGTCTCATCAACATATATTCCCTCTAGTTTGGAGTATCCTTTGAAATATATTCGTGCTTTTTTTCAAACCACAGTGCCATCTTCATTCATCTTTTTGCGATAGACCCATTTAGTCCTGATGACATTCTTATCTACTTGTCTTGAAACAATCTCCCATGTCTGGTTCTTCTCAATCTGATCAAGCTCTTCATTCATAGCCTAAACCCAGTTTTCATCTTCAGATGCATCAAAAAAGAATTTAGGCTCTACCTATGATATTAAAGATGTCTTCTATAGTAAGTTCATTCTTCCTGTCTGAACTGGAGATGACTGATTATCAATGATATTCTGCCTATCAATTTCAGCTCGAATCCTTGTCTTTTGTACAGATACAGATTTTACTTCCTCATGCTCATCATCAGTATCTTATTTTGAATCAACATCATTCACTTATTCTCCCCATTTGTTTTTTTACTCCTAATCAAATTAATTAGGAAGTTTCTCACTGTTTCATTGTTCAGTGGAATCATTCCTTTCATCTACTTCTCGTAGCTTCTTAGTATCCTAAAAACAGTCAGCTAAGCTGAGTCATCAAATTATTGATTTTATGGAAATTGAATCTGATTTTGTTTTTGAATTCTCCTCCTATATTATGAAACACTTCCTAGTGTTAGGCCCAAAAAAATTATTCCTCTTCTGTATCATTGATTCTCATCTTCCACATGACATTGAGCCATTAACAAAATCTCTAAACCTACTGAGTTGGAGCTCGGTGTAGGAAACAACTGATAAATTTAATAACACAATCACTTCTTATTCTTCTATGTTTCCCCTTTTCTTCTTTATCTTTGGTACCTGAATTGAGTTAATTGAAACTCTGATGCATATCACATTTCACTATGCATCTTTAGATGCCACTTCCCCTAGGATTGTATCTCCCCCAAACCTGAAACACATGAATCATCAGTTAATAGAATTTATATACATAGGGAGAGGGACATTTTCTATAATCCTCAAGAAGCGGATTGTGGTTGATCCCGATGGGTCAACCCATGGATTCTTTCATGCAGAGAATCACACTCCATTCTTGCTTCTTCTAGCTCCCTAGCCAACTTCAACTGCACAGGACATATGACTATACATTCATTATCTACATGATGAGCCTTTTTCTGATATGTAGACTCTACAAGAATATAATTTATCACCATTTTTGTTTAAACCAACTAGTACACATTTCTGTCTTTGAAGCTCCACCAAAATTCCATTTCCCTTGATTCCTTTTATGGGTAGGAATCTCTCTACCTGTTATCTTCCCTTTCTTCTTCCACCATTGCAGGGGTCTTTCTCTTTCCTCTACTTCTCACTACGGAATATGAAATGATAATTTTTCAATGCATTCTTTGTTCATATTTATTTTATCAGATATCTGAGTCGCCACACAATTTTTCACTGGTGGTGAGTCCTCCACTAAATGTGCATTCATCTTACTCACAGTTGTAGCATTTCCTCCTTTTTTCCATATTTTTTCATGTTCTTTCATAGAGAGCGGTTGTGGGTGTGACAGAGGAGGTGACTGATACACCTTTAGTTCATCTCCATGTGATTACCCTAAGGCTCTAATCCTATTATTCAACATACCAATTTTTCTGCCAGTGTATAATATCTCATTATGGTGGGTCACATTCTTCCACAGTAATAGCATCTAATAAATGCTTTCCACTAAGATACTATTCTTTCAGATTTCTCACAACACTTCTTCTTATTCTCAGATTTAGAAAAGTATCTATTTTCACAGCTTGAAATGTATTTTTGGGACTCTGTACAGAATCTTCATGTGTGGCCATGAATCCCAAAGAAATAGAACATGTTGTCACTACTTCTTATAACTGTCCTCTTAAGCCTATCTCATGCACCTACAAAAGTTTCTCCACTTATGGAACTATTCACAACTCTCTTTCTTTCATTCATGGGAGAGGATTCATCAAATCTAATACCTATTTTTCCTAAACAATATGGTCTTCGAGATAAAAAAATATATTGTTGATTTTCCTCAGAAATCTCATACCTTCTTTTCATTTTATCATCACCTACCGAAGGACAACCGAATAGTAAGTGCAGTGCATCCTTCAACATAGGTTTTCCTTTGTCTTTTGATATCTCCATTTCTTTATTGGATGATTCTACCTCTTCCTCAAATTTTTGAATCTTCTTATCTCTTGATTCAAGTTGATCATTGAGTTCTTTTATGAGATTCTTCCCACTACTCATTTCATCTTCCATTTCTCGTGTGAACTTTTATACCATGTCACTTTTCTCCTTCACTTTCAATTTTTCTTCTTCAATAGAATCATAATGACATGAATTCTCTTATTGTATCCTTTTATTATTCTGAACTAGTTCAGATAGTATTATAGCAAGATCATCATTTCTGGATTTCAAAATTTTGAATCTCAACTGAGTTCAAATTATTTCCATTGACATCAGCTTCTGTTTTTTCTACCTTTTCAGATCTCTTTCACAGTTCTTCATCTTGAGAATCATTATTCTCCCTCATATCAGTAGCCACATAAATAAGCCTTTGATTCAAACCTCTTTGCTTGTTGATCTTAGTTTCCTGTGCTTGGATCCAAATATCTTTAGATTTAATATCTTCATCCAACTTCTGATCCACTTCCTTTGTTTTACGGACAACATCCTATTTTCTCCTTCTTGGAGCTTCAACATCATCAGTAGTTCCAACATCACTTGGAATATCACATTCTTCACTATAAAACTTATGAAAATCAACATTTGGTCATCTACTATATTTCTTTATCTGAATCACATTGTCTCCACAGACACTTCCACAATGAAGGATACCACCCAACTTCAACTTTTTCTTTGACATTCTACCATTTTCCATGGCACACCAAGATAAGATTAGACTGAATATTTATCCTCACAGATCGACTAAACCATGTCAGAGGAAAAAAATCTAATAAAATAAACCTTCCCTCTGATAAAAATTGTTAGGACCAATAAGGGCCTATATACCCTGAGAGGGGGGGGGGGGTGAATCAGGGTATGGATATTATTTTTCAAAATTCTTTTATTCCCACTGGATCTTGACCTCTTTATTACAAGGGTCACTTGGTTTTCACTTGTGTGTTTATTATGACCACTAATTTTCTTCTTTTTCTGATGATGATTCTTTAAATGCAATGCAGGGAAGCAAGCAGGCAGACACATAGATTTTTACTTGGTTCAACCTCACTGGGCTACGTCCAAGGAGCATAAAACGACGATGTGACACTATAAAAAATCCACTAAAATCACACTACTATATACAAGGTTCGGGCTAGATCACTTCTATTCTCAGGTTCACTACCTTTACAAGGTTTAGGGTTGCCACACTTCTGTCCCAAGGGACACTCCCTGTTTCTCTCTCTCTCTAGATCACTGTCGTTGGAGAGGATCACCTTCTTTCTCTTCATTTTATCACTGTTCAAGAAAGGATCCACTCACAGTTTATAGACCTATAGGTCTCTTCATTATCACTAATAAATACATCCTCTGTTGTATGTATATGCTCTGTTGAAGTCCAGCATTTACCAATAGATGAATCTCACTTTTCACCGAAGGTATCGGGCAATCTTCCAGCTTTCGCGCATCCCTAAAATGACTTGGGTGCTTCTGCCATACCTGGAGTGCTTCTCTTAGCTGGCACGCAATTTCACCTCAACCACTTGCAAGACACTAACTTCTTAAACTCCAAACTTGTGGGACTCACACCCTTTTACGCCCAAACAAGTTTTGGCGCGCAACTGTCAAATGTTGCGCTTCTTCAAAGCCTGGAATGAAAGTGTCACCAAACCACATGCGCACCACCCCATTATTAGAAACTCAACTTGGGAGACTCACACCCTTTCTCTCCCAAAGCACTTTGGGTGCACAACTATCAACTGTCACGCATCTTCTAAATAAAATTATACTTACGCGACCACACCACCACTTGCGTGACCACAACACCTACGCGATGGGAGCTCGGATTTTCTGTAAATGTTGAACTTCCTACCGAATTAGGTGGGGTAGACCTCTATTTATAGGCATTTGGAAATCCTGAGCGACACCGCACAAGTCTCCCCTCAGAACGCAAGTCCAGCCGCCCTAGTCCCTGTCTCCCTAGTCACTTGCGTGACCAAACCTAAATCTTTGGCACTCCTTTTTACTTTTCCATATTTTGATGTTATGATATTGAAAAACATATGGAGCACAAGTTTCCAAGCCTCTAAGACACCGGCTCACATGTCCCTTTTCCAAAAACACTTTTCTCCATTTGTCGATTTTGTGTTCCAAAAATTTTACAAACACTATAATACGATGCCACCGTTTATCTGCTCTTTCTGAACCGCCTCTAGATCGACCATTCCTTTGTCGACATTCATGAATCAATCATGGATCATTAAAAACATTCCTAGAACTCAACATGCCACTATCAAATCCCCTTTTTCACCAAATTTTTATGTCAAGGTTTCCTATGTCAACAAACATAACACGAAGGCCCACATTGTCAACAAACACAACCACCTCAAAATTTCTTCAATGATACCTTGAGGAATTTTTTCCCAACAATATAAACCTTTTTAGCCCATAGATTGTAAATACTTAACAATAGTAATAATCCTCTATTGTACCTTGCACATTGGTTCTCCATAAGGAAATAGAAATCCATGATATTTTTCTCTAAGCATAGCTCTTCTATTTTCGATAACATTGGAAGTTCCAAAATGAGTAACCTCCAATTTCATCTAAAAAAATTAAAGCATAACAAGTAGAAATATGGCTATATATATACCTGGTCATGGAACACGACAACGTATTGTGTAACATGTAGTTTAGTTTATATTCTAACTTTTCTGGATTATTAAATGTTCTGACTTCCTTATCAGGAATCTTGTAATCACTAGCAAGCATTACAATGTTTTCCACTACAGTGTTAATGAAAAAAGTCATCATACAATATCTTCAATATTATTAATCATTCCCATAGAATATAGGTGGTCAAGTTGGATTAATATTTTCAATCAAACCAACATTCATTCCTGCCATCTAAATATTTTTTCCACAGAATCTGGTTAGTAATAAATGTTTGGAAACCAGGTAACAATCCAATGAAACGAGAAATAGAACAAAGGAAACTTGAGAAAGTAAAATTATATGTGAATATATGTTTTTCATAGACCTCCTTTGATACCTATATTAGGATCAATATATGATTTGGATTCTCAATATACAAGAGGAGTGAATTGTATCCTTTAAAAATTGATTTGGAACTTTTAAAGTTGACATAAAAATTTCTATTTTTTAACAAAGTTAAACTAGGTAAATTCACAAGACCTCTTAGTCCTAAAAAGTTTCTAGATTTAGGAAATATGGTTCTAGAAATGAAACTTAAGCGAATATTAAAAATAAAAATATTCAACCTTAAATCATATACAATATTACTAATCAGAGTGTAAAAGTATTAGAATGTATAAGTTAGTTATAGTTTCTTAATAATCAAAATACAGTAGAAAATAAACTTGAAACAATACAAGTAACAAGAATGAAATATTTTAACCCAGAGAGTAGGGTATCTAGTAACCTTTGATAAAGGTCCCTTGATTTATATATTCAAAAAATTCTGTCTTACCCACACTAGGGTAATCCCTCGGTAAGAATATCAGAGTCTGTCTTGTTATCCCTACAAGCCCTCAAACTTCAAGGTGGTTGGCACCTATGTCTTCCTTATCCAGGAAGTAATTGAACTTTAAGGTAATCATCACCTCTATCATCCTATCCCTAGAAGCCCTCGATTGTACATAGCAAATATCGAAGTTTCATGAAGCAATTGGAACAAAATGTTCAGTACGCACAAAGCATGAGAGTCTCTTTCTCTATATATCACTTCAGCATCATGTAATCTCTAGAGTTGTAGAATACTGTCATGGTCTTGTTTAAATGATCACATATTTATCATCACATCTCCAACGGTAAGCTCCATCCTCTAACGGTCATATTTTTCCTTGAATTTGAGAGGGACATGTACACATGTCACTCAAACAACGGTTAGTTAGAAAAAGAATGCATGACATCATTTTATAACTATAACAAGGGTAAGTATAATATGGCTGATCTATCAAATATATTTTTTGGATCCTAATGAAAAATAAAAATTTTTGGATTCTAATGAAATAATAATGTTTGGAGACTATGTGTAAGACATTCAGAGTCTATATTACATGGATATTCGGATTCTGTTCTTAAAGGAGTTCAGAATCATAATTATATAGACTACAGAGTCTGATTTATGAGGAATTTGGAATTTGAATTATGAGGAATTTGGTGAATAAATTATAAGGAATTTGGATTTTAAATTTTTCGAAAATTTGGAATCTAAATTCAGATGAATTTGGAGTCTGAATTCTGAGGAATTCGGAGTATGAATTCTATGGAATCAGGAACCTGAATTATTTGGAATTTGGAGTATGAATTCTAAGGAATTCAGAACCTAAATTATATGGAAATAAAAGCCTGAATTCTATGGAATTCATAGTATTAATTTCAAATAATTCAGATTCTGAATTCAAAGAATTCAGAACCATAATTTCAGAGAATTTTGATTTTGAATTTCTCAAAAATTCAGAGTCTGAATTCAGAGAATTCAGATCCTAAATTTCATAAAATTCTGATTCTAAATTTTTGAGAATTTGGAGACTGGATTCTACGGAATTCGGTATCTGAATTCAGATAAATTAGGAGCCTAAATTCAGAGAATTCGGAACCTGAATTTTAGATAATTCAGAAACTGAATTCTGATGCTGAAAACAGAATACTCTATATCTATGTATTCATATAATTCTGCTGTTTGAGATGTGAAATCGAATTTTTCTCATAGGGATAAAAAGATTTAGATTTAGAGAAACAAAAATATGAACAATAAAAAATAGGTGAGGATACATATTCCATGGAGAAGGAAAATTTTCCTTATTATGTAAAATTTGAGTAAAAAGATAATTTTCACGAGGAAGGAAAATCTTCCTTATTAAAATTAATCTTCATAAATATTAAATTGGCCTTGAGATAGAGTGTTTGTGATTTTCAAAACATAAAGGAATAAAAAATTAATAACGAACCCTTATTTACTCATTTATACTATGAATGAACTTAATGGGAATTTAGCATTATAAAATTATGTTGGTCTTATAATGAACATATCCATGCTAAGTTGGTCCACATAACGAATGTATTGTGATGGATATGTTTTTGTGATGTTAGGTATGAACTTTCAGGTGGTGTCCTATATATCCTACCAATATGGGATCAAAAACTAATGTCCATAGACTAATTTTTGGGATTATGCCTTTTAAAAAGCCTCAATATTACTTTAGACTGAATTTTTCTCTTTAAGGGAGTATCTCATAAGGAATATTCACCTTTGATAAGATAGTTAAATCAAGGTTTACACCTATGAATGATGTCTATTGTAGTAATTTTTATCATGCTAATGGGATAAAAACTAGAGATTCCTAATCCCACATGATTCATGCTTAGTGGGATAAAAAATAGAAATTAAAGATCATTCACAATTCATAAATTCAATATTGTGTGGGACTTATACCTGAAGTGGCATCCCATTAAAAAAATTATGTCCTTATATACTGATGGGAGAGGGAGAGGAATTAAGGAAATTCTGAGTGATATTATATATTGTAATAATGACAAGGTGATAAATCCAGGAATTATTCCCATGCAACCTCATTCATAACTGATGATGGATAAGGGATGATCTTTTTTAGGGTATCCATAAACTAAAACTAAATGATTACCCTAGGATGGATTCCCATATTTTCCTTCTTTTTTGTTTATAAACCCCATATTAGGGATCTTGTATCTAGTGATTAGAAAATAGAAGGTGTGGATGATGATTGATTATGATCACATTTTTGAAAGAATGTGGAAGGTAAGCAGCACTTTCTAAATTGGGATGTTTTTATCCACTACCTCTATGATAAGAGTAATCATTGCCAATGGGATTCAGGGCTCCAAACCTCGTAATTAGTCCATTTGTGAGTTTTAGTGGTGAAAATCCTTTTACTAATAGATTTCATGATCTAATGGGGTTGTACTAGAATTTTTCATATATTATAAATATACATCAGGTTTCAATTATTGATGACTTGGTTAAAAAATTCTCAAATATGATACTTGGATAATAGGATGATAGTATTTTTAGGAAAAAAACCCACGGCTAATGGTTATATTAGGTGGGTAGGATTGAGAAATGGATGTCTTATGTGGAAATTCATTGGTAATGGTTCTCTTAAATGGGAACAATTGTGGGATGATTCGCATAGGTTGGATTCCCTGGGTGGTTGGTCATCCAAATGACAAGCCCCAGGTGGTTGGTCAAAAAGGTAAGGGACCCCGAGAAATTGGTTGCTCGGTTTAGGGATTCAGGAAATTCCAAAATCATACTATAGTTAATTTTACTAAGTGATAGAGTGTTGCGGGATTGCAAGATAAATTGATATAGATTATTTCAAATAGTATTCTTGAATATTTCTATCTCTGCAAAAATAGAATAAATCATGTACTATATGGTGGAAAAAGTGCCAATTTTTTTTTTAAAAACCCAGTTGTTGGGTAGAGAAGGCCACGTACGAAAATAGATGCACATAGGTCAACGGGATGAGGTATAATGAACAATCCCTGGGGAGATGAGTGTGGTAGTTTAAGTGATCATAGGATACCCTAGGTGATATAGTCCAAGAAACCATAGGGTAAACTGTGTGAGTCGATGTGACTTCTCCCGAGGGTTTCATGGCATCCTCAACCTTTCCCTTTTTTCCTAAAAAAGAAGCACTAACGCACATAAATTTTTAGATAACATAACATTGTAATTCTACTAAAATCACCAATATTCAAGGAAAAAAAATATAATAACTAATATATATGTACTACGTAGACCGAATTAGTTATTATAAAAGGTAACATACATGACAGAATAATTTAAATATAGGATTATGGAGAATATTGTTATTATAAATTATGGTAAATAGACTTTGACTAAGTTGTAATACTTTTTATCAATTATTTATGTAAATTTCCATTTCATTATACATGTTCCACATTATGTACTAATTTTATTTTATGTTGTTTTCATACAACCCCATTAATTTATTTTTGATTAAATCACATTTGATTAATAGGAATTAAAAGTCTTTCTCATGATATATCATTCATATTATTTACAAAATTCATAAGATTTTTGGTTCTAGTTTTCATTCATTGAGACATTCTTCTTATTATGTATATAATTTCATTATATAGTTAATATAATAACCCATTAAAATATTTCACCATAATTTAAAAATGATGAAATTGATTTAAATTTTTATATTATATGCTTTCAGTCATATTCATCTGATTCAAATATTTCCCATATAATAAAGGTAGTTATAACTCATAAATCATTTCATTATGTGGTCCTCTTTATTGTTTGATTATGTTGGTATATGTTTCATATAATATAACCCTACTTTATTTAATATTATACATTTTATTTATCTTTAGGGAACTAAATTTTCATATCAATATATTCCTCTTTGATTGATTTCATAGATTAAAAAAATTCCCCATTATTAATATTAACTATTTTCCTTAATTTTGGATATTTCTATTCTTGGGACATATTTGGTCTTATGGAAAAACAATTCATGTAGTATTTTTAAAGTTAAATATGTATTGTCTTCTAAAACTTTACTCTTTATCTTATATCACCTGTCAAAATTAAATTTTATAAATCAGTTATCTTTATGAGTTTCATCAAAATTGATAAAAGTTAATAGAAATGATTTTCATTCAAAATCAATACTATTTTTAAATCATTCACCCCTAATTTTCATTAATTTACATATATTTCATTTAAATTCTCAATTTTTATAATTATTTTAAATAAATAATTTTTTATTAGAATTTTTCATAACTTTTTTAGATCATTCTGGTTTTGGTTGTTGAAAGGGTATGATTTTAGGCATTGGATCATGTATATGCTCTGACACATGACACTTGCATGCAAAAAAACCTTGCAATAGTGGAGAGATTCATCAAAATAAAATGATATAGAGGTTAGTATCATTGTTTTATGTCCAGATTTACTCTTTTATCCTTAGGGTGTGATTTTTCATAATTCCATGGAGTCTGTTTGGGTTTCCCCCTTCATCCCTTAAAAGGGTGCTATATCAAAATAAAAACAAAAAATTGGATGCCTTCAGACCATTGGATGGATATCTAAGATTTTTTTTTTATTTTACATTAATTAAATTGGATGATCTACTAGTGCCTTTATATTTTGATAACATCCAATATTAATATTGACTACCTTTTTCCATATCCATTCCATTATAAGTACAAAATATTTTCATCTATTTATTGATGGATGTGGACATAACTAATCAAACAATTTTATTGAACAAGGAAAAATATTATCATATTTTTATACCATTTTATTATATATGGAATGAATATCCCTTAATTAATTATTTCAATTAAAGCTAATTTTACTAGATACACTTTATCAATCACGGGATTATTTTCATATTATAATTGTTTATATATATATATGCAATTTAATTTTCAAGGGTTGATCCTGAAATGACACATGTTTTATTTCATGCAGATAACAAATGTATGGTTTATCATTATGTGATGGGTGGATCTAAAATTATATACAAGGAACCCATGGAATTAGTAAATATGTTGTATTTATTATTAATATTTTTCATGATACATTTTTTAAGAAATAATTAAATGAGTTGATACTAATTATAGAATTTTAAAACAAGAAAAAAATTGTGAGGTTGAATAAGTGACTAGATTTAGAATAAATATTTTTCTTTTGTTCTATTAGATTTATTCTATACCTATATGTTTCATATGTTCTGAAACTAGAAAAAATATCCATATAGAATGATACAATTTTTGTTGATGAGTCAATAATGTTGAAATTTTGTAAATTTAGTTTAAATTATGGAACATCCATAAGAAATGGAAGATTGAAACATATAAATATGAGTATTTTTTTAATTTTGAATAAAGTGTAACAATACACATTCATAAAAATTACTTGATTGACAAGATGAATATATTCTGGAAGGTGAATCCAGTGCTATAAACCAGATATTTTCATGTTGATCCACATTTTATCATTAATCATGTCCATTTTAGAATAGTTTTAAATTCATTCTCAGACAAAAATATGGAGTCTTTTGGACAATAAAATGAATTATCATAAATATGGAAGACAATATTGATGGGTTTACATTGTGTTTATTATAAAAATCATGTGAATGTTCATGAATATGCTTTGGGATGTATTGATGAAAGATGGCATACCGAACCAACTAAATGATAAGTCATAATTTGAGAATACAAAATATGAAAAATTATGAATAGAAATTATATATATCCAACGATAAGGTAGTTCAAGAAGATAACATGATGAAATTATGAGTCAAGAAAAAGAAAAAACACAGTGGGGTGGAAGTATGGAAGCAAAAGTATTCGGTTGTACTGAAAAATTACTTTGATTTAAATAGAAGGATTCTAAAAATGATTTGTGTACCAATGAACACTATATATAAAATTATATATAGATAATCTACTAATGTGTTGAGAAGGATAAAGTGTGGAAGACATAATTTAGTAGAATAAGAGAATTCTATATACACTAAACAATTTATTAGGCCGTAATTTCAACTATGCTGATGTTATTATATTTATTCAGCATCATATATGTTGTGAAGTAAATTTTGGGAATAAGGCATATATTGATAAACTACTTAAAGATGTTCATTACTATGATTTATAGATTCTATGAAAAATTATGATTCTTATACTTTTAGAATAACTAAAAGTGGTCAGAAATGAATTGAAAATGGTGGGGGATTCAAAATTCAAATCCCACATTTCAATGTTTATCAAATATTTCCACACACACCACCATATAAAAATATAATAGAACTATGTTTAATAGTGTTGAAGAATACTTCGGAAGATATGTCATCAATAGAGCGGTAGTCCAACCTAGTTATTTTGGTTAAAGTTTTTGTTTAAGGAAGATGTTACAAAAATAAGGTTTCCAACAGATATTCAGAAAGTACAATATTTTGATTTTTTAAACGGTTTGAATGTTGAAGAACCTAGAAAAGTGATAATGTGAAAGGTTATAATCCTAAATCAGGTTCAAACTTTTACATTACTGCTGAAAGTAATATTTTTTGGATTAAAAAAATCGTTACACTTTTAGGGAGATAAAATTTTATTGTAGAAGCATCCTGATGAAAAATTGTTCTTTATTTTCTTTTTCTGATAATTTTAAAAAACTATGGGAAATAATTACTATAACCTATTGGGATATAGTAAAGGATTTTTTCGATATAGAAATTGGTAAAGGATGATACAATCCACATTATAATACCATTTTTTATTAAGGGAATATCGTTTTCTTTTACTTAATCCAAATCGAGAAAGGCGTAAATACCCATATTGGTTATGAACTGTGTAAATTTTTTTTTCAACATTGTATTATTATTTATCCAAAATTCATATATATAATTTTATAATTTAATGTTTTTAGTGGATCTAGTTTTTAAAAAATCCCAACAGTTAATTTCGTAAGTAAATTCTAAAATAGCAACACTGGTCCACTCCTCTTTCTCACTATTACATCATAGTCACAAAAAATTAAAATATTATTAATGAAAATATAGAATTATACTAAAGGGTTATCTTATTATGTTGAATATGAAAAATATTTAGTCTATCTATAATAGAGCTATATTGACATTTTATCAAAGAAATTGTATTGGATTGTTGGATATGATGGTTCCTTATCTTATTTCAGTTGTGTTGGATGTTTTTAACGCTATGAAATTTCCATTAGTTGAGAATAATGATCCCATGAATATATTTTATGATAGAAACTATGTTGTTTATGGAATTTAGTGGAATGAAATTATTATTCCATTATAACACACAATCTATTCAAAAGTTATAGAACATCATACAACCAAATATATATGAAAAAACATGGAATAATTTTTAAAGGAAATTTGAATATTATGGAAGAAAAGATGAAATTATAATGATGGATGATAGAAAATATTTGGATGGACGATGTGTAATACCTCAATATTTTAAAAAATAATGTTACATTTGGTATCATATGTGGTTTGTAACACTAAGCCTTAATGATCCACAAAATATTATAATTTTCATAGGACTGTCATAATTTAGTTGTTAAATAGGTTGATATGAATAATATTATTAACATTATGAAATATATATTATGTTCCTATTTAAAATAAATTATATGGAAAATTATTATAAAACAATCACTCATTTTTTATTAAACTCATTTTATGTTTCAAATTTATGTTTCCTTCAATAATTATATTTATTTATTTTTATGAGAGTATAACAAAATTAATTTCCGAAATTTTCCTCTTTTTTAATATAAAAATATATTGATTTTAAAACTATTATATAAAAATTATATTATGTTGAGTTTTTATATTTTCCTCAAAAGTTTTCTTTTTCTAGGAATTGTGAAAAATACTGATTTTTATGGAAAAAAATATTTCCTTTTAAAGTGTTTACAAGATAATATTATTTTTTGGATTAGTTTTAAATTTTTATTTGGTACTTTTGATAATATATATTGCGAATATATTTCTTTTAATTAAAGTCATAATTGAATTTTGTCAAAAATAATTTTATATGTAAATTTTTTTCTTAAAATCCCTCTTTTCATTAATATTTGTAGGTTTAATTTTAAATTATATTCTTCCCCTTATGTTAATTGAATCATTTGAAAGGAATTAAATTTTTGGAATCAATTTTTCCAAATTTGGTAAATTGCCCCATTTTAATTTTAGTCAATATGAATAGAAACTGTATTAACTAATTGTCAACACAATAAGGGTAAATCGTATAACTATGGTTATAAAATATGATGTGAACTAAAAATGGACCATAAAAAAATTGAATTTTTCCTAATATATATGGGAAATCATGGCTTGATTTCTTTTATTTTTACCGTAATCATATGTAACTAAAAAAAATATGGATAAAAGTTCACTTCAATAACAATAATTGCTATATTATTTTGTGATAGTGATAAAAAAATTAACTCTATTATAAATTTTAATAATAATTTAATTTAATTTTTTTCATTTGTTAATTTATTGAATTTATAGTAATCAGATAACTACCTCAAATTATTACACAACACCGACCCAATATTTATTCATTTACTAATAAATTAAAAGAAAATATTTTAAAATGTTAAAAGTAATATATTATGAATTAATATTTATCTAAAATGAATTTTATTGATAAAAATAATATATTAGAGGGGATTTAATAGAATATATTTTAATTCCATTGTTTTAATTTTTTATGTCCAATTAAATAAATTGTTCCGAAAATAACAATAATATTATTTTATAATAAATAATATCTTATTGAATAATATATATTTTTAAAAAATATTATACTGAACCATGTTATTGGTATGAATTTAATAATATAAACTTTGTTCCATCTATTCTCCAATTATCCTTTTATATTAACTATATAGACCCCTAAAATGTAAAAACATTGTTACCATGACAATTTTTAAAATGTTTTAATGCGAGTTAAAACAAATAGATAAGGATAAAATCCTATTATAAACTTGTAAAATTATATTAGATGATATAATTTAGAACCATCCTCATCCTATCATTGAAATATAAAAAAAATTAATCATTTTTTCTATGATAAATAATTTATATTGATTTTATACTTTATAAAAGTCCCAATGTTCCACTCCCCACACTTATAAAAGGACACCCCTCTTCCTTTCTTTACAATTCAAGAACTATATTGTTAGGAAAATACCTAAAAATATCACTTCTTAAAAAATATCCTCATGTTTTAGGGGTCATATATTCTCCTAATACCAACTATAGAGGGAGTAAGGTTTAAATAAAAGGAGTTCTTCTGAAGAAGGGTTATGGATTTTAGCATAATTTTTATTCTTATATATTCTTCCACATCCTTGAAATAGTGTACAAATATTATTGAATAATAACACAAATATATTTAATAATATAATATGTTTTTATTTTATTATAAATAACCATATCCCTCGTCACTTCTGTCATGTGAGAAAAAAAACCTACATTAATGTGTGTGGTAGATAATCGTGCCACAAATTGCTGAAATTATTTCTCTACCACCACATAAATCTAATATTTTTAATAATATATTCAATCCATATATATGATAATAATGTAAAGACCCAGAAATTTCAAGGAAATTTTATTCTTAAATTCATTGGAATTTTTCAAGTCTGAAATTTCTGACGGTACCTGATTCCAAGGCGTGGTGTGCCCAGAATAATTTTCTGATGTTTTGTTCGGGTACGTTTAGTAGACGTACGAGAGGGAATTTCTATCTTTTGAACCGGTGCTCGGAATTGAAATCTGAGGAAACCGATGAACTCACAGAACCGATATTCTCTTAAGGAGACCTTTACCATAGTTACATTTGGTCGAGAGAAGAAGTTATATTTTGGGGATTCAAAATAAATAAAATAAAATTGTTGTGTTACACAATTTTATTTTGTTGGTGGTTATTATTTCCAAAGGGAGGTTGGTGGTGGGGCCTACACCCACATAACCTCCCGTGGGAGGATAATATGTTGTGGGGCCAACACGTGCATCTAACCCTTCAACTTCCCTTAAACTCCTTGAAACCCCCCTTAACTCCTAAACTCTCAACATACCCTCTTTTATTTTAAACTCTCCACATTCCACCCCCTCTTATGAATGTGAAAACACACTTTCAATTAATGAACAATTAATTTTGGCTCCTCGAAGATTTTGAAATAATTTGAAAATCATGTGAGGATAGAATAATATCCTAAGCTATTATTTTGGGTTGGAACTTGTTCAGTTGGGAGTGTTTTGGGAGAATTGGAAAGGGAGAGTTCTTCCCAAGAATAATGAAATACTCTCTCGATGAAGAACAGAAAGAACGCTCCACAACTCAAAGGACGTGAAGCATCTTCTCCGCTTCTTCAACTAGAGTAATAAAGAAGGTGAGGCCACAAAGAATGTCATCTACCTTTCTAATTCCTCTGCGTCAAGAAAGAAGACACCGCCCGAGAGGAACGTCAACTATGATTCCTCCTCGGACGCACCCTGACATCCACAAATCGACGCCATATTTGGATTCTTTTTCCGCGACATGACAAGAGAACATCAAAATCAAGGTATGGGTTTTGTATAATTTTAAATGAATAAAATAATACCTCGTTCCTAATGAATGCATTGGATTGTATTTTGAAATTTCATATCGCCTAACGCGGAGGGCGCGTGCCTAACGAACACGGCCTGATGACCCTCAGTTTGTTCTTGATTTTTTTTTTTGTGAAGACAACCGGAGGCGGTGGCAACTTGATGTGGTGGATGCGCACCGACCGCATAGAGTAAAGCCATAGCCAGCAACCGTGGGGCGCTCGTGCTGAAGAACCGGCCGGCTATTGGTTGTCGGGCTGGTGAACTGCAAGACCCGCAGCGGCTGCGCGTAGGAGGTGTGGCATGCATCCATAGGCTACTTATTAGAAGAACCGTCTGGATAAAGCCGGCCAGGTAGGAGACCGCGATGCCGCATGGCGCCGTGTTGTGGAAAAACCGCGGCCCGCTTCTATGGGCCGCTTCGGCGGGCGAACCGTCCGGCCACCTACCGGCCAGGATGAAGGAAACCGTGACACCTGCAGGTGTCGCGTGGGAGGAATAGCGGCCTGGTGTGTGGGCCACTTGCACCAGACAAACCGGACCGACTTTAGCCGACCGGGCCGCAAGGAGAAGTGGAGCTGTCCGGTGAGCCGAATCGGTCTGTAACCGCGGGCCGTGTCCATGGGTGGTCCACGTCCTAGCAGGCTGGGCCGGGCCAACCCCATCCCGTGTCGGACCCTCCAAACCGGGTCGGGCAGACCCGCCAGCCCACTAGGCTTGATGGGCCTGGCCCGTTTCACTTAAATGTGAATAACTTTTAGACCACATGTCCGATCGACGCGCTGTCTACGAAAATGGGATCCTCGCAACAAGGTGGTACTTTTGCGACACTCTAAGTGAGTTTCGGAAAACTTTGGTGAACAGCTAGGTTTGGAATGAGTGTAATTTCAACCGGGACCCTGAAACAGAAAAGCCAATAACTCTCAGACCAGGCGTCCAATTAATGCGTCGTTAGTCACGTTGGGTTTCTTTTGATGAGACAGAAATTTGGGATACATAATCTTTGGACTTCATGATTGTTGATGTATCGAACCCTTTTCTCGAGGAGCAGACCCTCCCGGAATCGATCATGCTCTGTGCGGGAACCCTAGAGCTGGTTGCGACTGTGATAACTATTGTACTGGGATCCTCCGTGGGTTCGATAGCGATGAATACCGTACTGGGATCCTCCGTGGTTTCGACGGTGATGACTACTATTCTTGTATCCTGTGTGGGTCCGATAGTATTGACCTCTGTACTTGTATCCTATGTGGGTATGACAGATTAGGTGGTCTTGTATCCTGTGTGGGTCAGACAGCTTAGCTGGTCATGTATCCTGTGTGGGTCCAACAACTTAAATGAATCAGTGACTACATCTGATCATCTCTATCGCTATATGAGGGATGTATACATGTGTGAGCTGAGTCTTGATATTCAATCATTATCATTGATGTGATTGACTTTACTTCCTGTGTGGACTGGTTTGTACATGGGATCAAGAGTTGGAGCCGAACTGAGATTGATAACTTAGGTATATGTATGGACATATACCTAAGTAGGGTTGGTTGATACTTCATGATTTTATCTTTCCTTTTGTGGTTTATCCTTCGTGGATTCTGGGATACCTTCAGGGGTCTTAGGGTACCTACTGAGTATCGTTATACTCACCCCTGTATGGGCTTTTCCTGCACCATTTTGTGTTAGATGCAGATGACGGACATCATTGATAGAGATCGAGAGCGAGCCTGGACCGGACGGTACCCAGAGGTGGACCACTTGGAGAGACGTACACGGAGCAGTTGGACGGACCTGGGGTGTTGAGGAGGCCATCGGTACCCACCCTTCAGGTGGGATTCCCAAAGTATGACTCAGTAGTTGTTGTTTTAATTTACTGCAGTTGTAATACCTTTTCAGTTGTACTGTACTTTACTATTGGGCTTGTATTTCGAGCCCCTCTCCTTTCAACACATTCTTTTCTATACAATATTTACATAGTGTTTACTTCTAGCTTTGTACTCTATTTTATTTGTTTACTTATTAAACATAATGCCTTCCATTTTATGAAGATTTACACCTTTGGTTCCAGTCGCCAGCCCCCAGCCTAGGGAAGGCGGGCTTAGGGTAGTTACGGCCCGGGTCACGAGGATGGGTCGTGGAAAATTCGTATCAAAGGAGTCAGTTCTATTGCAGAACTCAGGACTCTGATCATTATTTTTTGTGAAGAAATAGTCTTAAGAGTATTGAGTGTGGTTTTTATTCTAGGGAGTCCAATGTTAGTGCGGCGACTGACATATCCATACACCAGGACCCTGACCTCTGATTTACGACTCAGTGCACGAAAACACTGATTGTGTGTGTGTTTCCATTGAAAAAGTTTTCTTCATTATTAATTTTTGTCAACTCACTAGGTATAATGATCTAACCGTGGCGCACCTATTTCTTTTCAGGATGGCCCCATGAAGGCATCCAGCTAGGGTTTCGAGTTATAAACGAGATGGTAGCCCACCGATCGACGAGGCCTCAGTGCAGGGCCCCATCATGGCCAAGGAACCACAGATACCACCAGCTCCAGCAGTAGAGAGTGCATGCCGCCTAAGTGCGTTGCATGAGTTCCAGCACTAGAGGCCGCCCAGATTCTAGGGAGAGACGGACCCACATGTAGCTGAGGATTGGCTGGTGGCTGTCGTCATATTTTTCAGATTGGTACGGACACCAGCCGACTTCATGGTGTTACTTATCGCGAATCACCTACATGAAGTGGCAGACAGACGGTGGAGATTGATGATCCAGATACATGACGAGGAATCATTTATTTGGATAGACTTCGAGAGTCCCTTCCACTCAGAGTTTCTTCTAGCCACCCTTCATGCAGTGCAATCTCCGGAGTTACTTCATCTGCAGTAGGGAAACATGACAAAAGCTCGGTACTCGGTGAGGTTCACCAACCTCTCGCGCTACTCTACGGATATGGTATGGGACCCGTTCTTCAGGGTCTGGACCTTCAATCAGGGACTTAGTAATGATATCAGTGATTTGATGATTCCCCTCAACATCCTGACACAGGTAGGGGTGCTGGAGTGAGCCATTCTAGTATAGAGTTTTCTCGCTAAGCAGTCACCAGCGGTGAGACCTTCCGCAGGACGACACGTAGTGGAGTCTTCTATAGCTAGTAGTAGAAAGTTGACAAAGAGGTTGAAGTGGATCAGGCCATCAGGTGGGCGACCTCAAGATATAGGTTCGTTTATATGGGGCACATGAAACAGAGTTAGCCTTATGAAGAGAAGGTAGTGCTATGCATGCGGTGGGTAGGGCCACATGGCTCGTGACTCCCCAACCTGCCTTGCGGATGAGCAGTAGATAGTAGAGAGACCTCCCAGGAATATGCATAGGTTTGAACATGGTGGTCCTTCAGGACCAGGAAGACATGGAAAAGGATATGGTCGTGCAGTAGGTGGTGGATGACGTTTTGAGGCTCTACCACCACCACCACCATGAGGTCCACCCCGACCACAGGGAGAAGGAGGATAGAGGTGGGCTCAGCTCCAGGTAGTTGAGGCCTACGACCAAGGAGCACCTGAGATGATTCGAGATACTATCTTTGTCTACTCTACTTTTGTTGTAGTAATTATAGACACAAGTGTGAGTCATTCTTTTATTCTTGTTGCCCTTGTTCGGAGCTCGTAGATTCCGACGGAGCCCTTTTCTTGATCCTTACGGTTAGAGATTCCTACGAGAGAAGACTATATGATTACGCACTACTTTCGACGGTGTGAGATTACTCTAGGAGGTGAGAGCTTCGCCTGGGTTCTTCTTGTAGCGGGGTTGAGGCCTTACGACTTCTTCTTGGGTATGGACTGGTTATCTAGAGTTCATGCTCAGATTTACCATATTAGGCACAAAGTGTGATGTATCTTCATGGATGGGACTAGGTTCACCTTCACCGGTGAGATGGGAGCCTTATCAGTGCAGGATGGACTTACGCATAGAAGGGGGCAGCCGGTCACAGATCATATGGCTAGTCTCATCTTCAGAGCGGTTGATGTGCGGAGTCCTGGTTTTCCTGTGGTTGTGGATCAATACGTGGATGTTTTCCTGATGATGTTCCATGACTACCTCCTTGTATAGAGGTAGACTTCTACATTGGCATGTACCCCGGGAGAGCACCAATATCTAATCCAGCATATCATATGTCTCATGCTGAGCTTCATGAGCTGTGGGTACAGTTAGGGGACTTTCAGGGGAAGGGATTTATCCGACACAGTGTTTCACCATGGGCATCTCCGATTTTGTTCACCAGGAAGGCTAATGGGAGCTTGCGACTATGTGTCGACTACCGTCTCCTGAATTAGGTGACTGTGAAGAACAAGTACACAATATCGAGGATTGACAACATCTTCGACCAGCTTAAGGGAGCATGATGGTTCTCGAAGATAGACCATAGGTCAGGCTATCACTGGCTCAGAGTTCGAGATGAGGACGTGCAGTAGACGGACTTCGGGTGTCGGTATGGACACTATGAGTTCTTTGTTATTCCCTTTGGTGTAACCCAATCTCCAGAAGTGTTCATGAGTCTCATGAACAGGATATTCCATCCTTACCTCGATATCTTTTTTGTAGTCTTCATCGATGACATACTGATTTAAATGACTACTGAGGAGGAGCACACCTACCGTTTGAGGGTAGTACTGGACACACATTGAGAGAACCTACTTTATGGTAATCTCTCAAAGTTCCAATTCTGGATTCGAGAGGTTCACTTCTAGGGAAACGTCATCTCTGAGGCTCGAGTTGCAGTGGATCCAGCGACGATCAAGGCAGTACTGGCTTGGGAGCCTACCAGGAGGGTGACGGAGGTACGAAGTTTCCTGGGTCTGGCTGGATACTATCCGTGATTTGTACTGGAATTCTCCAGAGTTGCTGCACCACTTTCATCATTGACGAAGAAGGGGAAACGATTTGTGTTGTTAGAGAGATTCCAGTAGAGCTTTCAGTAGGTGAGGCAGAGATTGACCAGTCCTCCCATCTTGAGGCTACCGGAGGAGGGCTTTGGGTACGTTGTTTACTGCGACACATCAAGGACCAGACTCAGGTGTGTCCTGATACAGGAGCGATCAGTGATCACCTATGGTTCAGGATATTTGAGACAGCACGAGTAGAACTTTGCTACCCCTGATCTGGAGTTAGCACCAGTGGTCTTCACCTTGAAGATGTGGCGGCACAATCTTATGGGTGAGAATTTTACAGTCTACTTTGACCACAAGAGTCTCAGGTACTTCTTCTCGGAAAAGGACATGAACCTGAGACAGCGGTGATGGCTCGAGTTCCTCCAGGACTATGACTTTGAGATATTCTATACTCCTGGGAAAGGGAACATTGTAGTAGGTTCTCTCAGTAAGAGATCTTGCATTTAGCTACCAGGAGTGGCGACGGAGCAGCTTGCTGCATTGCAGATATCCTTTGTGGATAGAGATGGAGCAGCCTTTCTTTAGTCTCTCACAGTCACTCCTCCACTTCTACAGTGAGTCAGGGAGGCACAATGAGGGGACATTTACTATGAGATGTGACGTTCTTAGATAAACTCAGGGTAGGCACCTGATGGGTTTTCTAAAGGTGTGTAGCATGTCATCCACTTCAGAGAACGTACCTTGGTACCAGTTCACTACAGGAGGAAGTGTTGAGGGTGTTTCACACTTGCCCTCTAGCGGTACATCCAGGAGTGGCGAAGATGTATCGGGACCTTAGACGAGAGCATTGGTGTCCATGTATGAAGATGGTTGCAGGAGAGTTTGTCTCACGGTGCCTCAATTGTCAGTAGGTGAAGGCGGAGCACCAGGTACCAGCATGCTTGGTACAACCCTTAGAGGTCCACGTATATCTAGAGTACATGACCATGTCTGGTTTATCGTCAATGGACTCACCAAGTTGGCCCACTTCCTAACGATCAGAGAGCAGGGCTCAGTAGAGATTTTGGGACACATCTACATATAAGATGTCGTATGTATTCATGGTGTTTCATTAACGATCATTTCCGATCAGGACGAACGCTTTACTTCCCGGCATTGGAAGGGGTTGTAGGAGGCATTTGGGACGCAGCTACATCTGAGCACTGCCTTCCATCCTCAGACGGATGGCTAGACTGAGAGGACCATTCAGACTCTCGAGGACATGCTCTGTGCATGTGTCCGTGACTTTGGTAGCAACTAGGAGGATCACTTACCCTTGGTGGAGTTTGTGTAAAATAAGAGCTACCACTCATCCATCGAGATTTAACCTTATGAGGAACTATACGATCAGCCTTGTAGATCACCTCTGTGCTGAACTGACCCAGGGGAGTCAGCACTTGTAGGACTAGAGATGGAGCAGTCTATGACAGAGAAGGTGCATATTATCCCGGAGCGGATAAAGACTGCACAGAGTAGACAGAAGTCCTATGCTGATAGAAGACAGAGACCACTGGAGTTTGAGGATGGTGACCACGTCTTTTTATGGGTCTCTCCTCAAAGAGGTCTACAGAGATTTGGCTGAGGCGGCAAGTTATCACCACGATTCATCGAACCATTCCAGGTCCTCAATATGGATGGAGAGGTGGCTTACCGCCTGGCCCTTCCACCTCAGTTGCACCGGGTGCACGACGTCTTCCACGTATCTTTTTTGAGAAGAAACATGCACGGCCCGTCCCACATCATCGACCATGGGGAGTTGGACATCGACGATGGGGAGAAATTAATATAGGTCCTAGTAGATATTGAGGATTGATAGGAGCAGGTCCAACATGGATGGACGATTCCTCTAGTGTGCATTTGCTGGCATCATAGGAACCTCCAAGAGAGCACATGGGAGCGGGAGGCTCAGATGTGTGCTCAGTACCCTCATTTATTTCCTAGTGTGTTTTGTAACTTTACAGGGACATAATGTCCTAAGGTGGGGGTAATGTAATGACCTGTAAATTGTAAGGAAATTTATTTCCTAAATTCATTGGAATTTTATGAGTCCGTAGTTTCTTACCGCACCTGGTTCCGAGGCCAGGGGTGCCCGGAAAAAGTGTCTGATGTTTTTTTCGAGTACGTTCAGTAGACGTATGAGCAGGAATTTCTATCTTTTGAACCGGTGCAGGGAATTGAAATCCAAGGACATTGATAAAGCCGCAACACCATTATTCGTTTAAGGAGACCTTTACCACAGTTGCATTTAGTCGAGAGTAGAAGTTATATTTTGTGGATTCGTAATAAACTAAATAAAATTGTTGTGTTACAAAATTTTATTTTTTTGGTGGTTATTTTCTTCAAAGGGATATTGGTGGTGGGGCCCAACCCCACATAACCTCCCATGGGAGGATAATATGTGGTGGGGGCCACATGTGTATCTAACCCTTTAACTTCCCTTAAACTCCTTGAACCCCCCCCCCCCCCCCCCCGAACTCATAATCTCTCCACCTATTCTCTTTTATTTTAAACTCTTTACATTCCACCCCCTCTCGTGAATGCGCCAACACACATTCAATTAATGAACCATTAATTTTGGATCCTCTAATTTTTTGAAATAATGTGAGGATAAAATAATAGCCTAAGCTATTATACATGTGTGAGCTGAGTCTTGACTTTCAATCATTATCATTGATGTGATTGACTTTACTTCATGTTTAGACTAGGTTGTGCTTGGGCTCGAGAGTTGGAGCCAAACTGAGATTGATAACTTAGGTATATGTATGGAAATATACCTTAGTAGGGTTTGTTGATACTTCGTGATTCTATCTTTTATTTTATGGTTTATCCTTCATGGATTCTGGAAGACCTTCGGGGGTCTCGAGGTCCCTACTGAGTATCGTTATACTCACCCCTACATTGGATATTCCCGTACCTCTTTGTGTTAGATGCAAACGACAGACATCGTTGACGGAGGTCGAGAGCAATCCAGGACTGGACGATACCCAGAGGTGGACCATGAGGTGAGACGTACACCGAGTGGACGGATGGACCTAAGGTGCTTAGGAGGCCATCTGTACCAACCCTTCAGGTGGGATTCCCGGAGGACGACACAGTAGTTTCTGTATTACATTACTGCAGTTATACTAGCTTTTTAGCTATACTATACTTTACTGTTGGGCTTGTATTTCTGTCCCCTTTCCTTTCAGCACTTTATTTTGTATACATTTACTTAGTGTTTACTACAATCTATGTACTCTGTTGAATTTGTTTACTTATTAAAGGAAATGCCTTCCCTTTTTTGGGATTTACGCCTTTGGAGCTATTATCCCGCCCCTGGCCTAGGGAAGGTGTGCTTGGGGTAGTCACGGTACGGGTCCCAAGGACGGGTCATGAAAAATAATCACATAATTATCATTATTAAAATAAAATATATCATTTAATTATATTATATAAAGAGTAACTTGTTTACAATAAGAGGATAGGTGAATTGCAGTTTATAAAATAAAACACGAAATATTCATAAAACTATTAAGATAGTTATATAGGAAAAACTTTTCTTGAAAAATAATTTAATTAAATGAATTGTAACAATAAATTATTACAGTACTGTAATGGAAAAGAAAATAATTAATAAAGAAATATTTAACTCTTCACTATAGAAATATAAACTTTTAAAACAATTAACGTAAACTTTTGAAATTGAGTATGATAAACTTGTGTAACATTATAAAAAATATCCATGATTTAGCCTTTATCAATAAGAAACTCTATAACTGAGAACTTAAGTTCCATATATATAAAAATACATTAAAATTTTATTATTATATAATTAAAAATCCATCAACATAAATATTAGAACACCTTATTATTACCAAGACTTAGAAAACCTTGATCATAATGATCAAAATAAGACTTTTATAATATCCAAAAAACCCTCAATAAAATGCATAATCTGATAAAAAATTGAATGAACAAAACATGATTCATTTACAATCCTAGAATTTATTTCTAAAGAAAAAAAATGTTTTAATATTATAGTTGAGAACGTGAGTAATAATATGTTACAAAAGCATCAAATTAAATTCAAATAATTAGTGATGCAAAAGATTCATGGATTATCTAATGTTAAATTTAAGAATTTGTAACATATTGTTATTAATTAAGTCTATATTAATATTTAGAGAAATTTTGTCTTATAGAATACATTTTACGATTTTATCTGAATTATGATATTTTGTGTTTGTAATTGTCCCTTTGGTTTTGTGTTTGATCAGGGACTCTATGGATATGAACATAGAAGATAATTCTGATCTTTATAATCAGGGTTTATAAAATTGAATGAAATAGTATTTATTTAAATAACATTATCAAGGGATTTCATGAATAAAGAATATAGACCATTATATTTTGGTTAAAAGTAGGGATTCATAAATTATTAGTTATAGATTTCCTTGACGCTAAAGGATAACGTTTTGATCTTTGTTATAATTTTTTTTAAAATTTTTCATACTCTATATACAAAGATTAAGTTTTTTACAGGTTTATTTTTCAAATATTAATTTATAATTAATGTTACATTTGCTGTAAAATTTTCCATGACACTAATTTAATAAATTAAATATGCATTTTTATGTCTGATTACATTCTTTTTTCAAACAAATGATTGTCTGAAATATTATCATAATAGGTTTGTGAAAATTTAATGTTTTATTTTATAAAAAAAATCCACAACCCTTAGTATAGTAAACATATTAATCTTGTGATCATAAAATAAATTCCTACAATTCCATCCATTGATGAATGAAAACATCATCTATATATATGCATGTATTACAACAACAATTTTGTGACGATGTTCATTATTTATAACAAATTTTGATGGATTCTAATTACGGTATTTATTGAAAAAAAATTATCTTTATTATTTTATGATAATTCTAGTAAGATAAAATATAACACTATGATTGTTTTGATAATGATCACTAAATAATGGATTTGTTACTCATGTGTATTTTTTCCTTACCATCTCCATGATTGTAATATATTACATTTTTCATAATCACATTCCATTGGGGGTTATAAAATTATTACATATGGATAAAAATAAAAATTAATTCATTATTATTTTGATATATATGGTGGATTAATGATCTCATTGAACATATCCAACTATCCAATTTAATTTTCGATATTTGAGCTGAATATCATCAAAACATCTGATGTGGACATAATTGATTAAATAGTTGAATATTTCATGGTGTAAAATTACATGGTAACAAAAATAATAATTTACTGTAAAATTAGTCTTATGTATGAAAATAATAAAAATTTGTTTATTTTTTATAATGATAAATAGTAAATGTGACTAGACGGACTCATGAAATTATACTTTCTTAAAAAAATAGTCTTTTAAAGTTTTCTTCCAACTATTATTCTTCCATTTACATGTTATTATTAATTTTTCAATAAAATTAATGTTTATGCTTCAATGTTTGTTAAAGCTTATTTTGTACCATATTTGAATATCATTATTTCTTTATAAACTTCTATTTTATGATTTTACGCAAGGGAATCTATATAATAAGAACATCATTTTTAAATTTTAAAATGATTTTTTAAATACTTATTTTTCATGTACATATTATGGATATAATTTTATTTATGTATTTATAATGACCTAAATTATTTATGAATGAAATTTTATAAGTATTTTGAATTTTAGTCAACAGTTTTAAAAATTAATCTTTCTATGTATATTATATGAAATCTGATTTCGTTCTTTATAAAAGACAGAATTTATGTTCTATTTAAATGCTTATTACATAATGGATTTCCCACCACAATAACAATTATGTGATATTTGGATTTCATTATAATATTAATTATTTTCATCAATGAAAAAAATCATTTCATTTATGGTATATATATTAAATATATTAAATATGATGGATATCAGCAAATGATTTACTTATGAGTATAAGGGATATCTCTAAACCATCACTTTAATTCGAGTTATGACCATTCTATATCAAAGTCATTTTATATATCCCATTATTAAAAATTATTATTTCTAAATTATATATATATATATATATTTACATATATATATATATATATATATATCTTATTCTATCTTCCTTTGATGTGGTAATATATGTGTTATTTTTATTTACCACATTCCATTTTTAAATAATATCATTTTAATATGTTATGAGACTAGATTATTGAACCCATTTTGTTACATGGATTTTTTTAGTATGTATTATTTTTTATTTATTTTCTTATTTAGTTAGACATAATCATGAATTTTTTATTATTGGTGACCCTTGATAGTGATTCAATTCATTAGATAATGTTTGTTTTCTCATGAGACGTTATTTATGGGATTTGGGAGTAAACATATTCCATTATAGGACCTTATCTACAATGTGGTATTTCATTGGTAGTTCACCTTGACTTATACTTATTTCATGTCTTGTGTTGATACCACATTTCCACAGTTTCCTTGACCTTATAATGAATTTTTATTTATTTTATTCTCCCAAGTAATTATTAAGGAGATTATGATTATTATAATGTCTATGTAACATAAAAATGGTGAAGTATAATTTTTTTTAAAAGTTTTCATATATGTTTCAATATTTAAAATGTGAAATTAATGATTTTTATTTTTAATATAGGATTTATTATGAAATTTGTTTTGAAATTATTTTTTAAAACTTTTTATTTCATGTTTAAAAAAACCAATATTTTTTTTCTAAATTATTTCAATTGGAAAAAAATATTGTATAAGTATTCATGACTTAACATAATTTTTAATTTTCTTTTATATGTAACTTACTGATATTTTTTTGTTCATCCCATGTTTTATAATTATTTTGATAGGGTTATTAGAATAAGTAGGGATAATAATAATGTTGCGATAAAAATTATGATAATATGTCCTGAAAGAAAACTTATTATATCATAAAAGGTTTAATTTTTTGGTAAAAATGATACTAAGTTGAAGTCTCCACTTTATGGTGATGTAATATTTATTTAAGGGTGATTGGAAAATTATCTAAAAATATAAACCATAATTACATTAACATTAAATTAAATTCATTATTTCTTTTTAACTCAACAAAATGTAATTTTTAAGGAGGGTTTGGTATAGATCTTATCATAGAAATGGTTTTGATAACATTGGAGATTGTGATTTTTTCATGATCATTTTTATTAAGAGTTATAGATAACATATTGGGTTTATTATTATATGTTTTATCTTAATTTAGAAGTCTTATATGCCAATTTTTATGTTTTATGTGATTAGAATTTAAGGTAAATAATGATATTTCATATGAATTTCACTATTTTTTTAACATTACAAGAATAAGGTAAAAATAATATTATTGGATTTTATTTGATAAATAAATAATGAATTATATTTGGGAAGAATATGTTATTTGATTTTGTATTTATGGTTATTCAACTTATTTAATGAAATTATTAACTAATCTTGGAGCTTATTTTATTAGGGATTATATATTTTTCTATGGTATAGTAAAAGTGAATGATGTTATTTAAATATATAGATTAAATTAACCTTGTAAGAATATGTGATAAAATTCCATTGATCTAATTTTTTTGGTGCTTTGTTTAGAATTCTTTGACGAATTTTTATGTTCAATATTTTCCAACTAATATATGTTGATCTTTTTTTTGTTGAGGCTTTCGGTGATTAATTTGTTATTTTTTCAAATGAAGTTTTATTCCTTTTGAAACTATCATATCAATTGACAATGATTTTTGTATTTATTAATTTATAAATATAGGTGGAATATCTTTTTATGCATTTTTGGAATTATTTGATCTTCTAAAATTTGGTTTTTTGTATGAAACAAAAAAAAATTTAATGCACATCATTTATAGAAAAATATAATATTGGGGAGGGGTGGTGATTAATAGATGAAATTATACTTTTCATATAAGTATATATTCCATTTTATATTATTTATAATGGTAAATTAATTCCTCAACTCAAGTAAAAGTTCATTAAAATAAAATCGCAATCTTGTTACCTTTATTTATGAATATTTGATGTCCTTTTATATAACCCATTGGTTTAAGGTCAATAAATTTCTATTGCTCATTAATAGACTCATGATAAATTGTCTCTGTCAATATCCATTGATATTTAGACATTAAATTTCTCATACATGTAAATGAATTCACTTCCCACTAATTTTCTCTTATTTATATTTCTAGTTTTTTGTTATCCTATATAACTTTTGTATTTCCCTATCCTCATTTTCATAATGAAATTTAATTAACTAGTTTTACGATGTTGGATTATAATAATAGAATATAAAAATGTTAAATCGTTGATTATTGAGCTCATTATCAAATTTAGAGGATGGAATTTATTAATGGGGGTATAATGTAACACCTTGAAATTTTAATAAAATAACATTATGTTTGATAGAGTAAAAGTCATGCGACATCAAACATAAAAGAACAATGAAATATTATTATTTAAATATGGTTGATATAAAATATCAACTAAATTGGTTGATGTTAATAGTATTAAATACATTATGACATATATATTATGTAAATCTATATAAATTTATTGATAAATTCTTACTAAATAAGCCGCCAGTTTTTGGTAAAGTAGATTTATTTTTAAAAAATATGCTTCTTTCAAAAATGATATTCATTTATTTTCCTGATGGGGATTAAAATTAATTTCATCCAATTTTGGAAAATTTATTTTAATAAAAGGACCTATTTTTTTAATGATAAAATCAAAATAATATTATGTTTAAATTTTTATATTATTTTGAAGAGATTAATTTTCATCTAATAGGTATAGATACCAAATTTTATTGTAAACCATATTTTACTCTAAACTATTAGAAAATTCATATTGTATTTTAGATTAGAATTTTAATGTAATTATATTATTTTTATTTTATATAATTTTGTTATAGTATTTATAAATAATTTTCATCATGAATTTAGTGTATTCTTTTTTTTATACTAGAAAAGGAATGTTTCTAAAAAACTGATATTTTTCATGTTTATAGATTTATTTTAAATAAAATTATTCCATATAAAATCACTGAATATTAAAAAACTTTATATATATTGTGAATCATGTGTAAAATTTTTAAAATTGGAAAATTTTATTTTTTTACATTATAAATATTAACCATAGTAAATAAATATCACTACAGTAAGGGTAAATCATGTAATTATGGTTAAAATTAATATGATATGGAATAATAGTTGACCCTAATGCTCTAATTTTTCAAATTTTAATACTTTTATTAGACCATTTTTATCCATGTCTAAAATATATTTCCATATTGATCAATATTTCATTGATTTTAACCTTTATTATATTTAAGTAAAATATAAAGACTAAAATTTCACATTCTTCCATTTAATAAATATGATATTTTCAAAAAATGGTAAAAATAAATTATTTTATCTGCTAAATAGTTATTAAAAATATTAATATTTTTTCTAGGTTAATTTATTTATAATTTTATGTATTGTTATTAATAACTAAACATTATATGTAACACTCACATAATATTTATAGAATTAATATAGATATCAAATAAATGTTAATGGAAATATAATTAAATTAAATTAATCTATTTTAAAAAATTATATTAAAAATATATTAGAGATTTATTATTGAAATATATTTTAATTCCATTTATTATGTGTTATTTTTACGGATAAATTAAATTAATAGTTCAAAAAATGGACATATTCTTATTTTATTACAAGTAATATTTAATTAAAAAATTAAATTTTCAAAAAATCATATCCTAACACACAGATTTGTTTGTGTGGAAAAATTTCGTCTATTTTTCTTTTATAGATAAATGTTTCTTTTATAGTAACTAAAATAACACCAAATGAGCAAAAAGATTATTTCTGATGTAATTTTCAATACGTGTTTACAAGGGTTGAAGAAAATAATAAAGGTAAAAACATAATCATAATGTGTAATACTTTTATTTTATGATATTAAATCAAAAAATAATCCTCTTATATTTAATATATTTTATTTTTGATCCATGTTTACATGATAAATAATTTATTTCAATTCAATATATTAAGTGCTTTTAAAAGTGGGGCTCCCCTCACTTCATAATGGATACCCCATATCTTATTTTATTGAAACATAATGAACCATTTTTATCAAATAATATCAACCCAAATACCTTCCTAAAATCCCAACCCATGTCACACATGTGTTTTTTTGGGAATAAAACCAACCATTGTGGGTTTAATATTTTAAATAAAGGCCACTGTTTGAAGAAGAGTTGCATATTTTAACCGATTCATTTAGTTTTAATTCATCTTCTATATACATAAAATATTCAAACAGGATGAAATTTTAATAATAGTATCTTACATATATATAGAACTCTTTAGTTCACTGTATAGACGTATTTCTATCTCCTCTTCCAACATGTGTGAAACGAAACCTTCATTTGTGTGTAGGGCTCCATCCTGAATTGTTATAATTCATTTTCAGTCACCACATCTCGAGGATGTTGTAGTAGTGAATATTGTGAATATACATAATTTTTAGGACATAATTACCAATATTAAACGTTATTATATTACATATTTCATTACCTTTCCATCCATTTAATTATGAAAATGTCATTTGTGCATACGTGTGGATTAACATCTCCAAAAAAGTGATGTGATCCATCTTTCATAGACACATAAAATTGATTCTATATTTGAGTAAATTTAAATAATTTATAAAATATTTATTTCAAAATTATAATAATGGAATTTTATAAAAACACTTACATTCCATTCATAATGATATTTGAGAAATCAAATCATTACACATATTAACAAACAAACTATAATCTCTAAGATTGTAACATGGTTCATTTTTCAAACCATATTTAGTGGGAGTTTTTGAAATTCTTATTCATGTATAAAAATTATAGTTTTTACGTTATATTATTTATATATATTATAAAATAGTTATCTCATTGACCTTACTCTACATTCCGTTGTCTTTGTGATGAGTCAGATTCAAGGAAAGGGACTTCATTATAAAAATGACCTATTTTAAAGTTTCACATCCAAAAACTTTCTTCCATGTCCATCATATTATAAATGATTAAAGAAAAATATTATTAATTCTTCAACAGAATCTAATGGTCAATTTTTATGATTTATTACTTTATTTAAAATATTTTCAAAAATTAATACTTTTAATGATATAATTATAGGAACTTTACATTAACAACCTAGTTGAAAATATTTTAATGATTTGTTTCATAAATGATTTATATTCCATTTCATATTCATAAAATACTTTTACTGATATTTTTATAAGGAAATAAAATAATTATAATAGAAATTATATGTAACTCATCAATTTCATTTATTGGTTTTTAAAATAAATCTTTTTCCCATTCTATACTAATCATTTTGACTATCATTACAAAATAAAAAAGGATAATTTAAAACATTTAAAAAATACCACCACCATAACAAATATTTGATTTTTGTATTTAATTGTAGTGATAAAAATCCACCCATATTTATTATCTTGAGAAGAGTGTTGGATATTACATGGCCTTAGGCGACATCCCCAATATTCCAAGCATAGTCAACAAATGTCAAGGGATTTATTAATAGTTCATTGATAATTTTATAATTAAAAAATAAAACAACCTAACCAAAAAACCATAACCCATTATCCATATATGATTCATGAGAACAATTTTATATAACTAATATAAATAAAAACTAATATCAAAACCAAACTACACCAGAGTAAAAAGAGAAAGATTACCGACATCTAAATACAATATTAAATACAAATCCATAATTCTCAAAGACTCCAAATAAATAAACTCTACATTTTCCAATATTTTTCATTATAAAACTTCAGAACAAATCCTAATTTATCATGATTCATTACTAAAAATATGATATACCTATCCTTTAATTGTGTAAAAATAAACAATATCCATAAACACAACAAAGTTCATAGGTAGGGGGTGAGTAGTTAAACTCTCTAGGATTTCTCTAAATGAATTCTATAATCATGAAACTCAGATAGAACATTTTATCACATTTATATAAAACTATTAATATATTAAACATTTTAAAACAGTTTATATCAGAATATCATACAATTCTCATGCCACAAAAGTATCCTACACCAAAACTATTTCCACGAAAATCAACCAAAGAACACATTAAAAAAATCACACAAAATACATTTTGTCATAACCCACTCCAATCCACATATCCAGAAATATAACCATATATGAATCAATTGACATCCCTATACTCATGAGTGGTAAGTTATCCTATCACAAATTCATCACTTAGTGAACCATTTTGAAGATGGTCACATTACTCTAATATTTCTCCCACTATTTTTGTTGTAGGTAACTTTATTCCTTTATCAATTTCAAATGCATATGAAGACACACCAATTATTTATGCCTAAATAAAATTCTAAATGTAAAATTTTGAGGCCAATTTAATGATCCATTTTTTATTTAAAACTTCACACTTAAACACTTTCCATGAATCAAAAAAAATGCATTTTAAAATCCATAAACGAAGTATTTTCAACGAAAACAATTTTCATAATTCAACAATCCACAACTAAAAAATGTTACTACCATCATTTGCAAAAAAAATCACAATAATTTTCATGAAATTAAAAAGATTTGAAATTAATTCTTCAATTTTTAATAGGAGGATTCGATATTAAAGCCACCCACCTCAGAAACAATGGAAAAAAAATGGCATAAATTATTTAACTAACTGGGCTAAAACACCAAAATGAATCACTAGATATTATTCCCAATCATAAAAAAATATCATCATGATTTTCATAAAATAACCTATATCTCTCCTCAATGAGTTATATCTAAAAAACCAATAGAGTGAAGAAGAATATAGATTTGATAAAACACCATGAAGAGAGACTTATTTAAAAAAAATTGATTAAACACACAATGAAACGCCAAAATATTTCATTCAAATAAAGGGGAAGGGCCTACACAGCCTTTGGGATGAGATAAATATGTGTTGCAGTCAACATAGTGGGAATAAGTGGTTAAAAAGGAAATATTAATCAGATCCACTTTTTTGGATATAATTTTAAACCATTCCTTGTTTTGGAGCTTGGTTAGGCAAACAGTAAGCAAATTTTTTTCTAGTCACCTCTTACAAACACCACTCACAATACCAGCTCCAATTTTTAGACAAACTGTGAACCAACTTTGTTTTTCCTCTATTCCACAATTCAAGGTTACTCCTGAGTGGTCACATGTTTTGACCAAACCATGAACCTAATCATGCATCTACCCAAATCAAACTACCTCACATAGAAGAGTTTCATAAATTGTTTTCATGGTTTATAATAACCCTTCTAAAATATTCAACCTCAATAAAATACAAATAAAAATTCAAAATTTCCTCATATACCTAAAAAACACCACTCAAACACTTTAATTACCAAAAATACATAAATATAGGGCCACTATCTTGAAACTGAGGGTGCAATATTCTCCACACCATTGTCCTCTACACCCCAAAAATGTAAAAACCCACCATTTGCTAAAATATTTCATTCCATTTGTCAACCAATTCATTATCTCATTCTCATGTCTATCTTAAATCTAACCATGTTTCCAAAAAAACTGCAGCAAACTCATTCACTTACCCTACTATACAATCTCTCTTCTATAAAAAATATATATCAGGATATTATCAAAGGAATAATCCAACACTATTTAAATTTTATCTCATCTAATCACATTATTAAGATCAAGGTGATACTTTCTCAGCTAGGATACATGAAACATATTATGCACTAAACTAATCTATGGTGAAAATGAAAAAATATATTCACCCCCACAAAATCATTCAACTGTATTAAAAGGGAATATGTATCATGGATATGACATTACCTAGTTACCTAAATGATGATTCCCAAGCCTTGGAGAGATTCTCAAGAACACGTTATCACTTACCTTAATGAAAAATGGTCATCGATGATTATCTGAACATGATTTATGATGACTCTGAGATATCTCTATCCTTTTTCTGATCAAGTGAATCTTCTCAGTTATCTTTTAGAAGAGGATTGGTCCAACCAATGAAGTCTCACTTATTTCCATTTAATAAAGTGGATAATTACATGTGATACTAAAAAATTCTATGAAATTGTCCATATATGTCAAGCCATGAGAACAATTTTTATATGGAAACTCTACTAGATGTACATGCTCCTCCTAGGAGCCAACAAATATTTTACAGAATCCCACAACATATATTACAATGTTTTTATCATTATTTCATATTGGTAATCCATATATGGATGACACTATATAACCATTTCCAAATGAATCTCTTGGGATTTCAATAATGATTTCTTGAAATGATATATAGACCTCATATCTTGGTCTGATACTATTAAAACTGGTAAGTCATTCAACATTAACAATTCTCGAATATATATTTTATAAATATCTTATATAAAATGATATTCATGAATATGGATGAAATGGGTCTACTTTGGTAGTTTATCCACTATTAAAAATATGAAATCATGTTTTAGAACCATTCGTGGGTGACCTGTCACAAAATCCCTACCTATCTACTCAAATTTCAAAATATGGATAGGTAAAGATTGTAACATAAAAACTGATCATTGGTTCTCTATATTAAACTACTAATAAGTTATAAATCATTAAACAAACACAACAACCATTCATTTTATAATTACCAAAATACAATTATTTTAGTAGCTTATAGATAATTTGTATTCCAGGATGAACAACCCATCTCAAATAGTGAAAATAATTATGATGTTTTTCTTGAAAATCCATACATACAACTTTCCTATTTAAAATCCTCAAAATTGACCTCCCATTCATCATCTATACCCATATAACCACCCACCATTGATTTTTTACCTCATAGAATCACATTTTCAATTTTTTTTCTCATTAATTGACATAGCCAAATCTGAAAAAAAAGACGTACAATAAAACCCCCAAAAATACCTTTTTCTATATAATCCAACATTATGTTAGATATTACCAACATCAAATATGACTATTATAAAGTCCCTTTTTTCAATTTATCATATTTATTTCTCATTAATGCATCTTCCACTGAATGTCTACTACCTGATGTATACATCAATTCGAATTATAAAATTTGGAGATACTCTATCTGTATTATTTGTCTCATGATCAAATCCCATTTTGAGAAAATATGTTTCAAACTCTAATGATATATAAACACTATAAATTTATCCCCAACAAGGTAATAACACTTTGTATTTAATTCAAGTACTATTCAAGACAACATCAAATCATGTGAAGATTAGTTCTTCTCTTGAAACCAAAACTTCCAGGATCCATAAGAAGCAACAAGATTATAGTTAACCAATATTTTCATAAATTAGCCTTATATGTGGTTTTTGGAATACAGATATTATAATAATAAATCCCAAAGACCATAGTAGTATAGTTCCCTTGGATACATGGAAACATAAATAGTGGAACATAAATGAGCAACTTCATCCCCCACTGGATTTTTCTTGAATATATCCCTTTTTTGATGCATCGAACATAATAAATATCTTCATAACCTAAGAGAGGGAAAAAAGAGGTTAGCTCAGATGAAAATTAAGGGTAAACAATAGAGATACATTAAAATAATCATGAGTATAATGGAATGAGAATATGATAATGAAAAAAGAAGACCATACCCTTCATATTAATGATCATAAATATGAATCCTAGTCTAATTCATGATAGTTCATAAGATATGAATCATAAGGAAATAAATAACATAATCTATGAATGAATAGCATATGAATTAAACATGTAACTTGGAGAGACACAAAATAATATATATTTATTTCTATTGTAGTCAATTAATTTTTACTGAGGAAATTTTAGGGGAAACATTTCATTACTAAACTAGGTTCACTCCCCATTCCTACGTTGTATTTATGAACAAAGTTCACTCCCAATTCCATCCCTATAATACTAAATAATGTTCATTTCTTGTTAAATCCATGTCTACCTCTTGGGATATACATCATTACCTAATTAATGGGGATGAGATATAGGTCCCACCCATATCTTAATAAAATCATATATACATGATACACTATATATTAAATAATCATATCATAATCGATGAAATAAAATGGGTGTCATGACCATTTAATAATATATTATCCTTTAGAAAAATATATGTTTAATAATAATTTCATTAAATAATGACTCGTGGAAGGACGTTGGCTTCAAAATCATATAACCCATGGAAGTGAAATGGGTTCCATAAATATCATTGCATAAAAATATAATCCATTAGAAGATATAATATGAATTAATACATTGAATAATTTCCCTAGAATGGAATGAGTAACAGCAAACTATGTTATCATATTTTGCAAATAATTTTATAATATCTTTTGAAAAGTGATCTTGATGAATGTATCCATTCTGCATTAAAAAACACTTTTTAATACAAACGACATTTTTAGATACCATTTTCATTGAAAATAGTTTTGAAAAATGACACTGCAAGATTTAAAATACCTAACAGATATTTAAAATTGTTTTTTAATTAAAAATTAACTTAAATGATAATTTGGAAACATTTTTTAAAACATTTTTCATTAAATGGTTTTTGAATAAAACATATTTCTAATGGAATAGAGAAACATGGTCATATTTTCTAAAAACATTTTATTTAATATATTAATTTCACAAGAATATAAAATGGAACTAATACAAGGATATTCAATAAATAAATGGAGGATATTTGAACTCTCTAGTGTTCTTGATATATTGGTCATAATATTTCGATAAAATAATTATAATTGTAAAACTATTGATAAAGAGTGAGATTGTTTCTCTAAACACATACTACAAGGTAAACGGGATCATACTCTCCATGAATGAAAATGAATTTAAATGAATATTAAGATATAATGAAATTAATTATATTCAATATTTTACATAAAAAATTTAATTATATACTCCTCAAAAGAGAATATAGGTGTGTGATAAAACATGTGTCTCTAAGAAGGAAAATTGAGACAAAACTATCTTTCTTATCTAGTAGCTTTTGAAACACTAACCCCCTAAAATAAATATCATATAATTTACAAGTAAATACAAATAATTTTATGTACAAGAATCATTTAATAAATCCTTCTACAGTATACACACCACAAAAATGAATATGTTGTGAATAAAGCTTGTATCTCATGAAAATAAAAACTGAGATGAAATCCAAATACCTTGTGTCTTGAATCTCTTCTTACTTGTAAAAACCTAACTTATAATAAATTTAAGATTATATACTTTTGTCACATAACCATTTAAATATATATAATACCACATAGGGTTTTATTATGATGTTATATTACCTATTTTTTAACAATTATATGATAAGGTTTCACTTCAGGTAATATTTGACTTGTTCTTAGTAAGTTTGTTAATTTGTTATATCAATGGTCTTTATACTTATATCGGGACTAATATAATGTAAAACACAATATAAATATCATTTATATGCATTATCTTTTTATTATAATAATATATATAATATATAATTATTAAATGGAATACACCATTCATAAATACGTTAAGTCATACATATGCATAAACGTCGTTTACATTTTCATTGTCATATTGAAAGAATAAAAGAAAGAGATATATATATATATAGTTTAATTAAACTAGAATTATTGTCTCATATATATCATAAAATTTCACTATACTCATCTGTAATACATTCTATATTGTTTTTTAATGAATCACATCCTTTTGAGGGGGAGGTAGTGCACACATCTGCAAATGAAATTATCGTATTTACAGCAAATGGAAAGTATAATGATATGTGTTCTAAAAGGTTTAAATAGGATTAAAAAAGTAATTACTATAACACATAACATATATAAACATATTTTCTAACATAATTTCTACCACAAGAGGCGGTAAAGGAAAAAATAAACAATCACCATTTCATGAGGTAATAGTTCATCGTACACATAAACAATATGTTTGTTTCTCATTAGATGGATGTGTGAGTATTTATAGGTTGAATTATTACCATAAAAACATTCTTATATATTAAGGATATTGGTTTTTTTATTCAATCCTATAATAATATGTTTCTAGGGGGTGTATAATTGAAATAAAGTAAACTAACTCTAGGAAGAATGATCGATATTATTCAGGTAACACATTTTGGTTTTCACTGAAGGGATTCCGTGGAAGGATTTATCAAAAATGGTGGATTCAAGGAGGAGTGGAAGGATTTTTTGGACTGTAGTTGGTATATTTTTTTAACCAATTTTTTTGAGAATTTTGAGGATGTAGGTGGGGAGGAGTCCTTCTTATAGTGGAGGAGTTGCACTCTTATATATATTTGAAGAGGGAATTCCACAAAGGGATTTTATGTTGAATATGGATAATATAATGAACCATAGTCTATCCAATGTTGTATAGTGTAGAAAAATTTCCAGTCAATGATTCTTTGAAAATTGAATTGGTTTTTTGAGCCATTCTGATTAATGTTTTGTCTATTATTATTTTTAATATTACCTTAATCATTTTAAATAATTTTAATTAATTTTAATAAATTTTTTGGTAAAACAAATTTCCTATTATTAGACATTATAAATTTTGATTATTCTAAATAGGGAATCCATTTTTAAAAATTTCAATCAGATAGGTGGTTGAAATTAATTTAAATTTAATCTCATAATCACGTTGATATGCAGGTTTTTAAATTAAAAACATTCGAAAGATTGATTGGTTTTTATATTCAATTTCAATGATAAGATGATTAAAATGACACAATTATATTTACTGATTAAAAAAATGATCTAATTAATCATTTAAATGAACTTAAAATACATTTTAACCTTACAAATAAAATAGACAAGAAATCATTTTTGAATTAAAAGTTTTCTATTCATCGAAAAATTATGTTTATAAAAACAATCCAATAAATTCACCTTACGATAGTTTTGAGATTATAAATTAAAAAATAATGTTACTTTTTATAAAATTAAATTTTTAAATATGTCTAAAATGATTTTTTTATTTTTCATAGAATCACATTAAAAATATTTCATTGGAAAAAATGGAATTTTTAAGCATATAAGGACTATAGAAAAAATAATATATTTTATCATAAATATGTTTTATTATTATAAATCAATTAAATAAAATATTTTGAAAGTAGTTATATAAACTTATATTACTAATTTTAACATCTAACTTTTTGTTATCTCATTTAAATAATTATAACATTATAATGATGTTTTGTAGAATCTCACTGTTGCGTATAATATACGCTAAGATAGTGTTGTGTGTAACATACCCAAAGTTTATGTTCTATAAAATATATGTTGACTGAGTGACATGTGAATGGATTTTTTAACTTAGAATATTAAATAAATAAATAAAAATTTCCGTTTTTGAGACACAAAAGGTCCATAACAAATCATGGTGTTACATTCTACCCCCATTAAAAAGAATTTCTCACTTGAAATTAAACACTCGGTTTAAAAATGGAGGATAATTCTAATTAATAATATTGTCAATTTCCCAAGTATCTTCATCTAACATTTTATTTCTCCACAAATCATTGAATAGGTGAGTCGTATTGTTTCATGGAACTTTCTCTATATGATATAGTATTTCAAAAGTTATTTCCTCATAAAAAGGTTTGAATCTATTGTAATAATCATTGAGTTCAGTACACGTCAAGGCTTAAAAAACTGGAGTATGTTCCAAGCCATTGTCAAAAAGCCTGATACGATCAATATTTTTAGATAGACTGACATACTAAGGTCTTAGATTCTGTTTCTTCTTAAATCTCATAACATTCTTCCAGGAATAGATTCATTGAAACACCTTTTCACCAACATCAAATTCTAGATCACACTGTTTGTTATAAACATATCCTTTTTGATTTTGTTAAGATGCACTGGTATGATTTTTAATGGTTTTATCCTTCTCGACCATTTCATTAGTGATCTCATATCCCAATAGCTTTCTTTCTCTAACCTCAACCCAACACATTGGAGCTCTAGATTTCTCCCCACAGAAGGATTCACAAGGTTCCATCTGATTGCATGAGTCAAAGCTGTCGTTTTATGAAAACTCAACTAGAGGATGGTGTTGATCCCAACCACCTTTTAAATCCATCATGAAAGAATCAATATATCCTCTAAGGTTTGAATTATTCTTTCAAAATGGCCATATATATAAGTATTATAAGTATATCTCAAACTAAATTTAGTATCATGTGATTATTGAATACTTCTCTAGAACATTTAGGTGATCCTCAAATCTCGATCAAATACGATAGAATATTGAACTCATTTCTTTCCTTAACACTACCTTAATGTATATATTGTAATGTTTATCTATATATAAGTCTTTTATGATAATAATTAAGTTTTTTGACATTGCAAGATGATCGATTACCACCCATACAGAATTAAACCCATCTGATATTTTGGGTTTCACAAACACCAAATACATAGTGGTGATCTATTATTACCATTCTAGTATGGGTAATGGATGAAAAATTACCATTGAATTGTGTCTTTCCTTCCTAACTTTTTAGAATTACAAGAATCGAGATACAAACTCTATGATATCTCTCATCATTCAATCACACCATATGTATTCTTTCAATTCCCTATACATATTCAAACATTGGGGATGAATAGATAATGATGAACTATGATATTCTTCTAAAAATGCCACCAAATCTTGAATGGAATGAATACATACACTTTTCCTGATCCATATATTTCCATCATGATCAATGTTAATATTTGGAACATTTCTATCATTCTCTTTCATCTCTACATATTCCTTCAGTTCCTCCTCAATATTCACCTGGACAGAGGGTTGATAAATTATGTATAAATTATAATATTTCCCCCATTCCTTCATGATTTCTTGATTCATCCATTTCGAATCCGTAAACATTGGATTTTTTTGATCCTCATCATGGGAAAACAAGCATGAACCTTATGACTCAATGAATAATCCACCTTGTTCACATTCTCATGATTTTAATGTAATAAGTATTCATAATCCTTTGTCATATCAAACCATTTTTTATGTACCATATTCAACTCATTCTATGTAAATATCAATTTCGATATTTTATGATCGGTATATATATTACTCTTTTCTCTACAAACATAAATCCTAAAAATAATTAATTATAAATTTATTCTAGGTAACTCTAATTCATGAGTTGGGTAATCATTCTCCTAAATTATCAACTTATGTGAGGCATAACCAATGACAATGTTATTTTATATAAGAATTCATCATAATACCATCTAGGATACATCACTATATATTAAAAAACATTGTGCACTAAAAAGTAATGTAAGAACATGTGCACTGACTAACATTCCCTTCAGTTCCTTGATATTTTCCTCACATCCATCTACCTCGAGGAACTTGACACAATTCAGAGTTAACATGGTCAGATGATTTTATAGTAGTGATAAATTCTCCAAATCCTATCAATAATACATATCGTAACAAAGAATTCTGCGGATCTCATTCAAATTTTTTGGTCTTGGACAACATTTAATAGGCTCAATATTTTATAGATCTATTTTTATTCCACCCCTTGAGATTATGTGACCCATAAATGATACATTTTCATCCAAAAATCACACATTGATTTTTTTTTAAAAATATTCTTTTTCATTAGGGTCTTTATCACAATTCTAAATTGATCTACTTTCTCTTCTATTCTCTTCGAATAGAAAAGAATATTATCTATAAAGACCACAAAACATGATCATGGTAATCTCTATGATTTTATTCATTAAATATATGAAGATAATAGGGGTATTAGTAAGACTAGAATAAATCCTTATATATTTCTATTGTTGATACCTTTTATGGAATGTTTCGTTTGGTACATCCTTCTTTATGACCTTTTATTGATGACATCCAAAACGAGGGTCAATCTTGGGAAAGTGTTGAGATCGTTAAAATTGATCAATCATGTCATTAATATGGGTAAGGGGATACTTTTTCATTATTTTGATCTTGTTTAACTATTGATCATAAATGTAGAGTAACCTTGGCCAATATTTCTTCACTATAAAATGAACAGGTACACCCTAAGGTGAAACACTTTCCCAAATAATTCCCTTATCATCGATTTCTTGGAGTTTCTTCATCAATTCATGAAACACAATATGTTACATTCTATATGGAGTCATTGAAATTTGTGTGGAACTAGGTATGATTTCTATTGAGAAATCAACTTCACATTTAGGAGTAAGGATACAAAAAACTTTTGGAAATACATCCACAAAATCATGAACAATATTAATATCGTCAATGTCTATTTTCTCCGCAACCATCTATATTATAAATTTTCTTTTGAATGGGAATTAAGACCGATAACCAAAGTCAATCTACATTAGAATTTTGTGATTATCATCACTTTGATTAATGATCATATGAGGGTTTGAAATATCGAACATAACATCCCTTAATTCAAAGTTATTGTGGGATTTATGTATATAAATCCTATCAATGCCAAATATGACATTTGTTTCAACCGAAGGAATAATAAAAATATTTACAGGAAGCACATTCCAACACATCCTGAGAGGAATCATAGATGTGGGATCAACTCATCATGTTAATAGATGGTTTCATTGCTAATTCCAAATCTAATTGTTTGGGTGTAACATGAACACACATAGAAAATTATTTATATATAAAAAAGTGCATATATCTAGAACCAAATATGACATTATCTGTTCTAAAGTGGATGGTATTTGTAGCTTTCATCAAATCGTTATCGGAACCCTCCTAAAAATAGTGATTTCATGATATTTAACCTTGTCCTTCAGATTAAGAAGTTACTAGAATCAATCATAATCACCAAAACAGGGGTTTGGGAACTGGTTAACATAATTTCTCTTGTCCTTACACATATATAAATTAAACGAGTGAGGTGTATTCTTTAATGTGTTTTCTCGAGTAGCATTTTGAGATATATTCTTACAACATTTCATCAACCAATTCCACAATGATATTTTATTCGACACATACAACATTTTCTAGACCCTTGAATATTAATTCCTCCATGATTTATACCTTATTCATATCAAAAAGTAAAACTCATCGTATTTTATCCATGGTTTTAATTGTTTCCTTTGAACATAATCTTCATTTAATTATCAAAACCATGAGGTTGATAAATGAATCCAACCTCCATTTCATCCAAGATTTCATAGAACAAAATCTATTCAATAATCATAAGACTCTTATTTCTAGTGACCTTATGAGACATGGAATTATGCCACTTACAAATGTATCAACATTAATTTTTGGTTGGCTGATAATTCCTGAAGCGTCCCTCGCATGTCTTATGAAAATTTCATTGTAGGTACCAACTGATTCATCATCGCTTTTCTTCATATAAATTAAATATATATCCATATTGGAGTGGAGAATACAAGAAAATTAATTATATAAAAATAACATCATAAATCATCCCTATCCATGGATTCCATCACATCTTACTACCTCATTTTCTTGATTGGATTCCACCACTAATCTGCTTCTCCATCTAACCGATAAATAACCATAATGACTTTCTGATGCTCTAAATAGTATAGAATTTAAAATATATTTTTATTAGTAAAAATCCATTCTTCAGAAAAATATGGATCATAAGACGCTACGAAGGATGTTTGATGTTTCATCCAGAAAGACTCAACATAATGGTGTTCTCTCCTTTTCTCATTTGGCTTTCCACAATGATTCGTAGAGTGGGAAGGTTATGTGAGAAAAAGATTGATGTTTTCCATTACAAATCTAGTATAATTTTGTTTCTGATGAGGAAAATCCATTCATAATACAACACATTCATCATTAACATGGTTTCATTGGCTTCAATACATTCACTAAAACCAAAATCATAAAGTAAGAAAAAATTATTTCATTGAGAAACCACATATTAATTATATGTCACTTGTAGGATATCTAAATTATGAATAATTCATTAACATATGACACATTATGTTTATCCATGGTTATTCATATCCAATATCTATTTTGATTTTTCATGATGTCTCATGATGATTTTTTGAATTCTCAAATCATATCCCCTAGGAGTGTCAAACCAGGTGTGCATTATTTCCCATTTACATGTACCAGATTACCCCAAGTTCGGGAGAAAACAAATAATGGGATTATATCCCCATAGGTATATCTAGGATAGAGACACAACCATGTGTATCTTGCAGACATGGATGTATTTCTATGAAACCACACACACTATCATTTCCCAACATTCTGTGACATTTTCTAATACTTTTCCTTATCCTTAAACTTATCTATTGACTTGTCCTAAGGGTTCTCATAGATATTTTGTCATCCTATATTCCAAAAGTTAAATAAATATTTTCTTTTATACCAAATATAGCAACCCCCACATTTAATATGTTAACATTACATAACTTTATGGGAATACATAAAACACTATACAAATAGAATCCCAAAGATCATATAAGTGTTGTGCGTCTAGAAACATGGAAACATAAAAAATAGTATATAAATGAGCTACATCATCCCCTACATGGTTCTTCTTCCCTAAAACCCTTTATAGACACATCATACGTAATACATATCATTATATCCTATGGAGAGGAATCCTAAAAAGGGGGTTTTCTCAGATTCTCAGTAAGGGTAAAATGAATATATGTATTCAAAATTAGGAAAATATTTGTATGATAACACTATGATGAAGAAACACTATCATAAAATACATATGAAATATCATAAACAAGAAATCATTGATCAAATAATACAAGTTAATAAGATATGGATTATCAAGAAATAAATAAAATAATCCATTAAACCATAACATTAGAATACAACATGGAATTTTTTCAGACACCTAAGAATATATAATTATTTCTGCAGTAGACAAGGCATTGCTATAGAGGAAATATTAGTAGAAAAAGTCCTTTACTAAACTATGTTCACTCTCAATTCGAGGATCATATTTGTGAACCAAGATCATTCCTCATTACATCCCTATAACAATGAATCAATTTCATTTGTCTTCCCATCCAGGTCTACATCATGAGTTGTAAATCATTACCCAATGCATTGGGAGGAGATATCATTCCCACCTATATCATAATGAAATAATACAAACATGTTCCAAAAAATCATAAATAATCATATCATAACGCAATAAATGAAATGGGTGTCATAAACATGTAATCATATCTTATTCTAGGAAAATATAGGTTTCATAATCATTTAATCATATAGTATCACATGAAAAGATGTGTCTTTCAAAATAATATTACATGTAGAAGGGAAACGAGTTTCACAAACATCATGCCATCACAACATAATAATTTGAATGAAATAATATAAATTGGAATAAGGAATAATTTCAACAAACACACATGAGATACACAAACAGATGTAGTCTTAAATGGGGAATAATATTTAAATATCTTTTGAAAATATTTCTTGAGTGAATAATACATTATTCATTGAAAAACAATTTTTAATAAATAAAACATTTCTAAAAGTGTTTTTTATTGATATTAGATTTAAAAAACATGTAAAATATGTTTTAAAACCAAAAAACATTTTTAAAAAAATTACTAAGAAAATGATCATAATTTAACATTTAAAAACATTTTTTAATATATTTATGGATTTGGGTTTTTTGAATAAAACAGATTTCTGACCAAAAAGATAAATATGGTAAAATTTTCATAAATAAATTTCCAAAAATATTTTAAGTACCAAAAAGGTAAAATCTCTATTAATACATGTATATTCATGGAATGAATATATTATAAGTAAACTCATAATTTTTCGTGATATGTGGATCATAATTTTTCAAGAATAGAAGCATAATCCTAAACAATCTTGATAAACGATAATATTGTTTCAATAAAATATTACTACAATGTAACATGGGATCATAATATCCAAGAATTCAAATTAATGAAAATAAATAATAAAATATCTTTAATGAAATTAGATTCAATATATACGATGTAAAATGGAAGTATATGGACCTGAAAAACATTACATGCATAATAAAATTTGTGCCTTATAGAAAGAAAATTGAGACAAAATGTATTTCCAATTTGGTAGCTTTTGAAAAATTTACCCCAAGAAAAAAATATCATAGAATGGATATATAAATAAAAATTAAATTTTGTATAATAATAATTATTTTTTCCATCCATGGGTAGTTTACCAACCACAAAGAAGAAATATATGGTCAATAAAGAATATATCTAATTAAAATAATGTGGTATGAAATCCCCTAACCTTGTGTCTTGACTCATTTAATACTCATAAAAATATATTGTATAATAAAATTTAAGTATATTATACATATTTCAAATTTAAATATAATTATATATTATACATTTTATTGTTTTATTATACCTTTATATTTCTATCCTGTTAACAATTAAATGTTATGGTTTCACTTCGAGTAATATCATCTTTTTTATTCACATGTGTCTTAATTTTGTATATCTTTGGTCATTATTCTTATAGAATGATTCCTAGAATGTAAAAAATTATATAAATATAATATATATTTTTTATATTGATTTTAAAATAATAAATATAATATATAAGTATGAAATAGAATACACTGTTCATAGGGACAGTAAGTTCTACATACTCAAGAATGATGTTTTCTCTTTTAACACTGCAGTGAATGAAATAAATAAATGAAATATATTTGTATATATATATATATATTATAATTAAATTATAATTATTAATTATTTTATATAAAATAATTTCACAGAAATTGTCCTTAATACATTCCATGTAGTGTTTGAACGAATCACATCTCTTTAAGGGGGTGATAGTCCACAATTTCTCAAACGAAGTTGTTGTATTTACACTAACTGGAATGTAAAAAGTTGTTTTTCATAAAATTATTAAATAAGATTAATAAAATAATAAATATAATATGTAACATATATAAATATATTTTTCATCCTAATTTCAACCATTAGAGGCAGAAAATGAAAAATAAACCACCATCATTTCATGTGGCGATAGATCATCGTACACGTAAAACACATTTTGGTCACCAATTAGATAAAAGTTTGTGTGAGTTTAGTTAAAAATATAATCATAAAAAATACAACTATATTGAGGATACTTTTGATTTTATACAATAATGGAATAATAATTTTTCTGGGTGGATAATTAAAATAAAATTAATGTACTTGAGGAAGAATGTTACAACTTATTTGGGTAACTCATTTTGGGTTTCACCAAAGGAATTCCTTGAAAATATTTGTGATAAAATTTAGGAATAAATGATGAAATTTGGGATTTTATTGACTTTATATATCCGATATTTTATAAGCACATGTCTTTTTAGAGGTCTTAATAAGTTGTATGAGAGGATTCCTTCATTAAGTGGAGGAGGAGTGGCATTGTTGTAATTATTTGAAAAGAAAATTTGACCTATGTTTGTCATGATGAAATTGGAACCAATAATGGATCAATGTTAATAAAATGTAGTATATTGTATAAATATGTATATAAAATTTCTATTTGATAAGTTTCTATGTCATTTGTTCCCATAATATTAATTTTTAGTCCCTTATAAAGTATAAACATAACTTAATCATTGTAATTAATTTTAATCACATTTACTAATATTTTTTATATAAAACTATGTTGACATTATTGGAAATTATAATTTATTCTTATTCAAAATGTGTAATCCATTTTTTCAAATTACAATCACATAAGTGGCGTCAATTATTTTAAATTTAATCGCAAAGTCTCATTGATAATGTGTGTTTTAAAGTAAAAAAGTTCAAAAAATTTCTAGGTTTTTATATTAAATTTCAAAGTTAAATTTGTTCCCATAACCCACATTGGATTTATTTATAATAAATATAATAAATATAATCTAATTAATCTTTCATACCAAATTAATATATTTATTTTCCATATAAATTAATTATATAAAAAATTAGTTTTGAATTAAAATTCATTATTTTTCATTACTAATTCTAAAATGGTGTTCCTCAAAAAAAATTCACCCTCATATCAATTCCAAATTCTAAAGTATATTATATATTTTTTTAATCAAATTAAATTTCAATGTTTTTCTAAATTTAATTTTATTATTTTTCACACAACTTCATTAAAAGTAGTTCATTTGAGAGATTATTATTTTTAAACATATAAGGGATTTACCAAAAATTATATATCTCTTCAGAATATCATTTATTTATATAAATACATCATAAACCATATTTTAAGATTAGTTATGAATTTTCATATTACCATGTTTAACTACTATCTTATAATTATCTCATTTAAATAATTTTAACAATAGAATGATGTTTCATAAAAACTCGGTGTTGCATGTAACATACACCAAGTCGGGTTTCCATGTAATGTATTCCAAATCGATGTTATGTCTAACATATGATGAGTTTTTGTTTCTTGAATGGAATGTTTTACTTAGTTTATTGCAATACATAAATGAAAATTAATTTATTTGAGAGAAAAAATGTCTATAAAAACTCAAGGTTTTATAACGATTCCCCTACATGATAACACAACACAACCTAGATCCTAAAGCATCATAATATGCCACATAACATTTTACAGGTTTCAATATTTTTAAAATGAGTACTGATGTATGTAGAACCTCAATCCTTTTAAAACAATTATTACATTAATAATTCCATTGTAATTAAATATTTTTCCCTTTCAAATTTACCATAGGTGAGGCTAGTCCTAAAAAATAATCAAAAAACCATTAGTAATAATAAGCTCGACCAAGGGGACTTTGTATCTCAAAAAATTATTTGGTTTTTTCTAAGAGATTATAGCCTATACCTTTTATGACTCCATATAAACATCATTTTCCAAAATTGCATTGATAATAAAACATAAATCATGTATCCAAAAATTACACTTTGATAATTTATAATATAGAAGATGATCTCACAAGATACCCAACACTCCATCCAATTGTTTCACATGCTCAACAATTTTATGTGAATAAACTAATATATCTTACCCATTCCCCTCCAAAAAAATCCAGATACATATGATATATCAAATTCATCAGTTCCATAAGGAAACCCGGTGCTATTTTAAAACCAAAAGTCATAACTACATATTAATAATTTCTATATCTACTTTTGAAAGTTATTTCCTAAATATCCCCCTTTGAAACCCAAGATTGGTGATATCTTATAGCGAATTACTTTTACTTAACTACTAGGATCCCCTCATTTGATCAAATATATCATAAATGTGTGTATGTGGATATAGATTCATTATCATAACTTGGTTAAGCTTATGATAATCCATGCACAACAAAATTTTTCAATATTTATTTTAAACAAATAATGGGGATTCCCTCAATGATGTTGTAGGACAAATTAATCCTTTTAATTCCTTCTCTTCCAACTTCACATTCAATTTTTGTAATTCTTTTTGTCTCATCCGGTAAAACAAATGGGTACTAGGACTAGTCTTGGGGAGGGGATCAATCATAAAATCAAATTCTCTTATGGGTGGAAACCCTTAGAAATGTTTAGAAAAATGTCAGGAAGCTGGTCAACAACCACTACAAAGCTTATATTCTAAATCTCTTCCACTAATGCGAAGGTCAAATATTCTAAGAAGTTTGATATCCATACAACCAATACTTCCAAAAATAAAATTTTAGAGACCTTTATATTATAGAATCCTCTAATGAGATGCATGATGTCAACATCAGTCATAAAAATAACCTTCACATATTATAATTGTTGTGATCCTTGAACATTTTCAACAAATACAAACCTAGTATTATGTCCTAAACATCCACCTCATGTATAGAAAAATACCATATTAACTCAAATCCTACAATAGTTATAGAACATGATTTACACATAATGGGTGGAAATTCTCTTTATCCTATTTCGAGTTCTAGGTTTCAAAATAGATGTTATTATCTCAACAAGAAAACCCATCAACTCAACATCATGAGAAGTATTAAATGAATTAGATGAACATTTATAAAACAAAATCATGAATAAATTTAGAATTCTGAAGAATCATACTTCTCACCATTGGTGGTCCATATTTGTCACCATAATTACTTTCTAGTATCCATATAAATCCCCACTCATTGAATATTTTTCTTTATTTTCTTTCTGATATTTCTCTTCTTGAGGAGTCATGGTATTCCTAGAATCATCATAGCTAGCTTGGTTATGTTGATGAGTGATATTATTCTAACATCAACCCATTGATGCGTGTCATGAACACCCGAACATGGAGAACTATTAATATACTATTGAAGATTACCCAGCTAGTGGGAATTGTGGCATGATCTAGGAGTCTCGTACAATCTCACTTTATGTGTTCAAATGAACCACATTGAAAACATCTAGGACACGTCATTGGTTTTGGAAGAAGATTAACTCATCCAGTCATCTAGTTTTTAGGCCTTCCACTCCATTGGAAATAGGAACCCCTCTTATTATTTTTCCCAATATTAGAGTCCTCAACATTACCTATGTCTATCAAAATGCATCCTCCACCAATACTATGTGAGATTACCCTTTTATTCTGTTGTTGATCTATTGAAATTCATTGAATAATTCATTATTAAAATTATTAAAATATTCAACTGAATCACTGATATCATCACATAATAATAAAAATACCTATCTTTAAGGATAAACTATAAGAATGTTTTGGTGAAAAGAATACTAAATTTATATTTTTATCCACATATTCTATCATTGAGAGAATATCTTCTGTAAGGATAAAAACATCAATTGTTCTCTATGTTATAAATGTGTGAGCATAGTTTTTTTGTGAAATAATTCCAAAAATCCTCCCATGTAATTTCATGGTCTAATTTAGTATGAATAGGTAAATCCCACCTCTAGAGTACAAGATCATTTAACATATATGTCTCAAAAACTCACAATCAGATAAACTAGTTCCCCTTAGAAATTAAATGGTTTATTCATCCTATTATGTACCTCATCTTCCTTCTCCTCTTCTAAATCACTCGAAAAGATTGGTGGATTCTTTTTCAATAATATAATGAAATGATACAATTAATATGTTTTATCTCGTAGGTTACCTCTATCAATGGATTGAAAATTTGTGACAATACTCCAAGACATGTATTTGTTCTCCTATAGCTCATGTGAAAACACATTATTCACAGACTCTTCTGATTTATTTCTATATTTCCTACTAGCTTCTATTATCTATAACCAAAAAAATACATAAGTCTCACTCTCTAGCTGTTGAAATCTTAACAAAAAAATTTACCATACCTAAAGTGTCAAAATAAGGGTTTCCAAAAGTCATCACTTTTTGTTTCAATCAATTTTTCCAAATTACACCATTATTTGGAAAATCAACCTATTTTTAAAGTACCACTATAATGAAATATTTAAAATATTATATTTGAAAACATTCTTCTACACATTCAAAAAATCAAACAAATTTCACCAAATGATAAATCATTACTCAAAATGAAATATGCACTTCTACAGGAAAGAAATTTATATCAATTTATTTTATTCCCTCATCATTGGATAAACCCATGAAAATTTTATTAAAACATCTATATGTTTCTCTAGGAAAATTTTGTACCCAACACCTTGGAAACATTATGATTAGTATTATTGGATGTGATATTGCATATTATGCTCTAAATTTTGTATCCAGATGATCCTACTCCTTTCTACTATCCCAAGTCAAGGACTAATCATGATTGATTTTTCAACCCTATGATATAAATAACTATATAATTAATTCAAAGATGATAGATAGAATCACCAACATTGATACCATTTTTAACAGCATGTCCCACCTCATTGTCATTAGAATGTGGTAGGATATTATTTGGACTTAGATGACATCCTCATGGTACCAAAGGATAGAAATAAATGAAAAGGGCATCATTAACAACTAGGGGATGATTTTAACAATCACATCCATGAATTATTTTATAGGTATTTTTTATTTAATTTACATTAATTCTTTGATTTTGGGGTTTTTTAATTATTTTTGTGGAAATAATGGGTTTTCAAAATTTTGACCAAACTGTGAGCCCATTACCAGATTTAAAAAAAATATATTTATTTTATAAATATTTCATTCTTCAACATTTTGAACCCATTATACTTCCCAATAGACATGAACTAGTATATTAAAACCACCATATCAATTTGGAACTTATATGAATCCATAATAATGATGGATTTAGGTGTTTTTTTTAAGGCTTCCGATAAGCCCATAATCCCATTTCCTACTTTCAATTATTTTTAAATTTTTAAATATATCATTAAATTATAATGTTTTTCGGTGATTAAACCTCCCACAAAAATATAAAAACCCAAGTCTCACTCTATTTACTTATTTCCTTGCTTTGGAGCTCATTCGGATAACGAATTTGGGAGAAAATTCTCAGAGTTTCTCAAATCGTTTTGATTTGAGAAGGTAATTTGATTCCTTCACAAACATTTAAATTTTAAATCTTACTCCAACATTTTTCCCCACATTACCAACTAAACCTAATTAGAGACTTCATATCATATTTTTTTGATTTTATATTCATCCATTTGAGGATTTCTGGTGACATTTTCATGATTGTCAATCTTAGTGATTTCATTTTGGATTCTTCCATTTTCCTCAGGGTTTCCTCCCTCGTTCGTGAAATTATAAAATGTACATAAGTTAAGGTTCAATCCTAGGTGTTGATTTGTTGTCTTTTTGGTAAAATATTTTGGTTTAGGGTTGTTTTTCACCTGCATGTGGTCTGGAGGTGGTGCGGTTTATATTTTCCCCATGTTCTGAGGGTTTCGACACAAATAAATTTGCTGGTTCAATGTGTATGAAGTTATTGATGAGTTATCATTCTTTATTGTATTAATTTCATGTTCCTCATAAGTTTAATGTTGTGCAAAAAATGTTATTTATGGATTTGGATGAGAATTTAATTTTATAGTTGCACTTTATCTTTAAATTAGGTGTTTTTTATGCGTAACTATTAGGGTAGTATTCGAGTGTATTTTATAACATATTATGTGGTTTAATAAATGTTTTTTGGGGTAAACATTATACTTTGGTAGGGTATTTGTGTTCCTTTGGGTTTAAAATAAGGGTTTTGAATGGGTTATATGTTTAAAATGATGTTACACAACTTGAAATTGTTTTATGAAAATGGCTCTGTTTCATATGCATCTTTTGTGGCATTATTCGAGGTTATTTTATAATACATGAGATTGGATTAGTAAATATTTATAAGGATGTTAATTCAATTTTTTATTGGTATTGGTGTGATTCTGGCTTCGAAAGAGGGGTTTGAAATGGGTTGTGTGCAAAAATAGTTATACCCCTTGGGTTTGTTTTATGAAAATTGTAAACGTTTTTTTGGGATAAAGATAGAGGTCTATTAATGTATATTTACTATTTTGGTGAGTGTGTTCAAATATAACGAGTTTTTTAAACATAAAGTGGTCAGATTTACATTTTGATAATGTTTTTTAATTTTTAAAAGGGATTTTTGAAATTGTGTTGTGGGTGTAAAACATATTTGTGGGTTGTTTTGTGTTAGTGGGATGTAAAAAGTTTATTTATGTCTATTAAAAGGTTATTATGTAACATGTGAGTGGGCTTGTTTGTGATGTTTAGAATCATGGGAAAGATTTTATAAATTTGTTAAAGGATTTTTTGAATTGTGAAAGATATGAAAAATGTTTTGTGGGATATTTTGGTGGGAGATTGAATTAAAAATCAATTTCGATGGAAAGGTGTTTGATCTAACTGTTGTGATGTTTATGTGGAATGTTTGGTGAATGTGTGATTTTTAAGTTTTATTTCATTTTAAAATTGAATTTCCTGACTTTTTGAACTTCTTTGAGTACAAGAGGGGAACTTGGGTATCTCGGTGGGTGGACGTGTAGTATTATGCTAGTGATCCAATGGGGTTTGGAATTAGATTCACATAGAAATATTGATGATGAAAACCTGAAATATTCAATGATGATGATGATGATTGAGGACCACATGGTTATTGGTATGTTCCATACTAGTGTCTCGGGCATGAGAACAGATATTATGATGGATACTCTCACCGAGATATGAGGTACCTATGACACACAACGAGCTTGTGCCTATGGTTTATTAAATCATTTCTTGTGCTCATTAGAAACATTGTGCTTATCGTCATCATATGGTATGATTGGATTGAATATTTAGTAGATTGGTTATTTTATTTTAGTGTTTAATCTATAAAATGGTCTACTTGAATATTGTTTTTATTTAAAGTTGCATATTTTAAAAATTGTAACATGCATTTCAGGATTATGAAAACATGAAAAATTTCATCTTTTATTATTTATCACATGGAATCCTTCTATGGTGGCCACCTACTAGGATTTGGATCAGACACTACTTACAACCTTTGGTGTAAGTAGAATTGGTTATTTGAGTGCTTCTTTCACTTGTTCAAGAGTGACTTTGATTTTTTATTAATGAGTATACTTGTATACTCACCCAATTAATATTAAACTATTTTCATGTTTCTAGGAGGAGTGCATGAATTGTCATAAATATTAATATCTTAGATCCTTGAATGTTTTTATGTCACTACTATAGCTTTCCATTTTTCTATTTACTATGAAGACATTATTATGTTTGTATTAGGTTTTTTTACACATGCATGTGGGATAGTTTTTGGAGTTTATTATATTATATAATGGAGTTGTTTTTGGATGATCCATCTTATCACTTAATTATATTTATATTATAGAGGGTAATGCATCCCATATGTGATATTTTTATATTATTGGTGATACTCACCATCCCAAGGCCTAATGAAGGTGGGACTTAGGGGGTTATTATCTCACTCTCCTTGATGTGGCACCTTTAGAGTGATAAGTTAATGATAGGTTATACCAATGGTTTTGCTAAATAATTTGGTATAGCCTTTGTGTATGACCCTATACAAACTGTTTTTTCCGAAATGTTTGTATAGGTCCCAAATTTCAAAATAAATATACCAATGGCTTGAAAAAAATGAGTATATGTATTATAATTTTCAATGGATTGTTTCATCAAATAAAATTCATTACATGAAGAATTAATTTAATTATATATATATATATATATCATATTTTATATTAAAAAATATAGTTTCTTATTGGTTAGGTCATTGAGATATCAATCCTATGTCTAGGGTTAAAAACCAAATGAGGTTTTTTTAAATAACTATACCACTAGTTTCAATACTGTTGGTATATTTATTTCATTTTACCTGTACCAATATTCTAGAAACCATTGGTATAGTTCTATGATGATTTTAGAAAAGCCAATGACCACCCAAATAGTTGGTATAGTCTATATCAATAATATTGGGATCTATACCAGTGGTTAAAATAATTGGTAAAAGAATATTTTCCAATAGTGGTTTAAACCTATATTAAATACCATTTTGAATTGGATGGTGAATATCAATTGAAATATGCCACAAGGTCTATTATATAAGAATTCGAAATATTTTGAGTGTTTTATTTTGAATTGAAAATTTAAATACCAGACAAGGATTATATTAATTATTTTATACAGATTCTAGAAGACGTGAGATATGTGAGATAGGTGAGAAACTTGAGAAGACACAATTTAGAAAGGAATAACTTTAGGGAAGAGTGAATTGTGTTTGTATTTTTAAAATAATTCATAAAAGGAGAAGATATATTACCTACGTATTCAAAATATTGAGGATCAAAATAATTCATAAAATACTTAATGTCACAAGAAAAAATTGGATAAGAATGGTCATCAGTTTTTGAGGTCTTAAAAGAGTACACATGATAGGTTAGGTGAATCTTATTTCATTATTGGATAATCATTACTATTGAATGATGTATATTTTAGAGAACTCTAGAAGTTGTGGAATATAATAGATTAATTATTTCTAAATGTTTTTTAGAGGTAGTTGAGAATTCATGTTGGGGGTAACAACCATCATAGAAAGGATTAGCACATGGTCCTTGACTCTGTAAAATTTTATGTTCTTACCATTATTTATATTTATTCACACTATGAAAATGTGAGAAAATATTGAGTAAATCCGTAAATTTAATAGGTTATATGTGTTTTATTCAAACAAATAACTCAAAAAAATATTTTACCACTGATTCTCCCCCTCCCCATTAATTGTATGAATGTAGGTCCATGGAAACTGCAATTGGTATCAGAGATAGGTTACCTCTAAGGATCTAAAAAAGGATTTATAATGATTCCTAATAAGAATTCTATGAATGACCAATAATATCTAACCATTGGTGGAACAAACAGTCATGATTGTAGGATTATATTGTTTTTTCACCATCATTCCCTTGGAATTGTGGTCAGTGATGCTAATATACTGGTATTTCAAATCATTTATGAAAATTCACATATAAAAAATTCTAATAAAATGGATTTAGATAAATAATGGAGTTCAAAAAAATTCATTTTGATATCTTCATCAAAAAAATTTCACATCAAAGTAATGGGTTTTCCAACTAAAAAATATATATGTGGAAAATAAGGAAGCATAATTAACGTAAACATCAATGTGAAAGAATCCAAGTTACAAGAAATAGAGGCCATATTTAAAGATATTAAAATCTATAATTTTGAGAATATAGATGAACACAACACCACTTGAATGAAATATTCAAAAAAAAATCAATAATTTTGAAAAATGATAAAGTACTCTAGTAAACAAAAATATAATGATGAATTTTTGTATATATTTGACCCCAATGATTCATATTTGAAATATATGCTATATTTTTAATTGGAAAAACTTCATAATTTTTTTAGTGCATGTGAAATAATGAATTAACCAATTTTCAAGAAACATTAAATGATGAGACTTTTTTTAAAACCAAGATAAATTTTAAATTTAATGAGATTTATGATTATAGTGATTCAAATACTAATCCTAATGAATATCATAACAATATTATTTACATCAGGTAAAAGTGATTTGTGAAAGGAAAATGGTAAAATATAAAGTTAATATGTTTCTTAAATGTTTCAGTTGAAGTTATATTTTAAATGTTAAAAAACTTCCAATATATTATTATTGAAGAATATAAATTAGATAATGGAGAAGAAATCCCACAATGGATGAAATGAGATAATAATAATAATAAATCCAAAACCAAGAGATGATGATTTTAAGAAATAATTATGACTCATCTAATATGTTAGATAATGAAATCATACCCTTTTCTTAGAAAAGTATTGATTTTGATTTATCTTGAAATTATGATGATGGATAAGAGAGAATATAACATTAGTGGGAACTCAATGGTATGTTTGAATATTATCTTGAGAATATCATAAAACTCATGATATATAAGAAAAAAATAGAGATTTAAAAAAGAAATATTATTCCCAAATGAATGAATAAATATTATTGGTGATTGAAAAATGGATTAGTTGGTTATGAAAGACTCATCCTATATTAATGAGGCCATGATGCAAGTGTCAATGATTACAAAAGAATATATGCAAATATGTGATCTTCAATAAAATATATTGTTATAAAAGAAGAGTTTTTTTAGATAAAATCCATTTTTGGTACAGTTCAATATGAATTTAATATGTCTATAGATGATTTCGACAAGTAATTGAATATTAATGGAGAATCGTCTCGAATTAGTGAGAATAAATGAACAATTTAACAAGGTAAAATTTCACCTAATGAGTATGAGAATATAACTATCATGAATAATTGTACATGTGTCTAAATGAAGCCTAAGGTGGTTCAAATAAAGGTGGATGGGATAAGATCATCCACTTTAAAGGAAACAATGACTGTTTCAAGGAATCTAAAACACCCATTGAAAATGAATTCACAAGTAGGACAACAACAATACCATTCAGGAAAAGTATTTAATCAATCAAGGATATCACAATTCATAGGTTATTATTGCTGTTGTGAAAGGTATGGACAAAAAAAATTCATTATGGTCTAATATGTCTTCATAAGGGAAGATGAAAAAAAAATAAAAATGTGGTTTTATATGATAAAATGTGAATTAATTCATAGAGAAATCGTGTTTAACAAAAATTAAGGAATAATCATCATATGATATTGAAACTAGGTGTTTTCATGTATCTGTTTATTTTTTAAATATATAAGGATGGTGTATATTATTCAAATGATTGTATAATTATTCTATTATCCCAAGAAGAAAGTATGAAGATAATGATGCATGTATAATAAAATAAAATTATTTCAGTGAAGAAAACTAATTCAAAATTCAATGAATTCCTATTAAATAATGAATTCCAACAACCATTTTAGAATAATTATTTGAAGTTGGGTTTTGAGATTGGAAGAAAACAATGGACTGATTTATGTGTAAACTCCCAGCCTATGTTTTTCTATTGGGGAAAAAAATAAAATCCCACCTCATTCAATTAGTCTTTTTTATATTTTTCAATTTTGGATAGAATTGAAGGCGAAGAGTGAGGTTATATTATTTGGAAAAAAATGTGTATTATATGAAGTATCACTCCTTGATGAACTTTAAAGAGACAATCCCATGAGGGGGGTTAATATTTGAGAAGAATATATCATGGATAAATTATTAAAAATTTAGACAGATCCATGAAATCTGTAATTGAGATATTTAATAATTACACTTGCACTCCATTGTTATGAATATATTCAAAATATTTTTCAAGGGGGGTTTTAGTTGATAAAAAAATGAGAAAATGTGAAATTTATAACATTAACATGAATTGTATCGATGTCATTATAAAATATTGTAAAGTATAATTATTTCATTGAAAAATATATTTTGAACAACCCCTATATTATGAATCAAACAATGTTATCACATGATTGGTTTTTATTGATTCTTATATATCCTTGATTACAATTTTCATGTTTTAAACACTAGGTTAGACCATGTAGAATTAGAGAGGATTTATAAAGGAATATTTTATATATAATCATGTGATATTATATTTATTTTCAAAATATAAAATAGGAGGAAAATAAATATGAGGTGAAATGTATCCCCAAATTTTCACTTTGCATTTATTATCACAAAGGTGTAGAATAATTTCCCTTTGATTCATACGTATTGGAATGTAATTGATAATGGTTTTTACAAAAAATATTTCCAAGATGATTAAGGATTTCCCTCTTTGAGTTTTATTGGTTTTTATTAAGATATGGTATTCGATTAAGTAAATTTGTAGAAAATGATTCTAATATGAAGGACAACCATGGATGTTGAATTATGTTTTAGACTTGATTAAGAAAATGAGCTTATTGGAATATGTAATTAAGATGATGATTTAATTGGATTTCTGTTATAATGGATCATGGAAGGAGTGATTGTTCTCCATGCAGTAAGATACAAGTTGAGACCAAACCAAAATCAATATACCATGTCATTAAAATTTATGAGAAAAATTATCATGACACAACATCATTTACATGCCATGGAGATGTTAAAATTGGATGTGGGATTAAAAAATTCCACAAGGGACTCATGATGCATATTGAGTAACCATGCCAAAATTGACGGTTGATCAATGTTCTACAATCTATAGTGATGATGTTTTCACTGATAGTATAATTGAGATAAGGTTCTTCATTCCATAGGATCACACTACACCATAGAGGAGGACATGGTTGAATTTTGGTGCTCCTAGAAATTTCTGTATCTCTACACCAGAAGAGATGTGTTACACTATTGTGGATGGAGAAATGATGTGTCAAACTGCATTAGGGGGATCACACCATAAGATATGATTGTGAATATTTTCATTCTACCAGAGATTATAATACCTTCACACCATAACCCATGGACCACACCACAATATCATATATTAGTTTAAAATGATATTCTTTTAAAAACATATTCTTTTCTCAAGATGACTCGATCTATATTTTAGGTATTTATTTGTTTAATCATAATTTTGATGAGTTTTACATTTTGGAGTGCCTGGGTGAAAATTTGAGAAAAATGGATGGGAAATGGGCAGTACATCGATGGTGTATGATTTTCCCAAATCATGACCCTTGGACCCAAAAACTATACAGCAATGGACAATGGATATTTTTAGTGTTGGTGCATGGTTTTTCAAACTATTCACCCTCTTAGGAGAAACCATGAAACACCAAAATAGAGACACACAACTAGGTTCATGATTAGGGGAAACCATACACACCTTCAAATGACCTTTTAAATCATAAAAAATTAGAGTTTAAATCACTTGAACCCATGTTGTAACACTTATTTGACCCCTATTTTACTATAGAGAGTCTTCCATGATTTTAGAGCCTCTCATATGGATTCCAAGCCTTCCTCGCCTCTATTCATCATGATGAAATTCCTGAATTGAATATTTTCACCCATCCATGTAAGAGGATCTCATCCCGCTTTGTTTCGTGTTCCATCTCCATTCTTCTCCTAGTATATAATGGGTTTGTTCTACCTTATTTTTGTGGATCTAGACCTAGTTTTGTGGATATTGATATAAAATTTAATATATATATATATATATTAGATATATTTATTTTCTAACTATTAATTTCGGTATTTTAAATCGAATCTCGTTCAAAATCGTTGTGATGCTCAAATTTTAGGGAAATTTTTTAGAGATCTCTCATCAGTTAATAGAGGTAATAAGTATATAATTCAAATAATAAATTATTTATATAAATTAATTTAATTTAATTGTATAATTAAAATTATATATTTAAAAATTGGATTCTTGATTAAATTTATAAATTTGGTGAATTAAATAATTGAAGAGGTTTGAAATTGATGATTTCAGATAATATATATTTTTTGTTAATTAAATGTGGAATTAGTTATCAGATATATATTTTGAATGAGATAATTAATTATGGAATTAATTATTGGATTTTTATATTTTTATATTGATTTTCTAATTGATGAATTAATTAATGGGTTTTACATTCTTAATTATTTCCGAAAATAATTAAAGGGATCTTTGTGATAAAATTAATGTCGAATTTGTAATTTAATTGATGTTATAGGATAATTATTTAGTTGAATGATAGATTTTTAGTGTATAAAAAATTATAAAATGAATATTGGAATTTATGAAGATAATTAATTATTGAATTAATTTTATGTTATGAATTGATACATGGTCATTTAGTTATTATATAAATAATAGTAACATGGTTATTTTAATGTGTATGGTATGAAAGGTAACATGGTCATTTAGTTGTGAAATATAGAACATGAACATGGTAATTCAAATTTGAAAGGTGTAAATGGTGACATGGTCATTATTTGTGAATTAATGTATGGGGACCTGATAATTATATTTTTTCATATTGGAATGGTAACATGGGAATTAAAGTTTGAATTAAAAAATACTAATAATTGAATTCTAAAATTTGACATCCATCAAAATTATTCAGGATATTGCATGAGCTGAAACAGGGATTGAGGTATGGGTGTCTATTGAAACCTGGCGGTTTAGTTGGTAGCCTCTAGAATATGAGGAGGCACACCTGAGTTCATGTGACCAACCAACATGGAAAAATGTGTGTTCCATTCGAGTTTGGATGTTACCATATAGTATTAGATCCCAGTTTTATTTTATTTTCATTTGTGTTCCAATTTGGGAATGGTATATATTATAGTATGAATATTTGGTCTTTGGTTATGAGCTCATTTATGGGATATTCTATCGCATGATTGGGGGGAATAGAGGTACCCAGGGTGAGATTGCTGGAATTTTTTGATGTTGTCATAGTTGAATATTATTTCTCCTTTGGTGAGACACTTGTGGTGTGATGTTATTATTGAGGCATAAATTTACTGATATTTGGCTCATATCCCAGTATGGCATGAGAGTTGCGATTGATCCATCATTATAATCACTGTAGATTATTTTATGACCGTCATTATTTTAGGCATGAAATGAAAAATGGGTTTTTGGAATGTTTTTGAACATGACATGTTTTTCCTTACTTTAGTGAACGTGAACTAAAAAAAGTTCAAAACATGAAATTTATAAAGATTATTAAATGATGAAATATGATAGTAAATGGGTGTCTATATGATTACATGAATTATGAGAATGAATTTAACCTAGCTAACTAAGTCATATGTGTATTACGGTTAAGGGTAGTAATATCTCCATAGTTTTGACCATGTGGCTGGTTATGGGGAAAATTACTTGTTGTGCCTTATTGGGTTCTCTTCTTATATAAATTTGATAATTATGAGGCGTGTGTCCTAAGAATTGTATTTGGAATTCTAGGGATATTCTTACATGATGAAACTTTTTTATAGGATGATTGGAGGTAGTTCCAAGGGATTTTCTACCAGTAGTGGGACCTACAGAACAGATAAAACTAAGTGAGGAATAGAGGGATAATTTAAAAAACTTATATCTATTTACTCAATTACTGGTAAGAGACCTTAGAGATTTTTGGAAGATTATGAATGATCTAACAAAGGTGTTCCTGTTTTATCACTGTCAGGCATTTACTATAGAGGGTGGAACAAATGGGGTTATCTTCCGGGTTGATTCCATCAGGAATATACTTGAACACATCATGAATCCCGTAGAGAGGAGAGTCTTTTTAGTTACATATATTCTATAAGGATTCGTGAAGCACTTCTGGGACGTTCTAGAGTGGGCTGGACAACATAATGGTATGTTATAGAATGACTTCTGGGAGAAATTTTATCCAGAGGTACTGAGGTAGGAGAGAGGAATTGTGTGCATGAGGTTCACATAGTCGAGTATGTTTGTGTTTCACTATGTTGGATGCTTTAATGATTTTCAAATGTTTCCTCTAACATTGAAATGGATGAGAAAATTGTTTTTAGGTGTTTTGGGGATGGAATTTAATGTGATATTAAGTGCAGGACTAACCTTATTCAGATAAAGAATTTTATTTAGGTGGGGGATCGGTCTCTCATATATGAGGGGAGCCTAAATAAGTCTTACAGTGTAGGAAATGTGGTTCTAGTTGAATGATCAATATGTATGACTTCTGAGTGTAGGAATCATCTCTAAAACATCATCAGTTGGGAAGTTCGAAATACAGTACCTAGGTAGAGGAAGGAGTTTTATAAGCCTTACTTGAGTTATATGTCACTATTTTGGACATTCCGGACACCTTAGGATATATTTTAGTAGAAAACTAGTAGAGTTTTTGACTTAGAGTAGGATGGTACTTCTATTGAAGTTCTGTTGGACCGAATGATAGACGAACAAGGAGACTGTAGATTGAGAGAATCATAGTGTCTGATAGTGATCATCCACACCATATCAGTCTGTCATCTAGAGTCCTACATGATTAGGTGGTATAGGTAGGGGATGTATGGATTAATTTAAATAATGATCATATAAAAAATTAGTACAACACATGGGTCTCAGTGTGCATCGCATGGGAGGGGGACATGACAGTTTCATACAATTCAGCCAACACATTTGGATAGTGAGGTTGGACCACAAATAGTGATAGTTACTATTATTATAGCTTCTATGATAGATAGTTCATTATTGTATACTTATTACCCTTATTCCATTATCAGATGAATGTGAAAAATAAGTATCCTATTCCACATATCAACAATGTGTTGAACCATTTGAGGTCTTATTCTTTTTTTCCAATATATACTCGAGATTGGGGTATTTTCATTTAAGATTTCAGACTTATGATATTATGAGGAATGAATTCAGAATAATATATAGCCTATGTGAGTTTATCATAATTCCATTTGGTTTTATGAACTCAGAAGAAGTTTTTGTAGACTTTATGAAAAGAACCATCAATATTTACCTAGACTAGTTTGTGGTGTTGCTTGTGGAAGACATCTTGGTGTACTCCAAGACTAATGACAATCATGCTAAAAATCATGATATCATCATTAGTATAGTGAGAGAGAAAACGATATATACCAAATTATCTATGTGTCATTACTGGATTAATAATATACACTTTTGGGGTCGCATTATCTCAGGGGATGGTTTGTATGTAAACCTAGAGAATGTTCAGGTGGTGGTTTCATGGGATACCCAAATTAACATATTCGATCTTCATATCATTTTGGTCTTGGATAGATGTTGTCAGGGATTTATTGATGACTTTTTCCAATTAAAATCACCAATTTATGTCTTGACCTAAATGGGGATAACATTTGACTAGCCTAAAGCATGTGAGAATGCCTTCCATGAGCCACATATGTTCTTGACATCAGAACCTATATTGACCCCACCTTATCTAGGTGAGTAGTGTAAAATGTATTTTGATGCTTCTGGGATGGTTGTTGGAGCAGTGTTGATGAATGGAGATTGATTTGTTTTTCTGGGTCTCAGTAGAAGAGGAAACATGATTGGAACTACCCTATGCACAACCTTACATTGGCTAAAATGGTATATACTTTAATGTGTTGGTGTCATTATCTCTTGGGTGATAATTTTTTTTGTATACGGACAATAAGATCTTGAATTATATCATTTCATTGTGAGATTTTAATATTTAGTAGTGAATATGGGTGGAGTATATGTATTATTTTTTTCTAGAATACACGCTCGAAAAGGGAAATAATGTTACTATTTCATTGACCTAGATAACTAATACTCAGGCGGTTCAACATTCTAGTGTTCAGAGGAATATGATCACTTTTTTGGATGATATGCATGTTGTGTTTAGGGGAGTTAGGAAAAGATACCTCTAAATCAGTTGTATTGGAGTCTACACATTTGAGATTGATCTAAGATATAAAATATAATGAAACATAATTTTTGACATTAAGGGAATGATGAAAGGTGGGGAGTCGCCATCTACCTGGGTCTAGATTGGGACGAGGTAATCTATGTCAGGAATTGGGTTGTTATTCCTCCAAGAATATTGGATGAGCTAATTCATCATTTTCATGCCTCGAAGTTTGAAGTACATCCTCTTGTGAATAATATGTACAATAACCTATGAAGATAGTTTTGGTGTATGAGCATGAAAAAGGAGATGGCCGGGTTCATGACCCGGTTCTAATCTTTTCAGTAGGTGAATGTCTAGTATTAATCTTCTGGAGGTTTTCTTTAGCTGCTACCCATTACTATGTGGAAGTGGGATAGTGTGATGTTTTATTTCTTGGAGTGTTTCTACGGGATTACATGGTTGAATGAAACTATTCAGGTTATTGTTGACAAAATAACAATGTTAACACATATAATTCCTATGTGTGAGACTTTCTCAATGGATCAATTTAAGGGATTGTATATTCAAGGGATTGACCATCTGCACGGGGTGGCATGAAGTATTATTTCAGATCAAAATCATGTTTTATTTCATGAATCATAAAATGATTGTATATGGTGACTGGTATAAAAGTTTTTTTGTCCAGATTTCCACCCACAAATAGATGGTTAGTCATATGGTATTATATATGTTCTTGATGATATACTACGAGATTTGTTTCTAGACCACAGTGGGTCATGGTAGAAGCAACTGACCATAGTGGATTTCTCTTATAACAAAAGTTATCATGAATCGATATAGATCACATCATAAGAGTCTTTTTAGGGTATTCCATCATGTTAACCTCTATGATGGATGGAGATAGGCGGGTCTGAGATGTTGGGACTGAGTCTTGTACAAGAGACTTAAGAGTAGGTATAGTTTATTGAAAAAAAATATGGCTAAAGATCATAAAATGCATAAGTAATATAATGTTATAATTATATGACCTCAAGAGTTTATAAAGATATATCTTGTGTTCCTTTGGGTTTCTCCATGATTATGTCAGTGTAGGATATAGAAATAGTGTATTTTTTCACCCATGTTCGTTGGATCATTTCAGGTGGTAGAGACAATTGGGCTGATGTAATATAGATTGGCTCTTCTACAGAAATATGTTCCTGTGAATGATGACTTTCATGGGTCACAAATTCAGCGTTGTCACTACAAAACATCTCATGTGATTGAAATGAGTGATTTTGAGCTTGACATAGATGTATCCATTAATGAGAATTTGATATGTGTGTTGGATCATAGAGAGAAAGTGTTTAGGGTAAATACTGTGATAATAGTTCATGTCTTCTACCCACATGGTCATTCTCATGTGGAAACCTGGGATAGAGATTATTGTATGAATGTTGAATGGACCAATCTTTTTTACTTGGAATCTTAGAGATGCTTGGGACTGCAGATCGATGACAATCTTTGACAAAGTGGAGATATTGTAAAACCCAGAACATTTATGGAGATGACTTGGGCCTGATTTCAGTTATTTCCTTGTGTATACATTTTTTGGGTTTTACATTGGGGTTTATTTCGGATAGATTTTTGAAAATTGGAAGGGAGAAGGGTAGTTCATGGTTGGTTCAAGGTTTTCTCAAACTGTGTGCCCCAACCCAACATACCTTACAAACCGGAATAATGGGTATTTTCATAAGTGGGTAAAAGTGTGTCAAACCGTTCACCCTCTTAGAAAAATTCATGCACCACACATAATTGGGGTCCACCGGTAGGTTCTCAGTTAGGTGAAACCATTTCCCCTCTTAGATAACCATATGAATCCTTTTAAATCAACTCAAAATTATATTTTTAATCACCTGAACTCCCATTTTAACTCATATATGACCCCTATATGACCCTATATAATCCTTATGGAATTTGGAGCCTCTAGAAAAAATACCATGTCTTATCAACCTCAACTATTTATGATTTAAATCCTGGGTTGAATATTCTTTACCCTCCCAGTAAGAGGATCTTGTCCTGATTAGTTTCATACTTCTTCTCCTTTATTATCCTACTATAAACACTATTTGTTCTTCTTATTTTGATCGGATCATAGCCTAGTTTTGTCTCTAGATCAAAGACTTTTTATATAGATATATAATTAAGTGAACATGATTTTTTCAATATTAATTTAGGTTTTTAGATTCAGATCTCATTCTACGTGGTGGTGCTTCTCAAATTTTAGGGATTTCTATTGGGCGATTACTCCTCTAACAAATCAAGGTAATAGGTTTATAATTAGAATACCAATGTCTTTATTTAAATTATGTTTATGTAATTATATATTTTGTATTATATATTTAACAAATTCTTCTTGATTTAATTAATCAATTTGAAAAATTAATTAATAAGGGATTTTTGAAATGGGGGATTTCTATAAATATGGATTCTGTTATATTTAATTGTGGAATTATTTATGATACAGAGATAGTGTGAATGATATAATAAATTTTGTACTTAATATTTCTTTTTTTAGATTCGGTATATTTATTAATTAATTGATTAATTAAATAGTGGTTTATATATACATAATTAATTATTAAATTAATTAACGTGCTTTATGTGATAAACTAATTCTTGAATTAGTAATGTTATTTATGATGTTAGTTAATTATTGAGTTAAATAATGGAATATTTGTTTATAACTATTTTTCGAATTAGAAATGGAATTGATGTGGATATATAATTATTGAGTTAATAATGTGTTATGAATGGTAACATTGGCTAGTATATTGTGAAATAAATAATGGGAACATGGTCATTCTAATGTGTAAGGTATTAACAGTAGCATATTAGTTTAGTTGTGAAATAAATAATGAAAACATAGTCATTATAATATTTATGGTATAAATAATAACATTTTCATTTAGTTTGGAATTAATTAATGGGAACATGTTCATTATAGTGTGCGATGTATGAATAGTAACTTGGGAATTCATGTTTGAATTCAATAATGGAAACAATGTAATTCTTAGATATGATCTCCCTCGTACATACTTCAGTATCTATCATGAGATGAGGTAGGGATTGAAGGGTAGGATTTTATGAGATCCAATGGTTTATGTGGTCAAAAAAATATTAATTGATAATGTTGTAATTTATTAGTTATGAATTTTAATTATTTATTAATTCAATTTCAAATGTAATATCTAGCCACATAATAGAGCTGTCTATAGGAATATACATTAGATTTCAAACATTAATTTTTTTTCAATACCAATTTTCATATTTCTATAGGTGGTTAGTATGTTAGGATATATTTTATTTTAAAGGTTCTTTATATTTGATTCGAATAGATAACTTGTAATAAATGTTTACAACTAATATACCCCCGCCCGACTCAGTGGTACAAAAACGGGTCCTCATAAACTCAAAAGGTCTTCAACACAACCCACTTATGATCTCTATTATCTTCCTTGATTTTTTAAAATATTAGTATATATTATATAAATACTATTACAATCTGATCATGGAAATCATTAATTTCTCAATTCACATGATCTTTGAAAATAGTGGGGGCATTGGTAAGTCCGAATGGAAATAATGTATATTTATAACAAACATAGCTTCTAAATATGTATTTATTTGGAATGAAATATTTCTTAAATATCAATTGATTACATCAATTAAAAATTAATTGGGTATACATATTTTATTAAAAAACAATCTTTATGGGGTAAAGGAAAATTTTTCTTTATATTTATCTATTTACATTAATCACAATCCTTGAAAATAAAATATAACCCACCATTCATAAAAAAAACTAACATATACACACCATAGTGAGGTAGTCAAGAATATTAATCTATTTTTTATATTTTCCTTGTCTTGCATATTTATTTCATACAAACCAATTGGGTCTACTATATATAGAAACGTTAAAATTAGAGTGACACAAGTTCTGATTTCTATTAAAAACAAAAATTAATTATATGGGTGAATAATACGAAATCATTAATAAGTACATCATAATATTCCAAAATAATATTCATAGCTTGATTTTTTAGGTTTTTCTCAACCATTTGTGATGAAAAAATCTATTTAATAGGTAATAAGGTTGATATAATTGAAGTAAATTCCATTTGAAGTTCATATTTATTGTCAATATTTAATATGGGAAATATATAGAGAAAAAGATAGAGATTTATTCCATGCCTAAAATCAAAAAACAATCCACTAGAGGGAGAATAATGATAATTGAAAATGCCCATTCCAACTACATTCTATTTTATAGGAGCTATAGACTTTAGTTACAATTAAAGATTCATTAAGAGTTTTAATTAATAATTGAACATCTAATAATTGAGGTGGTGATGTCATACCCTTAGGAAATTATTTACAAATATAAAATTACATAGATCTAGAACCAAATGAAATAAATTATGTTCTACAGTGGATGATAAGAGTACCTTTTACCAATTCGTTCATGAATCCCTCATTGCACGTTGTGATCACATGATAATTCAATTTGTCTCTTTTATCATGTGTTTTTAAGCATCGTTTGTCATCATTATGTCATGTATTCATCCACTAATTGGCATAATTTCTATAATCATTAAAATTATATAATTATAGTGTCAGTGGTGCATTCCGTTGAAAATTTTCTCCACTCACTTAATGTGTTTTCAACTTAACATCACATGGGCATTAAACTTCTTAATTGAATTATTTTATAAAGTTAAAACTTACAAGTCCAATTAATAAAATTTTCCCCACACATCGAACATAAATAAAAAAATTCTTTCCTCTATGAGTTTTATTATTTGTATCTTTTTTATAATCCATTTTCATCTTATTATCACCAAAAACATGATTATTATGTGAGTTTACACTATCCATTCCTACCAAAGATCACATTAAATTATTTAATTAAATGTATAAAATTTTCTTATGTATAAACTATTTTATTGAAAAGATCTCAAGCCAATAAAAATTTATCAAATTCTTTTTTTAGGATATTGATAATTCAATAATTCTATCCTGCAATCCTAGTGAAGCATTCATCATCGGTACTAACAGATTCACCATCCTTCCAATAAAGCATATGTAATTAAATTTCTATTCTTATGAAATGATTTTTAGGGGTGTACTTATTAAAAAATAACCACTTTAGATATTCATATATCATAGGGTTAAAATTTTCTTCTAGCCTTGTATTCTTAAAAAGATTCCACCATTTATAATCTTCACCTTCCAAATGACAAAAAATCAAAATATCTTTTTTCATTATATGATCACTTGAAAATAAGGAATATATTTTTTGTTGTATTTTTCTATTTCTTGGTAATTAGAGGATTTAAGTACCAATTGAATAAAGGTATGTTCTTTCTCATAAAAGATTGAATGTTTTATTTATCCTTCCTTTAGTCATTTGGAATCACAACATGATTCATATACTGAGAGAGTTTTGTGAGTATAACAACATGATTTTTCATTGATTCTCTCATTCCATTTGTTTCTTGAGAAAGATATCCATTATATTTTTCTTCATATTAATTGTTAAAATTAATTATCTAGGTTCATTCAAATGACTAAAAAATCATTTTATTGTCACTAGGTATAATTAATCAGAGTAGGAAATCATATAATTATAAAAAAATACCAAATATTTCCTATATTATGAAACCTCATTATCAACATTTGGTATTTTATGTTAATTAAATATTAATTTAAGTTAAAAATTTGTTTTATTATGTTATATACTCAACTTACACATAAGCTAGTGTCCAAAAAAACTAATCCCTTAAATGATACAAACTGAGGAATCCTAATAATTACATATATAAATATTACATAATTTTATATGAATATTTAAAACATATCCAAGTATTACACCACATAGAACCATGAATTCTTTGTATACTTGAATAATATATATATAATAAAATAATGTAAAAAAATATCATCAACATATCTCAGGAATTTATTCTTACAAATCACCCATAATAGACATACCCATACTTAGTACTTTTCTACATAACCTGGGTAAAATGAAACATAATAATGGATGATATCATATTCATAGTCATGGTAAACATAGTAGATATCAAGTAATGATCATAAGTGAGCCTAAGATAAGAATAAGGGTACGAGAATATAGTCATAAATTATGAAATCATACCCAACGAGTAATATATCAGAGATAATTATATATTGAATAAGGTTTTGTCCTAAAACAATACATGGGCCATAATATTTTTAATGCATTAATAATCAACCATGATCCAAGAGAGTATATATTAATCATATAATATAATTGTGTTACAAACATATTAGAAATGGAAATAAACTTCATAGTCAATAATAACTACCAATATTATCATTGTTGATAGTGTCCCATATTCAAATTGGTCTCAAACCCCATTCACATTAATCCTTAGTCAAGGATCACTTCCAAGACAATCATACTTTACATATTCCCATGATTTACTAGATTCAATTCCAATTAAAGTTCATATTTTATAATGTAGCCTAAATATTTTCATATTTCATTTGAGGAAAATATAAATTTAACCCCACCCATCACATAATTAAAACCACACCTATGTGTTCCTCAATATCATAAAAACATTCATACTTTCATAACATCATAATAAACCCATTGTAATGGAATGGGTTTCATGATATAATCCTTAAAATATCATTAAAAATTTAATCTTGGGAATGAAATTGGATGGTATCGTAAGCTAATATCCCTATTAAATCATAAAAATCCTTAAAATATTTTGACATTTATGAAAAATATCTTTTATAAAGTCAAATGAAATACATTATGAAAAATAACCCTCTTTCTATTAGTAAATATTTTATCCCCCATTTCTAGAAATATTGATATTTGAATTTATTTTTAAATCCTTTTATTATTTTAAAGGAATAATTTTGAAAAAATAAATTGCATGGTAATGGAAAAAAAATATTCATGTCATATAATTTAGAATATAACATTCTTTTCACACTTTTTAAAAACTAAAAAGATAGTCATGCCGGAATTTGTAAATATTACTTTTAATCATTGGTAATGAAATAAAAATGTATTGAAATGGCATTTTTAAAATATTATGTTTTAGGTAAAAACATTTACTATAATTTGATGAATATTTATGTGGAAGATAAATATTATTGGGTGAAAAAATAATTAAGATCATGTTTTCGTAAAATAATTATCAATTGTTTTAAATACCATAGAGTGGAGAATAGATTGAAAGTAGTAAAACCCTATAAATAAACACATGGTTAAAAAAATATATGTTTTTTTAATGTTCAGTATCATTTAGCATCCAAAATTTAAAAATTACCATTGATAATACTAAAAATAATAGTCATTTTAATTTAAAATCTTAAATCAATTCCTAAATTTTGTCACACTTACTCTTAAAATGTTAAATAATATATTTATATTTATTAAAAATTTATACCAATATAGTATCCACACTTTAATTACAATAGTTATTTTTCTTTTAATTTCCCATTACCTATTTATTTGTAATTATTCATTAAATTATTCATTTGGTTGATAACTCTGGTTTTTCTATACAAGTTTCAATTTTACAGTTTTGGTCCTTACTACATGGACATGGCTTTAACATCTCTAGAATAATAATTATGTAATATGTATCAAATTTATTCATTATATACACTTTTTTAACCATTCATAAAAATATTTGATGGGAAATAAATTACATTACTATGTGGAGATGGTATATCACACACATGAAAAAGTGATCTTTCCACTTTCTAATAAATATAAAAAATAACTGTAAATAAAAATATATATTTATAAAACAAAATTAAAATAAAAAATATTATATTTTTTCCTTAAATATTTCTTTATTATTATCTTCATTAAGAAGAAATAAAAAAAATATTCACATCACTTCGTGGAGATAGTAGTCCACACATATTCAAGAGGGACGTTATCTTTTTTTTTAGATAGGAAGGTAAGAATATGTATAATATTTTATTTTTAAATAATCATAATTATGTCATAAATATAATATATATCCATTAAATAAAACTATCTAACCATCCATGGGAGATGGTAATGAAAAATAATATGCATCACTTCAATAAGAAAATTTTATGACCTAGCTATTTTCGATGAGGTGTGGATCATTTTATTTTTTGGATAATATTTTTATTTTTTTATTTTTTTGGATTATACCATTATTTGGGCCCATTGTAGGGTTAGAAATTTTGTGAGGAATGAGGCAGGAATTGTAGATGGTTAGTAGTGGGCATATACATGGTGTGTATTTGGAATACACAACATGTTCTCAATACATGAATAGCATTAATCTTATCAAATACTTTCATGTCTTGTAATTGTTTTCCTTAAAGGCTGGAAAACAAGAAAAAAATTACAAAATGTGTAAATATAACATGTCATATAATATCTCTGGGTATGTTTTTAAAAATAAATGTTAAGGACTAATTTTCGACAGAAGCTACCCCTCTCCCCCCCCCCCCTCTTACGCACAGAAGATCCCCTTAAAGCCTAAACCATTGCACTAGTGGCATTTCATGATCTATCATCTAATTCAAGAACTTTTGGTCTCATTGGATATTTCTCGGTGAGTACAATATTTCAATTTCACCTTTCACCATTTTACTTTTTTTCAACTACACTATTTTAATGCCTCATAATATTTCCTATTTTAGGGTTTTCACAAATTCTTTATTTTTCTTCTAATTATGTCCAAATAGGAGTTCAATACTAGAGGAATGTTCAGTCATGGGAATAAGATAGATATTCTATACATTTCATTTTAGTTGTGGTGTTATATATTCCTTTTTCCTATTTTTATACACACCTGAGCCTTCTGGTGATACTCATTAAATTAAATGAATGTATTTTTTAAATATATATATAAGTATTTATAATTTTTAATAGTACCATTATATGGTTGGAGGTTATTCACCTAAACTAATCCCAGTATTTAGGTGCATTTATGTATCATACCAATGATATTCCTCCCTAATAGTTATGTGTGAGCTCCCCAACATTACTATGAGCCTTAATATATTGAATGTGAATTGAATGAATTAATATGATAAGGTTATTCCTTCTATCCATGTGAGAAAATTTGTAGTAAAAATTTAATGGATATTTTAAATTGGTTTAAATGGAATAATAAGATCATGTTCAATGAAATCATGGTTCATTTATGATTAATGGTTGATATTTAAATTTATTAATGAATTCATTATGGTAGTGGATTACATATAAGTATATAATCCTTAGATCCAGATTCCATAAGAATTTGTAGACATTTCTAATTCATGGGTTTTGATAATGGAAGTGTAAATCTTGGACATTTATACACCATAGATCCTAATCCCATTGGATAACATAGAAATTTTGTAACACCCCATGAATTTACAAATAGATTTATTATAGAATACTTGGAACAATGAGTACCAAAAAAACACAAATTTTTTAAATCCTTGTCATGTAAACATAATTTTTCAACCATTGTGATTTGAATTTCAAAAATTTGACATAAACAGTTATGATCATTAAGTTATTTGGTGTCTGATAAGCACAAAATAATTTTTGGTGAATATTAACCTACCCTTTAAGAATAGTAACATAACCTTGTTAATAGTGATATACCCAAATGAATAGTAACCTTAATGTCATAGTATATAAATAATATACCAATGGATGTTCACTATACCTATGTGTTGGAATAATTAAATAAATGTTTTAAAACTATTTTTTAAAATAAATTATTGTTTTAATTAAATTAAATTTAATTATATTTATAATATTATTTTGGAAAATATCTCTTTATTTTTTTATTCAAAACGTCAAAATATGGTTACGGTGTATTTTTTGTATATTTTTCAAAGACATGAATTTTTTTTGAATAGTGAAATACGATAATATACCGTATATACAAATTATCAGTTAAATACACTATTTATAGCATCAAAAGTGACATTTGACAACATGGTTCGAACACAAAATTATTAATTACTATTCATGGTCAAGGAATCATCACTATTTCTGGTCTTAAGAGAATCTAATAAACTAATGATTAAAAAATTATGAAAACTCTCCCCTCTTCCACTATAAAAACTCACCCTCACTCTCTCTTCTTTTCACTCTTCTAAGCCTTGAATATCATCAATGTTCTACCCAAATACATTTTCTTAGTCACTCCCCACATCCAATAAGCTCTCATTCTTGCAAAAATACCAAAATCACATCCTTTAAAGAGATTCTCAAAGATGTTATTTCAAGACGTAAAGCACCTTTTTTCATTTAGTTTCATGTCAATTTATCTTCTTTTGTTATCTTATATTCACCACATCTGTCCAAATGAACATGATAGGTCCAATATCATCTATATACAAGAATTATAAATTGTTAATTGATGTACCATCATCAATATCCTTACACACACACACACACTCTCTCTCTCTTATTTTTTAAACGAAATCAACGTCCATGAGATTCCAATTTATTACCTTCATAGATGAAGAGATTTGTTCTTCAATTTCTCCTTAATTACTGGTCATGAAACCATTTTTATGGTTAAAATATATTATAATATATGTATTATAACCTAATTAATATCCACTAACTAGTATACATAAATATTATTAAATTGTATAACCAAAGTAGTTCCAAATAATCAAAATACCGCTAATATAATCTATGTGAATGTCATTAGTATTTCACCTATTGATTCATCCTATTTTCAAGGAAAAATTATAAATATGACCATTAACACAAATAGAGGTTCTTAAATACTATCTAAATTTAATTCCATAGATTTCCATCAATTATACTTGAACTCCATTACATAAGAACAATTAAACCGATTATGAGAATTAAGAACACAAACACTTTGGAACGACAAAATTCAATATAATTACATATCAATAAGGGAATAAATGAACTAAACAGAATTATAATAAACTAAATAAATTTATAATAGGTTATATAATAAGTTATCAATAAGTCAAGTTTCACATTCCAGAACCCTATGTTCGATAGCAGAACACATTCAAACTCAAGGTACGGGTGTCTTCATATCACTCCAATTTTTGTGAGATTTTGTATATTCACTATGAATACTTGTGTTTGGTGTATATATATTTTACACAGAAATAACATATCATGAATATATTTATTTTCATTTTATTCAATTTATCGTATTAATAATATTAATTTTGGGTCATATGAATTGATTGATTACAATGTGGTAAGGGATTTCTTCCCAAACCTCCTTTCTTCATTCGGGTTACACTTACTATCTACTTCAAATAAATTCTTATTTATTGTTATATTCACTACATAAATTATGTTTGAAGGTCCTATATATGTTTAAAATCTAGAATCATTCTTTATTTTCTGTGTATTTATATTTTTCAAAAGGATCATTCAAAATGTTTATCAAGTTAAACAAACCCTATTCAAGGGATATTTCCAAATTCTTAATCGTTATCATGTGTACAGCAGAATATGTTTTGAGACACCATTATTTTTATAAAAACACTAATATTATCTTGAAAAATGATCTTGTAACATTTCTATATTTAAGAGAAAAAACGTTCCTTTCCACCATAAATAGTCTTTAATACTTTGATTGTATTTCTCTAAAATGTATTATTTCTAAAGAACCTTAAGAACTATTTTTACATGATTTCCCTTTAGTGGGAAATAATTTATTCCAAAAATATAATTTCAATGTCCTATTATTTTATTTAATTTTAAATTAATTCGTAAAATATGATTTTAGGGAAAATATAAATGATTTTCTAAATGAACTCTTCCATCAATAGTAAAATGGGTTTTATTCATCTAATATTTACTTTTATGAGATATATGCCATGTTATCCACATATTTCTATCTTTTGGTGTATTTACAGCCCTTTTTTATATCATATCAAGAGTACCCTTATTCTAATGAATTTATAAGAGATTATTATTTGAATGTTTCAAGGTGGTATGAGACACATTGGAATGTTTAAGGACTATTTCCCTCATATATTTCTCAATGGTATCATTTAAAATGATCTTTATATATGTCAACAAACATTGATGAATTTTTTACATAAATGGTGTTTATCTCTTATGATATCATCCACCATGTTTCATTGAATTATTTATGATTGGTTTGACCATAGATGTTCTATATTGAAACAATCCACCACATTATTTCGAATGGTTAGTTTTTATGTTCAATGATTGGGGAATGTTATATACATTTCATATATTATTTTCAATATGAATCTATATGTTAATTATGTTCAGCCATTTAATATAAGTAATTAATTAGACTTAGTATGTGACAGGTGGGGCCCGATATAGCCCCTCGTTGAATCGGTAGGTCTCATGAGTCAAGTAGAAGTGGAATTGCCTAAGGCCTTTCCCCATTTGATATATGGTTTTGGGTGAGGACATAATCATTTTTTCACTTCATGGCCGAGGACATAAAAAAATGTATTAGAATGTCTGGTATATGCATTTCTCTCATTATGAAGGTAGTAATTGAATGATCATGTGGTTATTTGACAAGTAGAATACCCTTGTTTATGTTTTATTATGGAATTCATTACTCAGTTAATATTCATGCCTTATTGTGTTCATGTTTATGATTTGTAAAGGAATGTGTTTTCATTTATTCACAATGATAAATGTTTATTTTTATGTTATCTTATTCTGTAATGCATACCCCTACTATTCATTTGAGCTCACCCCTTTATTATGTTTCATTTTTCGTAGATAATAATACGTAAGTTATGAGTGACTTTCAAGCATAATCTAGGAGGCTTGGATGTTACTAATGGAATAATTTAATGTTGTTTTTAATTTCATGGAGTAATGTTGAGCTTGTTTATGAATCTTTTTTCCAAATCTACTAAATTAAATTTTCCTTTGAGATACAACTTTCTTTTAATCATGCCAATGTAATGTAATAAGGCACTAGCTCCAGGAAACTGGCGCCAAATCCATACAATTGGTTTCAAAGGAAGTTTAGTAGAAAACATGGAAACTATATAAGAAAATGTAGATTTGTAAACAAATCCCTAAGGTATTATTTGAGGAAAAACATTCAATAACATCCTGGAATCTTGGTAAGGAATAGATTATGTGGATAATTCTAGAAAATACTTCCCTGACTAGATACAAACAGGTTATGGTGGCTCTACCATGGATATACATAAGAGTGAAAACTCCGAAAACGGGTAACAGGCTTGAACCTGGGTATCATAGTACATGACAAAAAGCATTATTTCAATCTTTGTTTTGACACTCCTAGGGGATATGATTTAGATAATTCACATTTTATTTACCAAAAATTATGATGGATTTATGCCCCCAAAGTTACCAAAGTATATGAATTTACTATTTACGATGCATAAATTTATGTTATGTGATCTACCTTGTTTATAGTCATGGAGAGTTCATAATTTTATCAGCTAATATATAATATTGAATTTATTAGAAATGGAACGTAGATGAAGAAAAGATAATTTCACCAATGCATGAGATGAAAATAATTAGAAGGATGATATCTCTGATGGTCTTAAGACGTTATTTCAATGGAATTTTGTCTCCCATGTATTCTCATCATATGTGGAAATAGTATCATTTGTTGACATGATATGTAAAGACATCATAGTGTCCTATGGATTGTGTGGGAAGTAAAAGTATAAAAGGATGGTAGGAAAAAAGTGATTCAGTAGAAAGTTAAACTTTTTAGAAAACTCATGATATAGGGAAAGACAACCCCTAATATATATATCATGTTGAGATAATAATAAAGAAACGATTGATTTAGATAAGTGCTAACTACCTTTGTAACGACCTGAAATTTTGAATAAATCTTGTTTCCTAATTTTTTGTGTTATTTTATTTTTATACTAAACAAAACTGTTTCATTTGATAACATGAGTATAATTAAAATGAGACCGTTGTGTTTTGACTGTTATATTACCATTGGTCAATATAACCGCTGGAAACTAAATGTTTCAATTATTGTCTCTAAATACAAGTGATCTTGGTTAATTAATATAGAAAAAAGATTCGATGGCCTCACCCAGTAGTCTTGGACCGATTGAGGCCCATCTAACAGAACATGGGAAGGAGGTAGAACCACTGGGCTTTTCTCTGGACCAAACCCAAGCCGAACTTCATCGTGTGAAGCTAGAACGGAATTGCCTTCACGAGAAGTTCAAACTGATAGAAATTACTATGCGTGCGATGTTGGCCAAGTCGCCCTCAGATTATCTCACCTTAGCACACCTTACACTAAGGTCCTATGCTGGGGTTATAAGGGGATTTGTAAGGAGACCATAACTGCCTTGTGTAATCCATTGTTTTAAATAAAAATTGGGATTTCTTCTTATGATAAAGTTTATTAATGTTCAAATGACCAGATAAATATAGTATGCATATTTTTTATGAATTTTAGAAAAAGTATATTTTAAAAATGTTTATGTAAACCTTAAATAATTAAAAATTTGTAATGATTTTCAAAAAATGGTCTTCTACAATTATGTTCAGTACGAAATTTGGTTTCTAATAACATCAACATAAATTTTGATGAATAGTAAATTATGAGTAGTGATTTTATTCTTAGGATTAGTAATGTGACCAAATGGATTAGTAATCTCACTTAAATAAAGTTTTAATATAATTTAGACACCTTGATTAAGTAATGTGATTCAATAAAATGGTTAAATAACTGTTTTATAAATATTTAGTCAAGTATTAGTTTATTTGGGTGAATCGTGTTTTTAATTAAATATTAAATTAAAAATATTTAGAAAATTATTTTTATAAATTGGACTTTATTTTTAAACTCAGAGCATCGATATTATGATATGGTAATTTTTGGGGATTTTTCTAAAAAAAAATGAATTTTCAATGAATAGTGTATTTATTTAAAAATTAAATTAAAAATATTTAGAAAATTATTTTTATAAAATGGAGTTCATATTTTTAATCAGCGCATCGATATTTGGTTAAGGTGAAATTTTTGGATTTTTCTGAGAAAGATGAATTTTCAGTGAATAGTATAAATGCAGTTTTAGGGTTTCGGTATGTTTAATGACATCATAACGGTGTCATGATGATGTCATGAGATATTTTAAGGTTTTTCCGACAAAAGGTGATTAATTATTTTATTGGGGGCCCCATTTGGCCTAAATCCAAGGGAAATACCATGGGATAGCCCATGGTTTTGAGAAAACCACTTGTGAGGTGTCCCTTGAAATTATTAAAGTATCACCTCACATTCCCTATAAATACCCACCCTTTCCTCCTTTATTTTTCACACCCAACTTTTACCCAATGAAGCTTTGGTCTCATTACCTCCCAAGGAGTCCTCACAAGGTTCCCCCAATCCCTCAAGGTCCAAACCTTTGAGTTTTATGAGTTACGTTTTAAGGTAAGGGATCTGACATCTCTCTTTCTTTTCAAGTAATCTCTTTTATGTCATTTCTTTTACGCTCCATTCTCTTATGTTGAAGGATGTTATTTTATATTAATATTACTTCCCTATTCATGTTCACATGATGATAAACCCCTCTTTCTCTCATCATTTAATTTTAGGAATGATAAAGTAGCGTCGTTACACTGCCGAATTTTTAAGGGATTCTTTCACCCTTCTCGTTTTCAAGATCTATTTTCATGTCAAGTATTTAAAGTTCCTTTTTATTATGTTGGGTTAGGATCTATAAACCAATAATACAGATATTTTATTTTCATATGATGATATACCCTATTTGATCTCGTCAATTCATTTCTGTTGAAGTTTAAGTGGCGCCGTTAGGCTGCTGAATTTTTAAGGGATTCTTTCACCTTTCTCATTTTTCAAAGTTCTACTTTCATGTCAAGTCTTTCAAGTTCCTTTTTATTATGTTGGGATATGATCTCTATATCAATCATACTGAACTTTTAGTTTCATATGATGAGAGACCCTATTTTATCTCATCAAATCATTTTTGTTGAAGTTTGAGTGACACCATTAGGCTGCCGAATTTTCATAAGAGAAATCTTATTTTTGTCTTCCTTTGATGTTCTTAATTTCATATGGTATGTATTTCAAATTTCATTACCATGTTCTTAAATCTTTTATATTCTGTTCCACTTATTTTTTATGGATCATTTATGAGTGGGTGACCCATGTCCCCCCTCTTTTTAATGTTTTCTAAAACCTCGTAACATAGCCATTATGCTGCAGAATTTCCGTCTCAAAATGTCTCTCTATTTTTCTAAAGTTCTTTTATTTTATTAACTGAATACTCAAAGCTCTATATTCTATATGTGTATTAAAATATATACCATGTTTTTCTATTTTAAATTCTGGTATTTACATACATGAGACCCACCTTCCTTTTCTGTGGATTTTAAAATGACACAAATATCATGTCATTAAAGAAGAATTTAAAACGTTATGATTATGAAATGAAACCCATTTATTTTATGCTATATGGGTTTTTTATGAAATGATTGATGATTATATATGTGGCTCACATGATAATAAAGGAAAATTTAAGGGTGCGCCCTGATAGCGCTCCAATGCATTGGGTAAAGACTTAATCTCTAGAGATGACCATTTAGATTGATACCTCGGCGAATAACCATGGTAATTTTTATTAACACCCTAGGGATGGACCTTGGGGAAAAGGAAATGATTGTCTTGTTAAATTTTGTAGTAACATATTCATGTTATGAAATATGTTATTTTTATTATGATATGCCTCATGATTTCTTTATCATGCCTTAAAGTTCTTTTTCATGACTTTATTGATGTATCTCATGTTCACATGTTAATTGTTTCCCTTGTTTCCCTTACTAGGCCTTTTGGTCACCCTTTCATTTGATGTATGCTCCCAGGTTATGAGATGCTGTAATGAACTTAGGATGAAAAAATGAAGAAGCCTTTCCAGTGTTTAGGAAGAATTTTATTTCTCATGTAATAAGTTCCTGGCTTCCAAGACACTAAACCTTAAAGATCCTCAGTTTTGTAAAATGTAGTGAAACATTATGTTATAAAAATGTGGGATGCTATAGTTGGCATTAAAGGATGGTTTAGTTATTTGTGTAAATTAGGATATGAAAACTTTAGGAATAATCCTATAGAAAAGTGTATATATAAGAAATATTCCTGGTATTTTGGTGAGTATTGAGTAAGGGGTTGCCAAGGAAATACATACATGTCTGGATACGAGCAGGTAGAGGTGGCTCTGGAACAGATGTACATAGGTGTAAAACCCGAAAACACCGCTTTGAGCTAGACTAAAATGGGAACTAGTACACAACAACGGGCCTTGCTGAACTCTTGGTTATGACACTCCTGGGGGATATGCTTTGGTAACTTCATGAGCATAGTATGAACCATTATTAAAGGAATAGAGATAAAATAAAATAAAAATTCACATAAAAATATATGATCATGGATAACCTAGATTTAAACCTAGGGGATCACAAGTTAGGGTATACTTTCCTTCTACAAGTTTATCCTTCTATGCTTAATGTTTCCTTTTAATGATTATTGGCTAAGTATTCAAGCCCCTGATTATACGTTTGTTCTTAGTTAATGGTGGAAAATGGAAGAACATGTCCCAACAACCAATGTGATAGGAAATGTGATGATTTACCAAATGATATGATAGAGATGATGAGATATCAAGTTGAACATATTGTTATTATGCCAAACCAGCTATCAAAAATCACAATTAATAATTGGTACCTAGTTGAATGCCCAAATTCGTCAAGAAAGAAGAAGATGAAGTCCGAGGGAGGTTCATATGATAAAGTTTATAAGGGAAAGAAGACCCAATTTCCTTTGGGCAAAAATTGTGGAAAGGGGCACCAAGGAGAATTTCACAAAGGAATCGGGATATGTTTTAAGTGTGGGATGATAGGGCATAAAGTATCCAATTGCTTTAAAAAAATGGATAATGTGATGAATGAAGATAAGGTTCGATATAATGTACCTTATACATTTAGATGTCGTAAATGTGGAGAAGTTAGATATTATCCAAGGAAATTCTCTCTCAGAATGGGTGAGAAGCATGATGAGCATCAACAATCTTCGAGGACAATGGAACAATGCAAGTCCTATTATGATATGGATCATGATGACTGAAGTACATGTAACTTCTTCGCAATAATTGTCTATGTCATGGTGTAATTTAGTTCATGCTCCATTAGCATATCTTTAATGTTTTCTAAGAACATCGAGTCAGTACCTAAGATGATTTTATATCATTAAGGAAAAAAACTATTGTTATGTACCAAAAGTTGATATAGTGAAGTTGTTCTTCTTAAAAAAGGGTGATTAAGGGATTAAAAGATGATTATTATTTTAGGAACCCTATTTGATCAAGGTAAATAGATTACTATGGTATTTTCTTTGAGGAGTAAAGGTTGAATTATATTTTGAAGAATCGATGAATTTAAGTCAAACTTATAGTAATTTAGGTTACATATGGAAATGATTAACCTATCTTGGGTAAAATGTGATTAGATTAGTTACTTTTGTTATAAGATTATAAGAGTGGTTGATGTTGTTTGGAGATGAATGATAAAGTCAATCTTAGAAGAATATGTTATGAGATCATTCTTATAATTGGGTTTCAATCATTGTTTGGTTTATTTTGAGGAATTGTAAGGACAGTTATTTATGGAATGGTCTGTGATGAACTTTGGGTAGTACCATGGAACTTTGAAGATTTAAAAGTAGTTTCCCTTCCTATGGGATTCTTTATTTTTGAAGAGTTGTTTTATCTTACCCTTTCTGTTCCTGGGATAATGTTTCAAGATAGAAGAAATTGATAGTTAATCTTTTGTGGAATATGTGACTCTCAAGAAGATGATTCTTGTGTTTTGATGAGACCAAGTGTTTTTGAATTCTCATAGTTTGGAGAAAATATTAGTTTTAGTATAAAATTATTAATGGATGAAACTATACTTGAAGGTAGGTATATTCCCTTATGTTTTTATTCTAGGTAGTAAATGAATTCCTCAAAATTATTAAAAGGAACGTAAAACAAAAACATTGTTGGTTTACATTTCCTACTGTGTAATCAAAGACCGTTTAAACACATCATAAGTTTGTGATTTTCTTGTGGTTAACTTTCTCCTAATCATGTTTTCTATCACTCTCCCTCAGAACATGACCCTTTCTTTTCTCCTCCATGTCCATGTTTTCCTACATGGAATACTAGTGTGGGTTAACTCGGGTGACCTTTGTACTTCCCTTTCTTTCTTTTAAAGTAATAGTTTTACTGACTCCTTTTCTGATGTCGGACATTCGATGAAATTTGAAAACCCAATTTTAAAAATTGTGAGGATGCAATTTCTTAAGGGGGGAAGATTGTAATGACCTGAAATTTTGAATAAATCTTGTTTCCTAATTTTGTGTGTTATTCTATTTTTATACTCAAAAAAACTTTTTCATTTGATAACATGAGTATAATTAAAATGAGACCATTGGGTTTTGACTCTTATATGACCGTTGGTCAATATGACCGCTGGAAACTAAACGTTTCGATTATTGTCTCTAAATACAAGTGATCTTGGTTAATTAATATGGAAAGAAGATTTGATGGCCTCACCTAGTAGTCTTGGACTAATCGAAGCCCATCTAACAGAACTTGAGAAGATGGTAGCACCAATAGGATTTTCTCTGGACCAAACACAAGATGAAATTCATCGTGTGAAGCTAGAATGAAATCACCTTTGTGAGAAGTTCAAACTGATAGAAATTACTACTCCTACGATGTTGGCTGAGCCGCCCTCAGATTCGCTCACCTTAGCACACCTTACACATAGTTCCTATGCTGGGGTTATAAGGGGCTATGTAAGGAGACCATAACTGCCTTGTGTAATCATTTGTTTTAAATAAAAATTGAGATTTCTTCTTATGATGAAGTTTATGAATTTTCAAATTACCGGCTAAATATAGTATGCATATTTTTTATGAATTTTAGAAAAAGGATATTTTAAAATATTTTACATAAACCTTAAATAATTAATAATGTGTAATGATTTTCGAAAAATGGCCTTCTACAATTATGTTTAGTACAAAACTTGGAGTCTAATAAGATCAACTTAAATTTTGATGAACAGTAAGTTGTCAATAGTGATTTTATGCTTAGGATTAGTAATGTGACCAAATGGATTAGTAATCCCACATAAAGAAAGTTTTAATATAAGTTAGACACCTTGACTAAGTAATGTGATTCAATAAAATGGGTAAATAATAGTTTCATAAATATTTAGTCAGGTATTAGTTTTTTAGGGTGAATAGTATTTTTTTAATTAAAAATTAAATTAAAATTATTTAGAAAATTATTTTTATAAAATGGACTTTATTTTTGAACTCAGAGCATCAATATTGTGTTATGGTAATTTTTGGGGATTTTTCTGAAAAAAATGATGTTTTGGGGAATAGTGAATTTATTTAAAAATTAAATTAAAAATATTAATTTTTTTTTATAAAATTGATTTCATATTTGTAATCAGAGAATCTATATTTGGATAAGGTGAAATTTTGGGATTTTTCTAAGAAAGATGAATTTTCAATGAATAGTAAAAATACAGTTTTAGGGTTTCGGTATGTTTAATGACATCATAACTGTGTCATGATTATGTCATGAGATATTTTACGGTTTGGCTGACCAAAGGTGATGAATTATTGTTTTGGGGGGCCCATGTGGCCTAACTCCATGGGAAATTCCATGGGAGAGCCCATGGTTTTGAGAAAACCACTTGTGAGGTGTCCCTTGAAATTATTAAAGTATCACCTCACATTCCCTATAAATACCCACCCTTTCCTCCTTTATTTTTCACTCCCCACTCTTACCCAATGAATCTCTGGTCTCATTACCTCCCAAGGAGTCCTCCCAAGTTTCCTCAAATCCCTCAAGGTCCAATCCTTTGAGTTTTAAGAGTTATGTTTTAAGGTAAGGGATCTGACCTCTCTCTTTCTTTTCAAGTAATCTCTTTTATGTCATTTCTTTTATGCTTCATTCTCTTATGTTGAAGGATGTTCTTTTATATTCATCCTACTTCCCTTTTCTTGTTCACATGATGATAATCCCCATCTTTCACTCATCATTTAAGTTTAATAATGTTAAAGTAGCGTTGTTAGGCTGCCGAATTTTTAAGGGATTCTTTCACCCTTCTCGTTTTCAAGATCTATTTTCATGTCCAGTCTTTCAAGTTCCTTTTTATTATGTTGGGGTATTATCTATAAACCTATCATACTGATATTTTATTTTCATATGATGAGGGACCCTATTTGATCTCTTCAATTCATTTTTTTGACCTTTAAGTGGCGCCGTTAGGCTGCCAAATTTTTAAGGGATTATTTCATCTTTCTCATTTTTCAAAGTTCTACTTTCATGTCAAGTATTTAAAGTTCCTTTTTATTATGTTGGGATATGATCTCTATATCTATAATAATAAAATTTTATGTTAATATGATGAGATACCCTATTTGATCTCGTCAAATCATTTTTGTTGATGTTTAAGTGACGTCATTAGGCTGCCAAATTTTCATAAGAGAAATCTTATTTTTGTCTTCCTTTCATGTTCTTCATTTCATATGGTATGTCTTTAAAATTTCATTAAAATTTTCTCAAATCCTTTATATTCTATTCCCCTAGTGTTTTATGGATCATTTATGAGTGGGTGACCCATGTCCCCTCTCTTTTCTATGTTTTCTAAAACCACGTAACATAGCAGTTATGCTGAATAATTTTCGTCTCAAAATGTCTCTCTCTTTTTCTAAAGTTATTTTATTTTATTAAGTGAATACTCAAAGATCACTCTTCTATATGGGTATTAAAATATATAAAAATTTGTTCTATTTTAAATTCTGGGATTTACATACATGAGACCCACATTCCTTTTCTGTGGGTTTTAAAGTGACACAAAGATCATGTCTTTAAAGCAGTTTTTAAATCATTATGATTATGAAATGAAACCCATTTCTTTTATGCTATATAGGTTGTTTATGAAATTATTGATGATGATATATGTGGATCACATGATAATAAAGAAAAATTTAAGGGTGTTCCCTGATAGCGCTCCAATGCATTGGGTAAAGACTTAATCTCTAGAGATGACCATTTAGACTAATACCTTGGTGAATAACCTTGGTAATTCTTATTGACACCTTGGGGATGGACCTTGGTGAAATGGAAATTATTGTCTTGTTAAATGTTGTAGAAACATCTTCATGTTATGAAATAAGTTATTTTTATTATGATATGCCTCATGATTTCTTTCTCATGCCTTAATTTTCTTTTTCATGACTTTATTGATGTATCGCATGTTCAATTGTTAAATGTTTCCCTTGTTTCCCTTACTGGGCCTTTTGCTCACCCTTTCCTTTGAAGTATGCTCCTAGGTTATGATATGTTGTAATGAAATTAGGATGAACAAATGAAGAATCCTTTCAAGTGTTTAAGAAGAATCTTTTTTTCTTATGTAATAAGGTCCTGGTTTCCAAGACAATAAACCTTAAAGATCCTCAGTTTTGTAAAATGTAATGAAAAGTTATGTTATAAAAAGGAGGGATGCTATGACCTTGGAACTGATTGTTCACATGTCGAGAAGTGGTCTATATTATCATCAATGGATTTAACAACACATTTTTAGGTAAAGAATATTTCCAATAACATGTGTCTTATATAAATAATACAAATGAATTAATGTTTCCAATATGGTTTTTCTGTTAAATCAATTTGTTACCATATTTCCAGAAGATACATGATAAAGTTATTCACATGTTTAGAGTTATAATTTTAGAGCTTATTCTTGTTGATTAATGGTTAATTATATGTTCATCTTGTAAATTTAAAGGCCTTCATTATAATGTGTTGAATCGTTATATTTTATAATTATTAACCATTTATGAAATGGTTAATGATGATCATTGTATTGGTTTTAGAGTTTAGTGTCGCTACACAATTTATTGGTTATTATTCCATAACCATGTTTTTCATTTAGAATGAATTGTAATGTAGTAACCGATGTTTTTCCCTTTCCTCTAAATAATATGATTTTTTAACTATATTCTTGGCGTGGTTTTCCCACAAGGTAATTTTCAATTATAAACCATTAACATTAGAAGATAAATTTCAAATTTCAAGGAACAAATTGTTTTAATGAGGGGATAATGTAATACCCCAGGAATTTACAAAAAGATTTATTATAGAATGAATGATGCACTAAATATCAAGAAAATAACTCCTTTTTATAACCTAGTCACTTGAACATAATTTTCTCACCTCTGGGGTTTGAATTTTAAAAATCTGACGTACATGGTTGTGATCGGTATGTTATTTAGAGTATGATAAGAAAAACATAATTTTGGTGAATAGTAACCTAACATTATGAATAGTAACACACCATAATGAATATTGATATACCCTAATGACTATTAACCTTACATATGATAGTATATATATAATATTCAAGTGTAAGTACGATATACCTATGTGTTTGAAGATGTAAATAAATTTTTGAAAACCTTTTTTTAGAATAAATTATAATTTTAATTAAATATAAAATTAATCATATGTAGAAAATTATTTAGGAAAAAATGGGATTTATTTGTTAATTCAACATGTCAAAAATTGTTAGGGTAGATTTTTGGTAAATTTTGGAAATACATGAATTTTTTAGGAATAGTAAAATACGGTAAAATACCGTATATAAAAATAAACAGTTAAATACACTATTTATGACATCATAAGTTATGTCAGAACACGTGGTTCAAAATAAAATTAATTTAATACAATTATTCTTCATGTAACCATCAGTTTTTCTAGTCTTTTTTAACTTTAATAGACTAATGATTAAAAAATTATGAAAACCCTCCTACCTCCACTATAACCCCCCCCCACTCTCTCTTCTCTTCACTCCTCTAAGCTTTCAAGATATTAAATGTTTTTCCCAAATAACAATCCTTAGACACTCCCCACTTCCAAGAATCTCATGGTGTTTCAAAAAGGCCAAAATCCTTTCTCTTAAAGAGGTTCTCAAATTCGTTATTTGAAGAGGTAAAGAACCTTCATTTTCATTTAGTTTCATATCAATTCATCTTATTTTGTTATCCTCTCACCACATCCTCTATCCAAATGACCATTATAGATCCAATATCATCTATATAATATAATTATATCATTTAAATATAATAACCATCATCAATATCCTTACTCTCTCTCTCTCTCTTTTTATAAACGAAATCATCATCCACAAGGATCCAATTTATAACCTTCATGGACGACGAAGTTTCATTCTTCAATTTATACTTAATTACATGTCATGATACCATATTGATAGTTTAAAAATTATATATTATATGTATTAATACAAAATTAATATTTTGGAACCAGTATACTTATGTATTATTGAAACTTATGACCAAACTAGTTCCTAATAATCAAAATACCACTAAAATAATATATGTGGATGTCATTCTTGTTTCATCTAATGATTCATCCTATTTACATGTAATAAAATGATATAAATGACCATTAACACATTTTCAGGTTCATAAATAATATATAAATTCAATTCTAGAGATTTACATCCATTCCACAAGAACTCAATTTCTTAAGAACAAGTGTACTGATTATGAAAATAATGAAAACGAACCCTCAGAATTAACGAAATTCAATATAATAACTATTAAATAAGGGAATAAATGAACTATAAATAATTGTGATAAACTAAATACATTCCTAGTAGGATATTAAATAAGTTACTAATAATTCTATTTTCATATTCCATGAACATAAGTTCATCATCTGAATACATTCGGACATAAGGTAAGGGTTTCTTCACCTCATTCCCATTTTTGTGAGATTTTTAGTATTCACTACTAATACTAGTGTATGGTGTATGTATAATAAAAATTGATTTAACATATAATGAATATATTTATTTTAATGTTATTCAATGTATCATTTGAATTTTATTAATTTTGGGCCTATAAATAAATTGTTTAAAAATTGGTAAGAGATTTCTAACTGAACCTCCATTTTCATTCTGGTTACTCTTATTCTTTGCTTACCTCAAATAAATTATTATTTTTTCTTATATACACCACATAAATTCTCTTTTAATATCTTATATATTTCTACCATTCATGATCTTTATTATTATTTTGGGATTTACATTTTTTAAAAGGATCATACAAAATTTTTATCGCGATAAACAAACCCGAGTCAAGGGATATTTTCAAATTCATACCCGTTTACAAGTGTACATCAGAATATCAATTATAAAACCATTATTTTTATAAAAACAATCAGTTTATCATTAAAAATTATCTTGTATCATTTATTAATTTGACATAACAAACATGCCTTTTCGCTTTAAAATTTCATTAATACTTCCTTAAATTTCTCAAAAAAATTTTATTTATAAAGAACCTTAATAACTCTTTTTACAAGATTTCACATACATGGGATATCATTTATTTTTAAAATATAATTTCAAAGTCCTTGTATTTTATTTTATTATAAATTCATTCTTACAATCATATTTCATGGAAAATATAAATGATTTTCCAAAATAACTCTTCCATCAAAAGTAAAAAAAAGATTTTTTTCACCTCTCACAACTTTTATGAGATATATGCCTTATTCCTCACTTATTTCTATCTTATGGTGTAGTTATGACCCTTTTATATATCATGTCAAGAGTAATCGTATTCTCATGATATTCTAAGGAATTGTTATTTTAATTTTTCAAGGTGGTATGGGACACGTTGGAATAATTATGGACCATTTCCCTTAAGGAATTTTCAGTGGTCTCATTTAAAAGAATCTTCATCCATGTCAACAAACATTATTCAATCTATTACTATATTATGGTTTATCCCCTATTATATCATCCACCATTTTTTATTTAGTGGTTTATGATTAATTTGACTATGGATATGATATCTTGATACCATTCACCATATTATTCTGAATGGTAAGTGTTTATGTTCAATAATTTGGGAACGTTATTTACATTTCATATGTTAGCTTAAATATGAATGTATATGTTAATTATGTTGAACACTTTCATATGAGGAATTAATTAGACTTATTATTCGATATGTGGGGCCCATTATTTCTTCTTGATGCATCGGTTGGCCTCATAAGACAAATAGATGTGGAATTGGACAAGGCCTTTACCAATTTCATATATGCTTTTTGTCGAGGCTATATTTATTTTTAGACGACTTGGTCAAGGCCATGAAAAAATGTTTTATATAGTCTATAATATGAACTTTTCATTATGAATCTTGTAATTTAATGTTAATGTGGTTATTTGAATAATATAAAACCAATGATTATGTTTTTTATGTTATTATAAACTCAACTCATATTCATTCCATAATGTGTTCAAGTTTATTATTTGTAAAGGAATTTATTTTAATTTCTTCACCATGCCTTATGTATATGTTTATGTTATCTTCCACTGTATTTATAACTATTAATTATAATTTTATCTCACCCCTTTTTAATATTTCATTTTCCTAGGATATGAAGAAGTAATTTATTGGTGACTTGCAATCTTAATCTATCTGTCTTGGATGTTTCTAATTGAATAATTTTGTATTGTTTTTCATTTCATCGTGTAATGTTGATCTTATTTATGTATCATGATTCCATATATAATAAAATATGTGTTCCTTCATGATAAAACTTTCTTATAATCGTGACAATGTAATGTAATAAGGAGCCAGCTCCAGTCAACTAGGGTCAGGTCCTTAAACATTTATACACCATGGATGAATTTTTTTTATTTTAGTGGATACCTTATACATTTTTACATCATGGATTAGGATTCTGTAGAATAACAAGTACTTTTTTACCCCTTGGATCCAAATTTCGTTGAATGCTTTAGACGTCCCCCCTTGGATTCCACCCACATATTTACTGAGTTTCCATTGACATTCTTTATGGACTCAACTAGGATATATTCGGCATCTATATCGTGGATCCATCACATTAATTATTTGAACATTATTAACTAGCATATGTTGTGGTCGATTTTTATAAATATTCGTAAATATGATTGATATTGGCATTTGATTATAGTTTTTAGACTATATAGTATATAAGCTAATTATTTATCCATATAGATACTGTTGTTTATGGGAGCCTATTTATATTTCATAGGGAAAAATGTTTTACTGGACACAATCATATGACAATTATATGCCTTATATTTATTATTGTTACAACAATGATATATTGTACATTGCTTCTATTTAAATCACACTGACCGAATTTTTTAAAGACACCATGGGTGGTGGCCTACTAAGTGTTATCTAACATCTTGTTTGGAACACCATTGGGAACATAGATAAACTTAATGTATGAAGGTAGGAATAAAGGAAATAGCCAACATTATGATTCTTGATTTGATTATTTCTAAGGATTAGTGGAGCACAAGATTGACCTATTGTCACTATTCTATCTAGATATAGTCCTTTTTTGTATATTCATATTTGATACATGTATTGCACTAAATTCTTGTTTCCAAGTATTTTCTTCCATTTTTATAGAGACATTACATTATCATCATATTGTATATGAATACTTCTTTCCTATTTTATAATTACTATCATTTTTATGTTTATCTTCAATTACTTATTTATACTATGTTTTTTAATAGTTATTTATCTGTTGCACCATTGTGATACATTGATAATGAGGGTATAGTATCCTTAATATAAAACAATAGTCCCTCATTTCTATTATGTAGCCTTTAGAATATGGGGAGGAATTATCTAGGCCATGTTACCCACTCAATCGGGGCACCATTTAGGGGATCCTAGGTTAGCAGATTACACTAGGTGCATATATGTACTTATGATTCATGTTTTCATTTTTTTATTAAATATAAAAGGATATGTAAATTGTTTATACCATTAACATAAAATCATTTAAAAAATGTAAGGTTACATATTTAATCATGATACTATGGTTTTAAAATATTTTGAATAGATTATGTAAGAATGAAAATTAAAATAGATTGGTGAGGAAAATTACCTCCTCTTTGGATATCAACCTTCGACTTACACATTTATCCTTTTTGAGTATGTCTTTTGGTAGGAAAAAAATATAGTTTTTTTGGGAATAATATTTCTATTTAATTTTGTTAGGTAATGGAAAAAATATAATGTTATAGCTATGTAGAGATATGATAAAAAACGAGGTTCCCCTTTATATGTTAGTTGGGAGACAAACTTTTATATAATTGAAAAATTAATATATATTATATATCTTACTCAAGTGAAGTAGATCCAAATTTTTATTGATTTTAAAATGATAATGGTATGGTTCAAATATAATCAATAAATTATATGTATAATATTTTATGTGTTATCTTAAAATAAATATTTTAGGTTAATCTCTCTTTTGGCTCTTTTATCCCTTACCATGGAAACATGATTTTTACTATGGTAACTATTCATTGTGGTAAAAAAATTATTTTAAAATTATTACATGATATTATTTATTATCATTAAAAATGTGTCATAAAAATTATGTTTTGGGTTCATGGATTGGATTCTTCAATGGTGCAGGATGGTGGTCCTTGGTGGATGGTAATGCTTCATTGCTTGGGTAGAAGTGGGAATCGGGCATCATCAGCCTCATTCTGATGCAGTAGTGGTTGGCCTCAAAGAATTCAATCATCCCAATCAGTAGTTAGATGGTATGATCTGGCCTAGATCTACTATTTCATAATAGATCTGGTCGGATAAGGTCCTCATTGATGATCTTTGGGGGTGATGTCACCTTGTCGGCATAGTGGGTTACAAAAAGATGTGGATGATGACTTGTGGTAGCGACAATGTACATGGTGAATGGTGGTGGGTGGAGTGTCATAGGATGGTATATGGTTGCGATGTCGATCATATTTATGTTGACGGTGGTGGTGGTTCTAGATTCAATGAGTGGAGATGATGGGATGCATAGATCTGGTCACTGCGGTGTGGTTTCGTGCGGAAGGTGGGTCGTTTTTTTGGCATTTGGGAATCTATCAACCTTGTTAAAGAGTATATGGGACATTAGGCCATGTTTTTTTGTATTTTTTTGTTCCATTTGGTTTTTAGGCCATTTAATTATTTTGACTATGTGCCTTTGGGTTTTTGGATTTCTAGTGGGTTCTCTATTATCCCACAAAAATATTTTTTGTGTTTTTTCTACCTTTTTAATAAATTTGTATGCCGCCAAAATTCCTAGTATATTATCTATATATTTAACTAAAATCATTTATTATTAGTATGAAAATATATTTTTTAGGATAAAAAGCTTCATTCAAAACAAATAAAATTTTATGGGAAATATCTCTTTTTGCCTTCAAATGTTTTTATCTTCGTTTTTTTGCCAATAAATAATAAATTTATAAATTATTATTCCTTTTAGTATATAAATTTTCAATATATTTTATAATTTTACTATATTAATAAAAATATTTTTTTTAGTTAAAAAATAATATATAAACCAAATTAAATTATTGAATAATATTGTATCATATAATTTTTTTCTTGTCATTAAATTTTAACTACTTATTTTTTAACTATTAATAAAAATATTAATTAAGTAAAACTATAAATTTTTTTCATATTTATATATTCCTATTACATACATGCAATACAAAAATTATGTGATAATACAAAAATATTGTTATAATACTCCAATAATATAACATTATTCGTCTAATCTCAGTTTTAGTTCTAAATAAATTTTTCAAACACATTAAAATATATTAAGGAGAAATCAATTTTCTAAAATATTATAATGTTAATATCATTATGTAGGATTTGTTACATTGGGTTATAAAAACATGAAACATAACCAACACATAATTATGAGTTTAAATGTAAATATTGTACATTCATACATTACCAAGATAATTTAGGTTTAGAGTTTTATGGAATTACAAAAACCATAACCTAACAATGTGGAAAATTTTAAATACTATCATTTTTTCAGAAAAAATAGGTCCTTATGTTTAAACTCTTATATAATTATTTAAAATTGAACTTCATTCATGATAATATTACAATACTAAATATTTGACAATGTTATATTTCATTCACGTCCCAAAACTGTGGGAAACAAATTTGAAAAAGTTATATGAACAAATAATTCTCAGTAAGGGGTATAAAATGAAAGAAAACGTATTAGTCCACTCAAAAAGAAGAAAATACATAATAAATTTTCAATTTAGATAATAAAAATAGATATTTATTATTAATAGTCTTACTTGTGAAATCAATATCATTTTCTAAAGTTTTACATAATACAATTTGTATGAAATTATAAATATAAAATTATAAGCTATAAATTTCTGTGAAAAGACAAGAACTCGTGAATAAATTCCATGAAAAAAAATCCATTAATATTTAAATTTCCATAATACTTAATTTAATTATTTGAAAATTATAATAACTCATGAAAAAAATTATTTATAATAAAACTCATAGAAATCATAAAACCCATGAAGTTGACTCGGAACGTTATTTTTATATCACCCTTATAATTCCCTATATAAAAAATATTATATTTGAATAACCTACCTGGTTGATTCCAACATATCTCCTCTATATAATTTATCATCAAAAAATAAATTTTGGGGATATATCGGACCCACCCATAATCAAATATAATTCCAAATCACTATAATTTTAAAAACACAAATAATCATTCTCTTTTTATTAATGAACTCAAAAAAAAATTGTACTTTTATCATAGATTAATTAAATGATGGGAAAAAAATAATTTAAAAATTAACATCACTACATTATGATCATATAACATATCTTGAATAAATATATATGGTTTTAGTAGATATTGTCTCCACTAATGAATAATAATAAATAAATTATGTTGGAATAGATGAAAAATAATTTTATATATTTATTAGAACTACCCATTGTAAAAAAAGAGGAATCTATTTTCATTTGGTAACCTCTAAAAAAATATTCACATATAAATAGGGAAATAAATTTATTTAAAAAAAATGAAAATATTAATATGATTAATAATTAATAATTATTATAATGGTTGTAAAATTCATCAAAAAAGTAAACATTAAAAACATTCTTAACACACCTTTATAAATAATTTCAAATGTGACCTGTAGAGTAAATGTAAAAATCATTCATTTTTTAACTATTATAAAAATTATAATGTATTATAATATTAATACAAGAAACCATTTTATTATAGGAACAAAATAATTCAATCATTATTAATAAAATCTTTATTCGGTAAAATTATTTATTTAAAAGTATTCAAAACCATTAAAACAATTTTGTTAAGAAAACCATTTAATGAATTTCAAAATTAAAATCTACTAAGAAATAATGAATTTTAAAAGAAAAAATAAACTAACATGAGTATAGATAAATTCATTCTATATTATTTCAATGATGTAATATATAAAAAATAAAAATGAATTTTTAAGAAAATATCAAAACATATCACAAATGAAGAATATTTGATATGAGAAAATATTACTGGTTTTTTGACATTTGAATCAAAAAATCATGAAAGATAAAACTTAATATGGACTATAAATCAATTTATTTTCACATAATATGTAATGAAACACATACGTTGGTATTATATAGAACAAAAAAATTAATTGATGGGGTTAATATGAGGAATATTTATATTGATGGAAATGGAGATGAAAAAACCTTATATGAACAAAACATATGATGTAGAAAAACATTTAACCAAGATATTATTTGAAAAAAATATAGATCCACATGAAAAAAGTAGAAATTAAAGATAAAAAAATTATTTTTCATAACACACATAGTCTTTGATTAAAATATTCAGTGGAGATTTTTTATAACCGAATGGATGGAAAATTATTTAAGAATCCCCTTACATTATACATTCTTTTAGTATGATACTCTATAAAAACTATGTATAATAAATTTATATTTCTTATAAACTTATGTCCAAATATATATTTTTATTTTCCTTATTCAATACCATATAATTGTATTACGTTATTATCCATTTATTAATAATTCTTTATTAAGAATTAATGGATCTGTGCTGACTGTCTTGTTTTCTTTATATGTTTTCATTCAAAGATTTTGGTTTGAGAATTTTGGACATGGTTTCATCCCGAAAAGTGTATATAATTGTTTTATTTATTTATTTTATATGATTCTATATTAACATGGATACTTCATGGAACATATGTTGACAATTATCATGGAAGGCTTAAAAATTCAAATTTTTAGATGTTTTGTTTTCATATAATGAATTGATTTTATTTGAAAATAAACATATATAAATTCCAGTTAAATAATTATTAAAACATAATTAATTAATCATTATTAAATGATATTTATTTTTTATAATATTAATTACTCAATTGTAACATAACTATAATAACAATGTTAAAACATCTGGTAAAACTAACCAAAATAAGAACACACTATAATAATTGAATGAGTATTAACATTTTAGGTTATATCTATTATATAACTATTACACAAGTAAATATTGATATTGATATCATTTATAATCATTAAATAAACTTTTGGAATCATAAATTTTATTGATTAATGAAAAATGATATATTTCATTCATGGAGGATGTAATATGCACATACATAGACGGATGTTTTTTATTTTTTTAATTGTTGGAAGGGAAATAATGTAAAAAATGAATAAAATTATAAGAATAATTTTTATTTTAAGAGAATATCATTTATTAATTGAATTCATATTTATAACCATCCATGTTAGTCAGTGATAAAAAATGATATATATCGTTCGTGGAGGCTGTTTTTTATATGTACAAACAAGTGACATTTTCATTTTCCAATATTAATAAAGGATGTTAGTGATGGATGTTACCTAAAAATAATAATTTTTTTTATTTTAATGATACATATATTTTTATCTTATTTTTGTTTATTGAATATTTTTTGTGTGTTTTAAGAATAAATATACTTGAATGAACTCGGTAAAGATAATTTCCTCTTCTTTTGATATCCATCTCTAAATTGAAATTATTGAATTTGTAAGATTATATTTGGTCAAACTAGGTTCATGGGGATATATAAAAGATTTTTTGGAGAGGTATTGGGGTATATATTTGAGATAAAACTAAACTCATGTGTTTCCATGTAAATTTTAAATTGAGTCCCCACAAAACAACTATTGGTGTTTTCATAAATATTAAGTCCTTAAGAGTCCATAATGACATTTTAAAAAGAATAGTCGCTCAAAAATAGACCATTTATGGTAGTATATTCTATTTATTACACTAAATAATAGGCTAATATCTTGTTAATTTTTAAATTAATTAACAGAATATTATTTAAGATAAAAAATCCTTCAAAACAATTTTGAAGATTATTCAGGTAACTTTTAAAAAATGATATATAGATAACAATGGAATATGAAGTTGACCATCTTATTAATAGTTACCAGTCATTTTAATCTCTATAATTTTTGTAGACTATAGTTCACCAAAATATTATTGGTTTAAATATTTTTAAAACCATTTCATTTGACATTTATACAACTTTCACAACAACCTTTTCTATGCTAGAGAATAGTTTAAAGTAATTATAATAATTTTTAAAAAATAAATGAAATTGATTATATAAATATTATTTAAAAACAATAATTATAGGTTTATATATTCATTAATAATTTATATTTATCATATTCATTATCATAAAAACAAATTAAAAATATTTGGCAAGAGAGAGTGAGTGTGACATCTCGTTTCCTTTCTGATATGTGAATTTTAAACAATGTCCAGGTTTTACTTTTTTGTTTTATAGGTAAGGATAATAACGAGTTCAGAACAAAACAATAATGTTGAATTTAGTGATTTTTTGGATTCTCAACCCAAAACATATTGGTTCTATAACTTTCTTAGGTTTTAAAGGTCATGTAATGTGGTTACATGACATGTATGTTATGAAATAATAATAAATACCTTTTTAACAAAAGGTTATGTGTTTGATTAGTAATTCTAGAATTTTTCAATCACATGATGTCAAATTTGGATATAAACTATGTAATTACTCGAGTGTTGTTTTCTTGAATAGGATGTTCGGCTCAAACTTCTATTTATTACTCTTCACAAATTCCTCAATCTCGACCAAAACCCCACCCCCATGATATTTTGGAGCCCTAGATCCAGTTTGGGTCAATTCATTCATCAATTCAAAATCATTATCATTATGGTGTGACATTCTAGGTATGTTTTCTCTCAATATCTTCATCAAATTCTCTTTACCTCTGTGGAGTTGTATATATCATCTTGTGATTAATGGATCTAAAATCCATGTTTTTGAAATATTTTTTCTTGGTTGAATTTCTTGATATTAGGCACCTTAGTTCTTTTTTAGAGGATTCTTTTGTTGTCTTTGTGATTCCATGAGAATATTAGGTGGTTCTGTTATGATGTCCAAATTTGATTATACTTGAATTTCATGATATATATTAAATTGTTTGATTTAAAATAAATTACTTGAAATTAAATTAAATTGTATTATAAAAACTATATTCCATTTAAATTGGTGTTTGAATGTGAAATGGGATTTTTTTACAAAATTATGAAAACAGCCAAGTTAAATTGGCATTTTTTGTAAAGATGGGTGGAAATTGATCAAATTTAATTGTAAAATTAATTATGGAATTAAATTTGAGAAATTATTTCATGAAATATATTTTTAATTGGTGTTTCTGAAAAATGGTTAAAATGGTTTTGATAGAAACCCATTGTTTTTATCTTAGAAAATAAATTTCTTCATTAAATACCAATTTGGTTTTTTAAATTTCAAATTGACATAATAAAAAATGGAGGATGGGATGAACTGTATTTTCAAAAGTATTAAAATAATTTTCTCATAGATGATTGTATTCATGAACATGAAATCCTAGTTAGTTAATGAGATATTAAGATAGAACACTTTTGACATATTACAACTAAAATGGATCCTAGTGAATCATGTCACATCACTAATGAGATGGTTACAAGTCACATTTTTTAGTTTCATTGGCATGTGCCTATACAGGTATTTTTGTGATCATCTTTTAGTGTGTGAGTATCATGTAGCCTAGAACTATAATACCATTTGACAGATGACCATGTTGCTTTCTTGTTTGTATTTGAGACAAAAAAGTGTTCCAATTTTTGTAAACAATTTTTCATGAATTATGATTTTATATAAACTATTATATATATAATGTTTATTAGTTCATTTTTTTAAAGTATTTCAACAATTTTAATAATAAAGGATAAATTTTCATAATTATTCTCCGAACATTGATACTTGTTTATATGAACTTTAAAGAAAAATTTTATTAATTTATTGTTGGAATCATATTATGGAATCCATGGTGAGACCCTATTGGTATTTTATATCACAACCTACATGTGCCTTCAAGTGTTTATAGATTATAATATTCCAAGATTTAGTAAGGGTAAAGTGGTACATGGAGGTGGTAGTGATGGATAATACTTGGGGCTTGGAGAGTTAATTTCACTAAGAAATGGGGTTTTATCATATTTTCTATAAATGTTTTGTTGCACATTGTTGTTATTTACCTATATGACTTTTACTAATGTACTCTTTATGGAGTTCTCTTTATATTCATTGGATATGTTTATCATTCTTTTGCAATGTCTGTCAAGAATTCATTCCCACTTTCAATTTTGTATTATGTTAGTAACTAGTCAACAACCCATATGGATTGATAATTCCCTTTGATCCATGCCAGGACCATCTCAAATATCGAGTTATAAGTGTAATCGAGATGGTTTATGGGAATGTGGTATCAGAGCTCTAGGTTGAGTTTATTTTCTTGATCTTAGTATGGAGTGGTGTTCTCTTGTGAGGACATAGGAGGTTGTTTTTTTCTATCTATAAAGCTCTCACTATAATGAAACATAAGTCACCATGGTTGGTTGGAGAAATAAATCTTGAGGATTAGTTCTTTTAGTGTCACTATATTTTAATTAGAGGTGTTTAAATACAAATCCAGGGTATATATATATTTGAATTAATTTCCTTTTATGACATGTTTGATTTTTAATCTAATGTCTTATAAACTATTTGCAGATGTTTTTTTGAATAATGCCTCTAGGAATATGTGAGATTAAAATATCAGAGAAATATTATACTGAACTAGAGTGAGAAAATCATCTCATGGATCCGAGTTTTGTTGATCTGATTGTGCATGTTGTCCCATCTCTTAGAAAGGCACCACCATAAGCTCCCGTTTAGGCTCTAGTTGTTGAACTGAAAAGGGTGTTTTCTGAAATAGTTCTCAATAATTCCTTCAACAAAATCCACTAGTGTTTAAAGGATACAATGATCCTCAATATGTTAAGGAATGGTTGAGAAGGATGGAGGGGTTTTTTTAATTTTTGGATACACTTGAGGAGATCTAGGTGAAGTGATTTAGCTTCGTGCTGGAGGGACCGAGCAGTAAAAAGTAGGACACATCAGTGGTGGTGAAGATACATGATACATTATAGCAGATATAATTTAAGGCCCTTTTCATATACCAGTATTATTTATATTTTATGTTGTTATGAAATTATTTAGAGTTCTTCAATTTTGATAGGGATAAAACATTTTGATAGTGTTTGCAAACCATTTCACGGAGCTCTTTCTGTTTTCACCTAAGGTAGTATCAAATGATAATATGAAGCCTCAATATTTTGAGTTTGGAATTGGAGCTGATATTCATTCTCATTTTTTCTACCTAAATCTCTCTTCATATCCTGATGTTCTAGATAAAGAGTTCATGGTCAAAATAGACCTTGCTGGAAAGTCAGGGTTGTCGGTATTTCCTTTTCCACCGAATAGAAGTGTTAATTGCTATAAAGGAAAGTGGATTCATGATTATTCTTAAGGTAGATGTAAACTATAGGGTTTTTATAGACCATATTCAGTTCCAGGTATAGGCCATCTGATTTTTTACCAATGCGGAAATCCTAGGATTTCCAAGAGGGTTTTCACTGAGGCACCCAATATTTGTTAATCATTCAGATTCTCGTGTCACTTGTAGTGGTTATTAAATATATTCTCTACACTGTTTATTTGAACGAGGTCATCAGTAACATATTAAACTATTATCAAACATGTAATTTCATGATAAAAGTGGTTCCAATGAATGGAGTTTATAAAAAATCTTCTTCACACATTGGAGGAGTCTATAGAGGAAGAAGATATGGGTCCACAGAATGTGAGATGTACAATAACTATAGAATCATCGTTAGTGACTATTATATTTGATATCGGCGCATCTTATTAATTTAATTCAACCTGTATTTTAAATAATCTAAATAATCCTTTGAAGCTTTTGTATTATGTAATGTATATTTGTACTCTCCTTGTAACAAATAGGGAGTCTGGATTTTGTATCCCCTCTAATGCTTTTATATTATCATATTTAAAGCCTTCTAGGATTTCTATGGTTCTTTACATGAAACCTCTTAAAGTCATATTCATTATGGACTAGATCATTAACTATAAAGCCTAGATTGATTGATATAATCTATTATTATCATTTACTACATCAGTTTGTTAATGTCATGTTAGTCAAAGACAATGGGACACATGGTCGAGTAGAGCTGGAAATTAATATATAGAGTTAATAAAAGTGATGTATGTGTTTACCTTTGATATGTAACTAGAATATTTGAGATATGATCTCCCTCATGTTGTCAACTAGTTTCCCAACTTGTTTTCTTCGCACTTCTCTAGTCTGTCACTAGAAAGGGAGGTCTAGTTTTTATCGATTTAGTACTTGGTAATGAACCAACATATATTCCTTTATAAAACAAGTCACCCGCTAAAATGAGAGAGATGAAAATTTAGTTGAATTCTCTTTTTGATAAATCCTTTGTATGACTGTGTGTGTCACCTTGGCTGGTGTCGGTTCATTTTTCTAATCATGATTATGGTTTACATCTCCTTTGTATTGATTACCAGAAACTCAATTGATCAATGGTAATGAAAAAATTATTCCATGATTTGATGATATTTTTTTATTGTTGATAGGGGTGAACTAGTTATAAATGATTTATCTCTTATCCAGTTACCATATTTTTTGAATAAAATAATATGACTTTTAGAAAACTACCTTTTGAATCAAGTACAACCATTATGAGTAACTTTTCATGCCTTTTTGTTTTAACCAATTACCCTATAGTATTTATGGCATTAATGAACAGTATTTTTTAAGAGTGTATTGATATATTCATTGTAGTATTTATGGATGAGATTCGTATTTACTCTATGTTTGAGGATGATCATGTGCGTCATGTAAGAGTAGTTCAGGAATTGTTGAGAAATTTTGAGATTAATGTAAGATTTCAAAATATAATTTTTGGATTATGGAGGTGATTTTCATGTCAAACGTGGTGTCAAAAAAATGTTATGTTAGTTTCTCCTGAAAAGGTGAAGTATGTTATGAAATGGAAACAACCACATGTTTTTTCAAGATTAGGAGCTTATTTGGTCTAGTTGAATATTATTGATGGTTTGTTAAGGAATTATCTGATTTGGATTCTCTAATGGTTGTTCAAACTCAGAAATTAGTAATGTTTTCTTTGGATGAGAAATGTTATAATTGTTATAAATTCAAAAAATTATTTTAATTACTATGCCAGTGTGACTCTTCGAGAGGCTGTGTATGGCTATGATTTCTTTATTCATGCATCTGGTTTGGTTTTCGTTTTCTTTCTCTTGAAGGATGGTCATGTCATTGATTATGGATCTCATTGTCTTAGGACACATGAGAATAATTACCCAACCCATGAAATTAATATTGCATTTTTGATGCACATGCTTAAGAGTTTGTAGCATTACTTTTGCGGAGAAAGGATTGACTTGTTTTCATACCAAATAATATTGAGTTATATCTTCTCTCAAAAATAGTTTAATCTCTATTAAATGAATTGGGTTGAATACATTAAATATTTTGACAATGAAATCACTTATACCCTAGGGAATGGAAATGTTATCATGTATATTGGGAGTAGGAAACATCAACCAAGGCCATGAAAAAATTATCAGAATAGTAGAACATGAAGGATATATTTTCATAGATTTATATTAGCGTCTATAAATCATGGAAAATGGTTTATTTAGACAGTGTTTAGTGGAAATACATGTTATGGAGAAGATGATATGGAAGAAATTCATATTCAGGTATTCTCTTTTATTTTCATGGAAATAAGAAAACTATCGAAATCACCTAACATTTTTGTGAGAAAATTGGACATACCATCATATTCAGAAAATTAGACTCATAATTCTTATAAAATACTATATGAATGGACAAATTATTTTTGGTTGAAAAGTTTTATCAGGTTCAATGAGTGTTTGGAATGAGCTTTTGATCATATTAAGGAAGAGATTCTGATTCATCATGAATCCAATATGGAATCTAATGATTATTTGTTTTCTTATTTATCCCAAGTCGTAAGTATGTTGTGAAAATTTTAATGAAATCTAGATAAATGAAAGTGGTGAAATGGTGCTACCAATTGTATTCAGCCAAAGTATAAAAGGGATATTTTGTTGGATGAATGGAATGATATAATAATTTCAATTATAAACCAGACGATGTGAAGGTTTATCTATTTCATAATCAAATTCATGAAGGAAGACACACTTAAATGAAAATTTTTATTAAAGAAGAAATTTGCGAAAGTGAAATCATTCTAGTATCAGATCATCAGATTTAGATTAGTTTGATGCCTAGGAAGGATTGGTTCATTATAATTATAATACAGAAAGAATATTATTGATGAAAGATATTTTTATACTGTATTCCAAAAAGAATAAGTATAATCAATTGAATTCATTTTAATGAATATATTTACTCCATCATAATGAATAATTGTAAATCATATTTGGTTCTGAGAATCATAGTGAAAAGACATGTTTTTATTTATTCATTTGGTGCAGCGAAACGTAATTTGAAAATTTTGATGCACATATTCCTCCATCATAACAACGAGATTAGAATGGTAATTTAAACTTTTAGGTGGTATAGAGGAATGTAACATATATCATTAGTTCAAAATTATTTTCAAGTGGGTCAAGAAATTCATATTGATCAAAATCCTTTATCGTAATAAATAAATTGTTTTCAGATCTCGAAAATGAAATCTATATCTCACTAAATTTCCTCAGTTCCATTTTTACAAGTGGGTTAATAAATCAGGATGACCATTGTTATTCAAAATTAAAATGGGGAAATACGAATGAAAAATCAGGATCATAATATTTCAGAAAGACTAATGAGAGATAATATCTAGTTAATATCTAAATTTTTTGTTTTTTAGAAGAAGTAAAAGAAATAACTCGATTTTAAGATGAATTAAATGAGTTCTAGAATAATAGGATATTTAAATAAGATTAAATATTTGGGATATTTTTTGAATCGGGAAAACATTTATAGAATGTCAATTAAACCATTCTTTCATTCCAATTTATATGAGGACAATACTTTTTGTATTCTATTACATATATCTCTCACAAAAGAAGAGTGAGATGTTTTGAAATTTAAGTAATAAAAAGATTTATGTGTCTGTTTTCTTAAATAATTTTACCAAAAAAGGAAAAAATAAGATGAATAGTTAAATCTTATTCAGCTGGATTTCATATTGAAGTGAATAATTTTGTATCCCAACCCCAGATATCCTAGAGCTGGTGTTTTCTAGTGATCTCAATAGAATGATTTTACGGAATCTAGAATCAAATGGTTGATCAGTTTGGTAGTCTTTGAAAACCATATACATGAATAATTATATTATTAATAATGGATACACTAATTACAACATATTTTTTTTATTCTTCTAAAAAAATAAATAACATTAAGGATAATTGTAGAACATCGACTATATTCATGCATATCGTTTATAGTAAACTTAATGAATTCATAGTGAAATAAATATAATAATGGTGAGCTCAAATGCTCAGTTAGTGGGAAATATAGCTGAAGAAATAATTAATCAGCGAGAATAGACAATATAGAATAGTATATAATGGTTAATACATTCCACTGACATAACTAGATAAGGTAAAATCAATATTTAAAGGCCTGAAACTCAAAAACATTCCATTAATCAATGAAATGATATGATATGTATCCATATATATGTCAACAAAAAATCTCATGGATGAATAATAACAGAAACTAATAGGAAAATAATTCAAAATTATTAGATGTCATGTTTCTTAAGTACATGAAACCAGTACCATCAAGAGCATTTAAAAGACTATATATCCATCATGTAAAAACCCATCTAAAGATTCTTTCCAACTATTTCATCTCTTAAGACTTCCAATGCATTGATGTGCTTTCATTCCTTGGTCCCCAACTCGTAGGGATTACCTTAAATGGTCCTTAACCCATGAATTTCCTGTCCAAAGCATTCCTCATATTGAATAATCATATAAATAATAATTTATATAGAAAATTCATATTTAATAATGAATATATATTTATCAATAATACCTCATTTAATCAAATAACTTTCAAATTAGACATTTTATGTAAAATGGTATACAGTCTAATAAATAGTTATATACCTGATAAATGTTATAGATAATTAAGAGAAATTTGATTCTCTATGATTATATGAAATTAAAATTTTCAAGGGTACATCACCAATGAATCAATAAAGTGAATATGAATACAATACTTTTCCAAATAATTCATCAACTCTATAGGGTATGAATAAGAATTATATCAACACAACAAATCCTGAGTGTATTAAAATATATGGTTGTTTTCATCAAGGAAATAAATTAGTAGCTTCTAAAAATATTCCTGAAGAAAATATAATTTACATTTCAATAAACAATTAATTGAAAATCAAATTTAATTATATTTTCATAATAATATTTTTAAACATTGGATGGATGCTTCAAAGAAATGAATTTAGATAAATCCATACATGACATATGAGGTAAAAATATTATTTTTTTTTGTACGAAAAAATGGTAGAAATTTCTTCATATGGAAACTGAAAAGAATAATTTATATAAGATATCTGTTGAAGAAAAAAATGGTTAAAATTTCCTTTAATGATTATAGTTTAATGGAATAATATTCTCATAAACTCTTTCTGGGAAACATGGTTTGGAATATATTTCCCACCGAAGAGTGGGTAATGTCTGGCATTCATAAAAATACATTCTTTACAATCATCTATACCAAAGAGAAGAAAATGGTACTAATACAAGATTATATCATGAAAAAACATGATAAATGGATGTTCGCGACTATTCATGAGAGATAGATCGTAGGATTTCATCAAAGGAATCACAAGCACAAACAATCTCAATAAAGTGATGATATTGTATCAATAAACACTTCTAACTTGGTAACTGGTATTATAATCTATATATAATAATCGAAAATTAAATTAGCATATAATATCACAAAAATGGTTATATTCCTGATATATCATGTAAAATGGAAATATAAGCACCTCAAACTAAAATTTAGGTGCATAATAAAACATGAGTTCAAAAAAGGGAAAATGAGACAAATATTTTACCGATGAGATTCTTTTGATTACTAAACCCCATGAAATATGGATCACAAAATAGATATTTAAATACCCATAAATTAATTTTTAGGATCCATATAATAATATCAGGTAATTACATACACCACACAAAAGGAAAGAGTGGCGAACATAACATGTATCTAATGAAAATTACAAGTGAGAAGAAATCTCATTACATGGTGTTTCGAATTAGGGGATCATTCTTTAACTTCCTATATAATAAATATATGTTAATTTTTTACATTCTTCAGAATCATTTTCAAATTCATAAATACATTTATTTCACTTATAATGATTTTATGTACACTACATAAACAATTAGGTTTATGTCGGGTTTTTTTGAAAAAATTTAGTTTATGTGTCCAAATAACTATTGTTGGTAAAATATTTTCAAAGAGTTCATTATATAACATATCTAGAATAATAAAAATGACATAATTATTGAATTTTTATGTAAATTATACTTTTAAAATCAATCATTATATAAGGTTATGAAAATGATTGAATGTTACAATATTGGAGAGGGTAGGTCATAAGTACGCATAAGTAACATTCACATTTTTAAATGATAGTTTTGGAAAGAAGGTAAGTAATTAAAATAGTTCCAAAAGGTTCATTATATAATAAATTCCATATTATTTAATCATACATACTTATATATCTAATTATTTTTGTGAATGGAATCACATCATGTCGAGGAAGCGGTATTCTACAATTTCATGAATGATGTTATCTCTTTTAACATGTGTGAGAGGGTAATAGAAGAGATGATATATATATATATAGATTATATATAAAATAGTATAATTATGTCATTAATATCTTATTTTTATGTTTCTAATGTTTAATTGTATCCATTCATTTATACATTCCATATATCAAGTTAACGAATCACATCACATTGAGGGGAGGTAGTCCACACATCCTCAAGCAATGTTCATATAAAATGAAATGTATTTAATACATGTATTATAAATGGAAATAGTAATAAATACATATAAAATATCATATATAAAATATATAAACATATTTTCCATTGTAATTTCCACTATGATAAGTGGTAGGAGAATATGGGACAATCATTTTTTCATGAGGCAGTAGTTCATCATACACAGAAACAATATGTTTGTTACCAATTAGATGGAAGTGTTTTTAAGTGTAGGTAAAACCCATAGTATAAAAACATCCTAGTATATTTATTACACTAGTTTTTTATGCATTCATATAAGAAGAATATTATAGGTAGTTATTTTGTAGTTCCATGAAATATGTGTTCTAGTTTTAAGAATCACTCCTTCCAGGAAGTTTCCATTGGATTTATTCATGGAAGTAGAAACATCAAACGATTGTTTATCTAAAAGGTACAGTCATTCCAAAGGTAGGTGTTTTTTAAGTTTTAACACTACGATACATAGGAAAATTCATTGGTCAAGAGGATGTGAGGATGGTCTCATCACACCCTTTTTGGGAAATTTTTTTTCTACTTTAGGACTCCCATTGTAAATTTATAATATTTTCATGAATCCTTATTAATTTACTATGTATTACATAACATTCCATTGGAATTTTCAATCAATTATTAACATGTATAAAATTTAGAATCATCCATATGTATTCATGGTTATTCATTAATGGAGTTATTAGTATGTATTTGAGATTCTATATCAATGGTATCCTCCCATATACATTTAATATATTCCTTTAATCATCTTTATGATGATACTAGGTTTTATGTCACTCATTGGAGAACTCTGGAATTTATAGTCATCAAGGGAGATGAAGGTTTGATTTTATATTGATATCGTACCCATGAAATGGTTTACCAATGTATCCTTATGAAGAGAATTGGAACCCTCATAGTTCGGTTCCGCTTAATTGGACACATCATACCTTTTAAGGTCATGTGATTAGGACCTAACCATAGAGTTTAATGTCATGTAGTAAGGGAATATAAGTGAAAGGTTCTTACTCAATGTTTATTATGGGACTTATGCCGAAACATCCCAATGAACTAGGAAATGATATGGGTTTTGAAGTTATATTAGACCGTAATGGGAATATGACCCAAGGAGAGTAGGATTTATTTAAGGTATTAGGTATGAAATCTAAGGAGACTTCATACTTATCCCTTATGAATGGGAAAAAAGGCCCACGTAGTTCGATGAATCTCATAAGAGAGTATAGTCATTTAAGATAAATGACTTTAGGATTACATCCATAAAAGGATTCCTTTAAGACATAAGGGTTTAATTTGGGACTTATTCCTAAGGAGGACACCAAGATTAAGGGTTGGTTTTCTGAAGAGGATATCCAGTGAGCTCATGCCTTAAAAGGGATTCCTACATATCATGGATTGAACAGGAATCAGAGTCCTCATAGTTCCTTCCCTATGGGTGTTTTTTCAAATTTTTCCATTATCACGAATCTCTAAGACAACATGAGTCATGATCGGTGAGTAAAACAAGAGGATGTGAAAGATACAACAATGAAAAAACAATTGTCCTCTTCTCGTGGAGGAGGGAGAGCCTACGTTTTCCCGGATGGACAAGGTCAAGGTGACCAAGGAAGAGGGTGAGGCAATGTTCCCTCCCTTTATTCACCTAACATTGGAAAATGGTCCAAATGAAAGGTAGAAGTGATGAAGGTTAGGGGATTACACTAAGATGGCAGCCCTACAATTGATCTTGGTAGGGGAGGGAGACTTCTCCATTGCTTGTTTGGAAAATAAATCATGAACATTACCATTAATTATAGAGATATGAGGTTCTGTCTCTTTGAGAAGGGAGAGGTCTAGATCTAACCCCTAATTCTCAAAATTGGGAACATTCCGGCCCTATTCATGAGAAATATTTCCATGTGACTGTAGATATACAAACCCACAAACACTCCATTTATCTGAACACCATTATGAAATTGTTTTGGGAAACCTCTGACTGTGGACATACAAACCCAAATAAGAGACATGTTTATGTGTCTTTCCAAAAGTTTTGATAATTCATGAGGTTTTGGTGGAGGTATCAACAGAATCCCTTTTAAAAAAGGGAGACAATGAAGAAGAATCATTTCCATGAATGGATTTGAATATGGATTTATTGTTTTTAGACAGAAGTGAGTAAGTGAATCAAAGATGGGAATCCATGTAGATAAGGGTGTGTACGTATGGATGCGCAAGTAGGCTTGGGTGACCTGATGTTCACTGAAGTGATGAACAACCTATATGGTAATACTTGGGAAAGACCTATAACAATCCTTCATGGGTATTCATAGGTGATCCAAGAAGTGGGACACACATGTTCCTATAAAAGGAATAGGTGACGTGCAAGTGTTTTTGATTTATGGAGGTTGGGCACTTTAGGCGCACAAGTGTTTTGGTTTTCAAACACTAAAAGGACTTATGTCCAAATATGCTCCTTTAAATCCTCTACTCATGGTGTTTAAGAACTACCTTGAAAATTTTTGTAGACTAGGGAAAAGTAGTAGGGTGACTAGAGCAGCAATTGGGCTTCAGGGAAATTTGTTTTTTCAAATGAAGACCCCATTAGACTATTTATAGGAAACTATAAGACCATGTATGAAAGGATTTAGGGCACTCATGTGTGATGTGAGTTATATTGGGTTGAAAAGGTAGGTTGTGACACATATTGGGGTGCACAAGTAGGTTGCGTACCGATTCTCGTTAGGTCTGACTAAGGCAACGTAAAACTCATTCCTTTTAAAATATTGATTTTCTTTCTGTATTTTCACCATTTCATCCAAAGGTATTTCCCTTTGTCATTTTTAGACTCTTTGACAGAACAGAGTGTCAAAAAAATCCACCCCTCAGAGATGTATCCAGAATAGAAAGAGGATCCTCTAGTGAGGTAATGTAATTAAGGAGAAAGAAGAGAGTACTGGGGCATGTAAGTTTTATGTGTGTAGAGAAACTGCTCATGCAAGATGGAATCATGTAGGATTCTATCATGCAGGGTGATGTCCTTCACTTATATATTGTGGCTCCACTACCGTGGAAATCCTCGCGACATCCAAAATTTCAGTTCTTAGTGTGAAAGTATTCTATCAGTTAGACTATTCTATTTCTTCGTGCTTCTTCTTTATGTTTTTTAGTTCTACAATGTTACTAGGGCGCTACACTTTCCCACTGTTTTATACTCACATGCCAATTTTTATACTTTATCCCCATAATTCTTTTGATGTTTTTTTTCAATACTTTTTTTCAAATATAAAAATTTAACTAACTTAAAAAGATTATATTCAACCCTTTTGTAGGTTTAATGGCTCCCAAAAGAATTGGAACTGCTGATGAACAAGCCAGTAAGAGGATTGAAGACATGATAAATATCATTTGTAGTGATTACTTCAATGTTTTTTACACCACCATTTAAATCATAGAAAAATATTTATTGATGTATCATTTCAACATTCCCCGAATCACCTATATTCATTTGTATAGCTATGGATATTTTTAGGATGTTAATATTCCAGATCCAAATAACTATGTCCCACATTCTTGGTCTCATGATTATACCAACTTCTCATCGGCCAATGTTTCTGTGGGGAATCATTTGATAATGCTAGGACCTCAGAAAAATGTTATATTATGCATCATAGCGATTTTGCTCCAGATTTGATGGCACACACACCCAAGCTGCTACCACACTATTATTCATCCATCATTCGAGATTCTCATAAGGATCAGTCTAGGGGTTGGATGAAAAGTTCAGATTTCCACCCAGGGGAGGTGTAAAGCACATATGGATGCGTTGATACTGGGTTTGCAAGACCTATGAAGAACTTACAAATTACATAAAAGGTGTTGGGATTTATTAGACTTTCTGGGTTGCGAAATATTATGTGTATAGGAATGATGATTTTTTACTAGTATTATTAATGCAATATAGCCCAGAGACTTATTCCTCCCATTCAACACATAGATAGGTAGGCATCAGCTTGTGGGAAGTTTATAATATTTTCAGAGTTCCAATCCTTGGAGACTTGTATGATGAGTTTTTTCCTCCCCAGGTGACGTGGAATGGCTCAGAGAAGAAAATAGCCTTGGTTCATGAGTTAATGAAAATATTTAACAAACAATAGAACACAACCACCATTAAGCCTTTCAGCGGTAGAGATATTCATCTAGAGGATCGGATTGAAATATTTTTTATAAACAAGAAGGAAAAGGGTCCCACTTACACCCATCCAACTAGCTGTACAAGGGAAGAGAAGAGAGCTACCCCTAACAACTTTTGGCCCACATTGAAGAAATAAGTATTTGATAAATGGGGATATGAAGTCAATCCAAAAAATCCCTATAAAGTCACGTCTGATAGGTTTCATGGCCATGTGGCTCAAGGTTTATTTTCTACCATTCCAAGACTGCAAAGGAGGTGTGAGGTCAAAAAACATTGTTATTGAAGCCAATATGGCTACCAAAAAATGGTAGGGATGACCACACCTATTTTGGCCAAGATTCATAGAAGGATAATTCTTATTTACATAAGGAAGTCTCTTTTTGGAATAGAAGGACCATTCCAGGTGTTATGGGGGTGGATCATGACACACATTAGAACATATGTTGTACAAAGTTGATTATAGGTTTTTGGATGTTCATTCTGACCGTCTATTAAGGATTTCTCTCGAATCTCAAGCTTGTCTCTGAACACTTATGATATCAATGTTAGATTGAGCATCCATAATGAGTTTCATTTATTTCATTATGGGAATCCACCTACAGGGTGATTCATTGATGACGAGATGAACAGTTTAGAGTTGAGGGCATACATGCAAGCTTGCAGAGATTATGTGTTGGCTATGAGAATCGATGGAGAAATAATATATGAGACCAATGTTCCTTATATATTTTTGTTTCAATTAAAATTTTTGAAACAACATACTATATCTCCACCTATATATGTCAGATTAGAGCTACATCCATTGGTTTTCTGACAAATATGTTTGTTGACATATGTGGAGAGGATTGGGGTAGTTTTTAATTTATCTGATGCTTATATAGTAATAGTATTAACTATCTGGTATACAAAATATTGGCTCTCATATTACCCTGAAGAGGTATTAAATAATTTTGTCCCTCGATTGGGGGTGAATATATTTAGCAAGATAGAGCCCTTTAGTTTGGAAGGAAACTCTCCATCATCAGGGGCCTACTCACAAGAGTCAGAGGGTGAATGTGAAGATGCTCCAAATTTATCAAAGAGACCTTGTGTCAGATATAACCCCCTCCTAGAGTTAAGAGATTTACCCCATCAATCCCTAACGATGTTCTATCAAGGCGATCTAGTCACCGTCATTCTGAAGAGTCATGAGTTCCATTTTCTTATCCCCCATCTGTGGCTCCAGGAATTGGGATGAAAAGTAAATCAGGGGTTGTAGGATCCTCTTCACAATCCTCTGACATACACTCTAAATATATATGACCATAAGCTATTCAAATTTGAAAATGATTTTACTATGAGGCTAAAACCATGTTGATGGATCTGTATGAAGGACTGCATATTCTAGGAGTAGGGTATTTATGGGCTTCTTTTAGCATTCTCTTTTAAGGACAATCCCAATAAGGTAAGGACCTACATTCAAGAGCTGGAAATTATAATATATGCAACCAAGGAATCAATTATCACCATGAAGTGGGTGAAGGAAATGATAGATCATAGTACCACTAAAGGGATTAGTCCTTCATCATATGAAGAAAGACATGACTTTATGGATCCTAAGGAAGTAAGATTCCTTATATCTCAAATTCTTTTCTTCTATTAAATTTGAATTTTAGTCAATGTATAGTTACTGTTGGATAATATCATATTAACTTGCAGCTCTTTGATGGAAGAACAACTGATGTTCCCTTGGAATGGTATAACCCTGGAGGCACTTCTCTTAGAGCTACCAGATAACCCCGTGAATCAAGAGAAATATATTTGGTCCAAGAAGTCATGGAGGATGAAATTTAGAGAATATTGAAATCTAAAATACCTATATTTAGATATGATGATGCAATCCCTCCTAAGACGTAGAAGAAGAAGAAGCACCGAAGAAATAGATCCATGGTTAAGCACTTTAATAGTAGTAGTAAGCCTCCTTGATAATCATGAATTTTAGTCATTATTCATGAAAAGAATTTAAAATTATTATGATTATAGGGGATTATTCTTCTTCATATTTTGGAGAAACTACTAATAAAATTCAAGGAACCATGGATGGTTCTGCTGAACAGACATAAATTCCTGAAAATATGGGTGTTCCTGAAGATGTATTAATTCCAAATGTACTGACATTTTTTCCCAGAACATCTCCCGTTTTGGCTATCAGAGGTGTGGAGGATTATAGTAAATCAATAATTCTATATAATACGTCAAATGTAACAAAAATTGACTTCCATCATGTGATACTTTAGGTTTATAACACGAACCAGAACATCTGTAAATGACTGATGTTGACCCCAGAACTATTGTTGATGAAGTTATTTGGGTCGAAAGTTGTCGGAAGAAGGATACGAAGTAAACATGGCGAGTGATACCATAGGTGAGACTAACCATGGATCTGTGATTTCATTGGATGAAATGATTAACCTTGGAATTTATTTTGAATAAGTATTAGAACATTCCAATATACAAAATTCTTTATATGATTTTGGATTTCCTTTTGTAGAATCAATTGGATGTGAGTTTTCCTTTTCCATCATGTTTATCTTTTTATGATTAAAATTTTAACGACGGATGGCTGAAATATATATTTAAATATAAAGAAACTTATTCTACAATGATACTTGAAGAAAGTATTGATATTAATGTCAATCCCATCATTGCAGAGATATTGGATCAGGTCAATCATGTGATAAAAAATCTATTTGAAATCATTCTGATGATCCTAATCCATTTAAAGATAACACTCCCCACCCAGAAGCATCAAAAAAAATGTTGAAACTGAGAATATTTGGGAGGATTCATCCCGAGTTGATGACCTACTATTAGGTTAGGGATACTAATATTGGGATTGTACTCACTTTTGTTATACAATGAAGCTAATCACAACCCTAATTTACATCATTTACCACATAGGGATATCAATATATTTGGATAGGTCTGGAGGTGAAGCCTCTATATCAGCTCAAACTGTACTAGAAGGTTAATCATCCATTGTTCTTGAAGTAACAGAACTAGGCACTTCTTTAAGTGCATTAAGCCTAGAATACATTCCTATTTATAAAAGTGATTTTAAATCAGACCTAGAACTTCAAAACTGCCTTCATATTGCATGCCTCAAATCATGGTAGAATATATGGAAGAAAATATCTGAGATTTCCCTTGATGAAATTCCTTCAAGAATTCCATGACTCTCATCTTGGTTTATCACACCAGTATTTGGCGTTTTTGAATACCGTGAAATGAATAATGTGGGGGAAGAGATTATTTGGAAGAGGGAGAAAGAGAAAAATCTTCAGCAAACATGATAAAAGGTAAAATGTTAATCAACACTTGTGAATTCCATGTTGCGCTGCGCTGAGTTGAGGCTTATCATGCAGGGAAGTTGAAGGAACTGAAGTAGAAGATCAATGAAATTACTATTCATCATCTACGTCTTCAACATGAATTAGATTTCATTACAGGGGAGCTTGAAACACTTCATATCTCATTAGTATAATTCCATATGTATGGTGAAAAATCAATTGCATATTCTAAAGAAACACATCATCATGTGGAAGAGAGCAGAGGTGGTCAAATAAATGAGCTTCAACGGGCAGATTATGGGGATCTAGAGGGTACTGACCAAATAAGAAGCTATATATGAAACCTTTTTTATTTTTGATAATAGAGAAACTTCAATATATGGATTCTCCTCTATGAAATATTTTTTTATAAATTAAAATCACTTTGTCTTTAATCATCTGTGTTTTTTCTGCACTAACTGCATTTGTTTAACCTAATCCACAAGGCTATGTAAGAATAGTTTGATTTTTTTTTTCGAGAACTATATGGAAAACTCCACAAACATTGTATATTTAGACTTTTTATTTCTCAATATTACCTACATCATACAAAAATGTATGTTTTGTGACCAGGGACTAAACTTTTGTTTAGAGTTCCCTTTGCGGTTTCTCAATCCTGTGAGTACCATGCCTCTTGTTGTTGGTAGTTTAGAGTCATGCATGTTGGACAATAAAGGGCTAGTATTTTTTGTTGAAAAAACATTGACCATAAATTTAGATATTAGATCCCAAACAAGACTCAATGGCTAAGAATTTCTATAATATTCATAAAATATTTCCAAGGGGAATCTTCAGCCATGATTTTTGTGGTCACCAAATTTAAAACCTATATTAACATAAGGGGAATATTTTCTAGGAATTATGTTAACATTATTTGAAAATCTCATTATGAGAGTTTTGTTATGTAGGGACAACTAGGGAATATAATATCTATCCAAATAGTGGAATCTTTTGATTTTAAGGCCTGTTAAGTAGGAAACATATGTTGGAGCACATAAGGCCACTTGCTGCATAGTTAGGAAAAAGATATCCCAGATGTTAGAAATTTTATTGTTGATTGATAATAGAAAATATTATTTTGGGGACTCAAGACCAAAGTGGGTGGTTTTTCCAAGGAAAAAGATTTTAGGAATAAAAGCCTATTTTATACCGACATATGTCATGAAAAGAAAACCATTTCTACACCAATTCGTTGTATGAATAATGGTTAAAAATTATCAAAATGGGGAATTTTTAATATAAAATTTTGCAGTTTTATGTCATGCAATGAGGACCTTGTACTGTGCAGTTTTATGTCTTGGAGTGAGGAGATTGTGTGGATTTAATTTAAGGTCTTTATCTCTAACCAATGGTGTGAGACTCTCTCAATTTTTTATAATTAGTTTGGAAACATACTATAATATTTGGGAATGGAAGGGAAGTTTTTAAACTATGATTTGGGAATTTATAAATTTAAAATTGATATGAAAAAGGGACAATGGAATTAGAGGAAGACTTTTTCATGAACAAAGTTACAATTATTTGACAAACCCATTATGGGGGTTGTGCTTTGCAGGGCCAAATGGGGCATATTATGTATAGCCCAAAATTGGAATATTTTGACTGATAGGTCTGTTATGTCTACTAATTATGCAATTCCACCAGAGGGAACATGCTGTAAAGTTGGGAAAAAGAGCTCTAAGATGTCTGATATTTTATTTCTAGAAGACGAAGAATTTTTATAAAGATTCAGATTTTCGGAATCCCATAGTTTGGTTTATGAAGAAAGGTACCTGAATATGGAAAGGGTATTTCCAACCATTATATCCAATGAATCAAAAGAATATGTATTCTATGAAGGTATTTCCCAAGCATAGGAGGAATGTTGTTGGTAGTTTTATTTCATAAAACTATGACTAGAAATGGAAACAATATATGATATGTGTCCATGTGATTCCAAAGTTATATCATATTTCTTTGAACATGTGGAGATGGAACTGTGTGAACCATGGTCATGAATACTTTCTGGTCGGGATAATGATAATGGGACAAATATACATGAATGACTATTTTAAAATAATGATTCTTATATATTTTCATCAATGTATGAAGGGAAAAAAGAAAATATATCCAGGAATGAAATTACCATCATTTGAAAAACTGGTTATGGGGGTTGTATCATGTAGGGACAATTGGTACATATGTTGCATGGAAAAATAGTTGCATAAGTTGACTGACAGACCCATTATGTAAGAAACTTATGCAAGGCCACCTATGGGAATGTGTTTCACAATTAGGTGGAAACTTTGTCAATTGAAACCAAAAAAAGATTATGAAGATCTGGAAATATTCAAGATTAAGATTGTGAAATATAGAAGGGGGTTATGATTAGAGAACATAAGAAATATTTGAATCAATACTGGCCATGATATTTAAGTCCTTTACATAGATCTGAATCATATGTAATGTGGATACATTCTTTGTTTTTGTTAGAATTTACATTTTATAGTGCAGATTTAAGTCATGCACTGAAGAAATTATACTGTTCAGTTTTAAACCATGCAGTTAAGACATTTATAGCCCCATATTAAATTGAGAAAACATATATATATAAGGAATACATTTTTCGAATTCTTAATCCCATGTGATCTATGCTCAGTGTGAGAAACAAGGAGCAGTAAGGGTTTTTTCTATAACACAAAGGTGACACAAGTGAAGAATATGGGTGTTAGATTTCCATATAGTTTGATGTAATGTGGTAAGGATGATGATGAACTAGTTGAAAATAAGTCTTGTTGTAGCTGGACTCAGGGTCAAAACCCAAGTGTCACTAAGTGTCTTACTGAGGGAAAGAATCAAGTTATATGTAGTTCATTTGTCATTCCTTATGCAGGTTTGTTTCTTATATAAGGAATAAATGGGTTTTTTTTATCATGGATGGGCCCAAGAATGAATATCTAGGGGACTCTAGGTATCTCATATAGATGAGAATCAAGTCATACATAGTTACTTAAAAAATTATTTCACACACCAATCGAGTTTGACATGGGATATGGGGGGATTTAAAACATTCTAGAAGAATGGTTAAATTTAAGACACAAGATAGTATGAAAATCAAATCATGTCTCCTAAAATAGCACTATGTAAAGGTCGAGTTCATATACAATAGAATAAAAAGGGAAATAAATTTTTTTTTATTACGGTTGGGACCATGTTTGGATATCCAGGTATCTCTATGTATCTCAAATAGATGAGATTCAAGACACTTGTAGTTTTTGACTCATAGTCCCTACGAGGATCTGACTCAAACATAGGGAATAGAAGGACTCATGTTCCACTAAGGCATAGCAATGATGTCCATGATGCATGCTTATGGAATCTATTAACGTCATGTATAGAAGACAATATCCATACAGTTTAATGTCGTGTAACGAAAAAAATAGTGCTACTCATTTTATCATCAAGTGACATGGATGCTCATGGTTGTTATGCAGTTTAATGTCTTACAACATCGACATTGAACTATGCAGTTTTATGTCTTACAGTTTGTATGTGTGGGTTATGTAGTGTTCAGTCTTGCAGCGAGGACAATGTGTTCCACAACACAAAGTATTTCTTCAAGAATATCGCATTGGTTAGAGTTGTAATAACCTCTCTTTCCATTGAGATTAAGGAATAATATCTATTTGAGTGGACCTTATGTTTTGAATAAGGCCCTTCTAACATTAACTCAAGCTTTGGAGGTTTTTTCCTTGGTATCATTCTAGTCTTGAGGACAAATAGCAATTATCCTTGAACAAATGAATAGAGGAAAACATTCTTTTTAAAATATCATGATATTATGTTCCGATAGACTTCTAAATTATTTAAAGTACGCAATATTTTCAAGTATAATCTTTCCAGCTCATTAAACCATTTCTGAGTCCTTTTATGTTTAGACAACTGATCACATATTGAAATTCTGAGTGAAGGAAATAGCATTTCAATTGGAAAAACTACTTCTATTTTGTATACAAATGAATAAAGAGTAGTGTGGGTGGAAGTACGAGTAGTAGTCCAATAATCCCATAAATCATGCAATAGTTTATCAGGCCAATATTTTTTATCTTTATCCAACATCATCTAGAGTATATTTTATATGCCCTTATTTAAAGCCTCTATTTTCTCATTGTCCACCACATTATTTTGAGATAAATGGCTAGACTTGATATTGTGCACCTAACATAACTTCATTAACTTAACAGAACAGAAATTGGTGCCATTTTCCATTAATATAGTATGTTGGTCAACATATCTAGTGATGATGTTAGTTTTGACATAAATAACAATTCTTTTGGCCCCAACATCATAGAGATTAATATTCTCATCCAATTCAGAAAATAATTCTATCGCAGTATGAATATACTTGAACTACTTAGCTGTAACGAAAGGATAAGGTCCTACTAAATCCATTCCCCTTGTGGAAAATTGTTAAGAATATTTAGCTGTATTTCGAAACACTGGAGGTTGATGAATAAAGTTGGCTTTTATTTGGATGGGATGACATTTCATAGTAAAAAAATTTCAATCCTGCATCATTGAAGGCCAAAAGTATCCAAGCCTTCAGATTTGATCAGAATACCTATGCCCATACTTGTGAGAACCACCAGCTGATGAATGTACTTATTTCAAGTTAGATAGAGTTTCATAACCATCATTACATTTGAAAAGGATTCCATCAAAGCCTCTTTTGTATAAGACCTTCTGGTGATCTGGACAGTCATAAAGATTAAAATCGTCTGGTCACCATTAGATCTGTTATTTTTCCGCACTATCTGTTAGAAGTACTCCATTTTGAAGATATTTTGTTATGGGTGTTATCCATCCCATGGTATGACTATATAGATCTGAAATAGGTATAATTTTATTAATTTCATCCATTCTTGTTTGAACCAAAGGTGATCCCACACAACGATGAGCTATGCTGATAACAGCCTCATCCTGATTTGGATCTTACAAGGATGTAGCTGCATTATCCATTGCATCAACATGGGTATCTTTTGATCGCGGGACATAATACATTTTTGGATCTGAGGTAAATTTATCCATTACCATCTAACATAATCATTTAAAGGGATTAAAACTTGTTTTCTAATAAAATATTCCGTATTTATCTATTTGATTACTAATTATAAATCACTATATACATTTAAGTGACTCACTTTCCCCTGACATACCAATTCCAAGCCTACAATTAGAGCTTGATATTCTGATTCATTATTGGTACAAACTTATGATAGTAGGAAGGAATAAGGAAATACTGCATTTTCTTGGGAAATAATGACTATTCCCAACCCAACATTTTTGAGTTTTGGTTTTTCCATTCTCATCCCTGTTAGACTTCTAGAGGCACTATCAAAGTACAGTTCCCTTGTTTGAGGATTATATTTAATAGAGAATACATTTCCATCTGGATGTTCAGTATTCAATGTTGAATCTTTTTTAGATGGATGATCAGAAAGGAATTTGGCTAGATCATGGCCTTTTATTGGATTCTAGGGATCAAAGTGGATATTGGACTGTTTCAAAATAACTGCCCACCATTCTTGATGCTCTCTAAGCATAGGACAACTGTGGATAAATTTAAGCATGTTATTGTGAGATACCAATTATACCTCATGATGTTATATGTAGTGACTCAATTTATAATCTGTAAATATTAATTCTAGGAAAAAATTTCAATACTTTGATATCATGTTTCTACAGCAAGAATAGTTTTATTGTGACAGTAAAGAATATTAACATTCCCAATGTCATTCTTTTGGGAAAGGAAGGCACCCAATGATCGCTCTAATGCTGTCACATAAGGAATAAGTGTTCTTCCACCAATAGGTGGAATTAATACTGGTGGAGTCAAAATATATTTCTTGGGTGTGTAAAATGCTTCATGGATGTCTTCATTCCATTGATAGGTTACTCCCTTGTTCATTAATTTAGTGAAGGGAAAACAATTTCATGCCAAATTGGTGATAAAGCACCAAGTAAAGGCCAAGTGTCCTTGTAATCCTCTTAATTTGTTCAAATTTCGGGGAGGTGGCATGCTAATGACTGATTTTTTTCTCAATATCAACCTCAATACCATGATTGCATATAATGAATCAAAAAAACATTCCTAATGTTACCCAGAATTCACATTTCACGGGGTTAATCTATAAAATGTGTTGCTGATGTTTATTGAATATGATCTCCAGATTAGCCAAGTTATTGGATTGTTGTCTGTATTTGACCCCCAAATCTTCCACATAACATTCAACACATTTCCCTAAGAAGGGATTAATGAAATGGTTCATGGAACGTTGGTATGTTGTACCAGAATTCTTTAAGCCAAATGGAATTACCCGATATCAAAATACACCTTGAGGGTCTCTAATTGTTATAGATTCTTCATCCACTAGGGCCATACTGATTTGATTATACACAGAGTATCCATCCATAATGAAAAACGATTTATATCCAGTTAGTTCAACAATTATTTTCTCCATTATTGTAACTAGAAAATCATATATATGACAATGCCGATAAATAACTCTGAAATCAATGAAAACTATCATTTTCACATTATTATTTTTCACTGGACAATGTTGGCCTACCATTTGGGATATTGATCCACCCTTATAAATTTAGCCTTTATAATCTTATCAACATCATCTTCCATTTTAGAGGCATGATTTGGTTGTGTTCTTCTTGTTTCCTACATTAATCCTCAATGTTCATCTGACAAACCAAAATGGTGAGTGGCTACAATGAGATTAAGTCTTGGTATTTCTGTAAAATTCCTAGAAAATATATTTCTATGTTTATTAAAAATTAATGGTTACACTTCTTTGTTTTAAGACGTCATGGATGCACTAATTAGAGTGGGGCGTGGAGCTTCTTCTATACCCAGATTTATTTCTCTGAACTCGTCCACAATGGTAGAGACACATTCCTCAAATACTGGAGGAGCAACCTTGGGATCTTCCTCTTCTTATTCATTATGTTCTACCACTTCTTTTCCAACTTGCATAGTAGATGACGAGGAAAAACATCCAGATTTAGGTGAGGAGTTAGTAATTGAACATCTTGCAAGAAGACGTCACCGTATCTAAGACTACTAATGAAGAAGGTAATTCTATTGTAATAAAGAGGATATGTTGGATTGGGAATACAGATATTTGTATTCCTCTATCATTGCTACAAATTTTTCACATATTATTGAAAATTTAGAGTCTTATTGTAGTTCTATAAATGAAACAAAAACATCTCCATATAGGCTTCCATCACAACTTTATGAATCAACAATTTCTACCGTGTTTTCAGGTTCAGTTTCCACAATTGAAATTATGAATGTTATTCGATGACTGCTTGGATTTGTTTTTACCCTTTAAATTTGATTGATGGCTATCAGATAATCTTCACTCAAATATATGAATGAGTATTCTGTGATATTTTCAAGTCCATTCGAAGCATTCACTCTAGTTGTGTCCTTTCGCATAGACCTTGTTCCTTCTGTGTGATAAGACTCTGCCTCAATGTATTGATATTCCCACATTTTGAATAGATCCTTGCAACCATAAAATGTCCCTATTTTACCATTGAAACAGTACTTAATACATTGCAGGAATGACAAAGGTATGGCTGCATGTTGATGCATCCAAGGCCTTCGAAGCATGAATGTTCAAGGTTTTGTCCTGACGATAAACCATGAAATCTAAATTAGTCACAAGATCTCAAAACTTTGTTCTGAGTGTAATTTCACCTAAAGGTTCCTAATCAGTCTTTTCATATCATTAAAAAATTAAAGTAGAAGGAGATAGGTCAAATTTAGTACGGCCCAATCGACAAAGTGTACAAATGGGAATGAGGTTGACTCTAGAGACATTATTAATAAAGTCTCATCGGATGTCTATATTGTTGACCATTCCAGATATATACAAGGGTCTAATATGTCCATGTTAAACATCATCTTCATCTTCATCTTTAAAAGATATGAATGCATGACATATTACAATATCATTATCTATATGGTTAACCTTAGCAGTAGAAACATCGGTTTCAATCTTTTGATGACATGAAAAAGAATCAATAAGTTCTTTTCAAAGATCTTGTGATAGATTCAAGGAAGATATATTCAATAAATTAGATGGTACATGGGCCAGTTGTTTCAAAACCTCATACTTTTGATCCATAGTTCTGTGTTTCCTAGCACGGAAATGGGGTTAGGCATCTGTCTACGAAGTTGATGATTTTGATGTAGATGTACCCTATGTTAGAGCATGAGGTGTAAATACTCTCGGATTTGGTAGATTAGACTGAATAGATCAATCTACTTTCTGATTGGAATATTGTGTGAATTCTAATCAGTCCTCCAAAATAATCATGTCAGAATCAAAATTGTATTGCATGGATGAAACTACTTGTTCTTGTTGAGACCACTAAATGGATCTTCCTAGAGTATCTATAGCATATATGGTTCGATCAGGGGTAAAGTTAAAATGGTAGATTCTAGAATTCCCACTTCTTCCCCTATATCCTTGACCTTTTCATGTACCTTTAGTTCCAATTTTAGGTAGAAGGAACTATGGCTCATTATAATCCATATCATCATTGGAATAAGGATTTGTTTTGTGGATAACATTTACATAACCAAAGATCAATTGTTTATTTGATGAAAATTATTCCTGATAAGCTAGTTTTGGTTGTGTCATTTAGAGGGGCGGTGCTCGTTCTTTTGAAGAAGATGAAATAAATTCTTCTAGGGTCAAGGAAAACATTAGCCATGACACAATCTCATCTTCTTCTGACTGCTCTTTATCTATATTATCTCTTCGCTTCATTGAGGATTGACCATTTGATAATGTGGTTTTACTATGGCAGTAGTGGTGGAAGACACAATAGGTTGTTTCAACCGTGTTCGTAGAATAGAAAGTGTTTAGTTTATAATTTTCCTAATAATTCAATCATTATATTTCTATATATTTTTAATTTTGACTTACTGCCATTCACATTCATTCTTGGATTTGTGGCAGTAACACATGCTACTTGAGCTGATGAACATTTCAGTTTCACTTGTCTATAGTCTGTCATTTTTTGTGAGAGGCCCTTGAATACAAAACACTCCAAAAATGGGTGCCTCAACATCTGGTAAAAGGGACAATAATTTGGAAGATCCTAATCTCTTTATCTATTTGGTTTCTTTGACCATGGAAACTGAACCAAATTGTTTTCTAGAGTTGAGATGAAGTAATCAAAAACATGTTCATTTCAAAAGGAATAAAAATTACTTTTAAATTATTCAAACTATTTCCACCTTTGATATCTTTGATCAACATGATGAGGCATTCCTTCCTGCTAATGCTCTCGAGGTGGAGCCCATTTATACGATAAATATTTTGAAGTTGAAGAAGTTATAGGTTCTTGCTTTAGTGTAATGGTAGTAGGCTCTTCTTACCCTATTCTCCTTCCCAGAGAAAATGGAATTACATGAGTTTTAGCCTCAGTCTCTATAATATAATCTTTTATCTATTGAGAAATTGATCCAAGGCCTTGAAACCCACCTATGTATTTTATAGGTATCAGTGGTGTGTGTAACTCATCACACATATTTTCTACACAAATTGGTAGCAACTCTTCTTGAGGGAGTGTCAGACTTAAGAAATATGGTAATCCTTTTCATCACGCAAATAAATATGAAACTTTATCATTCTACCATTGTTTAAAATTAGTAAGATAAAAAAAATTGTCATCTTCTGTAGCATTGAGCTAAATTGAATATGGAATTTCTGGTTGAGATCGTCCCATCTAATAATTGATTGAGATTGTGAACTTATATAGTAGACAAAAGCTGGTCCATGTAATAAATGAAAAAAACACCTAAGATTTTTTACTTATTGATGTTGTGGAGTTCCCATCATGGGATCACAATGAGAAAAGAAATGTGATAAGTTTTATTTCATATTCCCAGAACTATTAATGATTAAAAACGTTTTATTCACAAAACTTGGTAAGGAAGGAATCAAGTCCATCAATTCCAGTTAAGATTTATTTTTAGGCAGAACAGGCACACGACTTTCCCCCATAGCCTTCAATATATTAGGTAAAGCCTCAATAGTGTTCATATGAATTTGGGGAATATTTAGATGAGATGGAACCTGTGTAGGTACAACAACGGGAGTATGATCTAGAGAAACAACCGGAAAAACACTAGTGGTGGTGCTGGTATTTTCTTTTGATAACCCAAAAGAATAGGCTTATCAGTATGTCTTTGATCTTTCCTTTGTTGTGTACCCAATTGAGGTAATTCATTATATGTATCTTTAGTTACTAAAAATCCTCTTTGTTTAGGAGCTCCTATAGGATGTGCAAGTTAAGGATCTTCTTGGGGAGTACATCTAGTATAAATGCTGCTTCAATGTATCTCTATATTGATTCTTCTCAACTCCTTCATCTCCTCTTATTATTGTGAAAATATATCTTCAAGTGAAAGAGACTGACCATCTCTGGTGGAAAATTGATATTAAAACTGACCTTTTCCTTTCTCCTTGTTAGATGCTTTTTAGAGGGGTGGGAGTGGGTTATTTGAAGGCATTCCTAAATTTTCGGTAAGCCCCTGATTTTGGGTTTCTACACCTTCTTTATTTTCCTTTGTCTGTACCGTATTATGGATAAGAACATCATCTCCTGATTCCCCTAAACATGACTCATTTTTGAGAGTGTCTTCTATAATGGTGTTAAATACATTTACTGACTCATAATGCATTAATGGCATTCTATTAGTATATTTGTAACATCATCTCCCTCAATAACGTCCATGAGACTCTTCTCTCTAATATGATGGATTCTAAGAAGCTTTTTGACAATCAAAACCCCAAAGGGAATACTTGGATAGTTCAGTTGTGTAACACCTCGACCCCAGTTACCCAGAGTAGGTGCATTATTACATAAAATTGGAACGATCATAATGAAATTATGTCCCGAAATACCGATCAGTTTAGCATTATTGGAAACAATATTAATACATAAGTTCATATTTACAACTTGAAATAAAATACAACACTAATTTATTCCATTATAAACATCCAAGCCACATAGATTATGCAGGAAAATCACTCATAACTAAATTTGTCATATCTTGGGAAAATGAAACATAAGAAAAGGGTGAGCTCAAATTCTCAGTAAGGGTAACAATACAGCAGAAGATAACATAAATATTAAGCATGGTGAATAATAGAAAACACATTCCTTTACCAATAATAAAAATGAACACTTTTATTGTATAAATATGAGCTGAGTAAATAATACCATAATAAAACATAATCATTGGTATTCTACTAGTTGAATTACCACATGAACAATCAATATTATTTCCATAATTGGGGAATGTATAATGTCGGACATTCTGAAACATTTTGTCAAGGCCTCGAACAAGGCGTTTTGAATTGATTAAGGCCTCGGCCAAAACCATATATCAAATTTGGAAAGGCCTCGACCAATTTCGTATCTAGTTTTCTCATGAGACCTATCGATGCATCGAGGATCCATAGTGGGCTCCACCCGTCACATACTAAGTCTAATAAATTCCTCATATGAAAAGGTTGAAATATAACATAAACATTTGTATTAATAATAGCAAATGAAATGTCAATAATTTAACCATAATCCATGATTGATATTAAAATATCACATCCACAGTAAAAAATATCACAAAAACTTCAATAAAATATGGAATATTTGTATCATAATGAATCGAATTCAAACAAGTATAAAATCTATCAAAGGATGTTGACAAAGATGAAATCAAAACTATTTGAGAGAAATATATCTTTCTTTTTTTGAAATCATTTAAAGGTATATATTATAAAAGAAAAAATTTATTTTTAAAATATTATTATATTATTATAATGGAAGCATTGATGATTCTATAACAGCTTAGAATAGCTCTACCCACCGTATAAGTTAAAAAAGACAATCTTACCTTAATTTTTTCGAAAAGGTCGTAAAGTACCTTGTTTGGAAAACGACTGAAATATTTCTTTCAAAACATATATGTTAAAATAAGGGTATAATTGACTTTAACCAATTATCAAGTAAAAATTAAGAAGGTTTTGAAATACATTTTTATGAAATATGGAGTTTTATGATAAAGAGGTCCGAGTAGATACATACGTAAAAGAAACCTCGGATAATAAAAATATTGTAGAACTAACCCTTATCTTGTACATTTCCTTGGTAGAGGGTAAGTTAACTTCCTTTATAATGGTGAAATAATTGTTATTAAATTATACAAGAACCATATAAATTAATATGATATCATATTTGAACTTCTAATTCTACTTTGATAAAAATATTTTAGTATTATCGTTGTTTCGGGTGTTAAGTGATTTGTTTTCCTTTATATGAATTGTTACGTAAGTAATGTTTTTTTTGGATAGGATGTATCTTATTCCTATTAATAATGATATTATGTCTTTAAACATTATTTTTAATCATCAAATGATAATTAGTCTTGATTGGATATGATGGAGAATGAATCTGATCGCGTTCGTGGAGACGGTAATCCGTACGTACGTACGAGCAACAATATCATTATTTTGATATTAAAATCATATATAATTCGATGGAATATCATATTTACAGAATAATTATCATTTTATATTTATTATTTTCATCATTTATACTCATTATTATACCCATCCAAATGATGAAGTGTGTGAATAACAATCTAAACAACGACGTGGAGACAGTTATCTGTACGTACGCACGTATGGCGACTTTTCCATTTATAGGTTAGATAGAATAATGAATATGGTTGTACCATTTTTATAATGACACAAAATTTTATAGAATATACTGTAATTATTATTTTAGAATGGAATAAACAAGGAAAGAGGAATTGGACGAAGAAATGAACTTGAAAGAGGTGATGAAATATTTACCTCTTCTTCGGGTTCTTCATTTTGATTTGGTCAAAAGGGATCCTTAGGTAGAATTTCTGACTAAATTATGGCCTCTAAGATGAATTTGGGATAGTTGGGAGGATATTTGGGTAGGTTTTGTCCAGCCAAATGTCTTTAATGGTGTGAATATGAGAGAAGGGGAAGTGCCCTTTTATAAGAGGGGTGAGGGGACCTTTTGAAAATATTGAAATATTATTTTATAATAAAATAATTTTTAGTTTCTAATGGATACAAAATGATTTATTTCAAAGATAAGGCAGGGATGGGTCAAGAACCACTCAAAAAATTGGTTTTAGATAGATTTTGGTCACTATATTAACATTATCCTTTAGATTTAACTCTTAGTAAAATAGTTTGACATTTACCATGTCCCTTTGTATTTTTATATTATATGGTTAATAAACATACAATAAACATCCAATAAAACCCCTTGTGGTCCATTATTAATATATATAACCGTATCTTAGTCATTCGTAAGAGAAAAAGATTTTTAGGAATATTATATCAATTAATAATATAATATTTGTTTTAAGAACTCTTTTATGTCAATTTTGACACTATTTGGTATTTTGTTTTTTCTAAATTCATAGCAGAAATATTACTTCGAAGTAAATTCATTTAATCAACCCTAACATGTTATATTAACATAAAAATAAGTACAATTGATAAAAAGTATCAAATTTCATTTTTTTGGTATTTATAATATCAATTAATTTAATATTATATTAATAAGGTAATTACAACATCATCATGGTGTCATAAATAAATTTAATTATTCAATGTCTAAAAATTATAAATAAAATACCACTATGTTGGAAAGATTTTTTATCTTTCAAATAAATATTTATAGTTGACATTATGTTATGTATAACCCTATATTAATAATGGTTTTTTTGTTAAACATTGATTCTAACTCTTCAAACTCATATTTAAATAAAATAATAATAAATGTCATAATCTAACCCAAGATGACAAAAGAGGTTCATATTTTATTCGTAATGTTGTTTTTGGTCAAATTATAATTTTCCAATAGATTTATGAAACATTTTAGGGAAATAATAATATCATTTTTACCCTTATTTACCCTATTTACTTTTAACCGTGGTAAATAAAAGTAAAAAAGATACTATTAACCAAAAAATATATTCATATTTTTGAACCACATTTTACTTACTAATATCAACTCTGTCTCTTGGATTTTTGAAATTCAACTCACATAAGTGGTAAAATTACGTTTTATACAAATTTCGAAATGCTCCTAGGAGGTGGGTAAAAGACGGTTAAAATTTTGATAAAATTTTAAATAACTAAACTCATTATAAAATGACTCCAACGAATTAAATTGATCGTATATAGTTATTATGTATCTATTTTTACCTAAAATAAATTTAAATAATATAAATAATTAATCAAATAAAAATTCAGTTGTAAACAATAACTCGGTTTTTTTCACTATTCATCAAAAATTGAATGTTTTCCAAAAAATACCCAAAATTCACCCTAAGCTAATTTCGGCATTCCAAATCCAAAAATGAAGTCCATTTTGAATGGAAAAATTTATAGGATTTCAAAAAGTGGGTATTACTATTCATAATGGATAGTTTTATTGGTCGTTGTGGGTTAGAATATTGAAGTTGTGTACAATGCAAGTTATTGCATTAATCAAAGGGAAACGTATTGTAGAATCTTGGGGTGTTACATTATCTCCTCTTTCAAATAATTTCCTCATCTAAATTTCTATAATATTACAGCATAAAAAGATTCGGGGGGTTCTTCATCATAAGTTCCTCAGGTTCCCACATTTCCTCTTCCATTTTATGGTTTCTCCATAAAAATTTTACCAGACGAGTTGTCCAGTTTCTCAATACGTGTTCTCTTGTGTCAATAATCTTGACAGGTTCTTCACAATAAGAAAAATCAGGTTCCAACTATAATTATTCATAGGTGAGTACATGTGTTTAGTCAGGCATGTATTTTCTCAACAGTGATATGTGGAACACATCATGAACATTGGAGAGACATGGAGGCATTTCCAAATGGTAATCTACAGCCCCAATTTGTTCTAGAATTTCAAAAGGTCCGATGTTCATGGGACTCAATTTGACCTTTTTACCAAATCATATAATTCCATTCCATGGATATAAATTCAAGAAAACATGATCTCCTACCTGAAATTCTAAATCCTTACTTCGGTTATCATTATAGCTCTTCTGCCTAATTTGATCTGCTTTGATGTGGGTTTGGATTACCTTCACCTTTTCCATCATTTTCTCAACAAGTTCTGGGCCTATGAGTTTTCTTTCACCAACATCATCCCAACAGGTTGGTGTGCGACATCCCTTTCTATATAACGCTTCATATGGTGCCATCTGAATATTTTAATAGAAGCTATTGTTGTGGGAAAATTCTACAAGAGGTAAATATTTATCCCACATACCTTGAAATTAAAGTGAGTGTGATCTCAACATGTCTTCTATGGTTTTAATAGTCCATTCTTATTGTCCATTAGTTTTTGGGTGGTTGGCAGTGCTCAAAAAAAGTTCAGTATCCAGGGCTTTCTGAATATTCTTCAAGAATATTGATGTAAAATGGGGATCACGATCAGAAACAATTGATAGGGGTACTCCATGAATTCTTACAACTTCATTAATATATATTCATTCTGATCATTCAAATGGTAAATATTCTATTATAGCAAGAAATTTTTTTGACTTTGCAAGACAATCAACAATGACCCATATTTCATCATTCATTTTAGGAGTCTTTGATAGCCCCATGAGAAGGTCCATCTTAATATTATCCCATTTTCCCTCAGGTATGGGAAGACGTTGCTTGACTCCTCCAGGTTATTGCCTTCCATCTTTCACTTGTTGAGAAAATATACATCTTGACACAAAATTAGAAATCTTCCTCTTCATGTTGTCCCACCAAAAATGTTCCTTCAAACCTCTATACATCTTGGTTCTCCCAAGGTGTATAGAGAAATTGGGGCTATGAGTATCATCTAAAAATTCCATTTTCACATCAAGTATATTAGGAACACAAAGTCTATTCCCAAATTTCAAAATCCCATCCTCATATGAATTCGATAAATCTCCCATGGTACACAGATTTAATCTTCTTTTTAAATTCCTCATCATCAGTCTGAGAACTTTTTATCTTTTCTAGTAAAGATGGGTTGGCATCCATTTGAAAAAATATTTATGTTTCACCTTACATGGTTATTCCCATATCCTTTCATACTAGAACCATAAAAATAGGATCCCTATCAACTCTCATCTTCTTCATAACTCCATGATCCTTTCTGCTCAAAGCATCTTCCACCTTATTTTAATTCTAAGGGTGGTAGTGTATTGTGAAATAATAATACTTGAGTAGTTCAAGTCATCTCATTTTCCTCGTGTTGAGTTCCTTTTGAGAGAAAATATACTTCAGACTCTTGAGATCAGTAAAAATATCACAGTTTTAACCATAGAGATAGTGTCTCCAAATCTTAAAAGAAAAGATTTCAACTGCTAATTCAAGATCATGAGTAGTATAGTTTTTATCATAAATTTTCAGTTGTCCTGATTGTCACGAACTGGACCGGGTTGTCATCCGACCAGGCGCCCAACCCTGTCCGTGGTAAGGCTCGAGAGGTGTACCTGATCCTCCCGGGATGGCGAAAAGCGCCAGGGAATCAACAGGGAAAGTGGGAACGATTTATACGAATGAAAATAAATAAAGCAGCGCAAAAAAAGTTAAAACAACATACTTACCTGACCACAACCAAAAACTCCTTGTAACCTTGAGAGTCACTCTCCAAAACACAACTAAGTCTTTCCCAAGGTGAAAAAGCTCGTGCCAACCTGCAGAAGAAACTAAAAACAAGAAAACACTATAGGCATGAGTATTAAAACTCAGTAGGTAGGCCCGACTAATTCTATTCCCAACACACAAGATATTAAATAAATAATTCACTAATTTCAAGTTTGAACTAAAATTTATAAAATAAGTTTTTCTAAGTATTTTTCACAAAAGAAAAGTACAATCCATTGGCTTTAACTATTTTAAAATCTAGATGCATTTCATTATTTTCAATGGATTTTTAGAAAGGGAATGTGATGTTTATATTTTTTTTCAAATTTTTACAAATAGGATTAAACATTTTCATCTGAAAACCATTTTTAGAAACCAAATTGAAATCCATCTATAACTTTCCAAGGAGAACAAGACACCTGAAATGCACAAAAGAAATCACACAGGAAGGGTAATGTGGGTATACATATAAGCATCATAATCACTACTACAAGAAACAGAATCCGAATAGGCAGGGGTGTAACCTAGGATCTCGTGAACAATCTAGAACGTACCATACATGTGACTCATCCTGAAGGCATGCCCTAACTCGGTGACGTCATAATTCCCATACTACTTCCCGGTATAGCCCTGCATGGCCTAACCGAGGGGCCAAATCCCCATAACAGCAATAACATAGTATTCCCCTACTATGGGGCCACTAGCTAGTGCATAATCTAATCTAGTGAAGAATCATTCACAAATATTCACTTATTATGCCAGGTTCCCATGTCAACCTGTGTAATAAAAGAAAGGGGGTGAGTCAACAAATTCAATCAATCAGTACAAATATCACACACAAACATGCAGTCAACATACATCAAATATCACATCTGAGTCACCCCAAATAATGTTTTCCAAAATAATTTATTTTATTAAAATTACAAATGTGTCTTCACCAATTTGAAGGAAAATCCTCATTTCTCATGTGAACCAAAACATTTTTTTTCACTTCAAAATTTATCATTTACCAATAAACCAAAACTACATTTAAAATTTCATGAATTTTGTTTAAGGTAAAAAAGGGCATTCATTCACTACTGGGATTCCTCTCATCAAGAAAACATTTCAAGTGTCGTATATAAAATTAATGGCTCTTTTTACATCGAGTGATCATTTTAAAATTTATCATTTAATACTATTTATTATTTATTAAAATTTATAAAATATCAATCAATTAATAAATTATGAATTTAAAGGAAAGTGCAGTGGGGGACCTACCTCGACTCGCCGCTCGATCGTGACAACATGACTCACTTCGCACTTGTGCATAAGCACGCGCAAACCGATAACCGCAGTGTCATTGACTTTTGATAACGACACGTTGCAACAACCACAAGACTTTAAATGCCAAAAAACATTACCCAATTCAATTAAAAAATTAATTTTCATCCTCAATAATTATTTCTTAAAACATTTTAAACTTTTTATAACTAAAAGTTTAAAGGCTCCCTGGATAAACAAAACACCAGAAAATTTATTAAATAGTTTTCAAAATATTACGCATGACTTTAAATGCCAAAAACTCCACTCAAAACATCCTTTTAAAACCAAACGCACCATGGAGAAAAACCAAACCACCTTCTAGACATGTTTCGCACCATTAATATAATTTAATAAACCAATTAAAAATTTTATAAAACAATTCCTGAGAGGTATCACAAGACTTTTCACAATACCAGAATACAATACACCGCACATCAACACCAAAATAAAACACAAACCCAACCACAACACAGTACACAACAACAACAACAAACAAAAACACAATACACAACTACTGCACAGCTAATTAAGCACACAAAAATTTCATTTTGAAATAATACACCCACCAAAACAGATTTTAAACAAGATTTTCAGTGCAAAAACAAATTAATCAATATGCTAAATTAATTAAATAAACAAACTAATAGGTAAGATAACATTTATATGCAGAACCACCTACCTCGGTGTAGGCAAATCTCAAAATTTTGGCGTAAAACCTCTGTTGCACGTTAGTGGAACCTCAAATAACACAACTAAACCCTAAAATCAAATAATCAAATCAATTACACCATAAAAAAATCAAACACAACACCAAACCCTGACCCGAAAATCCCCAAGTCAAGAAACAAACCAACGAAGGGAAAACGCACATGCGACGAAGGTGCGGATGGAAAACCGAGTGAGGGGAAGGGAGGTCGAAGGTGCTTCATGCTCTAAAAAATGACCAGAAGGGAGGGGTGGTGCGGATCTGGCCATGTGAGGCAGCGGGGGTGACGCGGGGGAGGCCGAGGTGAGGCGGGCAGCGTGGCCGGTCGGAGAGGGAGGAGGAGGGCAGGGTGGTGCCGGTCTAGGAGAGAGAGCAGGAGGACAGGGAGGTGAGTGGTCTGGCGAGGAGCAGTGGCTAGGTTTAGGGGAGGAGAGGCCCGCATGAGATAAGGGGAGTGAATGAGAGGGATAGAAAAAAACAAGAGAAAAGAAAAAGAGAAGGAAAAAATAAAAGAAAAACAAAACAAAAAGAAAAATAAAATTAAGGATAAATTAATATTCTATTAAATTTTAATTTTAATATTAATAAAAAAAGAAAATAATAAAATCAAAAAATATAATAAAATTATATATTGAGGACAGACACCGTGCACGATCGCGCACACGGTCGCACGCCCGGTGGTGCGCATGGTCACATGCATGGTCGCACGCACGGTTCCCTTATGGTCGTCGCGCATGGTCGCGTGCCCGCAAAAGAACTCAATAAAAGAAAAAAAATAATAATCTATTTAAAAAAATCGTCGGTCGGGGTGTGACAATTCACCCCACCATGATAATTTTTACCCCCAGAAAGGCCCAAAAGACCTGACCACGCTATGTTTCCATGAAAGACCACAAACATACCTATAACAAAACTCAATAACGTGAAGATTTGTCATTCAAAACACCCATGACCTGAAACTCCCAAGATTCCAAAAACATACATACCAAGAAACATAACCAACAGAAAGGAATACATCTCCAAACACCACCACAACATTTATCACCCTGATCCCTAACTTGTGGATCACCAGGGCCGCTCGAGATCTCTAAGATCACTCGTCAAGAGACCCACTACCCAAGCTAACCAATTTTCTTCATTGAGGTCGGGCGGAGTAGGAGTAAGGGGTTGCTCCTCCAAGTGCACATTGAAAGAATTTTAATATCCCGTTTTTTTCTATAAAAGACTCTGGGATATTCTTGATGTTATTCCAGAGCAGCGCCTTCAGACAGTGTCCGATTCTGAGCCTCGGTCTGGCCAGAATTAAATTTTTAGTGCGTTCGCACTAAGCACACAAAATAAATGGGATAACTCCTAAACAGTGCTTCAGATCAGAAATCTGAGTGTACTGATGGGTCCGAAATGTGGTTTTTACCCTAGGAACAACATAAAACATGTCGGCGTGGGGCATTTGGACCCCTCGCTCGCTATCAGAACGTGAAATGGATAAATTAAATAATTAATTTATTAGTTTAATGGTTAAACTCAGGTGTCTATCAAACGATTTCTTGGATGGGAAAACCGAAGGCACCGTTGAGTACGGAGCATTCTGTTTACCCTATGAGGGGTGTAATTTTTGCGGGGTGTAGGCCTTCTATGAAAAATGTCTCCAGGGGCGTTATCATAATTTAGCGGCCTCAGACGATAATTTTTATAACTTTTGAACGAGGCCTCAGATTAGAATTCTGAGACCTCCGTTTTCTTGGGAGGAGGTTATTACCCTAGGGGAGGCATAACCTCAGCCCTATCAAGATTTTCGGATGCAGGTTAAATTGGGGGTTTAAATTAATTAATTTTTTAATTAATTTTTCTTTATTTAAACATAACTTACCCCCTCTCCATTGTTTGCAACTCCTAGCAGAAGTAGCTCTCAAACAAGGAGCTCTCAAACTCAATCCCAAGATCCACTCTTCCTCTAAGGCGATTGCGGATCCGGTGAAGGCGGAACGCTCACGATGCTTCGGGCTACGTCCTAAGATGTAGGAGTTATTCGTTTCAAGTTTTAATTCCAAACTTATCATTTGAACATGAATTAAGGTGTTGAATTTCTGTTTAATTTTTGAGAAAAGACCATTATTGCATAGTATCTATTCTAAGATTCCCAGCACATGTTTTGGATTTGCATTCCGAGTCCCAAGCCATCTGCACCAGTCCAGCAATGATTCGTGGTTTTTTTGGTGTATTCTGGCGGGTCTCCAGCGGTCCAGGGTGGTCGACGACGGCGCGCGGTGGATCCAGGTGGCGGCGTGTGGTAGCTCCAGGCAGTGGGGCTTTTGGGCATCTCGGTGGTCGGCAGTAGGGCGGTCATCCGGGAGCGGGCGAACGACGTCGGCGCGATCGGGGAGGCCGGGCGAGCGGCGTCGGGGCTTAGGTGGACCGGGGTCGCGGAAGTGACTCCGCACAGGAGACTGAGACCCCCGCTCAGCGGGAATCTGCGTGGACCAAGAGATTGGCCACGCAGGCCAGTCGGTACGTGGACCGTGGGTCCACAGCCGGGCTGCACGGCTGAGCCACGAGCCGGCCTAGGCCGGTCCAGCCCAACGGGGATTCATCCCCTCGACTTCGGACGCCCGTAAACTTCACTAAGGGTGTCCGTTTTGTATGCCCTCTATGGAATTGTGATCCTTAAATAGAGAAGAACTTTTTGAGATGATTTCAATGGTTTTAACACCCGATAAGGGGGCCTCGGTGGAGCGACGCGTACGATAAGTGGCTTAGTGCTTTTCCTCAGATTCTGGTTTTGAGCGACGCAGACACATCCGATGTCTGTTTTGAGCGTCGTAAGCGGCGTTGTGACCCTGGCTTCAAGACGAATATTTCCAAGGGGTTTTCGGGCATTGAAACTAGAGTTGAGCCATGGGCCCCATGGCCCTTCTTTTATGCTAGGAGTAGTGTTTTGTAACTTTTTCATCGGACGTCTGTTTGGGGCGTGCAATCAGTCGATTTTGAGTGTTTTCCCAAGGGTATTGTAATGGCGCAATCTGCCCACTCTAATTCTTCATGATGGTGTGGGTCCCATGAGGGTCGTTTTGGGAGTTGGCGGTGATTTCCATATTTACCATCGGGTGTCCGTTGCGGTCAAATGAATAGTCAATGTTGTGTACTTTTTCGAGAGGATCGCAATAGTGCGATCCTTTCGTTGTGCTTCGGGACCGAGATGCGGGTCCCACAAAGCACCGCTCATGTGCGGTACGGTGAAACACATATTTTTCTCTGGATATCCATTGAAACCATGTGAGCATTCAAATTGACGTGCCATTACGAGGAGATCGTAGGGGTGCGATGTGCACGACTGTTTTTGGGGCTCAGGCTTAGGACCACGGGACGTTGTTCAGGCATAAAGCGCTGTTGGCGACATTTCTATCGGATATCCATTGGAGGGGAGTAAATAGTCCATATCGCATGTTTTTTCGTGAGGATTAAAAAGGTGAAATCTATTTGGATGTGCGGAGCCTCTTACGTGATCTTATTAAATGTGTAAATATGAAAGGTGTACCGTTGGTGGTTCTTCCTACGGTGTTTGTAGAGAACCCTTGGCATGTGATCGCATTCAATCCTGGGAGAGTGAAGTGAATGCTTAAGAAGATTTTATTGGCCATGTTAGGGCCATGAAGGAAGCAGGTTGGCGAAATTACATTTATGCCCTTATTTGTTGACATTGGGTGTCGTGTGCACGATAGCCCTTGGGCTGGAAATGTTGTATACTCTAGGAGTATACGAGAATGCTTGGAAGTACATGTTGTAGTTTCTACCTGAGAAAGTTTGTGCTATTGGTTTGGAGATGAGTTTGGGACACATGTCTTGTGGGTCCCATGTGTGTGTCGTGTACTTTTTTACGTACCTTTGACCTCTTGTGACATAGAGGGTCCTCCTATTCTAGATGGTTTCGACTAGCAAGGTTGAGTGGGTTTCCCCCTGGTCCTATTCACGGTAGTTTAGACCAGCAGGGTTGAGTGGTTTCCCCTAGTTCTATTCTCGGTGGTTTGATTGGTGGGGTTGTTTGGGTTCCCCATCCTCCTTTAGCCGCGTGGGCTTTCAATATCACGTCCCTTCGTGTCCCCTTGCAGAATTTTGAGGATCCAGTGTGACCAATACATCACATGGGCACCGATCCTCTAACCAGGGGGTTGTTTCTAGTAGGGATGGCTAGAGCAGTTTTGGGTTTACCCTCCTGTGGGGCTGGGAAGTGGGTTGCTCACCAACTTCATCGGGTTTACCCTCCAGTAGAGATTGGGCAATGGGGTGCTCACCGACTTCTTCAGGTTCACCCTCCAATAGAGACTAAGTAGTGGTTTTCTCACTGACGTTTCGAGTTTACCCTCCAGCAGAGACTGGGAAGTGGTTTTCTCACTGAATTCTTCGGGTTTACCCTCCATCAGAGACTAGGAAGTGGGTTTCTCAATGAATTCTTCGGGTTTACCCTCCAGTAGAGACTAGGCAGTGGGTTTATCATTGACTTCTTGGGATTTAACCTCCAGCAGAGACTAGGCAGTGGGTTACCTGATGACATCTTAGGGTTCACCCTCCAGTAGAGACTGGGTAGTGGTTAACCCGACGACCTCTTAGGGTTTACCCTCCTGCAGAGACTGGGCAGTGGGTTACCCGACGACTTCTCTAAGACCGAGTCCTTTCTACTAGGATAGCCTGTGGATTTTTTCTGTGACTACCGGAGCGGGATCCTAGGTTGTACGGGTTAGTGATGTGACAACTTTGACTTTTATCAGACCTCTCGACTGTGTGACAGTGATGAGGTGTGGTTTAACTTTCCCTAGAACTCTCAGGTACGAGAGGCGCTATCCCCACCAAGACGCGTCCTTGAGACGTGATCTAAAACCATGTGGGCAAGTCAGTGCCACCCAAAGAGGAGAGTGTCAAGGTGCAGTGATTTGATCCCATTGACTTTCTGTTCGGGGCAGACAGGTAGGATGCAGGGCATCGATGGTGTTTACTTCTAGGACTGTTGGAGACTCACTTTCTTGGGCTGAGCTATGAGATGGATATCCCCTTACGATCTTGTTCGGGTTTCTATTTTGAGTATATGGATAAGTGTATACCTTGTTCCAGTATCCACTTCTTGGGTTTTGGTTACTCTCCTTCCAGGAAAGGTGAAGACATGCGGGGTATGCCATGTGCTTTCCGTGTCTAAATTATCATGGTTGGATGAGTCTACTCTCCTCCTATAGGTATCGAAGACTCGATAAGAAGTTCATCTTCTCACCGCTTATAGATCATTGTGTTTGGACGAGCCTTCTTTCTTCCTCTTGTTGGGTTGAGTTGTACTCTTTACTACACTCTCGTTTGTACTCCTTTACTATTCCCCATTTGATCTACTGCTCACCTCTTCAGTACATCCTTTGTTGCTCCCTCGAGCCTTCAGGGAAAACTACATAGTATTTTTATACTCACCCCTTCTTGGGATTTTCCCGCACTGGGTGTGCCCTTATAGACGATGGACAGGTTGGTCGAGACTTCACCGGAGCTCAGGAGTTCAGGATCTTGAACCGCATGTTATAGTCATAGTCAGGTTCTAGGTGTGGGACTCTCCCAGCTGTTTTACTTTTGTTTACCTATATCCAGGTTATGTCACTTTTATGGTCAGACACGTGTTTTTTTCCATTTTCTATTTAGTTTACCTTCATCACTTGACTTGTACTATTTAGAGGTCGATGCACTTTGAGGTTTATTTATAGCAGTTGGCACTTTACATTCCTTTTACTCTACACTTCTGCATTGAGTGGGGTGCCTGTGTGTGTACAGGTACTTAGGCAAAAGCCTCCCTGAGTTTTTTACCCTTCGGCGCTTGCCGCCAGCCCCTGGCATATAGAGGTGGGCTTGGGTTAGTTGCGGCTCGAGCCCGGGTAGGGTCGGTTCGTGACAACACAGTCTCCCACAGGTTCTTCATATGGTGTTCTCCCCGCCATATTAAGTATTTCGTCTACCATTGGTTCTTCAATTTATGATGATTCAAAAACTTGGACAAAGCCTCTAACACTGGCTTGACCCTCTAAGATCCCTATGTTTAACCGACCAACATAAGAGGAGACTTCGGCGAGACCCGCAATGGGTCTCCCCACCATTATAGAATATATATAACACCACGGGATCCATGTGGGCATTCCCAATTTACTTTGAGAAATACTGAATGAACCCTTCATCACGAACCTGCTAACACAAGCTGACCCACACATACGATTCCCACAATGGCCAAAACTCCACCACATTGGAGGGTTTTGACAATGGAACCCCTAACCAAGATATGAACTAGACAGACATGCGTCAATTCCACAAGACATGAGAATATTCAAAACGAGTACAATTTTGATCCATAACCGACCACCAGAAGGGTCAACAAGCGCACTCGTTGCATGAGGGATTCCTCGAACTTCATTAAAGCCTAAGAGGAACTTCCATAAGTCAAGACCACCATAAGGATATGAGGTCGTTATGCCCCTCAAAACAAAAAAATAAAACCTTCAGAGACGACACTGTAGTACGGAAAATTAATCTGTCCCCATCCCAACACTGTGGACTTAAGTTAGACCAAGCTCATCCCATGTATGATAACTTTTTACTGCGCGCAAGCTTCACCCCAATACCTATGGCTAGGGCCCTGATGTCCGAAGCATCTACCGCCTCGTAGTAATAAGTTGAACACCTCTAAATGGAACTTCCTCCACTGGAAAAGCAGCCTGCATACTTCCCCTAGGGTCCTGCGCGAACACTTTATCAACGTACCAACTGAGAATTTCAACAAATGGATTAGAGTGTCTGACAGACCACACTAGAGATAGGAATTTGAACATTATATCCGACATGCAACACAAACTGATGGAAGGAGTTCTCCAAGAACAGGCCACTTCGGTTTACACTCCTTATCGGATGAGGAAACTTCACTTCCTTAGGTACAACCGTTGGATGAGGTTAGTCTTAAAAATCTTTCACGACGTCCTTATTCGCAACAAAAACAAAACGATCGTCGTTCACTGGTTTAGTGCCGCTTCACCATGCATACTCGAGACAGCATACAGCTGCACAAATTTTGGAGTTCTTTTAAAACTGGAGACACTCCTCACATTCCCATAGTATTAAACAATATCCAATTGACCTCGACATCTAAAAACAGTCGACATAATCGAGAAGAACCCAACTCTTCCACTCCACTTGGAGTCTGGGCTGAGCCAAGAACCGAGAGACCTGTTGGAAACCCATAGGACATTTCTAGGGGCATATCCCAATCATGGAAAACAAAACAGCATTCCAAAAAACCAAACACATAACAAAGAAAACATCCATATCCCAAACACAAATCCAATAATTCCAATCTAAAACATTAATTCATTCTTAAAGAAAAACACCTGCTTGAGAAACCAAACACAGTACAACAAAACCCAACAACTCTTTTGAATTCATCGCTTTCACTCTAGAATCAAAACCATTTTCCATTTTCCAAAACCATTTAAGCACAAAAACTCATTTTAGAGGAAACCCCACTTTTTAGGAATCAAGAGGAATCCATAAAAATCAATCACTCACCACTGATATTCCTAGAATCAACATAGATTTTCCTTTTCATGCCTCCCAGGTACCCATCCACACAATCCACAAAATATAAATTAATCACTTCCACATGCACAAGCGAGCACCCATAAAATTACCATTGGAAAGGAAACATGGATATTTTTCTTTCAAAACAATACATTACCAATTTTTCCAAAATACCTTTTTCCAACTACATCAACAAAACAAGACAAATTTACAAAATGATTTCTTTTTATAAAACCACCCACACCAATTTCAAACAAACCAAGACATCATTTTAGAAATTCAACTTCGACAAATCAATATCAAATTCCAAAAAAAGGTCTCAGTGAAACGCACCCCAAATATCATGTTAACCACACACCAAAACAAAATAAGAGCAACACCAAAGTCTGCTTCCCTTTTTAAAGGAAAACAATATCGCGCCAATCCCAAAATTGAAGCAAGATATCACAAACATTAAAGCACCTAGGCAGAGGACTAGTGGTCATGTCTAACCTAGCTACATGGTTTAGCCGACCATGCCCTAAGCATGAATCAACCACTAGGAGTGTCGAACCACACTCTCCAGCATCACATGGGTCGCTACTCCATGTGAGACCGTGCGTAGTACTGGTTTACTCCCATTATCATCCCCTATCCACAAAGACCAAGGTGAAAACTTAAATCCTGGACTACCCCTAGTTACTCGTGGATTGAAACGAGTATGAGTTCGCGACGCTCTTCTCGCACCTATCCCTTGAGTACAGACAGTATTATCTCCAATCTACCTGAAATCCCAAATAACAAGAGTAAAACCTGATCTGATAACATTTCTTCACGAACCAGGCTGGGTAGTCATCTGACTCGGCACCCAACCCAGTCCGCAGCAAGCCCCGAGAGGCGTTCCCGATCCTCTCGGGCTAGCGACAAGTTCCAGGGCATCAACAGGGCAAGTGGGAATGATTTATCCAAATGAAAATAAATAAACCAGTGCAAAAAAATGTAGAACAACATACTAACATGATCACAACCAAAAACTCCTTGTGACATCGAGAGTCACTCTCCAAACCACGACCAAGTCTTGCCCATAGTGAACAAACTCGTGCCAACCTGCATTATAAACTATGAAAATAAAACACTATAGGCATGAGTATTAAAACTCAGTAGGTAGGCCCGACTAATTCTATTCCCAACACAAAAGATATTAAAAAAATAATTCACTAATTTCAAGTTTGAACTACAATTTATAAAAGTATGTTTTTCTAAGTATTTTTCACAAAATCAAACTACAAACCATTACCCTAAACCATTTTCAAATTTAGATGAATTTAATTAGTGTCAATGGATTTTTAGAACGGGAAAGTGATGTTTATATATTTTTTTTAAATGTTTTCAAATAGGATTAAACATTTCCATTTGAGAACCATTTTTAGAAACCCAATTGAAATCCTTCTACCACTTTCCATGGAGAAAAATACACCATAAATTCACAAAAGAAATCACACGGGAAGGGAAATGTGGGTATACATATAAGCATCATAATCACTACTTCAAGTTACAAAAGATGAATAGAAATGGGTCAAACCTAGGAGCCCGTGAACAATATAGAACATTCCATACATGTGACTTATCCTGAAGGCATGCCTTAACTCAATGACGTCATAAATCCCATACTACTACCCGGTATAGCCCTATATGGTCTAACCAAGGGTCCCAATCCCCATAGCACCAATAACACAGTATTCCCCTACTATGGGGCCACTAGCTAGTGCATAATCTAAACTAGTGCAGCATCGTTCACAAAAATTCACTTACTATGATAGGTTCCCATGTCAACGTGTGTAAAAAAAGAAAGGGGGTGATTTAAAAAAGTCAATCAATCAGTACAAACATCACACACAAATAATGCAGTAAACGTACATAAAATATCACATCTGAGTCACCCCAAATAGAGTTTTCCAAAATAATTTATTTTATTAAAGTGCCAAATGTGTCTTCACCAATTACAAGGAAAATCCTCATTTATCAAGTCCACCAAAACTCTTGTTTGTGCTTCAAAATAAATCATTTACCAATAAACCAAGACTACATTTCAAATTTCATGAATTATGTTTAAGGGCCAAACGAGGATTCTTTCACTACTGGGTGTCCGCTTATCATGAAAACATTTCACGTGTCATGAATAAAATAAATGCCTCTTGTTACATCGAGTGATCATTTTAAAATTTATCATTTATTTCTATTTATTATTTATTAAAATTTATAAAATATCAGGCAATTAATAAATTCTGAATTAAAAGGAAAGTGCAGTGGGGACCTACCTCGACTCACCGCTTGATCATGAAGACATGACTCGCTTCGCACTTGTGCATAAGAACACGAAAACTGATAACCGCAGTGTCGTGGACATTCGTCGATGACACGCTGCAAAAACTGCAAGACTTCAAATGCCAAAAAACTGTTACCCAATTTGATTAAAAAAATAATTTTGACCCTCAATATTTATTTTATAAAACATTTTAATAAAATTATAAATAAAATTTTAAAGACCATTTCCATGGATAAACAAAAAACTAGAAAATTTAATAAACAGTTTTCAAAATATTACGCATGACTTTAAATGCCAACAAATCTACTCAAAACATCCTTTTGAAACCAAACGCACTTTGGCGCAACACCAAACCACCTTCCAGACATGTTTTTCACCATTAATATAATTTAATAAACTATTTAAAAATTTTATAAAACAATTCATGATAGGTATCACAAGAATTTTAACAATACCAGAATACAATACACTGTAGATCAACACAAAACCAAAACACCAACCCAACCAGAACAAAGTACGCAACAACAACACCAAACTAAAACAAAATACACACCAATTTCACAGCTAATTAAGCACACACAAATTCCATTTTGAAATGATACACACACCAAAAAAGATTTTAAAGAATATTTGCAGTGCACAAACAAATTAATCAATATGATAAATTAATTAAATAAACAAACTAGTTTGTAAGTTAAAATATATACGTGGAACCACCTACCTCGGTGTATCCAAAGCTCAAAATTTTGGTTCAAAACCTCTGATGCACATTAGTGGAACCTAAAAGAACACAACTAAACCCTAAAATCAAATAATCAAATCAATTACACCATAAAAAAATAAAATGCAACACCAAACCCTAACCCAAAAATACCCAAATCAAAAAACAAAAAAATGAAGGGAAATTCACCTGTGGCGAAGCAGCGGATGGAAAATCGGGTGAGGGGAAGGGAGGTCAGAGGTGCGTCATGCTGGAAAAAACGTCCAGAAAGGTGGGGCGGCGTGGGTCCAGCCATGTAAGGCACTAGGGGAGACATGGGGGATCCTGAGGTGAGGTGTGCGGCGCGGCCGTCCGGAGATGGAGGAGGAGGGCAGGGCGGCGCCGGTCCATGAGAGGGAGTAGGAGGGTAGGGCAGTGAGTGGTCTGGTGAGGATTAGTACCTACGGTTAGGGGAGGAGAGTCCCATGTGAGAGAGGGGGAGAGAATGGGATGGAGAGAAAAAAAGAGAGAAATGAAAAAGGGAGGGAAAAAAGAAATAAAAAACAAAACAAAAACAAAAATAAAATTAAGGATAAATTAATATTATCTTAAATTATAAATTTAATATTAATAATAAAACTAAAATAATAAAATCAACAAATATAATAAAATTAGTTATTGAGAACAGACACCACGCACGGTGTAACGCCCCGACACCAGCTACCCAGAGTCGGTGCTTTACTTCGTAACATTGGCATGATCACAAAAGATCAAGTCTCGAAAGACCGATTAGTTTAGTAGCCTTGGAAACACTAGATACATTCATAAGTCTTTCATTACATCAAAAAGTAAACAAACTTCAACAAAAGCCTTTTAAACATGAACTTCAACATAATATGGAAAAAGTAAAACGAGATAATGCCATTTACTTATTCACATGGATATTCTACTGGTCGAATAATCACATGCAATATCACTAACCACTTTCATAATGATGGAATGCATAATCCCAGACTATCATAACCACGTAGCCAAGGCCTCGTGCCAAGACCAAAAATAAGATTTTGTCAAGGCCTCATGCCAAGACACTAGTTTGTCTCATGAGACCTACCGATGCATCGAGGAGCTATAGCAGGCTCCACCCGTTACTTATTAAGTCCAATGCATTCCTCATATGAATAGGTTTGAACATATCATAAACCATAACGTAATCGTATCACATAAAACATGCATAAAGGAAACATAACATTTCCACATTTCAATCAAAAGATATCAATACAACACATTGATATAATAAAAATGCTTTAAAAACCATTTTCAATACCAAAATAAATGAAAGTTAAAACTTTGTATTTATTTTTCATTAAAAAAAGTGATGGCTTGTAGAGGAATCCGAAACTCAAATAATGGTCACGGTGGCGGAGAAGTCGTTGTCGCCGCATAAATACGGAAAGGAAAACATTCCCTTTTAGTCGTTTAGTAAAATTCTTCATATAAAAAAGATTCCTTTTTAATAAACGTAAAAGTCAATGGGGTTTATACACCGTATAAAAGAAAGTTGTGTATAAAACCAAATATGCCTCAATGAAAGGGGATTGAGACGAAGTCCTTAAAAAGATCATTTTTTTTAGATAAAGTACATCTATAATGTGTATTCACAATAAGTACACATAAATAATGTACAAATACAAGATAGGACATAATAATATCTTGACATAATTTGAAAGTAGGAGATTAACCCAAAGAATAGAAATTGGGTTAAGAAGTTCCCTTACCTCGTGTCTGACTTGACTCAACCGTTATTTAACCTCCTGAATAATAAACTAGAGTTAATATATACCTTATTAAGAACCATTTTCAATTTCATTATCCTTTTTATATCACTTATTACAATGATATGAACATTATGTAATTATTTAAGTTAATAACAGTCGTTTTGTCGATCTTTGGTACTTGAGTCAACAATAAACTTCTTATAATTACATGTTGTTTATGTGGTAGAATATCCATTATCTCCAGAATTATATTCATGATTTATATGTCATATATATCTTATATATCCATTATATACATTCATTTATAATATTATGTAACATTTAGAGGTAAGAAATGAAATGCACCGTTCATGGAGACGGTAAGCCGTACGTACGCATGAACGCTACTTTCATTTCAATTTCATATTTAATGGAACGAAATCATAATGATATAAATGTATAATATAATTCCAGTATAATATAGTGTATAATACCAATTACTCCATCCTTTATACATCCCACATATGGCATTAACGATTCAAATCACTTTGAGGGGGCGGTAGTGCGCACTTCCTAAAATGAAATTATCGCATTTTACCCATAATGGAAATCATAAAGTATGCCATAAATGAGAAATACAGAAGCATAAGTAAAACATAAACACATTATATATCATATATAAATATAGTTACATCTTAATGGCCACCTTTGAAGGTGTTATATGAGTGTTGAACAATCATCGTTTCGTGAGGCAGAAATTCGCCATCCACAGAAACAGTATGTTCTTTAACCATTAGATGTAGGTGTGTGTAAGTGTAGCTCGAATCCTTCTTATAAAAACATCCTAGTATATTGAGGATAATGGTGTTTCTACAAAATAAATTAATAAAAAGAGTTTATGGGGTTGAAGAAGAAAAATAAAACAAAACAACATTAGAGAAGACATTACCTCAAAATCAGGTAACTCTTTTTGATTTGAGCCAAAGGCTTCCTTAGGAAGAGTTCTTCCCAAAGTGAGGATTCTAGGAGTAATAGGGGGAAGTTTGGAGAGTATTTGGGTAGAGTTTGGCCGAGCCAAATGGCTTGAAGGTGTGAATAAGGTGGTAGAGGTGGGGGCCTTTTATAAGAGGAGAGGAGGGGCACTCTTGGAAAGTAAGGGAATTTTACATTATTATACAATTATTTTAGGATTCTAAAGGTCCCACACTTATATAATTCGTGGATAAGGTGATAAGGGTTCGAAATCTCCTCATCCAATAGGCTTTGGACAAGTGTAAGCCTTGGAGTTTTCATTATCTTCTCATTTTATTTAAATAGTTAAATAATGAGGTCATCGCTGTATCATAATGATGTCATAAATAATTTAATTTATTTAATGTCTAAAAATTATAAAAAAAATACTATGATGTAGGAAAGCTTTTTATCTTTCTAATGAATATTTATAGTCAAAATTTGGACTTGTGTAACCCCACTTAAAAACTGTTTTAGTAAAACAACTCATGTTTGTGTCAATTTAATTTTAACATTAAATAAATATATATTAATGTCATTTTCCAACTAAAGTGGCTCCATGGGGTCCCCAAGTTGACCCATGGGTTTTCTTGGTCGTCCATGACTCATCCAATAGGAGTAGAACAAGTTTAAATCTCATCTCATATTATTAAAACATCATTTTTACCTTAAACTACACTAATTACCTCTAATCGCGATTAAGAACTTAAAAGTTACTATTCACCAAAAATTTATTTTAATCTCATTGAACCACATTTTACTTCTTAATGACAACCATGTATGTCAGATTTTTGAAAATCAAATCACAGAAGTGGAAATAATTCATTTAAACGAAAAATCAGTTATTTTAACTACCACTTAGTGGTTTCACTAATCATCAAAAATTGAAGTTTTTCATAACAAAGCCAAAATTTCACCCTAAGCTATAATTGATATTCTGAATTCAAAAATGATGTCTATTTTACAAAATTTCAAACATATAAGTTGCATTAGTTAATTTTATAATTAATTCCCACTGTCACAACAAATAGCGTGTTTTTAAGAAACAATTTATATCAAAAGATTGGCAATTGTTTATGTCCAATTTGAATGTTAAATTAATTCTAATGACCACCATTGGATAAAATGGTAAAAATATATTCTAATTATACTTTAAAACCACTAAATAGTATAATTTATCACAATAAATTATTTTGATTAAAAAAGTTGTTTTATGTATTTTTCACTATTCATAAAAAATAGAAGTTCTCAGAAAAATACCAAAAATTCAACATAGGCTAATTCCGAAATTCCGAATCCAAAAATGAAGTCCATTTTGATAAATAAAATTTATAAAATTTCAAAAAGTAGGTATTACTATTCAAAACGGCTAGTTTAATTCGTTGTGGTGTGTGTTAGAGCTCGAGGTTGCGTACAACACACGCTATTGCATTATTCGAAGTGAAACGTACCGTGGAAGCTTGGGGTGTTACATTCTCCCCTCCTTCAATAAATTGCGTCCTCGAAATTTGAAATTTTTATTTGAAAGTAAAAGGTTGAAAAGAGAAAATACCTTTGAGGAAAACCCACATCGGAAATAAGATTAATAAAATTTATCCTTAATAAGAGGGAAAGGGAAATGAAAAAGTCACCACCCAATTATGATCTCGATTAGGAGAACATTGGTGGAAATTAGAGACATATAATTGGAGGAAAAACGTAAATATTTGTAGGGAGTGATTGAGGTCATCAATCACAATCAACTGTCAAATTGAGGGCCTCAAAGCCTTCAATCTATGTTTATTTAAAATATCATCAGTTCAACAAGACATAAGGTATTAGGATAACACATTTTTTCATTTTAATATCCCTTTACTAAAGTTTAAGAATTAATTTATTCATTGAATAAGAGATAGGTATATATATATTTATACTTGACAATTAGAGTTTTAACCTTCAACTCATCTTTCACTCAAAAAGATAATAGAACTCAAAAATATTATACTTATCCTAATTGTATAAGGTTCCAAATGTTAACACATACCATTTAGATTAGTAAAATTATTTTGTAATAACCAGGGACTTCCTGTAGGCTAGTGGTAGGAAATAAAGGCCTGTCGCACTATGATTGTGGGTTCGATTCCTGCAGCTTTGTCCGACTCGACGGTTATGCCCCACCCTGCAGGTTGTCCTTTTCCTAAAACTATAGTATTATAATATTCCAAAAATAATCTTCATAAATTTTTTAACCTTAAACAATACTATCCAAAGATCAACTTAATCCACTCCAACCTTTATAGTTATCCAAAATACCTCCGTCCAGACTTTCTCTAAAAAGTCTCTAAATTCCAAAATCAATTGTAACATCAGATTCCCCAAACAAAGAAAAGTTTCTCTTATTGTCACATACTAAAAATATGATTACCTTAATCATATTACCTTAATCAAAAAGTACTACAGTACAATCTTTATATATATCACATTATTCTTATAACCAGAATATAATCCTTGAGTCCAAAAGCACCAATACATTAATTATTCCTCTTTAACTGTAGTCACAGTATAAGATTGGTCTTGATCCCTTGGCCTTTTCTGAGGTAAGTTTCCCTGACGCTTAGGATATTCATTTTCATAATGCCCCATTTCCCTAAAATTGTAGCATTCAACTTTGATAGCCTCTTTCTTTCCTTTGCAATCACGAGCCTGGTGACCCTTTTCTCCACATTTATAACAAACTCCCATTCCTTTTAGGCATGTACCAGGGTGATTCTTCCCACAATTATCACATAATGGAAAATCCTTCTTTCCCTTTTTCCCTTTATCTGTCTCTTGTTCCACCGTTCTCTTCTTCACTTGCTTTACTTTGTTGTCATAAGACTTAGAGAATTCCTTTTCTGTCTTGATAGCACACGAGACAATATCTTCGTATGATGAGAAGGATTGTGATACTAAATCTCGACGGAGAAATGGTTTTAACCCATCAAAGAAACGATCAATCTTGCTCCGTGGGTTACGTATATAATCGGAAGCATGCCTCGCTAACCTTGTAATGTTAGCCTCATACTTTGCGACATTTTCATCCTCCTTCTGCCTCAGACTCAGAAATTGCCTTTCTATATCTGCTCGATGGTCACGAGGAAAGTATTTTTCTAAGAAAAGATCTTTGAACTCCATCCATTCCATATTCGATACGTCATCATCTTCCTTTGTGTTTTGAATCAGCGACCACCACTGATCGGCATCTCCAGTGAGGCGTTAAACTGCCATGACAACCTTCTCCCTTTCACTACTCCCCAAGGCATGGAATATTTTCTCTAAGGAATTTATCCGTTGCTCAGCTACTATAGGATTTGTACTCCCATTGATGTTTGGTGGTTGTTGCCTCATGAAACGGTCTAGCATTGATCCTCCACGGTGCGGATCATGGTGCTCCATACGAGTAAGGTTATTATTCATAACCTGCGTGAGTTTTCCCAGTACGGTGAGAAGCTGATCAGAACTAGTTGTATCACTAGATCCACCATAATTATCTTGAGCAGGAGGGAAATCCCTACACGGAGTGCATGCATTGATACGGTTTCCATTCCTTCCACTAGGCGCCATTTCTAAACAATGGCATAAACTATATTAGTTTATAAATCAAAATACATAATTCCATACTTGTAAGATACTTAACATAAATTGAACTATTTATGGATATAATCCATAAAAATGTTTTCTTTGAGGAAGTATATACTCATAACCCTACATAGTGGTTTATAAAGAAAATGAGAATTATCCAAAGCATATCCCCCGGGAGTGTCGTAACCAAGAGTGCAGCAAGGCCCGTTGTCGTGCACCAGTTCCCGTTCAAGTCTGGCTCAAAGCGGTGTTTTCAGGTTTTACCCCTAGGTACATCTGTGCTAGAGCCGCCTCTACCTGCTCGTATCCAGACAGGGATGTATTGCTCGAAAAACTCACAAAATCTCTACAATAACAAAATTTTAGGAAGTTCTTCTATACTAATACTCAAAGTCTATCTTTGGGATATGTGCTCTAATCAGAGTTTATCTAAATCTAGCTTCCAAGGTTAGTACTAAACTGCCTCTGATACCAACTGTAACGCCCCGACCCCAACTACCCAGAGTCGGTGCGTTACTTCGTAACATTGGCATGATCACAAAAGATCAAGTCTCGAATGACCGATTAGTTTAGTAGCCTTGGAAACACTAGATACATTCATAAGTCTTTCATTACATCAAAGTAAACAATCTACAACAAAAGCCTTTTAAACATGAACTTAAACATAATATGGAAAAAGTAAAATGTGATAATGCCATTTACTTATTCACATGGATATTCTACTGGTCGAATATTCACATGCAATATCAATAACCACTTTCATAATGATGGAATTCATAATGCCAGACTATCATAACCACGTAGTCAAGGCCTCTTGCCAAGACCACAAATAAGATTTTGTCAAGGCCTCGTGCCAAGACACTAGTTTGTCTCATGAGACCTACCGATGCATCGAGGAGCTATAGCGGGCTCCACCCGTCACTTATTAAGTCCAATGCATTCCTCATATGAATATGTTTGAACATATCGTAAACCATAACATAATCGTATCACATAAAACATGCATAAAGGAAACATAACATTTCCACATTTCAATCACAAGATATCAATACAACACATTGATATAATAAAAATGCTTTAAAAACCATTTTCAATACCAAAATAAATGAAAGTTAAAACTTTGTATTTATTTTTCATTAAAAAAAAGTGATGGCTTGTAGAGGAAGCCGAAACTCAAATAATGGTCACGGCGGCGGAGAAGTCGTTGTCGCCGCATAAGTACGGAAATGAAAACATTCCCTTTTTTCGTTTAGTAAAATGCTTCATATAAAATAGATTACTTTTGAATAAACGTAAAATTCAAAGGGGTTTATACACCGTATAAAAGAAAGTTGTGTATAAAACCAAATATGCCTCAATGAAAGGGGATTGAGACGAAGTCCTTAAAAAGATCATTTTTTTAGATAAAGTACATCTATAATGTGTATTCACTATAAGTACACATAAATAATGTACAAATACAAGATAGGACATAATAATATCTTGACATAATTTGAAAGTAGGAGATTAACCCAAAGAATAGAAATTGGGTTAAGAAGTTCCCTTACCTCGTGTTTGACTTGACTCAACCATTCTTTAACCTCCTGAATAATAAACTAGAGTTAATATATTCCTTATTAAGAACCATTTTCAATTTCATTATCCTTTTTATATCACTTATTACAATGATATGAACATTATGTAATTATTTAAGTTAATAACAGTCGTTTTGTCGATCTTTGGTACTTGAGTCAACAATAAACTTCTTATAATTACAAGTTGTTTATGTGGTAGAATATGCATTATCTCCAGAATTATATTCATGATTTATATGTCATATATATCTTATATATCCAGTATATACATTCATTTATAATATTACTTAACATTTAGAGGTAAGAAATGAAATGCACCGTTCATGGAGACGGTAAGCCGTACGTACGCATGAACGCTACTTTCATTTCAATTTCATATTTAATGGAACGAAGTCATAATGATATAAATGTATAATATAATTCCAGTATAATATAGTGTATAATACTATTTACTCCATCCTTTATACATCCCACATATGGCATTAACGATTCAAATCACTTTGAGGGGGCGGTAGTCCGCACTTCCTAAAATGAAATTATCGCGTTTTACCCATAATGGAAATCATAAAGTATGCCATAAATGAGAAATACAGAAGCATAAGTAAAAAATAAACACATTATATATCATATATAAATATAGTTACATCTTAATGGCCACCTTTGAAGGTGTTATATGAGTGTTGAACAATCATCGTTTCGTGAGGCAGAAATTCGCCATCCACAGAAACGGTATGTTATTTAACCATTAGATGTAGGTGTGTGTAAGTGTAGATCTAATACTTCTTATAAAAACATCCTAGTATATTTATGATACTGGTTTTGTTACAAAATAAATGAATAAAAAGAGTTTAGGGGGTTGAATAAGAAAAATAAAACAAAACAACATTAGAGAAGACATTACCTCAAAATCGGGTAACTCTTTTTGATTTGAGCCAAAGGCTTCCTTAGGAAGAGTTCTGCCCAAAGTGAGGATTATAGGGGTAATAGGGGGAAGTTGGGAGAGTATTTGGGTAGATGTTGGCCGAGCCAAATGGCTTGAAGGTGTGAATAAGGTGGTAGAGGTGGGGGCCTTTTATAAGAGGAGAGGAGGGGCACTCTTGGAAAGTAAGGGAATTTTACATTATTATACAATGATATTCGGATTCTAAAGGTCCCACACTTATATAATTCGTGTATAAGGTGATAAGGGTTCGAAATATCCTCATACAATAGGCTTTGGACAAGTTTATTCCTTGGATTTTGCATTATCTTCTCATTTTATTTAAATCGTTAAATAATGAGGTCATCGCTGCATCATAATGATGTCAAAAATAATTTAATTTATTTAAAGTCTAAAAATTATAAAAAAAATACTATTATGTAGGAAATATTTATAGCTTTCTAATGAAAATTTATAGTCAAAATTTGGACTTGTGTAACCCAACTTAAAAACTGTTTTAGTAAAACAACTCATGTTTGTGTCAATTTAATTTTAACCTTAAATAAATATATATTAATGTCATTTTCCAACTAAAGTGGCTCCATGGGGTCCCCAAGTTGACCCATGGGTTGTCGTGGTCGGCCATGACTCATCCAATATGAGTAGGACAAGTGTCAAGCTCATCTCATATTATTAAAACATCATTTTTACCTTAAACTACACTAATTACCTCTAATCGCGATTAAGAACTTAAAAGTTACTATTCACCAAAAATTTATTTTAATCTCATTGAACCACATTTTACTTCTTAATGACAACCATATATGTCGGATTTTTGAAAATCAAATCACAGAAGTGGTAATATTTCATTTAAACGAAAAATCAGTTATTTTAACTACCACTTAGTGGTTTCACTATTCATCAAAAATTGAAGTTTTTCAGAACAAAGCCAAAATTTCACCCTAAGCTATAATTGATATTCCGAATTCAAAAATGATGTCTATTTTAAAAAATTCCAAACATATAAGTTTCATTAGTTAATTTTATAATTAATTCCTGCTGTCACAACAAATAGCGTGTTTTTAAGAAACAATTTATATCAAAAGATTGGCAATTGTTTATGTCCAATTTCAATGTTAAATTAATTCTAATGACCACCATTGGATAAAATGGTAAAAAAATATTCTAATTATACTTTAAAACCACTAAATAGTATAATTTATCACAATAAATTATTTTGATTAAAAAAAGTTGTTTTAAGTATTTTTCACTACTTATAAAAAATAGAAGTTCTCAGAAAAATACCAAAAATTCAACATAGGGTAATTCCGACATTCCGAATCCAAAAATGAAGTCCATTTTGATAAATAAAATTTATAAAATTTCAAAAAGTAGGTATTACTATTCACAACGGCTAGTTTAATTCGTTGTGGTGTGTGTTAGAGCTCGAGGTTGCGTACAACACACGCTATTGCATTATTCGAAGTGAAACGTACCGTGGAAGCTTGGGGTGTTACACACGGTCGCATACACGGTTGAGCGCCCAGTTGCGCTCCCGATTGCGCACACTGTCCCTCACAAGGTCACGTGCACGGTCACCGCGCATGGTCACGTTCCCACAAAAGATCCCAAAAAAAGAAAAATAATAATAATTAATTAAAAAAAGAGTCGGTCATGGTGTGACAGTGATGCATAATTAATTACTCTATCATTCTGTATAAGGACACAACCAATTCCTTTCTTTGAGGAATCACAATAAATAACGAACTCATCATTTCCAGATGGTACATTCAAGATAAGAGCATTCATAATATTATCTTCAAGTCTTGGAAACATTATTCAAACTCATTTTTTGAAACAAATTTAACCCCTTTACATGTGAGCTTCTTATTGGGTTAGAAAATCGAGAAACATTCTGGATGATAAGTCGATAATAACCTGCTAAACCAATATAACTGTGTGCCTCAGTTATACTTGTCAGAGATGTCCACTCTTGGATTTCCATTATCTTAGAACGGTTAACATAGATTCTATCCTTAGAGACAATATGGCCAAGAAAAGAAATCTCCTGAATCCACAATTCACACTTTCAAAATTTCCCATATAATTCATTTCTTCTGTGGGTTTTCATAATGGTGAACATGTGATTTTCATGATATTACTACATTTTGGAGTATACCAGGATATCATAAATAAATACCACTAAAATGTCATCAAGATATTCCTTGCACACTCTGTTCATTAGATCCATGAAAACAGAGGATGTGTTAGTCACCCCAAAAGACATTACTGTAAACTCATAATGTCCATACCTAGTTCAAAATATTGTTTTCGAAATGTCTTCCTTCTTCAAACATAACTGATGATATCCATATTGAAGGTAAAACTTTGAAAAACATTGAGCTCCATGAAGTTAGTCGAATAAATCATCAATGTTAGGTAGGGGATACTTGTTCTTTATTATTATAGCATTTATCTCTCTTTATTCAATGCACAACCTCATAGATCCATATTTCTTCTTAACAAAAAGATACGGGGATCCCCATAGAGAAACACTAGGGTGAATAAATCCTTTATTACTCAATTCCTCTATTTGTTTCTTTATTTCCACTAATTCCATATTGTCCATTCTATAAGGGGTCTTTGATATGGGTCTTGAACTAGGAATTAAATAAATGGAAAACTTAATTTCTCATTCGGAATGATGTACATTTAAATTATTTGGAAACACTTCAAAAAATTCATAAACAATAGGTATGTCCTCTATTTGAACAATATTTTTCTCACCCATAGTTATTTCCTTCTCTTCCTCCCCAATAATTAAATTTTATTGAGGTATGGGGTGGATCTAGATAAGAATGAGGTGGTGATGTTTCTGCTGTATAGATATGGTCCTATTTATCATCATCGAAAATTTTAACCTCATTATTCTTACAATAAATTTTTTTATCATGGTTTAAAAGCCAATCACTTCCAATGATTATATCAAATTCAATCATGGATATAAAGATGAGATCAGCAAATAAAGAACATTTATATGCCATAATGGGAACTAATTCACAAAACATTGTTGCAATGATACTTCCCTTATATTTTTTGACCGAAAACTCCCTTATTAAATCAAATTCTAAATATATAATTTTCATAGAAAACTGGGAAGATATGAAACAATGTGATGATCCAGAATCTAACAAAGCATTGGATAAACTTGATAAAACCAATAAATTACCTGCCACCACATCTTTCAGAGCTTCAACCTTAGTAGTAGTGAACACATAAGCTTGTCCTTGATCCCTTGGCCTTTTCTGAGGTAAGTTTACCTAACTCTTAAGAAATTAATTTTCATAAGGTCCATATCCCTGCAATTGTAGAATTGATCATTGGTGTCATCTTTTGTTTCCCTTACAATCACCAACAACATGTCCTTTCTGTCCACATTTGTAGCATACTCTTTTTCCTTTTAGACATGCACCAGGGTGCTTCCTTCCACAATTATCACAGGGTGGAAATTAAATTCTTCCCTTCTTCCTTGTTTCCTTATTTCCTTTCCTAAAATGTTTAGCAGATATCTTCTTCACTTTCTTTACTTTAAAGTCGTAAGATGTAGAGAATCACTTTTTTGTCTTGATATAAAATGAGAAAATATCTTCATACAACGAGAAGGATTGTGACACTAATTCCCTACGGAGAAATGGTTTTAACCCATCAAAGAAATGTTCAATCTAACTTCTTGGGTTACGTATATAATCTGCAGCATGCCTTACTAACCTTGTTATTTTAGCTTCATACTTTGAGACATTATCATCCTATTTTTTCCTCAAACTCAAAAATTGACTTTCCATATCCGCTCGATGGACACAAGTAGAGTATTTTTTTTAAGAAATGTTTTTTAAACGCTCTACATTCCATAATGGACACTTATTCATATTACTTTTTGTTTTGAATCAATGAACACCATTAATCAGCATCTCTAGTGAGGCGAAAAAATGCCATAAAACATTTTCCCTTTCGCTACTCCCCAAAGTATGAAATATTTTCTATAAGGAGTTTATCCGTTGCTCAGACACTAATGGTTTTGTACTCCCATTTAATGATGGTGGTTCTTTCCTCATGAAGTATTCAAACATTGATCCTCTGCGTTGTGGATCAAGGTACTCTATAGGGGTAAGATTATTATTTATAACCTATTTGAGTTGTCCCAGTATGGTGATAAGATGATCAGCACCAGTTGCATCACCAGCTCTGCTATAATAATCATGAGTAGGAGGGAAATACCTAAGTGGATTACATTAATTGATACAGTTTCAATTCCTTCCACTAGGCTCCATTTCTAATCAATTTCATAAACAAGATTATTTTATGAATCGAAATACATAATTTCGTACTTGTAAAACACTTAACATAAATTGAATAGTTTATGGATATAATCCATAATCATAAAAATGTTTTCATTGAGGAATTATATATACATAAACCTATTATAATGGTTTGTAAAAAAATGAGAATTATCCAAAGAATATCCTTTGAGATTTTCATAACCAAGAGTGCAGTAAGGACCATTTTTGTGCACCATTTTCTATTCGAGTCTAGCTCAAAGGGGTGTTTTCAAGTTTTAAACCTATATTAATCTATGCCAGAGCCGCCTCTACTTGCCCGTATCCAGATAGGGATGTATTTCTTGAAAAACTCACAAAATATCTACAGTACCTATATTCTAGGAAGTTCATCTATACAAATCCTAAAAGTCTATCTCAGGGTTATGTGCTCTAATCAGAGTTTATCAAAATCTAGTTTCCAAGGTTTTTAGTAAACTTACTCTGATACCAACTGTAATTCCCTCACCCCAGTTACCCAAAGTTGGGCCATTATTACATAACATTAGCATGATCACAAAGAAATCATGTCCCGAAAGACCGATCAATTTAGTATGATTGGAAACAAGATTCATACATAAGTTCAACTTTATAACCTGAAAAAAAATAAAATAGTAATTTATTCCTTTAGAAACATTGAAGCCTCCTAGATTATGCCAAAAAGTCACTCATAACTAAGTTCTTCATATCCTGGAAAAATGAAACATAAGAAAGGGGTGATCTCAAATGCTCAGTAAGGGTAAGAAATATAGCAGAAGATAACATAAATATTAAGCATGGTGAATAATTGAAAACACATTCCTTTAGATATAATAAAAAGTAACACTTTTATGGAAGGAATATGAGCTAAGTAAATAATTCCATAATAAAACCTAATCATGGGTATTCTACTAGTAGAATGACCACATGATCCTTCAATATTATTTTCATAACGATGGAATGTATAATGTCAGACGTTCTGAAACGTTTTTTCAACGCCTCGGCCAAGACGTCTAAAAATGATTAAGGCCTCGCCCAAAACCATATATCAAAATGGGAAAAGCCTCAGCCAACTCCACGTCTAGTTTTCTCATGACACATACCAATGCATTGAGGATCTATAGCAGGCTCCACCCATCACTTACTAAGTCCAATACATTCCTCATATGAAAAGGTTGAAATATAACATAAACATTCGTACTAAAACTATAATATGAAGTGTCAATAATTTAACCATAACATCCATAGTCAAACATATCACAAAACCATCAAAACAATATGGATGATTTGCATCATAATTAATTTACTTCAAACAAGTCTAAAATCTATCAAAGGATGTTGACGGAGATGAAATCAAAACTATTTGAGAGAAATATCTCTTTATTTTTTTTAAAATATTTTAAAGTTACATAATTATAAAAGAAAACATTTTATTTGAAAATATTTTTATAAGCTTGTGAGGGATTATTTGATGATGTTATAATGATAGAAAATAACTGCACCCACTTTATAAGTTAAAAAAGATATTCTTACCTTAATTTTGTCGAAAAGGTCGTAAAGTAAATTTTTTGGAAAATGACTAAAAGATTCATTTAAAAACATATAAGTTCAAATAAGGGTATAAATGACTTTAAGCCATTTTCTAGTAAATAGTAAAAATGTTTTGAAATAAATTTTTAAGAAACATGGATGTGGATGATAAAGAGGTCCCAGTAGATACTTACGTAAAAACAACCGTGGATAATAAAGAAATTGTAGAATTATCCCCTACCTTGTACTTTTCCATGGTAGAGGGTAGGTTAAAATCTTTTATAATGGTGGAATAGTGGTTATTAAATTATAAAAGAACCATATACATTAATATGATATCATATATGTTCTTCTAATATTAGTTTGTTAATAATATTTTAGTATTATCATTGTTTTGGGTGTTAAATGATTCGTTTTCCATTATATGATTTGTTACGTAAGTATTTTTGGTATGGATAAGATGCATATTATTCATATTCAGAATTATATTAATTCTTAAAAAATTATTTTTAATCATCAAATGAAAATTATTCTTGGATGGATATAATGGGGAATGAATCTCATCGCGTTCATGGAGACGGTAATCCTTACGTATGCACGAGCGACAATATCAATCTTTTGATATTAAAATAATATATAATTGGATGAAATATCATATATAAAGAATTATTATCATGTTATATTTATTATTTTCTTCATTTATACTCATTATTATATCCATCCAAATGATGAAGTTTTTGAATAAAAAACTACATCACGACGTGGAGACGGTAATCCGTACATACACCCGTTTGGTGACTTTTTCATTTATAGGATGGAAATAATAAGGAATATGATTTTACCTTTTTTATAATACCATCACATTATATAGAATATATTGGTGTTATTATTTTAAAATGGAAGAAACAAGGAAATAGGAAGTGGAAGAATAAATGAACATGAAAGAGGTGATGAAATATTTACCTCTTCTACGGGTTCTTCCTTTTTATTTGATCGAAAGGGCTCCATAGGTTGGCTTTCTAACTAATGGAAGGCCTATAAGATTAAGATAAGACAGTTTTGAGGTTATTTGGGTAGGTTTTGTCAAAGAAAAATGTCTTTGACGGTGCAAATTTGAGAGAAGGGGAAGTTCCCTTTTATAAGAGTGTTGAGGGGCACGTTAGGAAAAGATTGAAATATTATTTTTTTATTAAAAAAATTTTCCAGTTATAATGGCTCCAAAAAGTTTTAATTCAAGTATAAAGCGGGGATGAGTCGAAAACCAATCAACCAATAGGTTTAGATAGGTTTGGGTCACTATATTAACTTTATTTTTTTATTTAACTCTTAGTGAAATAGTTTGACATTTTCCATATCTCTTTGTATTTTTATATTAAATGGTTAATAAACATACTATAAACATCCAATAAAACCCAAAGTGGCAAATTATTAATATATATAACATTAAATAAGTCATTTGGCTGAACATTTTATTTTTATAGATACTAAATCAATTAATAATATAATATTTGTTTTAAAAACTCTTTTATGTCAATTTTGACACTATTTGGTATTTTTTTCAAAATTCATAACATCATTTTTATGTCAAAGAACATTCATTTAATCAACCCTAATATGTCATATTAACCTATAATATTAGTGGAATTCATAAAAAGTCGCAAATTACATTTATTTGGGTATTTATAATATCAATTATTTTAATATTTCATTAATAAGGTAATTAATGCATCACCATTGTGTCATAAATTAATTTAATTATTCAATGTCTAAAAATTATTAATAAAATAAAATTATGTAGGAAATATTTTTAGTTTTTTAATTAATATTTTTAGTCTAATTTATCTTATGTATTACCCTATATTAAAAATGTTTTAGTTTTTAAACTTTTATTTTAACTCTTCTAACTCTTCTTTAAATAAAATAATAATAAATATCCTAATCTTTCCCGCATGGACCAAATAGGTTCATATTTTATTACTAAGGTTGTTTTTGGTCAAATTATATTTATCCAATAGAATTAGGACATGTTTTAGGGTAATAATAATATCATATTTACCCTTAATTACCCTATTTACTTTTAACCATGCTAAATAAAAGTAAAAAAGCTATTAATCATGAAAAATTATTTTCATCTTATTGAACCAAATTTTATATACTGAAATCATCCAAATCTCCTGTATTTTTAAAATTCAACTCACAGAAGTGGTAAAATTAAGTTTTATGTAAATTGGGAAATTCTTCTAGGAGGTGGGTAAATGACCGTAAAAAGATCGATAAAATTTTATATATTTAAACTCATTATAAAATGACTCCAATGAATTAAATTGAACATATATAGGTATTATGTATCAATTTTTACCTAAAATAAATTTAAATAAAATAAATAATTATTTAAATAAAAATTCGGTTTTAAACAATAACTCAGTGTTTTTCACTATACATCAAAAATTGAAATTTTGAGAAAAATACCAAAAATTTACCCTAAGCTAATTTTGATATTCAGAATCCAAAAATAAAGTCCATTTTGAAAGGTAAAATTTATAAAATTTCAGAAAGTGGGTATTACTATTCATAACAGCTAGTTTGATTAGTCGTGGTGTGTTAGAATCTCGAAGTTGCGTACAATAAAAGTAATAGAATTATTAAAGTGAATTGTACCATAGAAGATTTGGGTGTTACAAGTTAGGATCTCCCTTTGTGGATTCTTCCCTAATCGGGAAAAACAGACATCCGTTGAAGAGAGGATTATAGATATGAAAAAGCCACTAGCCCTGTAGGTTAGAGATGTTTATGTTCTTCTTTTTTAAACCATTGTACTTTGTTTAATGAAAATAATGGTTTAATTAAATGATCCCCCATCCCTGATAGCTGGAGTGTTTATTGAACTATTATGGTTGAGATTCATACAACTTCTCTTCTGATTTTATGATTTTTGTTTCGAACATTGGTTGGGTGAATTATCAGACAACCACTCAAATCACTTGTTTTGGAAGATCGATGTGCTATTTCATACATTTGTGTTATCTGATGGCTGACATCCTCTAAGCGGGAGGCCTATTCTAGATTCTCATATACATGATGTTAATGTAACTCAAAGACATGTTTTCTTTGGGACTAGCTCTAATGAGAGCCGGTTGAGGCTTGTTCATGAGCATACATTTGGTTGCATACAAAATCTATTGATTGTATCCAGTCATGGGTAATAAAATTACATGAGACCACTTTTGGTGGACTTTGATGATTCTGGAGTGTAGGGAAATAAAATTCTCCTTGTGCACCCCATCCATTCATATGAACACCAGATGGGGTGTCATAAATTAACTGGTGTATCCTCTTTAGAGTAATAAGGCATGCACGCTGATGGGTTCTCTACGTGTTTTTACCCTTTGGATATTGGGAAACTGAAAGAGATTCCAAGTCAATTTGGCATTGTAACCATTCTATTACATTTAAATGATTTTGATATTCATCATATGTTAATAATTTGGTTATTAAATGAAGAATATTTTTCCATAAGTTTACTAAAGTATCATTAATATAGTATTCTGTCATCAATTCTGGAATGTTATACTGAGAATTTTCCAATGGCCAGAACATGACTGGTATTTCTCATTTAGCCAACTATTTTCACATGTTTAACATATTATCATCGTCATTCAGTAGAGGTTTCTCCACTTGGTCTGACCAAATTGGATGCCCTGTGTTAGAATCCAAATGAACCAAGGGAAGTTCAGAGAATGACGATTCCCTTAAGTTTTACATTGGTTGAGAATGTGTTTCAACCATCAATGATAAGGCATAAGACATGACTGGCCTTATGTTCACATGTTCCTTGAGATAGGAGGGATTTATCATCACTGCATTATCAATTATAGAATAATCTTGAAAATGATAAATACTACTGTGGAGAGGACCTTTGCAGCGACTTCCATAATGGGGAGGACCACCATTTTGGATGACAGTAAGGGATGAATCCTCTTTCTCCTTCATTTTCTGACCACTCTGAGGGTTTTCATGGCTCTCATCCAGAGATATATTCTCTGAATTGACCGAATATTCAGGAATCAATAATTCATGAGGAAGTGTGTGATGGGGAACATCATAATTACTTATACCACTCCCATATTTTGGAAATGAGAGGGTAGGATCTTGAATTGTAGTAGATAAATGTCTAAGGGATTCAAAAACTCTAGCATTAAGAGGATCCAAATTGCAGCTTGACTCTTGGTCTTCCAACTGTTCTCAGAGAAACTTATTTATGGATGTTCTATTATACTTTGTTCGGGCCACATTTTTTGAAAAGTGGTTATCATTGGCTGGTGTATATGCCTGCCTTAGAGCTACCATCAGAAAATACTGATTTCTTCCAATTGGAAAGGGTGTATGTTCCCAACAATGTTGTCTGTATGATATGGGGGGGTATTCCCCATGACTATCCTAGACTAGAACATAGGTCTTTATCTTCTCTCGGATGGCATGCCAATGTGTCATCCCATGTGTGGGGACATATTTAGCTTTATGTTCCCCTGGTACTACAAAATTTGTTTTTATAGTATCTTTTCATCCTTCCAGAATATGGGAATGAATTTGTGTATACCCTTTCACCATAAATAAGATGTGTTTGGTGACATTAGTGTCTAGCAAGGGAATATACATCCATTCTGTATCAGGAGTAGGTGTATGTGCCTACTCATGTCCTCCTTTTACTTTCAATGGGAATTCATAGAACTTATGAATGGGGGTAGAGGGTTGGATATTCCCCTGATTTGTCATTGGAGATTTCCTACTAACTTCCCCTTGTACTTCCAAACAAGATTGTTGGTAGCTTTGATGAACACTGGAAGGTATATGTTCTTTATGGCTATTTCCCATCGAGTATGGTTATTGGAAATCCTTCAATACTAGAATATGATATTATTGGTATAATTTGGGACTGTAAGAAGGTATATGTTATTTTTTTTCTAGTCGCCACCACATTGGATTGGCAGGATTTAATAAATGCAGTCAGACAAGCCTGTTAACTGGCTGATAACTTTTAAGCAGGTGTTTGTGCATGTCCATAGTAATCCACTAGATTTATCTAATGGAATTTGTGGGTTTCATCTAGATGAGTCTACAGGATGACAAAATTAGGTCATACTGGTGTATGTGATGCCTCATTGTTTTCCATTAAGTTATATTGGTGAACTTCTCTAGAGGGTACAGAGCTAAGAACCTGCTCCATGATAAAAAAAATGATTTCTAAAATGGTTCTTATTGTGTTATTGGGTCTGAGAAACCTGGGCCAAAAATCCATAGGCAACACCCCCATGATGTTGGACATTCACTGCTGTACAATTTTGCTGGTGGAGATTTTTGGTGGGAATCCTCTAGAAGGATCCCTATATCATTGAATTGAGGCCCTGAGGGACCTCTTGATCCACCTCCCTGTAGTAACGGAGGGACTGGTTATTGCGTTATGGGGATAAGGACTTGATGCAATTAAAAATGTGGTTGGAACCATCTACTTCTAGATCATCATTCGTCATTGTCCGGACAATCGAGGATTGTTATTGACCTGGAGGGCCTATCGAGTAGCCTCCAAAGTTGGAATTGTACTGTGCTGACGATACTCTTTTATCAGCACAATGGAGACCCAGCATTGAGGACTCTGAGTGGGTGATGGATTCCTTCCCATGGATGAGTATTTATTTTCAGAAGAAGCCAGAAAGTTAACCGATGTTATCTTGAAGAAATCTATTTTCTACTAATGGGAGTTCTGAGAAAAAATAGGAAAAACAACAACAAACTCCATTAAATAAACATCATATAGAAAGATACATGTTTGATTTATTCGTTTTTCTGTCCTGAATTTGTCAACTGATAGGGTCTTAACTAGTGGGTAACATTATTAACTTGGTTAAGGATTCACATTGGGTTCATCAATTTTGTTTCGTAGTTCCATGAAATGTGTGTTGTAGTTTTAAGAATCACTGCTTCCAGGTAGTTTCCATTTGATTTATTCATGGAACCAGAAACATAAAACAATTATTTATCCTAAACGGAACTATATTTCAAAGGCAAGCATTTGTTATGTTTCAACTTTATAAAACATATGAATGTTCATTGGTTGAGAGTATTGGAGGTGAGACACATCACATTCTTTTGGGGGGAAATTATTGTATACTCCATGCTCTCTTTGAAATTTAATATATTATCATGAATCCTTATTAATTCACCAATTATAACATATGTTTCCCTTGGAATGTTCAATCACTTATTAACATCCATAAAATTTAGAATCATCAGTCTGTATTCAAGGTTCTTCATTAATCGAGATATTTGTATGTATTTGAGATTATCTATCAATGGTATCATACCATATTCATTTCAAAGATTTTTTTAATCACCTTTATGAGAATAATAAATTTTTTCCACTCAACGTGGCACTCTAGAATGTATTTCCATATAGGGAGAAAAATGAATGTGTTGATATTGGGATTGTACCCATGAAATGGGTTACGAACATATCCTTGTGAAACGAATCAGAACCCTCATAGATCAGTGCCACTTAATGGGACACATATTCACCATTAAGGTAATTTGATTAGGTCATAACCATATAGTTTAATGTCATATAGTAATAACATCTAAGAGAAAGGTTCTTTGTCTATGTTTTGTGTGGTAGTTATGTTGAAATAGCCTAATGAGCTTGGAAATGATATGGGTTTCCATGATAGATTAGACCCTATTGGGAATATGAACCAATGAGAAAATGGTTGATTTAAGGTATTGGGTTTGAACCTTAAGGAGACTTCCTACGTATCCCATGTGAAATGGAATCAAATCCCATGTAGTTAAATGAATCTCATAGGAGAGTATAGTCCTTTGAGGTAAATGTGTTTGGGATTACTTCCTAAAAAAAGGATTACATCATGACATAGGGGTTAAATTTGGGGCTTTTTCATAAAGAGGATACCCAAATTAAGGGATGGATTTCTGAAGAAGATATCTAATTAGCATGGACCCTAAAGGGCTTCCTAAGTATCCTAGATTGAATATGAATTATAGTTCTCATAGTTCTTTCACAATGGGTGTTTGTAAAATTTTTTTAATACTTACTAATCTCTTAGCCCACATGAGTCATGGTCAGTGTGAGAAACATGATGATGTGAATGATTAAATAGTGACACAACTTTTCCTCTACTGCTGGTGGAGAAGGGAGAGCCTACGATGGCCAGGATGGATGAGGTCGAGGTGACCCAGGAAGAGGGTGAGGCGAAGAGGCCTCCCTCTATTCACATTACATTGCAAAAGGTTCCAAATGAAAGGAATAAGGGATAATGGTTTGGGTCTTACACTCAGATCACTGCCCTACAATTGATCCTGGCAAGGGAGGAAGACTTCTCCTTTCCTTGTATGGAATAGCAAGCCTGAACTTCGACTTCCCTACCAAATATATGAGGGTTCGTCTCTTTGAGAAGGGAGAGGTTGAGACCTAAACCATAATTATCAAAAGGGGAACATACCATCGATATTACTGGAAGAATGGTCCATGTGACTATGGATATACAAACCCAGAGACACTACTAGAATCCTAACAACATTATGAAACAAATATGTGAAACCTATGATAGTGGATATACACACCCAAATAGGATATATGTTGATGTGTATTCTCTAGTGGTTTGATAAGCCACAAGAATTTGGTGGAGGTCTCAACAGAATCCCTTTCAAAAAAGGGATCCAATAAAAAATAATCCTTTCTATGAATGGATTTGAATAGGGATTGATTTACTTTAGAATTAATATAATAAGTTATTCAAAGAGGGGTTCCCAATTAGAGAAGGGCGCACAAGTTGGTGCATGCAAGTAAGATTGGGAGACATGATGTTCACTTAAGTGACCAATAATCTGTATGGTAATACTAGGGTGAGACCTGTCCCAAACCTTCAGGAGTATTCACAGGTGATCCAAGAAGTGGGGCACTGATGTTCTTATAAAAGCAATTGGTGGCTCCAATTATTTCTGATTTTGTGAGGTTGGGCCCTATAGGCACACAATTTTTATTGTTTTGAAACACTAAAAGAACTTATATCCAATGACCCTCTTTTAAATCTTCCACTCAAGGTGTTGAAGAACTACCTTGACAATTTTCGGAAGAATGGGACGAAGTACTAGGGTGACCAGAGCAGCAATTGAGATTTAGGAAAATTTGATTTTTCAAATAAAGTCTCAAAGGGTCTATTTATAAGAAAATATAGAACCATGGACAAATTGACATAGGGTTCAAAAGTAGGATTTGTGACATATTAGGGCACACAAGTAGGTTGTGTGACATATTGGGGCTTGTAAGTAGGCTGGGAGTTGACGCCCTTTTGGTCTAACTAAGGGGAACCCAAACACATGCCTTTAAAAATATTTATTTTCATCTTGAATTTTCCTCTTTTATTTATATGGTATTTTCATTAGTAATTTTTTAGACTATTTGACAAAACATGGTGTGAATAGTAGTAGAGAATGGAAAGAAAATTAAAAAACACGAGAGAAGGTACTGCCTCTTTATCGAGTAACGTCTACTAATTTATACGAAAATGATTACACGGGAGGATTTATGCCATAAAGGTGGATCCAAGGTCTATGAGAGTATTTTTTGGGAATCGATTTGGGTATATCATGGTAGAAATATAGTGGTTTGAAAGGTGTGATGATTGGGGATAGGTGGTGGCCTTTTATTAGGAAGCAAAAGGACTCACATGGAATATTTTGAAACAAGTTAGGTGTGAACGGGTTTATACCTAAAAAGGAAATAAAAACCCAACCAAACTAATTAATTAAAGGTTTTTTTGATGACATATGGCCATCCAATTGTCGTTGGAAAAGTTTTAAGGTCATTAGAGAACCTAAATTAAAGGCATAGTCCGATATTACAGTTAATTTCACCTTAATAATTGTAATTAATTTTAATCAATATTACTAATATTTTTTCCAGAAGAAAGTTGGTATTATTAGTCATTATTCATTATTTTGATTCCAAATATGGAATCCTTTATTCTAAATCCCAATCACTAATTTTTCAGAAAATAAATTAAAATTAATCCCACTGATGGGAGGACAACACATGTCTTTTATGTAAAAACATCTAAAAGATAGATATCTTTTTGTAGTAAATTTCATTGTGAAATTGATTACAATGAACTAAATTTGATTAATTTATAAAAATATTAGGTAATTAAACATTAAATAAAAATAAAATCATAATTTATCAATTTAAATAAATTAGATTAAAAAGCAGTTTTGAACTACCATTTGTTATTTTAAAATATTCTTTTAAAAAATGAATTGTCTCAAAAAAATATCAAAAATTTCTCCATATCCAAATTACTATTTTCCTATTTCAAATATAAAGTTTATTTTGACATATTAAATCAATTTATATGTAAAAAATCAAAATAAAAAGGTTTCTCCATTAAAAGGCGGTAAAATTACCTTTGTAAAAATATTGGTTTCTATGTGTGAAATAGTGTTTGCTCTTATCTTATACACATCAATCCTAATAGATGAATATAAAAAATATTTGAAAAAATAAAGAAAATAAATATTCCATTAAAATAATTAACTAAATATATTTACATTAATTTATTTTGGTCAAATAGCTTCATGTGCATAAAAATGGTTTTATATAAAAACATTTTATTTATAATCAATCGGTTCCTATATTCATTTATAATTAATTTTCTATACTATGAATAAATATTTTATTACTATAAAAAATTTATTTTAAAAAGTTAGTTAATACTATTCATAATGAATATTTTATATCTTATTATAATAATATGTTAATAATATGTTGTTGTTTGGTGAAACTTGGTATGTCGTATAACATAATCTTTGAGGAAGGGTGTAATTGTGTGTAATGAATTCCAACTCAGTGTTACGTGCATTGAACTATATTGAATACATTTTTATTTTTTTATATACTATATAGATATTACCTTATATGTTATCTATCTCATTTCATACATGCGATATAGTACACGGTTCTTACATTAGTTTTTCAGGGTGGCACATTCTCCCCATCTTATTTGAGTTGTGTCCTTTCAATATAAACTCAATCATGGTGATAGATTGTTAGATACATCTGATGTTTGAAATCCCACATCATGAGATTTTTTCTTAAGTTATATGATACAAAAAAGATATTTCAATGTATAAAGGTCACATGGAATACCATGTAACTTGGTCTCTAAGTTGGAGAACATCCCTGGAAAATAGATATATATTCTTAGAGGAAAAAGTAAATATTTATTGTGATTTACTGAGGTCATCAATCAAAAAAAATGAACGATCAATCTAATGTTTAGGGCCTCAAATCCATAAATATTTGATGATTTATAAATCATTCTGTTTAACATAAATTAAGGTATTTGGGAAACATTTTATTTAATGTAGTTTTAGTAATGTTGGGTAAATCAAGAATATAAAGAAATATTCTTATATTACATGTTTAAATATCATTTGAAAAATCATATTTTTTTCTTATGAATTGATAAAATTATAATTAGTCCCTTTACTCACAAAAAAATAATTACCAGTAATGAATTTTTTTTGGCCTGAAGCTCTAAAATAAACATTAAAAGGATTATATGGCCTATAATAGAGTAACAACTCAAAATATTTGTATTTAACTATATTTCAAAAATAATATGGTAAATATATTAATTTTAAATCCTAAAAAATATTACTACTACTTGATCATTAGTATTTATTATTTAAATTTCTTAACTAATAGCTATAAAAATTAACAATGACATTATTGTAGGTTATTGGTTGGCGTGAAACCCTTATCGTCTTTCTGTCATGGGTTCCAAACCCACATCCTTACCAGATAAGAGTGGTTGTCATCCGACTTATATGTCATCCTATTCTAAAACCATATTAAAAGAACATCCAAAATATATATGATGGAAATCATTGAAATTAGTTTTATCATTAAATATAATTTTAACTAATGTTTTCAATACCACCCCAATACCTAAATATTTTATCCACTTACATAAACATTGAACCTTCCATGGTCTATATTTTTTCCTTTAAGAGAGGTAATTTACTTTGGTAATGTCTGGGTTCACCATGATTATGAAAAAAAATTAATGGATTTATTTTGATGAGATTTATTTCCTTCCATTATACTCTTCCTTTTTTTCCTCAGCAATCCTTTGTGTTATGTCTTTCTTTCCCAAACATAAAGAATTTACGTTTTACCTTAAGACACTTTCTTGGGTGTTTCCTTCCACCCTTATCACATGTCAAAATTTGAGAAATATTTTCTATAAATTCTCCCCCACTTGATCTCCTATCATCCACAATAATTTACTTTTTTGGCGCACTCGGGAGTTGGTAAAGATAAATATTGTTAATCATATTTTAGGAAAAATGATTTGGAAAAAATTTGACTTTAATCACATATGTACACACATCATTTGTATTCTCATTTTCACTTCCGTGTCCTTTAGGTTTGATGTTAACTTTAATCCTTCACGTTCTAAAAAATGAATAAAACTAGAAAAAATTGTTATAACATCAATAGTCATAGTGAAAAAAATTTATAATTATCTATTATATGTCTAAATCCTAACAAAATGTTTTTTAATCGAAAAACATTATGTTAAACCTTGATTATTAACCGTAAAAATCCATTAAATTTTTTTCATAATGTTTTTTAATGAAAAAGTGGATTATCCAAAGAAAATCCCAATGGAGTGTCAAACAAGGTGCATATTAAGGCATGTTGTTCTGTATTGGGTTACCCCGCATGAGGCCCGAAATACCTTGTCAGAATTGTTACTCCTCTATAAATTTTTTCCAAAACCAAATCCATTTGTATTATCAATACAAAGATGAATTTTCTAGAAATACAAACATAATATATACTTAAACAAAATCCTTGGGATTTTATGTATACTTTTCCTAAAATAATATCATTGGGTTATGTTCTATGACATAATTATTCCTAAATGTAGTTCTCAAGGTTGCTAATAAGCTCCCTTGGATACCAAATATAGAAAACCATCTTCAGATATCACAGATTCTGTTTCTACAATCAATTTTATTGGCAAAATTACAAGGGAACAAGCACCAGATGACCAATCAGATTAGTAGTCATACAAAACCAGAAACATAAATCTAAATAGTATTAAAAATGCATACATTAATAGAAAATTTTTTTTTTGTTCTTAAAAATAAAAAAAATTGGGATAATTATAATCCATCTATATATTCCGGTATATCATTCATAGTACGCTTCATAAATTCTAGGGGAATGAAACATAATAAGGGTTATCTAAAAAGCTCATTAATGGAAAAATATAGCAGAACCAATAAAGAATCCATGAGAATAGTCAATATTCAAAGGTAAATTACTAGAAATACATTCCATTAAAATAATAATATAAGGAAAAAAATATGTAAAGGTATGAATATAAAACAAATGAAAATAATAAATGAACTAAAAGGAAATGTATCCATATATATGTGAATGAAATATCTCATTGATGACTAATAACTAATACTAATATGAAATCAATACTTAATTGATGGATACCATGTTTCCTTGGTACATAAAACCAGTACCATCAAAACCAATCACTAGATGTAATAGTTATTAGGTAAAACCCCTTATACGGTGTCTAGATAACTATTTTGACTCATGAGACTATCGATTCATCAAGGGGCTTTCATTCACTAGTCCCCAACCCGTTTAGATTTCCTTAAATTGTCTACAACCCATCTATTTCATTCTGATTGCATTCCTCGTACTGAATAATAAAATCATAACATATATATATATAATATTGATATTCAATAAAAAAATATGGATTTATAAATAATAATTTCTATAGTAAAAATTCTTATAAAAGTAAAAACATAATCTAAATGGTACATGGTTTAGGAAATACTAATATCCTTGATAAATGATAAGGTGTAATTAAGAGAAATTAAACTCTCAATATCTTTATGAAATTGAACCATTTTTTGTTTATTGAAGAAATAATCAAGAAATTTAATGTTAATACTACCATTCTATACAAAAATCAAAATATTCTAGAAGATTAATAAGAATTATATAAATAAAAAAATCCCCATTGGATAATAATAGAGGGTTGTTTTCATTTATGAAATTAATGAATAAAATTTAAAAATATTACTATTTAAAAAGTAATTTTATTTTGAAAAACATTTTAAAATAATTTTCATTTAAAATAAATTTTAAATATATTTTAATGAGACTACTATTGAAATTTAAAAGGAGGTTTAAACGAAATAACTTTTGATAAATCTATACAAGTTATATTATGTAAAACATAAAACTCCTTTTGTGTGGTAAAATGTTAGAAAATGTATCATTTTGAATGAGACAAGAATTTTACTTTTAAGATACTGGTAAAAGGGAAAATGGGTAAAAAATTATTTTAATGATTAAAGGGTAATGTAATAATATTCTAGTTAACCCTTTTTAAGAAACATGGATTTGAATGTATTTTGGTCCGAAGAGAGGGTAATGTTGGTATTTCATAGAAATACTTTCTTTACTATCGTATTTACTAAATAGTACAAAATGGTACCAATACATGATTATAGAATTAAATAAAAATGTATAAAGAAACTCATGAGTTTTCATGAGATATGGATCATAAGTCTTCATCATAGGGAATATAAACATAAATAATATCAAAAAAGAGATGAGATTGTCTCAATAAATTCTTATAGCTCTGTAAGTGGGATCATAATCTCCATGTAAGAATGTAAAATTAAAAGATTCATATAATATCATTAAAATATTTAGATTCGTGATATATCATATAAAATGCAAATATACAAACCTCTTAAATGAGTTTAAGACCATAAAAAACATGAGTTCAAAGAAAAAAAATTAAGACAAAACATTTTACTAATTTGAAAACTTTTGAATTACAAAACCCAATGGGAGAAGAATCATAAAATGGATATGTGAATAGTCTTAAATTTATTTATATAATACATATAACAAATTCATTTATTCATATACACTATATATAGGGAATGCATGGAAAACATAACATGTATCTCACGGAAATTAAAATTGATCTGAAATCCCCTTAACTTGGATTTCTTTTATGGTGAATGTCCTTTACCATCCTATATAATAAATTTATGTAAATTTCATAATTTATTAAGAACATTTTTAATATTAATATTTACTACCATTTCACTTATAACCATGTTGTTTATACTATTTAATCAATTATGTGTATGTTGGGTGTTTTGGACCGGATTCAGTTTATGTGTCGAAACAACCATTATTGGTCAACTATGGTCAAAGAGGAAATTATATAATAAATCCATAATAATAACCATGAAATAATTATCTTATTTGTATTTAAATAATAATTTTAAATCAATAATTTAATATGGTTATGAAAATGGTCTAATTTTACAATCATGGAGATGGTTGGAAGTACGTAGGCATGAGTAACATTACCATTTTCAAATGGTCATTATGGAAAGAAGGTAAGTAACTCAAATCATTTAAGAATGATAATTATAAAAAAACCAAAATATTATTTAATAATATGTACTTATATATATATTATTTTTAATGTAAAATGAATCACATCATTTCAATGAAAATGTATTCCACATGTCCACAAACGATATGATCTCTTTTAAAGTGTGTCAAAGGGTAACAAAGGATATGATATATATATAAATATATTATTTTTAAATAAATGTATCATTTTAATAAATAACTAATTAATTTTTTATATATAATTTTTTTTAATTTATAACCATTAATCTATATAATCCATGTGTTGTGTGAATGAATCACATCACATTTAGGGGGTGGTTGTCCACAGTTCCTCAAACAATGTTATCGTAAAATGGAAAGTGTTAAATGAATATATTATAAAATTAAAAAAATAAAAAAATATTAAATATAATATATAAAATATTCATATATAGTTCCCATAATAATGTCCACCATGAGAGGTGGTAGTGGAAAATAAAAAAATTCATCGTTTCGTGAGGTAGTAGTTCACTGTACACTGAAACGCTGTGTTTGTTACCCTTAGATTGTGGTGTGTGTATGTTTCAATAGAAATCATAGTATAATAATGTCCTAGAATATTCAGGATACTGGTGATATAATGTAGTCATATAATAATAAGTTTATATGGGGTGGAGGGTGGAAATGAAAGTAAAAATCATGAGGAAAGGTGTTACCTCTTAATCAACTAACTTTATTTGGTTTACACGAAATCTTCATTGGGAGGATTTTTTCCACAATGAAGGATTCAAGTTATAATGAAGTTTTTTTGGGAAGTAAATTCGGAAGATATTGGTCATAATTATGTTTTTTATAGGTTTTATGAATAGGGAGATTTGGTGGCCTTTTATAGGGAAGGAAAGGGACCCACTTGGAATTCTTGGAAATTTGTTTGGCGTGCACATGATCTAACCAAAACAAATTCCTACCAATAAAAAATATAAAAATAATAAATGGTGAATGTAATAGATATTTACATAAAATTAGTGTCGTACAAGTGTATTGGTCAGTTGGGAACATAAATTAAAGTCTTAATCATTTATTATGCTTAATTTTCCCTTATTAATTGTAAATAATTTTATTCACTTTCACTAATTTTTTTAGTAAAAAATTAATATTATTAGATATTATAAATTATGATGACAAAAATTATTAAATCCATTTTTCAAAATTCCAATCATATAAATTTAAGAAATTATATGAAAATTAATCTTGCAGACATGACGACAATGTAGGTTTTTAAAGTAAGAACGTCTTAAAATTGGCTTTGTTTTTATAGTAACTTTCAGTGTAAAATTGATTAATAAAACATAAATTTGAATAATTGATAAAATTATTATCTATCTAAAATTTTAAACAAATTATAATTAGAAGTTAATCTTTTAAAATATTTAACTAAAAAGTTGTTTTGGACAAAAATTCTGTATTTTAAATATTTATTCAATAAAATGAAATGTATCAAAAAAATATAATCATTACACCATAAAATAATTCTTGTTATTATATTTCATATATGAATTTTATTTTCAAAAATAATATAAATTAATGTTTCAAAATTCAAAATTAAAATTGGGTTCTCCATTAAAAGGCAGTAAATTATCCTTTAAAAAATATAGGTTTTCATGTGTGAAATAGGGTTTGTTCTTATATTATTAAAATCAAAACTCATATATGAATATAAAATTTCTTTTATTGAATATATAACCTTAAGTTTTCATTAAAATAATTCAAAAAATTTAATTTATCTAATTTATTAGTGTAAAACAACTATGTGAGCATAAAAATTGTTTTTTAAAGAAACATTATTTTTATATTTAATTTATTCCTATATTCATTTATAATTAATTTAAAAAAATTGAATTAATATTTTATTATTATACAAAATATATTTTCAAATCTTTTTAAAAAATTTCATAATGGATATTTTATATACTATTATAATAGTATTTTAATAATATATCGTTGTTTGGTGATCTCAATCTTGCGTATAACGCAATCTTTTGAAGATGGTTGCTCTTGTGTGTAATGAATGCTAACATGGTATTTAATTCCATGAAATATATAAAATATATTTTAAATATATTATAATTTAAAAATATAACTCATTATGCACTTTCTGTCATGTTTCACACACGTTATCGGATACAAGGTTCTTACTTTATTTCTTTAGGGCGTCACATATAATCGGATGGGTAAAATTGTATTAGGATTTCTGGAATTATGAAGAAGAAATTTAAATTTGTTTCATTAGTACACTAGAAATAAAAATATTTTTGCATTGATGAAATTAAAATTGGTAATTGGACAGGGAATGTAACACCCCAAGATTTCATAGTGTGTTATTTCTTCAAAATAATTCAATAACTTGCACTACACGCAACACCGAGTTCAAGCGCACCATGACTTACCAAACAAGCCGTTCAAAAAAGGTTATGAATAGTATTAACTAAATTTTAAACTTTATATAATCCTTATAATTTTAGAATCCATATTATGAGTTTCTTAGACATAATGTAAGAACAAATTCATCTTCAGTATTGTAGTTTTACCAACTTTTAATAGTGAACCCTTTTTAAATAAAATATTTTAAACTTTTTGACTAAATGGGGGCATCAAAAAATTTAAAATAAAACATACCAAGCTTCCACGGTACGCTTTCCTTTGAATAAAACAGTAGCGTGTGTTTTACGCAACTTCGAGTTTTAACATACACCACAACCGATCAAACTAGCCGTTATGAATAGTAATACTTAATTTTTTTGAAATTATATATATTTTATATTTCAAAATGGACTTCATTTTTGGATTCAGAATATCAAATTTAACCTAAGGTGAAATTTTGGTACTTTTCGGATAACTTTCATATTTTGATGAATAGTAAAAATTACTAAATTTTAATTAAAAACAACTTTTTTAATCAAAATAATTAATAGTGATAAATTATGAATTTTAGTGGTTTTAAAGTATATTTAGAATATATTTTTACCATTTAATATAATTTTGGTCATTGGACATAATTTTACAATTAAACCGAACATAAACAATTGTCAATATTTTGATAGTTATTATCTCTTAAAAACACGCTTTTTGTTTTGACAGCGGGAATTAATTTTAAATTAATTTCTGCCACTTCTGTGTTTTGAATTTAGAAAAATGGATTCCATATTTGGAATCAGGATGTTCAAATTGTGTAAATAGGTAACTTTTATTTTTAGACATTTTGAATAATTACTGCGGTAAATATTTTATTTACCATGGTTAAGGGTAAATCCGGTAAATAAGGGTTACAAATAATATTATAATAATACTAAATTACCCTAAAACGTGTCTTAACCCTATTCGTTTATACATGGTCGACCATGGGCATCTTTGGGTCAATTTTGGGACCCCATTGATCCACTTGAAAGTGATAATGACACTTTATTTTAATTAAGTTAAAATGAATACAAAAATGGCATAAGCTTACATCTTTTAAACGAACAATTTTTACATAGGGTTATTCATGTTGGATTTTCGATTATAAATATTCATTAGAAAGCTAAAAAGATTTCCTACATAATGATATTTTATTTATAATTTTTATACATCATATAATTTAAATTATTAATGACACAATAATGATGCAATGTTTACCTCATTAATAAATCATTTAAATAAATAAGATTATAATGATTAAAATATTATCTAAAACCTGTCCAATTCTTATTGGTTGATGTTATTTAGAATATTAGTCATCTTATCTTCGACCTCAATGATTTTTGGACCATTATAAACCGAATATAATTATATTATAAAGTAATACTTTCACTCTTTCCTAAAGAGCCCCTCCTCTCCCTTATAAAAGCAGACCACTTATACTCATTCCTCACACCTCTCAAGCCACTCGGCACGTCCAAACTCTGCCCAACTAAGCTTCACACATCCCTATCCTCCTCCTTGAAGCTTCCCCTTAGGCAGAAATCATTTCAACAAGTCCTTTGGTTCCAACCAAAGTGAGTTACCTAAATTAAAGGTAACATTTTCTCTTAAATTATTTTCAATTATTTTGCTTCTCCAACCCCCAAACTCTTTTTATTTCCTTTCTTTTGTAACAACACCAGTATCCACAATATACTAGGATGTTGTTATAAGAAGGATTCAAACTACACATTCACACAACTCCATCTAATGGATGATGAACATAATGTTTCTGTGGATGGCAAACTAACGCCTCACGAAACGATGATTGTTCAAATACATCTTACCGCCTCTCATGGTGGCCATTAGGATGGCACTGTAATTAAATATGATATTAATGATATGTATATTTTATATATAAGCTTCTGTAATTCCATTTTATTTCATACAATTATTCGTTTCATGTTGTATATACATACGATAATTTCATTTGAGGAAGTGCGGACTACCGCCCCCTTAAAATGATATGACTCGTTCATACCACACATGGAACGTATAAAGGATGATGTTAATGAACTTAAGTAACATATATAAAATATTATATTTTACTGGAATAGTAATATACCTATGTATCATTTCGATTCGATTCTTTTAAAATAATAATTAAATGGAAGTAGCATTTGTGCGTACGTACGGACTACCGTCTCCACGAACGCGATGAGATTCATTCTCCATCATATCCATTCAAGTATAATTATCATTTGATGATTTAAAAATGATGTTTAAGGACTTGATACCATTCTGGATATGAATAATATACATCCCATTAATAACGAATATGGCTCACATAACAAAGAATATAAAGTAAAATGAACCCGTTAACACCTGAAATGACTATAATTCTAAGATATTATTAACAAATCAATGTTAAAAGATCATATATGATATCATATTAAAGTAACTGATTCTTGTATTATTCAATAACAATTATTTCACCATTATACAGGAGGTAAACCTACCATCGACCAAGGAAAAAGTACAAAGTAAGGGATTCTCTTATCTCACTTTCAATTCCGTGAGATTTCCATTGTTCGCTACTAAATTATTGAAAGTGGTGTATTGTGTACTTCCATTTGATATATATTATCATGATTCACTTTATATTCATGTTATTCTGTAAATCATTTGGTGGTTATTAACTTTTTTCCATGCGACTCAGTTGATTAACGTGGTAAGGGGTTTCTTGTCTCACTTTTAATTCCGTGAGAATTCCATTGATCACCACTTAATTATTGCATGTGGTGTATGTGTACTACCCATGATTGTATTCATTGTGTAATATACTTTATTTTATGGGAATTTACATCATCATGTTATGATCTTTCTCTCATGGGTGTTTGTTTCTTAAGTTACCTAATCAATAAGGGAATTTGAGATTTCAATTTCCACTCATTTGGCTTTACGCATATTTCATTGATTATATTACCCCAAGATTATGTGTGGAATCACTATTCATTTGATTATGTCATAATTTCCACTCCCCTTCCAGTGGATATACTTTTTATACACATAATCACTCTATTGAAAATTCTCAAGTCATTGATATGAATTTGATAAGAGTAATTTTAACTCTTTCACCATTTGTTGAGTTAAACATCCAATTCGTTGGTGTTGTTTTTACAGGAATATGTGCGAATATACTTTGATTGTTTTACACTGAATATCCAATCATATTTAGTGTATTTATATTTTTCACACATAATTATGTTGTTGATTTATCCTTAACCTAAGGATATGGCCTTTATGAGAGATTTCATCTCAACTTACATTCCATTGAGCCTTCTTTGTTGATATACACCAAATCACTTTTATGTGGTGTATATAATGTACTTTGACATAGTATATCATGAATTCCCTTTATTCTCATGATATTACAAAGTTTTTATTACCTCAATTATTTTCATTCAAGTGTCTCTCTTTTGGTTAGAATCTCAAACTAAAATACCATTTTTTTAAATGTTTTAAAGACTTATTCATCTAAACCTTTCTCATTAATGTCCATGTTTTAAAAATGGTTTTAAGGATTTATTTATATGGACATTAAAGTTTAGAAATCAAAACTCCTTTTAAAAGTTTCAAAGTGGTATGGGACACTTTGATTCAAAAATCTATTTTTAAATGGCTTCTTGACAAATAGTGTGACTTTTAAATGTTTTCAAGAAAAGGGGGATATTTCTCTCAAATAGTTTTGATGATTATTTTCATCTATGTCAACATCCTTCATTATTCATGATTGAGGTTAATGTGATACAATACAATTTCCATATTGTATCAAATGAGTTATGTTTGACTGTGGATGTTCTATTTTTATACCATTCATGGTTTGTGGTTAAAGCATTGACATTTCGTATGCTAGTTTTAATACGAATGTTTATTTTATGCTTAAACCTATTCATATGAGGAATGCATTGGACTTAATAAGTGACGGGTGGAGCCTGTTATAGCTCCTTGATGCATCGGTAGGTCTCATGAGACAAACTAGTGTCTTGGCACAAGGCCTTGGCAAAATCTTATTTGTAGTCTTGGCACGAGGCCTTGGCTATGTGGTTATGATAGTCTGGCATTATGCATTCCATCATTATGAAAGTGGTTATTGATATTGCATGTGATCATTTGACTAGTAGAATATCCATGTGAGTAAGTAAATGGCATTATTTCCTTTTACCTTTGCCATTTTATGCTGAAGTTCAAGTTTCAAAGGCTTTTGTTTTAGTTATAAATTGCCTTAAGTGTTTACGCTTATTTATGAAAGCTTCTGCTATAATGTTATCCTTACTGAGCATCCGAGCTCACCCCTTTCAATGTTTTATTTTTTTTTTCCAGGATTATGAAGAAGTAATTTATGAATGACCTGCAGGGATAGTATGAGGGGATATGAAGACAAGATGTTTTTTTATGATGTAATGTAAAAATTTATGGATGTATCTAGTTAATCCAAGGCTACTAAACTAATCGGTCTTTCGAGACTTGATCTTTCTCATGATCATGCCAATGTTATGTAATAATGCACCGACTCTGGGTAACTAGGGTTGGGGCGTTACAGTTGGTATCAGAGGAAGTTTAGTACAAACCTTGGTAGCTAGATTTAGATAAACTCTGATTAGAGCACGTGGACCTAAGATGAACTTTGAGGATTAGTATAAAAGAACTTCCTAGAATTTTGGTATTGTAGAGATTTTGTGAGTTTTCCGAGCAATACATCCCTGTCTGGATACGAGCAGGTAGAGGCGGCTCTGGCACAGATGTACCTAGGGGTAAAACCCGAAAACACCGCTTTGAGCTAGACTCGAACGGGAACTGGTGCACGACAACGGGCCTTGCTGCACTCTTGGTTACGACACTCCCGTGGGATATGCTTAGGATAATTTACATTTTCTTTACAAACCGATTTAAGTAATATATACATAAGATGAGAGTAAATGACCTTGGTTAATCCTAATATGTTTCAAATTGAGAATATGGTGACATTTTAATCTCTAAATGATTTTATGACTACTATTACTCACACAATGCTTTCTGGTTTTAGTCAATGGCTGGATTCCAAGGAAGTCATAGTGACTTTGAGAATGATGTACAAGGTGGGAACGGTGGTGTAAATGAGCAACAAAATGGAATGTTGATAGGCATAAAAGATATCGTCTTTATGCCAAATTAGTTTTCCAAAAATATGATCAACAACATATATATTAACCAACTCCCAGACTCAACAAGGAAGAGAAAGGTGATAAATGATAAGATCTCCAGCAATGGAGACCATGGAGAAAGGAAACCTCAATTTTCATCATGTAGGAATTTTGGAAAGAGACACCCAGGAAAGTGTCTCAATGGGACAACGAAATGTTTTACGTGCGGGAAGGAAGGACATAAAGTGAAGAATTGCCGAAGAAAAATGAAGAGTACTATGGAAGAAGATAAAAATGGTCCCAAGAGTCCATTTACAGTCATTTGCCGTAAATGTAGGGGACCTGGCCATTACCCGAGTGAATGTCCTATTTTATAGGATATTTTCTTGCTCAAAGAAGAAGCTATGTGGAAATAAATGGTTGGAGAAAAATTTAAAAAGTATTAGCACTCCTTGTTGATGGGTTTACTTTGGAATAATTTTCTCTTGTATTTGTAACCCCTCAGTTTTCCATGTGAGAATGATATTTGAGGAATAATTGTCTCTTCTCTTGTGGATATAGGTATAAATAACCATTTGGTTTTATATGATCATTGGGGTTTGAGAAAATGATAAGTTATTATAATTTGGGATGAAAATGCAAAGTATGATATAACATTTGTGGTTAAATTATGTTATTTTGAAAATTTTATCTCATTTTGGTAATATTATAGAATATAGTTTTTGAAAAAGGACAACACGTAGACCGTGTGACAACCCGTCGCGTCGGACAAAGCTGTGGGAATCGAACCCACAACCAAAGTGCGATTGGGATTTATCGACTACCACTAGACTACGTGAAGTCCCTGGTTAGTATGACTATTTTTTTTGTTAAATGATTTTATTGATCAATAATAAGATGATTTGGGTTCTTATGTCTTATCAAATGAATACCCTTGGTATAGGAAAATGATTTGGTGATTAAGTGATAAATGTTATTTTGGAAGATGTTCGTTTTGTTAGGAACACTATATGCCCAAGGAAAATAGAATACAATGAGGTTTCATTTGTAGAGTAATGGTGGATTTTTATCTACATTTTTATTGTTGACTTATAGTGATTTGGGTTATTTATGGAAATGATTAACCTATAACAGAGAATATGTGATGATTTTAATTACTTTTAAGTATGTGACTTTAAGAGTATTTGATGTCATTTGGAGATACAATGTAACATGGGAGACTACATAATCAAATTCTTCTATGTTTTGGGTTTCAATATTAGTTTGGATTATATTAAAGGATTTTAAGGACAATTGGTTATCGAATGGTATCTATTTAACTTTGGGGTATTGTTGGTTTAATTTTATAAATTAAGATTAGTGCATATTTATCTCAATGGATATCCTTTTGGGGGATAATTAGATCATTCACTAACCATTTTGGTTTTGATTAATCTTCAAAGACAATGTAAATATATGGTTTATCCTGCATGGATCATGTGATTCTATAGAAGTTTATTCTAGCTCTTCCAGTGTGACCAAGTCTTCTTGAATACTCATCGTTTAAAAAAAATTGAGTTAGTGGTGGAAATTTATTAAAGAATGAAAATCTACTTAAAATTTAAGTATATCTCATAATGTTCTTAGTCAATATCAAAAATGAATTCCTCTTCCTTATGTAATGTAACTTTAAAAAAAATGTTGTCCTAGATGGTACCTTAAATCATCACTAATTTATGGCTTTGGGATTGTTGGCCTTTTCATAGCCATGTTCTCTACCACTCTCCATCAGATAATTGATGGTTAGATTTCTCCTCCATATCCATATTTTCCTACATGGAACCCTAGTATGTGTTATTTTTGGTACTCTTCATACTTTCCACTCTTTATTTTAAATAGAGGCCTCATTAATTCATTTTTCAATGTGGGATTTCAACTAAGATATTTTGAAATGTCAAAAATGTGTGATCCCAATACCCTATATTTTGTTGAACCGATGGTACTTCAAATCATCATAAATTGATGAGTTTAAGGACCCCAATTTTATACTTGTTTGTGATTGATGACCTCAACCACTACCTATAAATATTTACGTTTTTCCTCCAATTATATGTCTCTAATTGCCACCAATGTTCTCCTAATCGAGATCATAATTTGGTGGTGACCCTTTCATTTCTCTTTTCCTCATATTAAGACTAAATTTTAGTAAACCAATTTCCGATGTGGGTTTTCCCACAAATATATTTTCTATTTTCAACCTTTTATTTTCGAAGAACAATTTCAAATTGCGAGGACGCAATTTATTGAAGGAGGGGAGAATGTAACACCCCAAGATTTCATAGTGTGTTATTTCTTCAAAATAATTCAATAACTTGCACTACACGCAACACCGAGTTCAAGCTCACCATGACTTACCAAACAAGCCGTTCAAAAAAGGTTATGAATAGTATTAACTAAATTTTAAACTTTATATAATCCTTATAATTTTAGAATCCATATTATGAGTTTCTTAGACATAATGTAAGAACAAATTCATCTTCAGTATTGTAGTTTTACCAACTTTTAATAGTAAACCCTTTTTAAATAAAATATTTTAAACTTTTTGACTAAATGGGGACATCAAAAAATTTAAAATAAAACATCCCAAGCTTCCACAGTACGCTTTCCTTTGAATAAAACAGTAGCGTGTGTTTTACGCAACTTCGAGTTTTAACACACACCACAACCGATCAAACTAGCCATTATGAATAGTAATACTTAATTTTTTTGAAATTATATATATTTTATATTTCAAAGTGGACTTCATTTTTGGATTCGGAATATCAAATTTAGCCTAAGGTGAAATTTTGGTACTTTTCGGATAACTTTCATATTTTGATGAATAGTAAAAATTACTAAATTTTAATTAAAAACAACTTTTTTAATCAAAATAATTAATAGTGATAAATTATGAATTTGAGTGGTTTTAAAGTATATTTAGAATATATTTTTACCATTTAATATAATTTTGGTCATTGGACATAATTTTACAATTAAACCGAACATAAACAAGTGTCAATCTTTTGATAGTTATTATCTCTTAAAAACACGCTTTTTGTTTTGACAGTGGGAATTAATTTTAAATTAATTTCTGCCACTTCTGTGTTTTGAATTTAGAAAAATGGATTCCATATTTGGAATCAGGATGTTCAAATTGTGTAAATAGGTAACTTTTATTTTTAGACATTTTGAATAATTACTGCGGTAAATATTTTATTTACCATGGTTAAGGGTAAATCCGGTAAATAAGGGTTAAAAAATAATATTATAATAATACTAAATTACCCTAAAACGTGTCTTAACCCTATTGGTTTATACATGGTCGACCATGGTCATCTTTGGGTCAATTTTGGGACCCCATTGATCCACTTGTATGTGATAATGACACTTTATTTTAATTAAGTTAAAATGAATACAAAAATGGCATAAGCTTACATCTTTTAATAGAACAATTTTTACATAGGGTTATACATGTTGGATTTTAGATTATAAATATTCATTAGAAAGATAAAAAGATTTCCTACATAATGGTATTTTATTTATAATTTTTAGACATCAAATAATTTAAATTATTAATGACACAATAATGATGCAATGTTTACCTCATTAATAAATCATTTAAATAAATAAGATTATAATGATTAAAATATTATCTAAAACCTGTCCAATTATTATTGGTTGATGTTATTTAGAATATGAGTCATCTTATCTTCGACCTCAATGATTTTAGGACCATTATAAACCGAATATAATTATATTATAAAGTAATACTTTCACTCTTTCCTAAAGAGCCCCTCCTCTCCCTTATAAAAGGAGACCACTTCTACTCATTCCTCACACCTCTAAAGCCACTTGGCTCGACCAAACTCTGCCCAACTAAGCTCCCCACATCCCTCTACTCCTTCTTGAATCTTCCCCTTAGGCAGAAAGCATTTCAAGAAGTCCTTTGGTTCCAACCAAAGTGAGTTACCTAAATTAAAGGTAACATTTTCTCTTAAATTATTTTCAATTATTTTGCTTCTCCAACCCCCAAACTCTTTTTATTTCCTTTATTTTGTAACAACACCAGTATCCACAATATACTAGGATGTTGTTATAAGAAGGATTCAAACTACACATTCACACAACTCCATCTAATGGATGATGAACATAATGTTTCTGTGGATGGAAAACTAACGCCTCACGAAACGATGATTGTTCAAATACATCTTACTGCCTCTCATGGTGGCCATTAGGATGGCACTGTAATTAAATATGATATTAAATATATATATATTTTATATATAAGCTTCTTTAATTCCATTTTATTTCATACAATTATTCGTTTCATGTTGTATATATATACGATAATTTCATTTGAGGAAGTGCGGACTACCGCCCCCTTAAAATGATATGACTCGTTCATACCACACATGGAACGTATAAAAGATGCTGTTAATGAACTTAAGTAACATATATAAAATATTATATTTTACTGGAATATTAATATACCTATGTATCATTTGGATTCGATTCTTTTAAAATAAAAATTAAATGGAAGTAGCATTCGTGCGTACATACGGACTACCGTCACCACGAACGCGATGAGATTCATTCTCCATCGTATCCATTCAAGTATAATTATCATTTGATGATTTAAAAATGATGTTTAAGTACTTGATACCATTCTGGATATGAATTATATACATCCCATTAATAACGAATATGGCTCACATTACAAAGAATATAAAGTAAAATGAACCCGTTAACACCTGAAATGACTATAATTCTAAGATATTATTAACAAATCAATGTTAAAAGATCATATATGATATCATATTAAAGTAACTGATTCTTTTACTATTCAATAACAATTATTTCACCATTATACAGGAGGTAAACCTACCATCGACCAAGGAAAAAGTACAAAGTAAGGGATTCTCTTATCTCACTTTCAATTCCGTGAGATTTCCATTGTTCGCTACTAAATTATTGAAAGTGGTGTATTGTGTACTTCCATTTGATATATATTATCATGATTCACTTTATATTCATGTTATTATGTAAATAATTTGGTGGTTATTAACTTTTGGCCATGCGACTCAGTTGATTAATGTGGTAAGGGGTTTCTTGTCTCACTTTTAATTCCGTGAGAATTCCATTGATCACCACTTAATTATTGCATGTGGTGTATGTGTACTACCCATGATTGTATTAATTGTGTAATATACTTTATTTTATGGGTATTTACATCATCATGGTATGATCTTTCTCTCATGGGTGTTTGTTTCTTAAGTTACCTAATCAATAAGGGAATTTGAGATTTCAATTTCCACTCATTTGGCTTTACGCATATTTCATTGATTATATTACCCCAAGATTATGTGTGGAATCACTATTCATTTGATTATGTCATAATTTCCACTCCCCTTCCAGTGGATATACTTTTGATACACATAATCACTCCATTGAAAATTCTCAAGTCATTGATATGAATTTGATAAGAGTAATTTTAACTCTTTCACCATTTGTTGAGTTAAACATCCAATTCGTTGGTGTTGTTTTTACAGGAATATGTGTGAATATACATTGATTGTTTTACACTGAATATCCAATCATATTTAGTGTATTTATATTTTTCACACATAATTATGTTGTTGATTTATCCTTAACCTAAGGATATGGCCTTTATGAGAGATTTCATCTCAACTTACATTCCATTGAGACTTCTTTGTTGATATACACCAAATCACTTTTATGTGGTGTATATAATGTACTTTGACATAGTATATCATGAATTCCCTTTATTCTCATGATATTACAAAGTTTTGATTACCTCAATTATTTTCATTCAAGTGTCTCTCTTTTGGTTAGAATCTCAAACTAAAATACCATTTTTTTAAATGTTTTAAAGACTTATTCATCTAAACCTTTCTCTTTAATGTCCGTGTTTTAAAAATGGTTTTAAGGATTTATTTATATGGACATTAAAGTTTAGAAATCAAAACTCCTTTTAAAAGTTTCAAAGTGGTATGGGACACTTTGATTCAAAAATCTTTTTTTAAATGGCTTCTTGACAAATAGTGTGACTTTTAAATGTTTTCAAGAAAAAGGGGATATTTCTCTCAAATAGTTTTGATGATTATTTTCATCTATGTCAACATCCTTCATTATTCATGATTGAGGTTAATGTGATACAATACAATTTCCATATTGTATCAAATGAGTTATGTTTGACTGTGGATGTTCTATTTTTATACCATTCATGGTTTGTGGTTCAAGCATTGACATTTTGTATGCTAGTTTTAATACGAATGTTTATTTTATGCTTAAACCTATTCATATGAGGAATGCATTGGACTTAATAAGTGACGGGTGGAGCCCGCTATAGCTCCTCGATGCATCGGTAGGTCTCATGAGACAAACTAGTGTATTGGCACAAGGCCTTGGCAAAATCTTATTTGTAGTCTTGGCACGAGGCCTTGGCTATGTGGTTATGATAGTCTGGCATTATGAATTCCATCATTATGAAAGTGGTTATTGATATTGCATGTGATCATTCGACTAGTAGAATATCCATGTGAGTATGTAAATGGCATTATTTCATTTTACCTTTTCCATTTTATGCTGAAGTTCATGTTTCAAAGGCTTTTGTTTTAGTTATAAATTGCCTTAAGTGTTTATGCTTATTTATGAAAGCTTATGCTATAATGTTATCCTTACTGAGCATCCGAGCTCACCCCTTTCAATGTTTTATTTTTTTTCCAGGATTATGAAGAAGTAATTTATGAATGACCTGCAGGGATAGTATGAGGGGATATGAAGACAAGATGTTTTTTTTATGATGTAATGTAAAAATTTATGGATGTATCTAGTTAATCCAAGGCTACTAAACTAATCGGTCTTTCGAGACTTGATCTTTATCATGATCATGCTAATGTTATGTAATAATGCACCGACTCTGGGTAACTAGGGTCGGGGCGTTACAGGGAAATTGGACTAAGTATCATTACAAAGCCCAGGAAGTTACGACCAACTTCTATGTAAAAAAGTAGAGATTTTTTTTGAAAGATCATATTTTTTAAAAGTTGATAAAGAATCACCATAACATGTTATTTACCAAAATATTGTTGCATCATTTGATGGTACTTGAATCACATGAACTATTATATTGAACATAGTGTTACACGATTGTAAGGGCATATCCTATTTATTTTATTCCACAAAAAACGATTGTTTTTCCAGTTGATTGTGTGGTATTTAATAAATTTTTAACCATAAAATGAAATACATGCTCTTATTGTGTAATTAACCTTGTAAATTATTTTTTTCCATTGGTTATGTGTATCATTATTTTTCATCAATGAAAGAAATATTTAATAGGAGCTGATGGTTGATTCATTATAAAGTAATCATAAAATAAAAATATATCACTAATTCACCCATACCCTATCAGTGATACATGAATCCTGGTGGGATAATATTAATTGGAATCAGAGTTAAGGCTCCCCTCATTTAGTCTTTACTAGATTTTTTTAATGAAGATTTGTGATGGAGAATTTTAATTGTTTCAATAGTAAAGTTACTCTGGTCTTTGATGGCAGGAATTGTGATATCTTGAAACAAATAATGTTTCATTAAATTATTTATCTTTGTTATTATGTTCTTTAAGATACAACATATGGATTTTATATTGTTGATAATAATATTCTTGTTAAACCTTTTTATAAGAAGAATCATTTGAATAATTGAAGATATAAAAATTATTTACTCTCAAAACTTTTGGAATGCGTGTTTTTAAGAGTGAAAGGGGTTGCCACAACCAATTTTTTATGGGATAAGTTGAAGAACATCTATGATGGAAATAAAAAAGCCACAAAATAAAAGTTAAAATATTGTGGATTAAGTATGAATATTTGATAATGGGTGAGTGTGAATTTTTTGTGGAATCGTTTACCAGATTGAAGGAAATTGTTTGCACTATCTGATGTGTTGCTGAAATGTTTTAAGATTATACTATTTTATAAAAAATCTGATAAAGCCTTTAAGAATTTTTTTATGAAAAACTATACTGGTTATAATACATACACTTTGAAAAAATATATCTGGATGATCTTTATAGTACTCTCATTACTTAGGAAATGATAAAGGCAATAATTGTGATGTGAAAAACAAAAGCTGATAGAGAAATTTCAATAAATTACACAATGAAATAAATATTTAAGAAGGTTATTAATAAAAAAATTGTTGATGAATATAACTCTAAATATGAGGTATATAAAAATTGTGATATTGATTTATTCTTTATCTTATAAAAATGTGAGAAGAGGTACATGTAAATAAACATGTAATTTTCGCTTAAATCATTTTGAATATGGAGATGTTTGGTGGTTTAAGACAAATTTTTCTCAAGGAATGAAAGAAGGTGATATTGATGTAAAATAAATAATGGTAAGAAGATTATGGAAGAAATAGGCTGCTAAAAGTAATACAATTTACCTTGGGGATGATAAAAAAATTAATCAAATCCGAAAGTTAAATTTTTTTATCAAAATATAAGGCAGAAGAAGAGGGTGAAGATAAATCTAAATAATATTTTTAAATGGATGGAGAAATTTTTTTATCACAATAGTGAATAATTATGAGTCTAGATGTAGTAGTTCAAAATATTATAATCAAAATAAATTTGAATTTCATCTTAATGAAAAAATTAAAGAGTGTTTGAGAAAGATTTGAAAGAAAGAGAAATAATTTTTCAAACTGGTGATGAACAATCATCAACAAATAATCAATAATATTTTCATAATTATACATTAATGATGATGAAATATATTGATGATTTGAATAAATCACTTGAGAAAAAAAAATTAACGTGAATCTGGAAGTAAAACTGAATGAAAAAGAAAAAGAGTATGAACTTGCCCAACAAAATATTTCTAGATAAGAACAAACAGGTATATATTATATAAACTCTATATCTAAATATTGGAAAAATTTCATATGTACAAATTTGAAATGGATTAACAGAATCCAACATTAATGTATGGAAGGAGATTTAAAATTCTTCTTGAGAAGAATAAATCAAGGAATTTTATGTATATATCCAAAGATAACAATGTTGAAAAATAAGATGTTTCTAAAAACACCAAGTCCAAAAATGATTATAACCATTTATTATATGTAAAATATCATAAAAATTAAATTTCTAATAAGGATGAAATGAAAAATGTTATGATAATGAATATTTATACTGTAACTAGAAAGGTAGGTACTCCACAATGTTCTTTGAATATGGTCTATCAGAAACATACTCACAACACCAGTCAATATAAATTTTTTAGAGATACTAATCTACCTATAGATACTACTAGTATTTTGGGGGATTTATACACATGAAAGATATGTGTTGGTTTAACCAAAAAATTTCAACTATTCTATTTGTTTTTAAAGGAAAGGGTTGAGGGGGGAGTAATTCCTCTCAAAATAAGAAGTCTGAGAAGGAAGATTTACAGAAACCGGAGATGGTTGGTGAGAAAATTGAGAAAATGTTCCAACCCCTTGAAACTATTTGTATAATTTTTTAACAACCTATAAATTGTGCTAAGGATTTATCTTTTTTTACCAGGACAAAAAATGTTTCATAACAATTCTATAGAGATTGAGGTGTAGAAATAAAATAGAGAATAAGAAGCTATTGTTGATTAAACTGGTTAGAAATATATAAAACAAAAATTTCCTTTTATTTTTGATAGTGGGAGTCTATTTCATATGATAGTATACATAATGTGGTTAAATAATGTGGATGAATTTAAATAAGTAATAGTGAAATTTGGAAATGATGAATCTATGAGAATTAAAGTTTCTGGGTAGGCCATCATTGGGAAGGAAAAGATGGAATCTTAGAAATATTTATATGTTAATGGGATGAAACAAAACTAACTAATTTATTCACAACATTGTGATGATAGAAACCATGTTATATTCATAAGATATGTTTTTTTTATTTTATGAATATGGAATGATAGTTAATAGATACTAATTCAGAGAATAAAACATGTTCCATGTTGATGAAATAAGAAATAAATGTTACTTGGGAATGGTAGAAGAAATTCATATATGGAATTAAATAATGGGACAACTCTGTCAATGAAATAAGAGAAATCTATAAAAGTCATATAGTGTCCACAAAATTATTAATATTTAAAGAATAAGTGATTGGTGTTGAAAAATTTGTTAGAAATGAAAAATTACAAACATAGTGCATAAGAATGTTGAGATTTTTTCAAAAAAAACCCCTTGTATTTTATTAATTATGATATTTATGGGCCATTGAGAAAAAAATCAACTAATACATATATGTACTTCACTACATAATGTTTTTTCATTACTCTCATTGCCTATGTTTTGAATATGAAACATAAGTCAAATGATCTAAAAATATTTATATTTTTTAGGAGGAAAGATGAGAAAGAATGTGGGTATACAGTTAAGATGATGAGAACCGATAAAGGTGGTGAGTATAAAAATGTATAATTTGGAACGTTCTCTTGAGATTCCAAGAATTTGAAATGAGTTATGTTAACTGTACAAACTAAAATAAAATGGGGTATCTTAAATTAAGAATATAATTATGGATGAAATTGGATGATCTATGTTACCTGAACATGGTATATCTCATTACAGTTGGAGGAAAGCCTTGAGTATTGTTGTGTACATTCAAAACCTATGTATTAGGAACCCATGATCCAATATGATGCTATATGAATTATTTTTGGAAAATCTCCAAGTCTAAAACACTTTACAGTTTTTTGGTTTCCTTGCATTATAATAAAGAAAGGTGGAGACCATAGAATGATTGTGAGCATATGTTAAGATGGATTTTTTATTGTCTATGATCGAGAAGGAAGAAGATATATGTTTTTTAACAAATAAAAAAAGTATTGATTCTAGTGATGTGAATGTTATTGAGGAAACTAAGAAGTATAAACAGAATAATGCAGATGAGAAAGTCAAAAAGAATAAGGAATATTTTTTCAACATTTCATATAAGGATAAAAACCATTGAAATCATAAACAAGAAGAATAATTGGACTCATATATTTTAAGTGAATAGGATGAAACTCAAATAACTCATCCTATGCATATAATTCTAGTGGAAGATCATAAACATTTTGGTGATCAACATCAGAATGTGCAATGAAGAAGAACATCAAAAATTGTTACACATACTTCTTTGTATTCAAAAGTAAATCTGAAAGTTGTGAATAAAGATTTTGAGCATTATAAATGGGTTCATTATATAAATTAAGAGCATGAAAAGATATAAAATAATGATTCATGGGAACTCATACCCAAACCATATAAACATATATTATTAGTACAAATTTTTTTTTCTGGAACATGATAAATGAAGTAGGGTAAGTGATAAAAAAAATAATGAAAAATTAGTGTGTAATGGTTACTGAATAATTGAATGTGATTTTTTTAATTATATCCTTTTCTCTATTTTCAATGATAGAAAAAATTAAAATATTTAATCATTTTCTACACAATGTTCTTACAAAATCATTAAAATGGATTTGAATTTCTCATTCTTGAATGGTGATCTTGATGAGGATGTTTACATTGAACAAACTCATGGATATTTTGTTTGAAATGATTAATGTTAAGTGTGTAAGTTAAATATAGCATTGTGTGGATTAAAAAACCTTTGATTACATGGTATACCATATTTATACTTTCTTAAGGAAGATTATTTTCAAGAAGGGGAATGTTGATAGAAATATTTACATATATTTAAGTGAGGATTTTTTCTTCAATATAATTTTTTAATTTGATGGTATTATCTTTTACAAGAATTAATAAAGATCATGTGATATATTTAATGAAGAGGTAAAAGTTTGTTTTTAAAATTTACATTTTGGGTGAAATGAAATACATTCTCGGGTTAAAATTAATACAAAAGAAGAAACGCATTTCACTTTCCCAAGTAAAGTATGTTGAGGAACATGTTATGTGGTTAATCATGGAAAATTTGAAACTAGTTTCCACACTAATTTCTTTGGGAAATTTTTTTTATAAAGATATAAATTTTAATTAAGTTGATCAGAAAGAGTTTCGAATGATAATTGGGTGTTTGTTATATTCTGAAACCTCATGACCAGACATTATTGATTTTGTTAAGTTATTTGATAGATTTAAGAGTTCTCCCGAAGAATTAAATTTACATTATAGAAAACTAATTATTAGATATATCAAAGGAATAAAAAAAATTAATCGAGTATAATATCTCAAAAGTAATGATTTTTTTGGGATTTTATATGGTGATTTGGCATGAAGTTTTAACGGTAATAAATGCATATCTGGTGACGTTTTAATTATATGGAACATTGTTCTTAGTTTTCTTTTAAAAAAATTTTATCTCTTATTATGGATGAGGCTACGTATATTGATGCTAATCAAGCTACTACCCAATATATGTGGATGAAATCTATGTTAAAAGGCTTACTTTTTGAAGTTAATTTTCCCTTTTTCTTGGGTTATGATAATAAAATCACAATAAACCATATAAGGAATCTGGTAAAAAATTATCATTCAAAAATTATTCACATAAAGTACCAATTTATCATAGATAATGTAGAGAATAATGAATTTAAGCTGGAGTATTTTCCTAAAACATAACATGTTTCTGACATATTTATAAAACCTTTCTGAAAGGATCTTTTTTTATCAATTGATGTTGAACTTGGGAATCCAACAACATTCTCACCATTTGTTATGTTTTTGTTGTGTCCCTAAATTCGTCTTTCTATTGTATAATTTTTAAAGGGGGATATTTGTTTCATAAATCTCTCTTTATGTAAACATGACTATAGGGGGTGTTGTGGGTAGGCTATTTATCCAAAATATAAGTGTGTGAAAAATTCTAACCATTTTATTAAAGTGGTTATTGAAAACAAATGGTTTTTCTTTTCAAGAAATTTTATGATGTAGAAAATCTCTAAGGTATAAAAGTTGAGTTATATTATCCTGATCCATAATTTTGGAAAAAATGAATTTTCTGTCAAAAATTATTATTTCATGTAATGATTTAGCACACATAGGATTTTAATTGTTGATATAAAATCCATAACTTGATGTTAATAATTTCAATGATTTATGAATCTTGGTTGACAAGAAAACCCAGAGCAGGCATTTTTCAGACCACAATTTTAATAATTATTTTCATATATATGGGTTGTCCTTTTTAGTCAATGAATTATAAAAGAAGAAGATATCAAATCACTTGGTATTTTGTAAAAATTGGACATATAATCATATTCCAAAAATCGGTGCTAAAATTCATAAGAATTTCTTTCAAAATGAAAATATTTTTTCTAGTAGAAAAGGATCATCATACACACCTTGGTTCTGGGATGAGATTCTAATCATATTGTGGAAGATAATAAAAATATACATGAATCCAATATAGATTATGATGATGTTATGTTTTTTTGTTTATCAATAATATAATTTATGTTGTAAAACATGTGATTCATGCTTGATAAAAGAAAGTGGATAAAATGTGATTCCAATCATATTCATGCCCTTTGTATTCAGGATGAGTAGGAAAGGAAGATGTTGTTGGAATAATGGGGGTTTAAATAAATATCATTATAAGTTTTATGATTCTAAATATATCCTTTAACATAATAAAATTCATGAAGGAATTCATTTTTAAAAGAAAATTTTTGATGACTATGGAAGATGATGAAGTAAAATATTTCAATATCAAATCACTATATTAAAATTCGTATAAATGTTATGAGATTTTTCTTGATCGTAATCAGAAATGAGAAATAATTTGAGTTCTGAAATATATTTGGTATCATATTAAATAAATAACATGTCAAATTGGTTGAAGTTGTTTTAAATAATATGTTCTATCAAATTTAATAAAGAAATTTTAATGAGATGTGTTTTAGAGAATCATACATGGAAGACGTTTGTCTTTGTAATTTCATTATGTGTAGAGAAACATAATTAAGAAACTATTGTTGAATATATTTAACTATGATAACAAGGAAATTGGAAAGGGAAAATAATCTATCTGGTGGTGCAAAGTAATGTAATAAAATATCCTCAGTTATAATTTTTTTCCCGTGGGTCACAAAAATTAGAGTTTTTTAATGAATTTATATAATTGAATAAATATAATTGGATAGTGAAAACTGGATTATGAATCAGACTGAAAGTAAACAGTTCTATATTTACAAGTGGGTCATAAATTCAGGTTGACAATCATAATCTCTAATTATAATGCAAAAATCATAATGACAAATATAAATCAATATTTTTTAGAAAGAAACAGGGGGTCCAAATTCTATAGAAGACAAAACAAATTCACTGATGATTGATGAAGTCAAAGAAAGATATGGATTTTAAGGGTAATTGAATGAATTAAAGAAATATCAGATATTTAAGGAATATTAATGATTTAAAAAAATTGATGATGTGGGAAAAAATTTCCAGAATCATTCAAAAACCACTCTTTCGAGTCTATAAATATAATGAGAATACATTATGTATTCTATTACATTCATCTTTCATGAAATAAGAGAGATAAGATATGAAATTTAATAAGTAATATTTTTTTAGTTTTTGTTTTTTTGAAAAATGTTTATGAGGCATGAAGAAGATGAAGTAAAAGAGGAATATCATATACAGATGGATTTCATATTGAATTGGATAATCGGACTGGGAAAATTTTTTTTGGGTGTTTTGGAATGAGGAATTAAATGTTCAGAATTATTTTAGTTGTATTCTGGAAAAACAATATTTTTTATTGAGAAAATCAAACATTGGAATTAGAATGGGAAATCAGACTGAGTATCATTATAATGGCCTATAAATTTTATCCATTTCCTTGGAAAGAATGTGAAGAATTTTTTTGAAATATCATATTTGTGATAGTTAATCAAGATTCACTGTAACATGTTTTTTTCAAAAAAAATTATTCCATCATTTTGTGTTATTTAAATCACAACCACTATTGAATAAAAAATAGTGGAAAATGAGTGTATGGGTTTATCCTTTTCATTATATTTCATAAAAATGAATTTTTATAGTGGATTGTGTGGAAATGGTTTATTATTTAACCATAACAAGAACTAGATACTCTTTTTATGTAGAAAACCTTGAAAATTATTTTGTTACTATAGTTATGCAATAGTTTTGTTTTCAATAGATGATGTAATATTTAACAGGATTTGATGCTTGTTTCTTAATAAAGGAATCCTAAAATGAATATATATCACTGAATCAACAACTCCCCCATCATTGATACTTGAATCCTAGTTAGGTAATCTCCATACACACTTCTTGGGATGATTATTTGGAAATATCAGTGTTATGTTGAATTTTGTTGCATTATAAACTCAATTTTTTTGTGGGGATTCCATGGTTTATCGGTCATTCTCTACCGAGGGAGTACTATTCCATTAGAATTATATAGTTTTGTCGCTAGTGGTATAGTAATATTTTATGGGTTATTTCCATAATTCCTCGTGGTAAGTGAATCCATGAACCATGATGGTGTTCTATGACATGTCGCATAGGTTTTCACGGATAGGTATGAGACATGGCATTTCTAAATTTTTCTTTTTTTGTATCACCTGCCAACATGTTAAGGATGAGTATCAGAATCCATCAGGATTATTTTATCCACTTCTATCTCCAACATTGAAGTTGGATGAGATATCTATGGACTTTTTGGTTTGGTTACCATGTACCCAAATAATGAATAATATGGTATGTATTGTGATTGATATGCTGAATAAATCATCTCCTTCTATACCCATTCATGGTATAACCAATGTTGATAGGTTGGTAAATATCTATGTGAATGTTATTGTTCTCTTTCATGGACTTCCATCTGTTATAGTCTCTAATAAGGATCCTCATTCCCATTATAACTTATGGAGAGACCATCTAGAGGGATTTATAACTTATTTATATTTGATCACAACTAACCATCTATAGTCTGATGGATAGATAGAAAGTGATATACAAGATTCATGAGGATATTCTCTATACTTATGTTCATGACTTCAGTGGAGCTCGGCATGACCATCTGGGACTGGTTGAGTTTTATTATAATAATAGTTACGATTCTATGATCTGAAAGGATAATTTTGAGGCTTTTTGTAGATAGACATGCATATCTCCATTATGTTGTTCGGTGATTAGAGAATGTTACATGGTTTGACCTATCATGGTTCAATAGATATTATAAATGATTTAGTTGATTATTTAGAGAATTTTGAAAGCATAAAGACTCTATAAGTCATATATTGACTATGATCACAAACCGTTTGAATTTTCAAATGGTGACAAGGTGTTCTTGAATGATTCACCTCAGCAAGGTTATCGACGACATGTGAGGCAAGGGAAGATTTCCCTATTTCTTTTGGGACCCTATGAGGTTGTTGAGAAGGTGATGAATGTAGATTACCATTTAATACTTACCTAGAATCCGACCTATAAAGACGATGTGTTCCATGTATCTCAGCTATGAAATTATATATCTGATCCATCCCTTGTTTTGAGCTATAGTGATCATGATGATGAACATGACTTATCTATGACATAAAATCTAGTCAAATTATATGATTTTTAATCAAAGGTACTTATAGGTAAGATGATACCTTTGGTTCAATTGTTATCGAATCATGGAATAGATTCTTATGATTCATGGGAGTTTTTGGCAGTTATTAGAGATATGTAGTTTCAAATTTTTAATATGTTATTTCATTGATATTATTTTGAGGGATATAAATTTTTTATGGTTGAGTGGATTTAACATTTTTTTAGCTTTTATACTGGTACATTTTATAATATTTCATGGATTTCTTTTTTTGTTAACTTTGTAGATATGAAGAGGATTTAAAAGGGTATCTATAACGATAATGTTAGAGATTTGTTGGATTATCAGCATAAAACGTGTTGGATCGGAAGAAAATTTTAGAGATACATGCAAAGTAATGTTGTTAAATGAAGTATATGTTCTAAAATAATAATAAATACATTTTAAAAAAAATCAGTGGTTTTTATAAGATGTTGGGATTTTTCAATTACGCAGCATGTAATTAGATTAAAAATTGTGTAAATACCCTGATGTTGTTTTTATAACATGAATTTTGGCCATATATTATATTTTTTTCTTTAGGTACATCCTTTTTTTTGACCCAAGAGACAGTACCAGTTGATTTTGGAGCCCTTAAAACCTTTAATTTCATTTCACCCAGATATTGAATGTTGTTGCGATTATGTTTTGACTTTCTAGGTAAGAATTCACCATATATCTTCGTCTCTTTATCTTTCCATGCTTGGATTTCAATATATCATCTAGGAATTAATTTATCTGAACTCTTTTTGGATTGAATATTGTTTCCAAGTTGACTTCCTATATTTTATGGGCCTTCGCTCTTTTTGGATGGTTCTATTGTGGTATTTGTGTTTCTATAAGAAAGGTATGTGTTTCCATTATGATAAACATATTCGATCAACCCAAAATTTATTAACATAGATTCATTTTTTAATTTAAATTAAATTACAATAAAATAATTTCAATTGGTTTATTAAAACCCCAATTCCATTGATTTATGTGATTGAAATGTAAAATTGTATTTTTTTTGTATCAAATTGGGAAAACCCCCAATTTTATAGAATTTGGGTGAGTTTTTAAATTGGATTGAAATTATTCTAAATATATATTAGAATTTAATTATAGAAATTAAATTGAAAAATTTATTTAATGTAATTGATTTTGAATCGGTGTTTGAGGAAAATGTCTTAAAATGGTTTTAACAGAAACCCAGTGGGTTTAACATGGTAAAAATAATGTTTTTACTAAAAACTAATTTTGGTTTTTAAATTGAAAATTCAATCATTTGAAAATGGATAAAGTGATGAATTTTATTTTTAAATGTCATAAAATAAATTTCTCATCATTTATTGTATTAGAGAACATGAAATCTAAGGTAGTTATTGAGTTATTGGGATATCAATCTTTTGACTCTATTCAACTGATACATAACCTAGTCCATCAGGTCACATCCCTAATGGTATGGGGACAAGAATCTTTTGGTTAGTGTCAAAGGGATGTGGGTATACACATATTTCTGTGATCACCTTCGAGTTTGTGAGGATACCATATCCTGAAACTATCATACCTTGTGGTAGATTACCATGTTTCTCACTTTTTTATATTTCACATATAAATGTGTCCCAATGTTTTTAAACTATATTATATGAATAATAATTTTATATAAATTATTTTACACCAAATATTTATTAATCAATTTGATTAAATTATTTACATTTTTTGAAATGTGAATATTGAATTGTATTAATTATACATTGTACTAAAATACCTAGTTATTTTAACATGGTATATTTATTTGATTAATTAAATGTTTTCTTATTATTATTGATTCATTGGTGAGACCATACTTGGATTTTATCTCATACCCTACATGTTCCTTCATGTTATTATAGACTATCATCTTCTAGGTTTGAGTAAGGGTAAGGAGTCACTTCGATGTCATAGTAGTTGTTGATCATTATAGCATAGAGTGTTTTGTCTATTGTATCATGGGTTTTTATCTTAATTTATAGTACTTTCCTATAGTAAATTGGGGTTGTTTACTTGTTTCAATTCTAGTACACTATTCCCTTTGGGCTTCTATTTTTATGCATACTGACTTGTTGTCTTGTTTCCATGATATTTGTGGAAAATTCATTCCCACAATATTTATTTATGATTCTAGTATCTAGTTTCTAACCTATGTGTATCATGAACACCCTCCAAGACATTTAAATATCGTCTCTGTTATCGGGTTACAATGGTACCCATGTTAGCTTGTGATAGAGAGACCATTGAATATACTCTTAACATAAAATAAAATAAATTTCATTGTTAAAATCATGTGGCACCAAAATTGAAATCTAGATAATATAATACAATGTAATTTATATATGGAACTCATACAAATATTTTGATATATTTTTGTTACCTTAATGTACCCTTTGATAATATAAATTGGAAAAGATTAGCCTTTACCACAATGACAAACATTAACCTTTGCAACATATATTATATTACTAAAAATGAAATAGAAAATATTAAATAATTTGATTATTATGATACCAAATATGAAATACACATTAAAATATTAATGTTCATGTGGTGGAATATATTATTTTTAATATAAGTACACAAAATTAAACTATAAAATGCTTTTTGAAAAATTCCTTTTAAGCATAAAAATAAACTTACCCCAAATTAATATATATAATTCACCATATGAAATTCACAATTATCTAATATAAAAAATTAGTATTATGTTACATTAAAACTAACCCATATCCTAATTTAACCATCTATGTACTTAATTAATGAAAAGAATAAAAAATAGTTATTTTATTTAAATAAAACGTCACTTTGATTCTAAAATATATAACAAAGGTTTCAAAATTAATCATAATAGTTTTAAATTATTTATTTTTGTTTTTAAATATATATTCATTGTATAAAAATTGTTTGAAAAACATTAAATTCATTGTCAACCCATTATACGTATATAAATGTATTGTATTTTTAAAAACATGTATTATTATTCATCAAAAAACCATCCATTTTAGAAATATCCTAAAAATTCACCGTGAGATAAATTTGTCATTATATGTTCAAAAATTAGATTAATTTCACAAAATTTTAATTCTAACATTCATATAATTAGTTGTTGAATATAAATACAAAATAAAAAATATATTGTTTTATAATCATATTGACATATAAATCATTAACCATATTTCATATCATTTATATATGAGTGTTATGTTATACTTAAATTATATTCAAAATGTTATTATGTATAAAATGAATTTTAAATAAGAATTTTTTTATTTATTTCATTGTTTCATATATCATGGGATATTCAACAAGAAATTGAATACAAATTTCTATGGTTGTTATATCCCTTCCTAAAAAATTTTCATCCTCAAAAAATTAATATGTTTTTACCAAAAGGCATGAATATTTACTTACTAATAGACTTAAATGTATATTTTATAATGACTTTAACATTAAATTTATGGAAATATTTTCAAAACCATAATTTTGAATATGATTCTAAAAGCATACCGTGACTGCACGACGATATTACTCAACATATTTATCTTATTTCCTCTTGATGAATTCGTCCAACATCGAGATAGAGAATAAGAGAAAAGAATCTAACTTTATTTGTTTCCATTTTTGTAGGCTCAATACCATCCCTATATTCTGTGTTTCGATCATTTTTTACCTCTATTTCATCTCAAATTACAAATTATGAATATATATAATTAATTTTTCATGCTTAAATTATCACAACCAACTTTAAATAGATCTTTGTTTCCAAAAAATATTTTATTGACATTTTTATTATTTCTATACATTTATCAAAACAAAAAATTGTTACTATATTTTTGGATAATTCCAAATATTAGTAAAACATCATATGAATAAAGGACAAATTAATATCTAAAACAATGAATATATATTTCAAAATAATATTTACCCTAAAATAAAAATGAATAAATAATAAATTCAAACACCTAGAATATATATACCCTATTCATATATTCACTAAAATATAATAATATTTTCTTAATGTTTCTTGAATTTCCATGGTGTAAAACTCCAAAGAACATATTAGTTTCCAAAATTTTACTAAATATTTATTATTCAATTATTTACAACCAAATGATATAAAATCCTATGTTATTCAGTAATATACCCATAACATTAAACCTATAATGTTCCCAAAATTATGATAACCCTTTATCCCAACTAACCATAATTACATCAACATAAAATAATGTATTAACCCTGATAGTTAATTTTACCTAACTAATGTTCCAATAAAATATTTCCAAACAAACATTCCCCCCATATAATATTTTAAACCTAAGGATTATATATACCTCAATAAACAATTAAAAACCAACAAATAACTACAAAAACGTTATCATCCACCTTAATATCCCATCACATAAACCCTTAACATGGAATCTATGACATAAATAATTGGTTATTTCATACACTTATTAATTGAATATGGTATCCAAAAAATATAAAATTACATCATTTGATAACATCCTGACCACTAAATTTATCTAAACATTTAATTTAATATGAACAAAAACACTTCTTAATCATACTCTAGAATCATGTGGTAAAAACATATTGTTTATATACTGGATTTCAGGCCAACCTAAGAAACCAAAATTTATTCATACATAACTAGAATATAAATATCCAATATTAATTAATATATATAACCAATAAATTTGACATATACAGTTTTATAGGTTTATGAAATAAAATTAATTAACAAAACCCATATATTTCTAATCCAAGGGATATTTAATTATTATATAATGAAATTATTATTCTAGCAAAACTCTTAATATTTTCACACAAAATTAAACAACCATGATACAGTTCAACACATATAAATGTATTACTTATATCAATAACTTTGGGATATTGAAACATAATAAGGGTATGCTCAATTGCACAGTAAAGTTAAATATAGGTGTTTAAAACTCAAAAATAATAATTTTGAATAAGATGATAATAAGAATTTGAGAACATAATAAAATTGACTGGAATAAGATATTAAAAAAACATAATTCATTAATCATGTCGAATGGAGTTATTATTTTGAATAACATAATAAAAAAATATATATGGTTCAAAAATCAGGAGTCATGTGAAAACATAAGATGTATATGTTTCAACTTCCAAGGTCAAGAATTATATATAACAATAACATAGGAAATAATAAATGAATAATCATGATTATTACTTTTAAAACATTTAAAATAATGAAATATAAATACTTTCTTTCACTACAATGTGTATTGGAATTCTCATTATAGGAAGTTAAATTTTATAAACACCACTTGTTTTTAATAATATTAATTTTATAAAAAAATTATCATTAAGAAAAAATAATTGAGTTATAAATGAAATCTGTATTTATTAAATCCATTTTTGAAACCATCATTGTATGGATATATTGAAATATGGAATATATTATTTCATGGAGGCGATAGTCTGCATATATTTAAGAGAAATGTTTTCATTTTCAAATGGATTGAAAGGAATGAAGTTTGATAATAGTTTATATTTATAGGATTATAATTATTTATATATATAATTTGTTATTTAAATGCATATTTATATCTAGTCAGGTGTGGTGGGGATGATAAATAAAATGTGTTATTCGTATTTATGGTAGTATGCACATACAAAAAAAGAAACATTTTCATTAAATATTAAAGAAATGAGAATGGAAATTGTTGTTACATAAAAATAATAAAATTTTAGTAAACAAATGATAATTATTTAATTATGTAAATATGATTATAAAATATTTGGTTTAGTATTATAAGAAATAAACTTGAATGAAAGCAGACACAGCTTTTACATCTTTCTTGGCTATCCCACCTTGGAATACATTGTATGCCTCCTTAGTTTGTTTTTTAGGGTGAATATAACCTCTAGAAAATGGTAAAGAAACATTAAGATTTATGTGTGAAGATAATGATTACGGTATGGTGTCCCATGTTTTTTGATACGTGGTGGATGAAGGGATATTTTTATAAGTGTGGAGAGTGGGACTCTTGTTAATATTCAAATTTTTAAATATAATATTATGGTATCATTAGTAGAAAATTTTTCCCATATAGAAAAATATTGAGGATGAGATAATTTTTTAATTAAAACACACATCAAATAATGTTATATATAATTTTTTGGGGTTTAATTTCATAATTTTATCTTTTTACCACATATAATAATTCACTATATTGACACGCTTTTTATCATGGTAAATTAATTTTATGAATAAAAATGAAATTGATCTAATTTTTTGAGTTAAAAGATATGATATCAAATGTGTAATGCATTTTATTTGATAAATTTTTAAATTTAGTAAAAAATTAAAAGAATTGCATGTAGACAAACAAAAAACATTCCCAGAAATAGATTTTTGATTTGGAAAATGACATTTCAGAACAATATTGTATAAAATTTACTCTCATGGAATTTATTTTTTATGACTAAAAAAATAATATATATATTTATTTTAAAAAAATACATAACCTAAAATATCCATATGGTAAATTTATTATAATAAAAGAACAAAAAATAGTTTTTATCAGAATAAAAAATCACTTAGGTTTTAAAATGGAATACAAATGTTTCTGAATTCGATTAAATGATTTATTTTACATATAAAGATTTATAATATTTATATATAAGTCTTCTAAAAAATTAATAGTATTCTTAAATTATTAATATTTTCTAAATGTGAAAATATTTGTAAAAAATATATTTTCACTATTCATACACAAGTCAATTATATTATTAAGGATTGAAATTTTACAATATGATTATTTAATACTAAGATATAAAAAATATAATTTGTTTAGTAAAATTAATATTATAAAATTTTTGAATTCATATTTTGAATAAAATGGTATATTAAAAAATTATAGAGAATTGACATCCAAAACATTTATGGGTTCTAAACTATATTTCATATCAATTAAATTATTACTTTAAAATCAGTTATTATTTTGGAATATTACATATTTAATAATCCTATATTTAAATTTATCAATTTATTTTATTATGATAAAATAAAAAATAAATTAAAATAGTTCATTAAAAAACCTTTTAATATTAATCATAATAATTTTTTATCTTTGAAATTTAATAAATTTTAATTGATTAATGTCATTTTATTTACTCAAAATTTTATTATTCAAAAAAAAAAATATTTATATATTATGTCATAGATCATTTTATTTTGATGTTTTTTATGATACAATCATTTCAATACTATATTTTCTAAATGGAGATTTACAAATTTAAATATTATGGTGTTACATTACCCCCTAAAAGAAATTTCACCCTAAAAATTTTAATTCTCCCATTCTAAAATGAGTGTTTGAGTATATCGGTATAATCATATATTTAGAGTTTATAATGATCAATAATTACTATGTTACTGATAAATATTTCCAAAACCCAACATCTCATTGAGTTTACAAATTCATACCTTTTTAGTTGAATGATAATATTCAATATATTTATCTTCTTCATTATTTTATTGAAGAGTTATTTTACCATGGTAAGAAATATGAGAATATATAATTACATGATTATTTTCTATCCACAATCCAAATTTGATCATTTTGTTGTGTTTCGATCAGTTCTCACATCTAATTACTACAACTTTACAAATAATGAATGAATAAGATGTATTTTTCATTCATGAAGGATGAAAATAATTTTCTAATGGATCGTGAGATCCTAAGAAAAATGAAATGATATTCATCAAAATTATAATTAATTACCAAATAAATGGTTAGTATATGTTAACATAATACCTAATAATAATAACACATCATATGAATAAGTAATACATTAATCCACAAAACCTCAAAATTAACACTCAAAGATAAATTCAAGCCAATACATAAATAATTAACCAAAAATCTAATCAAAACATTCCTTACCAAATTAAAAATCAAAAACAGTAAAGTAGTTGATCATATATTCTTCATTAATCAACTGAATATTTATCTATAAATAACATTCAGCAATCCTAAATTAATATACCAAACATGTATGTACCAAAATCGTATATTATTTATAATGTTCTAACATTTACCCAAAATTAACCATGACATAAAATAAATATAGAATCATATTTTCCTAAAAAAATTTAAATCAATAATTACTCCTCAAATATTATCATCCACATTGACATAAAATCTCATATCATCAAATAATTTTCCATTCACTATAATCAATCAATGTTCCCAAAAATATGATTACAAATTATCCTACCTAATCTTTTTTTTCATTTTATAAATCCGGATTGCGGGTTGCCGGTACCAAATTATCCTAATTGCCAAAAATTACCCCAATATCAAAGAACATATTTCCCTTAAAGGTTAGCTAATCCTTTGACATTGTGTTCAAAAAATAGAATATCATTATTCCCCATATAATAATTACACTAAAATACATTTTAAATATAATTTTTATATATCTATATATCAATAATCAATTAATCCACAATAAAAATATCTAAAAATAACATTAATCACATTATGATACAATCATATTATGCCTCAAAATAGTATATATACATTTGAACATGTAATCATTCAAAAAAAAATTCAAACTATAAATAAATTTCCATCATATCATAGCTCTCCAAAACCAATATATATAATCATTAATCATTCAAATTACTTCATAATCCTTTATCCATTATTTTTCATCTTACTACTTAATACTTTTTTCAATGGATAATATTTATGAATCATGTCTAAATATTCATGAATATCAATTTAATCATGTTTCATAATTTAAACATGGGTAAACCTTTTATAATAATTCATACCATCTATATGATATTAATAATTTCTTCATCATTATCTATAATAGTACATGACTCTAATAAAAAATAATTCATAAGATATTGATGATCCCATTTTAAATATATCCTCCTAGTGAATATATATTCATTATTCCTATAATCACTATATTTGAAACATTAAATTATATGTGATACCATTGGAAGTACATTATTTACATCCATAGTGTTAACCTTACTCTTCATCTTCCTTTAATAACTTATTAATTGAGGAATATATTTTATACCGATTAAACATTTCTCTACCCCTATGAGACATTTTACTAAGCTCTTATTCCCACATTCATGACACATATGATGTTAAATATTTTTCCTCTATGGACTTTATCACCTAAATTTTTTATAACTTCATATTTCTATTATTTTATGTGTTATAAAACTGTTCTTGGTTTTAATTTTTAATAATAAATTCTGATAGTTGGTTAGGCATAACCACAATATTTCATACCTTGGATTATATAACATGGGCTTCTCACTATATATTTTTATTTACATCCCTTATTAACTTTGTTCATTCAAATTTAATCCATTCACTTGAAACAAAATTGTTTTTTAATAGTATATCAAATACAAATATAATAAATCATCTTATGAGTAAAATAAATACTTAGATTTATGTAATTATTTAATTAGTTATTCAACTCTTTTGGTTCAAATTCTAATCCTCAAAATAACCATAATGATCCATAATATACCAACCAGTAAGCTTATAGGTGACTTCTAACTTATGGTCCTAAACCAAAATATTAACCCTTAAATTTTTTAAACATTTTTATGTTATTATCCTCTAATATTATATTGATCTCTAAATCCATCTAAACCATTTCTTTGATATTGGATATAACAAATCATAAAAAACCAACCCATTATTATGAATTACAATATAAATTATTGAAAATTCAATCATTCCCATGAAAATTTTGGTTTGGTGTTTTATATAATTAGAAAATTAATTAAAAAAATGTCGATAGTTCTATGAAATGTACATTTTTTCAAAAAAAGGATCTTATGGATAAACTCGTGTTTCGTTCCTAACACATTTACATATTTTCAAATTAATCATTATAACTAAACTATTAATCATTCTTTATTTTATAAACTTACATATAACCTATGAAGAATAAAAAACATGGTATGAAAATAACCACATTAAGGGATATAAAAATTAAAAGAAACTTTTTATCCCATTTGATCATCATGAAAAACTATAAATTTTTTTCCCATTTTCAATAATAACATTTATGTTCAAATAATAATTTACTTACTTATAAAATAAACTCATGATTATTTTTTAATTATGAATATAGAAAAAACAACAATCATGAAAGTTTTGTACAAAATTTTACAACATGTGAAATAATTTCCCTGAAAAACAACTTATCACCATTAAAAGATCAATAAATTATTTTTATCATATGACCTATCTGTTTCCTCCTAAAATAAAAGATTTCCATATAATAAAATATAAAATATATAATAACGATGTATATATTTTGGGTTATTACATTCATATCACCTTTAAAATATAAAATTTAATAATTATTACAAATGTAATTACATAGGAGGAGAATTCCAACATATATTCTCCTAGACAATAAATCATTACCCAATGCATTAAAGAGTTCCATTAGACCACCTACCATTATGATCAATTTCTAAGAACTATAATAGAAATAAATAAATATATCATTTATTTCACCATAAAAATCATGAAAATATCCATTTGAACCCACAAGTAAAATCACTTTTTTTAAAATAAAATATTAAAAATATGATTTTCATTAGAGAACATATAAAATGATAAAAATTCTCAAAAAAATGGAATGAGATCCTTTTTAATAGACCATAAAAATGGTAATTTATTCTTAATAATTTGTAAGGGTTCACTTAAAATTAAAAATATATCAATATATAAATGGTAAAACACACCTTTTTCACTATAATATAAAAATAAAAATTGGTCTCTATGGAAAAACATTAAATTTTTATTTTTTAAAAAACATGTTACATAATTTTAAATATAATTAGAACATGATTTGGAAATTCATTTTTTTATATAGAATAAAATTATTGAAGAAATTTATATAACATGGACATTGAAGAAAAAGAGTCATACTAAAAAACGTCAAAACATTTAAAACAATGTTTTATTAAAAAATCACGTACCATGAGTCCCAAAAAAACATTATAAGACTTGTAAATTCATAAATAAAAAAATTATATTAATTATTTATTTTATTCAAGAACTTTTCTAGTGATAATCCAATATTATTATTCCTCTTATTCATTTAATATTCATGTGTCACTAAAGTACTCAATTAACATAGATCACATTTGTCATTTTTTGGATTTTTCTATTCATAATTTAAAAAAAAATTGTAGGCATGTAATAGAAGAAAATATTTCCCTATAATCATTATATTTTTTAATTTATAGTATATAACTCAAACATAAATGAAAATAGTTGAATAGGTTATCAAATAGTAACTTTTCCTTGAATATTTCATGATAATCTTATTTTTATAGTTTAAAATAACCATTGGTGTTTAATTTTAATTAAATTTTTATGATAAAGGATACATTAAACATGAATGTTTAAAAAATATTAAATTTATATATATTAAAGTTATTGAACTTAATTAATCTCCTATTACTTAAACATAAATAAATTATTCATGTAAGTGTTAAGACACACCTAAATAATAAAATGTTATTACATCCAAATGATTAATAATATTACATTGTACAATATTATTTCAATTTTATAAAATAATAATAGTTAGAAAAAAAATTTGTAATAGTTTTAAATCATATTAATAAACATTTATATGAAGGAATAAAATTAAATATAAATGTAATAAATTGTTACAAATTTTTTTATTATTGTGCTTTTGAGGTTGTTAAATTTTACAATGACCATTAATTATTAATATTATGAATTGTTTTTTACAATGCATATTTTGGGCCATTATTTCAAATTAAATATAAATCCTTTTATTGGTTTGATATTATGTGTCCAAACATTATTTCTTTACAAAGTAGTGTTATAAGGCCTCAGCCTTAAACCATACTTAATCTTGAGTTATTACAAGATTACACATTGAGGATCTTTTCAGGTTTAGAGTTTTAGAGAATTATATCATAGAACATGAATTTCATTCCACATATAAACAAAGTGGTTACATAAAGATAGTATTCTTCATTCCCATCAATGTAAACATATTTAAAATAAAACATGGATTCATTCTTGACACTTCCTTGACACTATCATCATATCATGTACCTTTCCCTTGACCTGTGAAAAACATTTCAAAAAAACTTGGGATGAGCATAAAAATCTCAGTAAGGGATATAAAAATATGTAAAGGAAACATGGGTAAATATATACATAAGGATGAGATCATACTTTACCCATAAAACATAATCACATTAACATACCTCATCAAATCATGAATAAATCATAGAAATCATAAGACATAAAGGTAACTTGAGGCATTCATAACATTCTTACATAGGGAGTAACTCTCTTGGTTACGTTTGGAATACCCATCACAGTATATTCCCTAAAATCTCTTCGGAGAAACCTTAACGTTTCACTCCTTCACGATACCCAATGCATTGGAGAGCTATATCGGGCTCACCCACCCTTAGTTTATCACGGAACCACCCATCTTCATAATAATGCCCAAGAACCTCAACATAATCATATCAAATAAAACATGCATAAAGGAAACATAACATTCCCACATTTCAATCACAAGATATCAATACAACACATTGATATAAAAACATTATGAAGACCATTTTCGATACCAAAATAAAAGAAAAGTAAAACATGGTTTTTTTAAAAGAAGGTATGGCTTGTAGAGGAAGCCGAAACTCAAATAACGGTCACGACGGCAGAGAAGTCATTGTCGCCGCATACGTACAACAAAAACATTCCCTTTTGTCGTTTAGTAAACGCTTCGTATAAAAAATATTCATTTTGAATAAACGTAAAAGTCAAAGGGGTTTATACACCGTATAAAAGAAGGTTGTGTATAAAACAAAATATGCCTCAATGAAAGGATATTGAGACGAAGTCCCATACCTCGTATCCGACATGACCCGGCCGTTCTTTAATCTCATGAATAATAAACTTGAGTTAATATCTACTTGATTATGAACCTTTTTCAAGTTCATTATTCATTTTATACGATGTTATGAACATCATGTAATCATTTAAGTTAATAATGTTCATTTTGTCGGTATTTGGTTCTTAAGTCAAAAATAGACTTCTTACACTTACATGTTGTTAATTTGGTCAAAGGTTCGTTATATCCAGAATGATATTAATTATTTGGATAACATATATATCATATATATTCATCATATACATTTATTTATAATATTACATCACATTTAGAGGTAAGAAATGAAATGCACCGTTCATGGAGACGGTAAGCCGTACGTACGCATGAACGCTGCTTCCATTTCTATTTCATATTTTCTGGAATGGAATCATAATTATATAAGATTATATTATAATTTCAGTATAATAACATATATAATATCATTAACTTTATCCTTTACACATCCCACATATGGTATTAACGAATCAAATCACTCTCAGGGGGCGGTAGTCCACACTTCCTAAAATGAAGATATCGTGTTTACCCATAGTGGAAACCATAAAGGTATGCCCAAAATGAAAAAAACAGAACCTTAAAGAAAACATAAACATATTATATATCATATATAAAAATATTGACATCATAATGGCCACCTTTGAAGGTGTTAAATGAGTATTGAACAATCATCGTTTCGGGAGGCAGAATTTCGCCATCCACGGAAACCGTATGTTCTTTAACCATTTGATGTAGTTGTGTGAGAGTGTAGCTCAAATAAATCTTATAACAACATCCTAGTATATTGAAGATACTGGCGTTGTTACAAAATAAGTAAATAAAAATAGTTTAGGGGGGTTGGAGAAGAAAAATAAAACAAATGAACATGAGAGAATGAATTACCTTTAAAAGTGTAACTCCTTTTGATTTGAGCCTAAAGGCTTCCTTTGAAAGGATGCAGCCCAAAGGGAATCCTCTAGGATGAGGAGAGGGATGTGGAGAGAGTAAATGGGCAGGTTTTGGCCGAGCCAAAGGCTTGAAGAGTGTGTGAAATGAGGTAGAGGTGGTGGCCTTTTATAAGAGGAGAGGAGGGGCACTTTTGGAAAGTAAAGATAAGTTACTTTATTTTAAAAAGAGTTTCGGATTCAAAAGGTCCCACATTGCTATAATTCTAGGATATGGTGATAAGGCTTCGAAATCCACTCATCCAATTGGTTTTGGCCATGTGTAGGTTTTAGATTTTTCATTATCTTTCCATTTTATTTAAATCGTTAAATAATGAGGTCATCGCTGCATCATCACGATATCATAAATAATTTAATTTATTTAAATTCTAAAAATTATAAAAAAGATACTATGATGTAGGAAATCTTTATATATTTCCAATGACTATTTATAATCAAAAATCTGATCTTTATAACCCCATGTAGAAATTGTTTTCGTAAAACATATTATGTATGTGTCATTTTTACTTTTACATTAAATAAAAAGTTATTTATGTCATTTCCCAACCAAAGTGGATCCATGGGGTCCCCAAGTTGACCCATGGGTTGTCTTGGTCGGCCATGACACAACCAATGATGGTAGGACATGTTTCAAGCTCATCTTATTTTATTAAAGCATTATTTTTACCTTATACTACACTAATTACCACTAATCGCGATTAAAAACTTAATAAGTTACTATTCAGCAAAAAATTATTTTAATCTCATTGAACCACATTTTACTTCTTAATGACAACCATGTATGTCGGATTTTTGAAATTCAAAACACAATGATGGAAAAATTTCATTTAAATGGAAAATCAGTTTTTATAAGTACCACTTAGTGGTTTCACTATTCATCAAAAATTGAAGTTTTTCAGAAAATTACCAAAAATTCACCTTAAGCTATATTTGATATTCTGAATTCCAAAATGAAGTCTATTTTACAAAATTCAATACATATAAGTCACATTAATTAATTTAATAATTAATTCCCGCTGTCAGAGCAAATAGCGTGTTTTTATGAAACAATAAGTATCAAAAGATTGACACCAGTTTAAGTCTAATTTCAAAGTGAAATTGATTCCAATGACCATAATTGGATAAAATGGTAAAAATATATTCTAATTTCACTTAAAAACCAATTCAAAAGATAATCTAATCATACAAATAAATTAGATTAAAAAGCAGTTTTGATGTAAAATGCAGTATTTTTCACTATTCATTAAAAAATGAACATTGTCAGAAAAATACCAAAAATTCACACAAAGTAAATTTTGATGTCCCAATCATAAAGAATAAGTTTATTTTGACAAACATAGCTTATAAAATTGTCAAAAGATATATTTAAAAATGGTTTTCCATCAAAAGGCAGTAAAACAATCTTTTAAAAATATTAGTGTATTCCATGTTTAAGATGGGATTTATTTTCATTTTAAGCCTCTAAAACACTATCTTAATCATTAATAGACATACATAAAAATATCAATTATACATTACTTACTTGGGATGTTACATCCTTCACCCCTTTAGAAAATTGCGTCCCCGCAATTTATTTACTTATCGAATAAATGGGGGTACTTATCCCTCATTGCATTTTCAGATTCTCATGTTGCCTCTTCCATCATGTGGTTCATCCACAAAACTTTTACCTGCTTAAGCACCTTATTCCGTAACACTTGATCCCTGTGGTCAAGAATCTGGACTGGTTGTTCCTCATAAGATAGGTTCTCCTCCAGCTGATCTATCTCTGGACTCAAAACATGAGATGGATCTGGCATATACTTTCTCAACATCGAAACGTGAAAAACATTGTGTACCTGAGATAAACTCGGAGGTAAAGCCACTCGGTTTGCAACTGATCCAACTCTCTCCAGAATTTCGTATGGTCCAATGAACCTTGGACTCAACTTTCCTTTCTTACCAATTCTCATCACACTTTTCCAAGGAGAAACCTTGAGAAAAACATGATCACCTACCTCGAAAGATAGATCCTTCCTCCGGTTATCCGCATAACTCTTCTGCCTGCTCTGAGTTGTTCTCATGTGTTTCTGAATCAGCTGAACTTTTTCTGTCATCTCTTCTACCAATTCTGGTCCCATCAACTTCCTTTCACCCACTTCATCCCAGAAAGCTGGAGTTCGACACCGCTTCCCATATAATTCCTGAAATGGTGCCATCTGTATACTGGAATGAAAACTGTTATTATATGAAAATTCAACCAAAGAAAGATGTTGGTCCCAACTTCCCTAATAATCCATAGAACAAGCTCATAGCATATCCTCCAATGTCTGAATTGTTCGTTCTGACTGCCCATCTGATTGAGGATGAAACGTTGTACTAAAATTTAATTCAGTACCCAACGACATCTGAAGGTCTTTCAAAAAGTTAGATGTGAACCTGGGATCACGATCCGATACAATGGAGAGAGGAACTCCATGTAACCTGACTATCTCTTTAAGATACAAACGGGAAAGTTGATCTAAGGAAAAAGTATCTCGTATAGAATGGAAATGAGCAAATTTGGTCAAGCGATCAACAATAACCCAGATTGCATTATTACCTCAAGATGTCTTCGGTAATCCCACAACAAAGTCCATGGATATATTCTCCCATTTCCACTCTGGCACTGGTAAAGGCTGAAGCATCCCTTTCGGTAACTGCCGCTCTGCTTTAACCTACTGACAAGTCAAACACTTCACAGTAAAATCAGCAATATCTCTTTTCATTTCATCCCACCAGTAATACTCCCACAGATCTCTATACATCTTAGTACTTCCCGGATGAACTGAAAATGGAGAACTATGAGCTTCAATAAAAAATCTCTCTTCAACTGTGATTCACAAGGCACACACAATATCTTCCCAAATCTCAAAACACAATCATTATCAATGTTGAATTCAGGCAACTTACCTTTCTGAACCAGCTCTACCTTTTTCTGCAACTCACTGTCTTGCTTCTGTGCTTGCTTGATTCTATCTGATAGAGAAGATCTCACTGATACCTGAAACAAAACAGAAGGACCTCCTGCACCAACAACTTATATGCCAAAGTTCATCAAATCCTTAACCAAAGGATCATGTTCCAAACACAACATTATTAATGAAGCATTACTTTTTCGACTCAAAGCATCAGCCACTTTATTTTCTTTTTCCGGATGGTAATGAATTGTACAATCATAATCCTTGATTAATTCTAACCATCTCCTCTGTCTCATGTTTAACTCTTTCTGATTGAATATATACTTTAAACTTTTGTGATCGGTATATATTTCACACTTTACTCCATAAAATGATGCCTCCAAATTTTTAAAGCAAAAACAACAGCAGCTAATTCCAAATCATGTGTAGGGTAATTTACCTCATGAGTTTTCAACTGTCGTGATGCATAAGCAATTTCCTGATCATTCTGCAATAGGAAGCAACCAAGTCCTTTCAATGAAGCATCACTGTATATAACAAACTCACCATTCCTAGAAGGTAGTGCCAAAACTGGAGAATTCACCAATCTTCTTTTCAATTCCTGAAAACAATCATCACATTCTTTTGTCCAGATAATCTTAACACCCTTCCGAGTTAGCTCAGTCATTGGACTAGATAACCGTGAAAAATTTCTAACAAACCTTCGGTAATAGCCCGCCCAACCAAGGAAGATACGAATCTTGGTTACATTTGTGGGTCTTGGCCATTCTTCCACAACTTTTGTTTTTGCAGGATCAATAGTTATTCCATCTTTAGAAACAATCTGACCAAGGAAAGAAATTTTTTGCAACCAAAACTCACACTTGCTGAATTTCCCATACAGTTTCTTTTCTTTTAAGGTTTGCAAGATAACCCTGAAATGTCTTTCATGCTCCTCTTTACTTTTAGAAAACACCAAAATATAATCAATGAAAACCACCAAAAACTTATCCAAGAACTCATGGAAAATTCTATTCATTAAGTCCATGAATACAGTAGGTGCATTGGTTAGCCCAAGAGGCATTACTACAAATTCATAATGGCCATATCTCGTACGGAACACGGTCTTCGGAATATCTGCCTCCTTTACCTTCAGCTGATGGTACCCCGATCTCAGGTCAATCTTTGAAAAAAACTGAGCTCCCTGGAGCTGATCAAACAAATCATCGATATGATCCAAATGATATTTGTTCTTAACAGTGATGTTATTCAAGGATCTATAATCAATGCAATGTCTCATAGAACCATCTTTCTTTTTAACAAATAAAACAGGAGCACTCCATGGTGATATGCTAGGTCTAATGAAACCTTTCTCTAATAAGTCTTGCAGTTGCTCCTTCAACTCTAAAAGTTCAATTTGTGCCATTCGATAAGGGGGTTTTGAAATTGGCTTAGCATCAGGAACTAAGTCAAAAGTAAACTCAACTTCCCAATCTGGTATTATTCCAGGCAACTCATCAGGAAAAACATCAGGATACTCATTTACCACTGGCACATCATTAACCTGAACAGTTCCTTTATTTTCAACGACATATGCAAGGTAACATTCATTTCCATCTTTTACAAGTTTCTCAGCCTCTTGATATGTTATCAAAAGTAAGGGTTCATTCTTGTAAACAAACTGAATGTCTTTCTGAAAAGAAACTTCTTTAGATCTACAGTCAATCTTAGCATGGTAAATAGAGAGCCAATCCATACCCAGGATAACATCAAACTCTACTAGAGGTAGAACAATAAGGTTTTCAAGTAGCTTCTTTCCACAAATATGGATAGAAAGATTCTTATAAATACTTTTTTCCTCAACATTTCCCCAGGTGTTTTTACCAAAAGTTCAGGAGTCATTTCTTGAGATGGTATTCCCATTTTACTAGAAAAGGTTTCAGAGATGAAAGAATGTGTAGACCCCGAATCAAACAACACACTGGCATAATCTGAAAAAACAAGCAAAGTACCTGATACAACTTCATTTGATGGCCTGACATCTGCTGAAGTAGTTGCAAAGGATTTCACCACCCCTTTCTGCTTGTAGTCTAACTTCTTCCCATCACTCAAGCTCTTTGTCGGACACTCGTTTTCATAGTGACCCATCTCATTGCACTTATAACATTTCACTAACTGTAAATAAAATTTGTTCTTACCTTCACCTTGATCCTTTTCAGTGCAATCACGAGCCTTATGTCTCATCTTACCACATCGGTAGCACTTTCCAGAATTCAGAAGACATTCCCCAGCATGCCTTTTGCCACATTTATCACAAACTGGAAACTTAGTTCTCTTACCATCAGACTTTTTTGAAGAATTCTTACCTTTCTCCTGCCACCTCGGTCTCTTCTTCTGCTGGTTGTTATAGAACACTTGGTCATCGGCGAACTCCATTTCCAACTTCTCAGCACATCGAACAAGCTTTTCATAACTTTTAAACTCACGAGAAGCTAATTCCCTTCGATATTTTGGCTTTAATCCTGAGTAAAAATGATTGATTTTACTATCAAGGTCTCGGATAAAATTTAGAGCATACCTTGCCAATCGAGTGAACCTTTCTTCATAGGCAGCCACTGAGTCTTCCTCTTGCCTCAATTCCAATAATTTCTTTTCCATGCTAAGTCGAACAGCCTTAGGAAAATACTTCTCAAGAAACATACCTTTGAATTCATCGCAGTCAAGAGCATCAATCTCATCGGCGTCCCTGATATTTTTCACCATAGACCACCACTAATCTGCTTCACCCTCCAAACGGTAAATAGCAAGAATAAACTTTTGATTTTCTGAACACCCCATGACATGAAAAATCTTCTCCAGTGATTTAATCCACCCTTCAGCTAGCACAGGGTCAGATGATCCTCTGAATGATGGTGGATGTTGCCTCATGAAATGTTCCACCACTAACATGTTCCTCTGCGGTTGATTTGGCTGATCTCATGCATGGCTACCACCACCATTTATCGCTTGAGTCAACTGTGCCATTACTGCAACAAACTGTTCAGTTCCAATTCCAACAATCTCAGGATGCTAATTCGGAAGGTTATTTCCTTATGTATGCCTTCCTAGCACTGCTTCCATGTTTCCTCTGCGGAAAACCATTCTGAACAAACATGTCTTAGATGAAGCAACATGGTAATCTTCAAATGCTATATCACTTCAATTTGACCATAAACAAAAATATTTTTGGTTAATCATTTAATAGAATTATAACTCCTAAAGTTATCTAAACCGACCTTTGATACCAACTATAAGGCCCCAGCCTTAAAACATACTTAATCTTGAGTTATTACAAGATTACACGTTGAGGATCTTTTCAGGTTTATAGTTTTAGAGAATTAGATCATAGAACATGCATTACATTCCACATATAAACAAAGTTGTTACATAAAGATAGTATTCTTCATTCCCATCAATGGAAACATATTTAAAATAAAAAATGGATTCATTCTTGACACTTCCTTGACACTATCATCATATCATGTACCTTTCCCTTGACCTGTGGAAAACATTTCAAAAAAACTTGGGATGAGCATAAAAAGCTCCGTAAGGGATATAAAAATATGGAAAGGATACATGGGTACATATATACATAAGGATGAGATCATACTTTACCCATAAAACATAAGCACTTTAACATACCTCATCAAATCATGAATAAATCATAGAAATCATAAGACATAAAGGTAACTTGAGGCATTCATAACATTCTTACGTAGGGAGTAACCCTCTTGGTTACGTTTGGAATCCCCATCACAGTATATTCCCTAAAATATCTTCAGAGAAACCTTAACGTTTCACTCCTTCACATTACCCAATGCATTGGAGAGCTATATCGGGCTCACCCACCCTTAATTTATCACGGAACCACCCGTCTTCATAATAATTACCAATAACCTCAACATAATCATATCAAATAAAACATGCATAAAGGAAACATAACATTCCCACCATTCAATAACAAGATATCAATACAACACATTGATATAAAAACATTATGAAAACCATTTTCGATACCAAAATAAAAGAAAAGTAAAACATGGTATTTATTTTTCTTTTAAAAATAAGGTATGGCTTGTAGAGGAAGTCGAAACTCAAATAACGGTCACGACGGCGGAGAAGTCGTTGTCGCCGCATACGTACAAAAAAAACATTCCCTTTTGTCGTTTAGTAAACGCTTCATATAAAAAAGATTCCTTTTGAATAAAAGTAAAAGTCAAAGGGGTTTGTACACCATATAAAAGAAGGTTGTGTATAAAACAAAATATGCCTCAATGAAAGTATATTGAGACGAAGTCCCATACCTCGTATCCGACTTGACCCGACCGTTATTTAATCTCCTGAATAATAAAATTGAGTTAATATATAATTTATTATGAACCTTTTTCAAGTTAATTATTCCTTTTATACCATGTTATGAACATCATGTAATCATTTAAGTTAATAATGTTCATTTTGTCGGTATTTGGTTCTTAAGTCAAAAATAGACTTCTTACACTTACATGTTGTTAATTTGGTCAAAGGTTCGTTATATCCAGAATAATATTAATGATTTGGATAACATATATATCATATATATTCATCATATACATGTATTTATAATATTACATCACATTTAGAGGTATGAAATGAAATGCACCGTTCATGGAGACGGTAAGCCGTACGTACGCATGAACGCTACTTCCATTTCTATTTCGTATTTTCTGGAATGGAATCATAATGATATAAGAGTATATTATAATTCCAGTATAATAACATATATAATATCATTAACTTTATCCTTTACACATCCCACATATGGTATTAACGAATCAAATCACTTTCAGGGGGCGGTAGTCCGCACTTCCTTAAATGAAGATATCGTGTTTACCCATAATGCAAACCATAAAGGTATGCCCAAAATGAAAAAAAAAAGAAGCTTAAATAAAACATAAACATATTATATATCATATATAAAAATAGTGACATCATAATGGCCACCTTTGAAGGTGTTAAATGAGTATTGAACAATCATCGTTTTGGGAGGCAAAATTTCACCATCCACGGAAACCGTATGTTCTTTAACCATTTGATGTAGTTGTGTGAGAGTGTAGCTGAAATATATCTTATAACAACATCCTAGTATATTGAAGATACTGGTTTTGTTACAAAAGAAGTAAATAAAAAGAGTTTATGGGGGTTGGAGAAGCAAAATAAAACAAATGAACATGAGAGAATGAATTACCTTTAAAAGTGTAACTCCTTTTGATTTGAGCCTAAAGGCTTCCTTTGAAAGGATTCTGCCCAGAGTGAATCCTATAGGATGAGGAGAGGGATGTGGAGAGAGTAAATGGGAAGGGGTTGGCCGAGACAAAGGCTTGAGGAGTGTGTGAAATGAGGTAGAGGTGGGGGGCTTTTATAAGAGGAGAGGAGGGGCACTTTTGGAAAGTAAAGATAAGTAACTTTATTTTAAAAAGAGTTTCGGATTCAAAAGGTCCCACATTGCTATAATTCTAGGCTAATGTGATGAGGCTTCGAAATCCACTCATCCAATTGGTTTTTTCCATGTGTAGGTTTTATATTTTTCATTATCTTTTCATTTTATTTAAATCGTTAAAGAATGAGGTCATCGCTGCATCATCATGATGTCATAAATAATTTAATTTATTTAAAGTATAAAAATTATAAAAAAATTCTATGATGTAGGAAATCGTTTTAGCTTTCCAATGACTATTTATAATCAAAAATACGATCTTTATAACCTCATGTACAAATTGTTTTCGTAAAACATATTATGTTTGTGTCATTTTTACTTTTACATTAAATAAAAAGTTATTTATGTCATTTCCCAACCAAAGTGGATCCATGGGGTCCCCAAGTTGACCCATGGCTTGTCTTGGTCGGACATGGCACAACCAATGAGGGTAGGACATGTTTCAAGCTCATCTTATTTTATTAAAGCATTATTTTTACCTTCAACTATACTAATTACCACTAATCGCGTTTAAAAACTTAATAAGTTACTATTCACCAAAAAATTATTTTAATCTCATTGACCACATTTTACATCTTAATGACAACCATGTATGTCAGATTTTTGAAATTCAAAACACAATGATGGAAAAATTTCATTTAAATGGAAAATCAGTTTTTATAAGTACCACTTAGTGGTTTCACTATTCATCAAAAATTGAAGTTTTTTAGAAAATTACCAAAAATTCACCCTAAGCTATATTTTATATTCGGAATTCAAAAATGAAGTCTATTTTACAAAATTCAATACATATAAGTCACATTAATTAATTTAATAATTAATTCCCGCTGTCGGGGCAAATAGCGTGTTTTTATGAAACAATAGGTATCAAAAGATTGACACCAGTTTAAGTCTAATTTCAAAGTGAAATTGATTCCAATGACCATAATTGGATAAAATGGTAAAAATATATTCTAATTTCACTTCAAAACCAATTCATAAGATAATCTAATCATATAAATAAATTAGATTAAAAAGCAGTTTTGATGTAAAATGCAGTATTTTTCACTATTCATTAAAAAATGAACATTGTCAGAAAAATACCAAAAATTCACACAAAATAAATTTTGATGTCCCAATCATAAAGAATAAGTTTATTTTGACAAACATAGCTTATAAAATTGTCAAAAGATAGATTTAAAAATGGTTTTCCATCAAAAGGCAGTAAAACAATCATTTAAAAATATTAGTGTATTCCATGCTTAAGATGGGATTTATTTTCATTTTAAGCCTCTAAAACACTATCCTAATCATTAATAGACATAGATAAAAATATATATTATTCATTACTTACTTGGGATGTTACAAGTGTGGCCTTCACCACCATATCTTATGATATCAAGTCCTCGTTCATAATTTGATGATGGGATACTAGTTTATCCCTCAATGGATTTTTATGTGGATGGTGTTTTATATTTTATGTATTTATTATATATATATTAAATTTTTTAAATATCATTCCTTGTTTCATATTATGTTTAACACTCATTAATTATATATTATTTTGTCATAATATGGATGCTAACTTATTATTGGAGAAGATAAGTATGTTAGGAATATTCTAAATATATGCTGATGTTACTCTTGAATGATGAGAGAAATTGGTTATCATGAAAAAATGGACCTTACTTTAATAATTCAAGGAATACCAAGACTTACAAAAGGAAAAATTCGCTCATTATACATGGACTCCATAGATTTTCACCTCTTGCATCATGTAGTTTTCACACATGGAATCTCGTCATTTTTACCTGAGTATTTTGAAAGTCATCATGATTGGAATCTTAATCTCATCGCATAAGTATTACAAGGATTTATACCAATGTAATATTGTGATCATCACATAGGATAAGAGTCTTAATCTCATCACCTATGTGAAGATAAAATAGATATCATTCTCTTGTTATAGGCTTCAAATGCTCATCAAAAAAGAATCTCATGTGTTTCACATGAAGTGGCATCATTGGATCATCAAATAAGTTGTGAGAGAGAAGATTGTATTCTTTTCATAGAGTCTTCATAAGATTTTTACCTAAGGATCCCTAAAAATATCACCTAGGGTTTTGTTTCTGATCAATTATGTGTGATTCAAATGTTTAATGCCATGTTAGGGAGATTCTAATAAACACTCATCACAAACATGGTTAATAACCGACATAGAGTCCAACGATGATAGTCACACATATAGTCATCTTGTACAAGTCAGTTCATAGGATTAAAGTTGAGTGAGGGAGGTCCCACCTACACCAATCTTGTATGATTTTGCCATATATTTAGAGAGTAGTGCGAAATGTCCCACATACACTCAACATGTATTGGTCAGTTTAAAAGTTTAAATTTAACAAGTATGATAAAATATTTAATGTATAGTTAATGGTCTCATCCCATACACTCTCATCATATATTTGTTTTTAATTATTTTATTATCAAGTGACAACGCTAAATTTTATTTGGAATTTGTTTTGGTGTGGTTAGGGGTCTTGTTCCTAACAAATGATGATAAGGATTCATAGATACCACATATCATGGGGTGGAAAGAATTATGGTTATATAAGAATTGATCCTTATAGAAAACGCATATTAATTCTTTTGGTAGAATGGAATAAAAACCCACCCAATTCTATTTGTTAGTTTATGTTCATGTGAAATGAACATACCATGATGTTTAACATCATGTAGTAAAGAAAATTTCATCACAAATGGACCAGAAAAAAGGGATATTGTTGGGAATATAAATTGATGCTACCCAATAAATGAGGGTAATTATATCATTCTCATTCCATGATTTATCTTATATTAATCACGTTGGGAATCCAAGGCCCATCAACCAGAGAATCCCAAGGTTATAACATAGTTTAAAATTACAAATTATTTTATTTTGTTTAGAATATCATCTTGCAGTTTATTTTGTACAATTGGGACATTGTGTTTTCATATTTAGATACAAGCATCATGGATTTCGAGATGTAGTTTGACATTGTTTGAAAATGATGATATGCTATTTTATTTAAAAATTATATCACAATGGTTGTCATGAATTTCAGTACTATGTGACTATGATGGTATTCTATGTGTCTTATATTAAATCCTTCATAGTCTCAATTAGAATGAGATTAGGGAAGGATACATGGATCCTTCAGGTACTCATTTATGTGGGTGAGGGATAGTTTTACATAATTTTTCCATGGCGAGAGATTATATATCCACTGAACACTATCCATTATAGGAAAAAATTGATGGACATTTCCCATTCCTAGAATCATGTAAGAGGCCAAACATGAGATTTCATCTTTTTAAGATTAGAATAGAATGAATCTTCCATAATTATTCTTCATAAAAATGTCTTGGTTATAAAGAATCATGATATTTCTTTTATATATGAATTTTTCACAAGTAATCATAGATCAGTGTTTGTGTGGCCAATGACTGATTTACTCTCTTATACTAATATTATTATAAAAGACGCATAGAAATGGGTACCATATCTTGGTACATGTAACTCTAGGGTGCTGCAAACACCTTGAGTTGTATGGGAGATGGGATTTGTTATAAAGATGGTGCATGGTTGGAAGTGGATGAGCTCTATGAATATTTTGGGTGTTCCTTAAAACATTGAGTTTCGAAAGTTATTGTCCTTTTATTCAAACTATATTCATAATCAATGAAAGACTAATTAAATAATATGCATCGTAATACAATTTAATTAAGGACATATGTGACCAATTTCATTCATGTATCTCACATTAACAAAACCATATATGTCACGAGTAGTGGATATTCATGAAATAGATAATTTCATGTGTTGATAGTGTGGCTCTTTGAAATTAATATTTAAAACCCTAAAATGTGGGAAATTATTCTATTTATAGGTATTTCAACTCATGGAGGACACTGTATCACATAACTCATCTTGGATCATGCAACATGACCATGCTTACACAATATTTTCCAAATCACACAATTTTGGGATCAGAATATCATTTAAACTTTTATTATTGTAACTTTAGCTACATATAATAAATTGAATTTCAAGTTATATATCAACATTTTAGTTCTTGAAACTTCATCATGTGATGTTTATATTCTAAAAAAATCTCCATGTTTCCTAAATTTTCACAAGTGGTTCAAACTACCCAGAAGTTGTGAATTTTTTTACATTGATTAAGAATGTAAATAAAAGATTATTTTCCCAATAAGATTATTTTATACACATCACAATGACTTTTTAAATTGTTGTTGGTTCTATAAATCCACCCATTAACACCATAATAAGATCTTACAGTGAAGAAAATGATCAAATTCTGATGGAAAAATTGATGTTTGGGAATTTTCCTTCTATATCACTTAATATGGACCTTGTTTGTGAAAATTAGTTGTGTGATTCACACTACTAGGAGTATAAAATTTCTGATAAAATTTTGAATTTATCCCTTTAAAAACCATTTTATTTTGTAAAATATTGAATACCTCACATTTCATTAAATCAAATTGTATATGAAACAATTCCTTGGCATTCTTCAAACTCTCATTTTCATGGGAAAGCCTTTAGTTAGCTTGTTTTTCTGATCCATTCATCATCCAAACATCTTCAATAAATTTCACAAAAAATTATAAACTTGAGTAAAACAATATGGATTTCATTAAAGTATCATAAATTTTAGGAATTAGGTTTATAATTTTGACAACCTATAGAAAAATGTAGAATATAAAGTAGTTATTTTTATTGTTGCTACTATAAGGAAATAAATGAATGAGAATACTACAATCCTCTAGCCTATGAGAATAAAATCAGTAAATTAGTACATAATTATCCTACTCATGGAAGAATATAATCCCTATCTACTCATCAATCATCTGATTATTTTTTGTTTTACTATTCTTGATTTTGTCTTCCTATACTGCCCAATCCTCAATACTCTAAAAAACTAGAATTCATTTAAAAACAAGTATAACTAGTAGAATACCATAGTAGTTTATCATGTGGTTATGGAACACAACCTTACTATTGTCTACATGCTTTGAAATTGAACCAGGACCACTACTAGTGGACTAACACCAACAATGGTCTTCCCACATCAGTAAACATGCATCATCAATGGGAGTATATCATAAATTTGAATAGGATGGAACGAGTCATGGGACATAATATTGGGGTAAATTTTACATATAATTTTAGAAGAAAATGCTTGGTTCTCCAAAAAAAATATGGATAGTATGGTAGAGTTGCATCGTGTTGGGATACAAGAAGTCATGAATTTGTATTTGTTCTATGTGTATTGTCAACTGTATATTCATTTGGAGCCATTGAACATGTGGTATACCAACACTAAAACCTTCCACTATCACCATGGAGATGTGGTAGTTACCATGTGCGATATCTAACCCATCGATTGAATTATCCTAATCATCTTCATGTATAATTAATAATTCCTAGCACATAGTTCCTAGAGGGGATGTGAAGAACACTTGGTTGCATGAGAGGGTTCTACCTAAATATATTTCATGGATTTTTCGACCTCACCACGATATATAATTGGATGTTAATTTGATGATATATAATTATATATTCATGAAAATATTTAGTAAGAAAATTCCTCAGAGACTGAGTATGTTCCCAAGAGTATTGTTAAGTAAGAAGGTAGTGCCATACTAGCTCACCCATGAGAAAAAATAGTATGAGGAGTGAGGATACAACATAATGTAATGATTACTCCCAAATGTATGAATCATGACATTTCAATAGGTATCTCAATGTGGAAGACAACTTCTTATCATGGAATTCATATTTTTTATTATGGTTAGGGATGTTGATGATGGAATTGGTTCTAGAAACTGGGAACTAATTCAATTTGGGTGTTCACATCTGGGGCCACATATATGACCAACTAGGTTATGTCATCAATGGGTAAATTTTTAGGTAAATCAGTGGCCCCTTCTAATTCCTACATATATGTTTTATGGATCTCATCAGTGGTTATGGGTTTCTAAAATTTTTTCATTCTTCCATAACATTTTTTACTCCATCACTTCATAATATCATTGGGGTGTTCCATGTGTCAATCGACATGATAAGGATAGTTGTTCATATCAATAACCTCAAAAAATAAGCTTCTTCCCCATCCCTAGACTATATAGAGATTTAATAATGATTATTAGGGAACACAAGAGTAGTGGTCACATTTTAAATACTTTATAGGTGGTGTGTTAGTCACACAGATAAACATAAACACCTATTCAGATTCATGAATCCTATATAATTATTTCTACTAGTTTTGAAGTATTCAACATCTTACACCATAGTTGTACATGGTGGTCCACTCATAGAGGTAACCTTTCATCTTGTGATAACTGTAGGCCTTTCTCGACTAAGATTTATTGGGTGAGAGGTTCCTTATTAAACATAAAATCAATACCATTGGTCTCATATGGAACTACATAAATAGATGTTTCTTTCCATAAAATGATGCAATGATGTGGTAGTGGGTATGGTAGGTGGCTCTATTAGAGGGATCCTAAGGCTAGAATTGGAGAGTGTGATCTTTCATCATCTACAATCACCTTTAAAATGGAAGATTATATAAGACGCTTATAGAGGATTTGGGGGATCCTCAAGGTCCCATCTTCCACATTCATGTATGGCTATTTTGGATATCATTCCTACAGTAAATGGGATCCCATGTAAGTGGTTTTTGGAAACAAATGATATCTTTATGGAAGATACAATCTGGCACAATGAAGCTCCAACGAATAGTCCCCTTCTACTTATTCATATACCCAATGATGTGATCTTTCCAAAAATATGGTTTGAGTGGGATAGTCTATGGATGACCATAATCAAGGAGAAACTTTTATAAATAATTAAGAGGGAAGAAATATATATTCTAATGATTCGGATAATTAATATTTATGGTAGGTTAATGTGGAAATTGATATTTATATATATATTGGATTTGTAATACCTATATTAATTGAATGGTGTAACTTTCCCTTAATGAAATATGTTCATCTTCATACTCTATAGGGGGAGGGCGAGGACCAAGCTAGAGAGGTTCAATCCCAAGAGGCATCATTTCATAAGGCATAGCCAAGAGAGCTCAAATTGACCAATCCTAAGGTATTTATATAGATTAGGATGTTTCTTAAGAGACTGTGTCATTTTGACTTGAAGATATATAAACCGAACCCATATTTGAAAAGTAACACTAATAGATTGTATTTATAATGTCACAACTAGAGTTTGAGTATTATTAACTCACATTTCAAAATCTTTATAGAAAACAATCGAGGCTAAAAAGAATTCTTCTATAGGTGATGGTGAGGATTCCTATAGATATAATGATTTTTAAAACTCTAAATATTCCTAGGAAAAATGGTTAGGGATATGATATATCAAACATGGGAAGAAGAGAAATCATGGAATAATGAAAAATTCTTCATTATTATAGAGGGAGAAATTAACCAACTAAGGGTTTTATTGGTATAATATTAGGATGAGGCAGTTAGGGTAGCATCATTGGTGGTGGAATATAGATCTGAGAAAGGAATCATGTTGATCTAAATGGATAACATTCAACCCCAGGAGGATGAAATGACAATTAAGATAAACCTATGGTCACAAAATATTGAATTGTCCCAAAAAACGCAAGTCAGAGTGGAGTATTGTGTATCCTAAGACAATCTATAGGGGTGATCATTTATAATAAGGTATATTCTTTGATATGTAGATGAACCATCCCATTTTTATGTAATAAATCTATTTAATGTTCAAATTACATATGTCTAAATTTTCACTTTAATTATATAAATTAAATAACTATCTAAATGCACTTAATACTATGTGATTAATTATTCATGAAAGTAATATGATAAAAATATAATATTATTAAATTATAGGGTAGAATTGGACCATGGATAGTGCTTTGGAATTAAAAAAAAATTAAGTCGCTATTTGAAACCCATGAAGATGGGAAATTTTGGTTATTGAAATTACAAAAGTCGGATTTCTCCAACTAGTTATATGATGTATTGAAGTCATCACACCATGTTTGTATAAATGAAACATGAGTATTTTCAATGTATATATTGATAAATTGTGGCCAAAAGAGTTTGACATGATAGTTTGGGGATATTCGATTTCCATTTTTATAAAATTGGTTCAATGAACATACTACTAAAAATATCTATTTAATAGAAAAAAATGTGTATATGAGTTATGCATATATATCATTTTGTCATCACTATAGGGGATTCCATTTAGATATGATGATGGAAATTCCTTCTGAGTGTGTTCCAGGGATTGGAGGCATGCCTATTTTTCATTGTTCCATCACTGTAGGGGATTGTATTTGTACATGATAGATGAATTTAAATCAAAATAAATGGGAATAATGTGTCTCTATAAAGGATAGATATTCCCAAGAGGTGTTAAAACACTCATACATATACACCTTTGTGCATCAATCATATTGAAAATTCATACCAAACATATATAAAGTGCATGAGCTAGTGGGGAAATAGAAAATTCCAACTAGATAAGTGATATGAGAATTAAATTTGACCATGATCTAAGGGTGATAATTATAATCTCCATGGATTCTAATTATATGTTCATATAACATTGAATAAGTGTATTATGGTTTAAGGTCACATCGATCTAACCATATATTACTTATTTCATGGTTATGCTTCTAGAGATAGTAGGTTATGCCTTTTTTGGTTGTATAGTCAGATAGAATTTTTTGTTACATTTATGTTCATATATCTAATAATAGGGAGGGGATATTATATTTAAGGTCACACAACTATGATCGAGATTTTTTGATGTTTTGGGGTTATAAAACTCTAGCCACGGGGTTTCCTTAAATTTTTATATAGATAGGTCCATGATTCCTAGTATAACATAGTAGGATTGGGAATATAGGGTGATGGATTTTAATGTCATTTGACTCATACAATAAGAAGGTTAAACAATTTTAATTGTTATGGAAAAATAAACCTGATGTTTATCAATGTACCCATGGGGGATCTATACTAGGGAATATAATCTTAGCAATTAGGGAGGCAAAAAGTTTATGGTTATGATGATTTCACCATAAGAACTTACAAATGTCCATGGGTTAATGATTTTTATCATCACTATGTATCTCATATGTTGGGAAATATACCACACATTATAGTAGGTTGTGTGTAAGGAGACCAATGCTACATTAGAGTTATCACTTAAAGTGAGAACTGAGGTGGCACATAGTTTTAGGTCATTTAATATGAATAACCCATGTATTTTAAATTCATATAGTCTAGAAATATCAAAAACAATTTAATTTCATATTGTGAGGTGTAGAGGGATGTAATCTCAATTATTCATGGAGAGAATAAATATTACATACCTAATCCCATCTAATAAATGCTTGATGTGAGAAATAAGGTGTAATGAAGGGATACTCATGTTAGATGGGAGTGCATGTGATGAATAGTACAGGGTCCGAATGATTAGTCATAATTTGAGAGAACCCATGAAATTGAGATGAATTTATAGGTATAGTTTTGTAGGACTGATTCAAACATCCAACATACCAAAAGATATGAAATGGAAGTCTTTAGGCTATTAAGAATCCTCCTGTAAGAATGGATGTGTGAAAATATAGATTTTACATTCCAAAATAATGATTTAAAAGGGGGAAATGAGTAGGATGATTTTGAATGTTGAATAAATTTGATACTTGGATTATTCTTTCATATCATCAATAATTTGGTAAATAAATTTTGGATTGATCGTTGACTTTTTTTCGAATGGTATCCATCCTTTTGGTTCAAAAATTTCTCTTGTGAATAAGCCTTCAATATGAGTGGTCCCTATTTTGAATTCTTCTATCACCATATTGGATATCATTTGTTCATTAAAAACTGATGGGGTAATATAAAATCCAGGGAAACAATATTAGAATATTAAATGAGAACCTAACAGAGAGACCCAAGGAACCTGGAGTTACAATGTTGTGCATTTTAGAATGATAATAGGGTGCACTAGGTTTATGGGGTGATGAAACTAGAAGAGACATTAGAATGGTTTAACTATACCTCAAGGAAACCATAATGGTTCTCTATTCTATATATTTTAAGGTCTTAGATCATGGACCACAACCATCTACGTGCACATCAGCCTAGTCCATCGGAAGGTATTAACATCCAACAATGGAGTGTTAGGTTCCAAAATAAAGTGACTGTGATTAGAAGATTTTTTGGTCTTGGTATCTATGATATAGGTGTCACTACATATCCCAATAAATGGGAATCAATCCATATATAGTTTGAGTATTTCTTTAGTAAGTGACTGGCATGGAGAAAATAGAGGGACATCGTATTTGGTGGGATCTGAATTTATTGATGCTCCTTTTGGTCATAGAGTCCAATGAATAGAATAGGGGAATACCTTAAGCACAAATAGGGTAACCCTTTGAAAAACAAAAAAAAATTGACACAGGCATGGACTATGAACCCATTTGTAGTATGTTTCACAAGTCGCTTGCGCGCCACCTATAGGTCGCGTAGCTCACTGGCTTGCCCTATTTGTTTTTTTCCAAGGTTCAAGGTGGCCTATAAATATCCCATGTGGGCCCTCATTTCAATGATGGATTTTCCAAAAGTAAAATTCAATCCCTGGTTTCCCAAGTCTTCAACTCAACTCTTCTGAATGCATCTAAGGTAACTTTTTACCTAGAATGGAAGACTTGAACAAGTAGAATAAGTCCTAGGGGTTTAGAATTAATCAACACTTGCGCACCTACGTATCCAGACCACCTTATAAATGGAAACACTTGCGCACTGCCCTACCCTTTAGATGAATGTTTCGGGCTTCCCTTTTTGAAATATCTATGAATAATACTAAAGGATTGAGTTATGTCTCTCCCAAGTATTACCCTGCAGATTCTTCATCGCCCAGGTGAACCCATGTCGTGCAAGTACACTTGTGCGGCCAAGACTTGCGCGCCAAATTACTTGTGTGACCTAAACTCGCACGACAACTTCATTTGTGTTCCTCTCTCCCATTCACCTCTCCTCCTCATGATATTATCCCTCAAACCCCTTTTCAAATCCATTTATGGAATAATTCCTTTGTTGGCTTTCTTATCTGAAAGTAATTCAGTGAGAACCTCTCCCAAAACCTCGTGACTTACAAACTCTATGTCAATATGATTAGAGGTTTCCTCCAAATTACTTCAAAATTTAAGATGAGATGATCTTTTGACTTAGGGAATACTCCTCATGAGTAAGACCCAAGTTCCCTTAGTTTGGGCCTCCTTCTCAGGATTAATCCCCAATCATAATTCCTTTAATCTGGGACTCCTTCTCAAGTGTAATCCCCATGTACTCTTAACCTAGGCCTCATTCTCAGGAGTATGCCACAGTCATAATTTCCTTTAACATTGGGAATCCTTTTCAAGAGTAATCCCCAATCTTAATTTCTTTTGATTTGGGCCCCTTATAAGAAATAAGCCCCAATAATAAGTCCCTTTTAATTTTGGAATCCTTTTTAGGAGTAAGCCCCGGGTTAAAACTCCAAATCTTTATAAAGTACAAATACCTTTATGGACCCTGCTCCTGGGATTCTTTCCTGAAGTAAGTCCTAGTCTTCATCTACATGGGCAGTCATACATCTGTAAGCCCCACATCATTTCTTGTGACTGCATCGTTCGTGCCACAATCGTCAGATTTACTGATACCTCTTGTTTCTCACACTGAGCATGACTCACGTGAGCTTAGAGTGTAAAAGTAATCATGCCATCTCTTTTTGGGCCATTAACCATGTATAAGCCCCATATTTCTTCACCCTAACTACATGGACTTTGATCTCTCCCATAAAGGTAGAGTACGTAGGAAGCCTTTCTAAAGTTTAAGCCCATATTTCATTAATTATTTTCCATCCCATATAACGTTAAACTATATCCTTCTTATTGAACTACGTGGGTTATGATTCATTTTTAATGGGGATACATAGGTAGCCCATCTGCGGGTATGATCCCACCTCTAAAACAATCCATATCTTTAGTAAGGACAATAAACTTCAAGTTCCCCACTGAGTGGATTTAAAACCAGTGTGGTCATCATAATGACCATATAAAAGATTCTCTAAATCCCATACATATCAATAATTGATTTCCAAATATAAAGAAAACTCATTTTCATGCTTGGTGAATTACTAATGTTTTGTGAACATAACTTAAATATATAAGAGAGTCCCAGAGTAGGAAATGATTCACCCTAAGAAGGTGTGATTAGCCTGACCTCCCATCCTATCGACCAATGAAAATTATTAAGCCTCATTGGTCCACAACTAACGAGCACCTAACTTTGGAAATTAGATACAAATGTATATTGAATCATTGGGTGTTTCCGGTTCTACAAATAAACCTATTAGAAACTGATTAGAATGTTTTAACGTTAAACAAACAAGGTCATCCACATTTCTAGATTAAACAAAAAATGGTGAACCCGACGTAAATCATTAACCAAGTTAAATGATGTTTTATTTATTTGTTAGGTCCCTATTAAACTCAATATGACGGAAAAAAAGCAATCAATAATATATGTTCTCATCCAAAAGATGTAGTCTGGACAGACTTATCTTGATTATGTCTGCTATATCAAATAAGAACTCTTTTACAAGATCTCTCGGCAACACAAAATGGCTTCTTTAAGGTTCACACCTATGAATACCTTGGCCGCTACACCTGCTAGATCTTCATCCTCTCTGAGGGTGTCATCACCTACTCAATGTCTTCAATGCTGGGTCTCAAATGCATTGGTGAGGGAATACTATCAACACGGTACCATCCTGACTCTAGAGGCCGCTCGAAAAATCCTCCAAGTTAACAACACACCCTGGTTGTCTGGAAAAGCGATGACCAGTGGTCAAGAAGCAGGTGGTTCCAACCACCATCTCCAAACCATTTTGGGTCTTTATCCCCAAACACAACAACCAGTCCCTCCCATATTATAGGGAGGTGAATCAAGAGGTCACTCAAGGCCTTAGTTGAAGAAGAAAAGAGTCCTTCCTGAGGACTCCCACCAACAATCACTGCCAGACTCGTGCGTAGTACACCCTCAACATGGTGGGGGTATCGCCTTTAGGTGTTCAGCTCAGGTTCCTCAGACCCGAGCACGCAAGACGAACCGTCAGAGGAGAAATTTGGATGACAAGGAGAAGGTTCTTACCTCTTACCCCTTTAGGAAAGTCCATCAACCTAAATTGATGGAAAACAATGAGAAGTCATATACAACCGTCCGTCCTAATTTCACTTCCCAACAGACTCGTCTGGCAGTAACACACCAATCCCACCACGAAATTCCGGTGGAGTACTATAGTTAGAAACATACACCTGTTTATAAATCACCATCTAGTGAGCAGGATCATCTGACTACATCCAAAGAATCCTGCCAACCAAATGTGGTGACCACCTATAAATAGGCACATACACCTGCTTACACTCATAAATTATGCCAGCAGTCTCGTCTGCCAGTATTGAAGGAAGTTCATCAATAATATTCAGTGGAGAATAATCAGAAGGAAAATACGCCTTCAATTCATCAAGCTAACCAACAGTCTCATTTGGTAGCACTAGGAGATGTCAATTGGAAATCTCCAATGATAAACAGAAGGCAGACAAAACTTCCTTCCCCCACACATGAGTACTATCGGAATTCACTAACAGGAAAAGGAGGGTATGAGAAGGAACACACACCTACTCCAAACAAAAAATGGATGCATATTCCCATTCTGGCAACTGAAGTCACCAAACACATTCTAACAATGGTGAAGGATCAGAAGAAAATACATACCCATATTCTGGATAACTGTCAGAATATTATAACAACTTCAGCGACATCCTAGGGAAAGAAACATAAATTCATCCCTATCAGTGGACTGACTCATCAACATGTCTCAAAGGAGTAGATACACACCTCTGTTCTATCCCTGGAGGGTCGTGGGGCATACTCCCCTTGTCATATGGACAATCAAGTCAGGCAGAAACACCTGATTTAAATGGAGATAGGCAGCCTAACCTAACCATTTCTCCTGAGAAAGCATATACACCTTACCATAATAACCACATTAGTCAAAAAATGGTTTCCAAAGTGAGTAAGAAGGCCTCCAATAATAATATCCATCCAACACAGTTAAAAATCAAGATCCAATATGCAATAAGGCCTTACTTAATGCTGGAATTCTTGAAGCCCTCAAACAATTATCTATTGCAACTCAAGATTCTACTCTCTCATTTCCAAATTCCAGAAATAACAAAAATAATTCTTAACTTCTTCATCACAGAATTCCTCATGAAGTCTTGATTCATGACAATTTGGTCAATATCAAAGAATCAATTTCAGATGAGAGCCACGATAACCCTCTATGTGGCCAGAAGACCAAGGAGAAAAAGGTTTTATCTTTGGTTGTAACCCTCCATGGTGGTCCTCCCCATGAAGTTGAATTTATCTGCGAAAGTCTTCTCCACTGTAGTAATCTTCATTAACTGGAAAATTGTTCAAAGTACAATACAGTAATGAGAAAGCCCTCTTATCTTGAGGCACTTTCAAATGTGAATCCAGTCATGTCTGATGACCTACTCCTAGTAGGTGAAATATTTTATCATATATAATATATCCCGGGGTGTAGGTCATTCTCTGAACCACCCCTGGGTCATTCATCTTCTAATTTGACAAATGAATTCTCTAGCAATCTTGTTGAATCTAATGAAGCCACAAAAAACACCAGCTTTGGTCCAATCAGGTAGAATAATGTTCATCAAATAACAAAGAGGAAGTGATTAATATGAGAAAACAACTGGAAGAAGGTGAAATACCAGTCATGTTTTGGCCTTTGGCTAACTCTCAGTATGATATTACAGAAACATTGATAGAAGATTATATTCACTAAATTAATCTCAACATATGGAAAACTCGGTCACTTAAAAGAGAAAATATTACCTTATGATGAATATAAAAATCATGTTGAGGTAATAGAAGGGTTGCAACGCCAAATGGACTTGGAATATCTCTTATTTTCCCAACATCCAAAGGTTAAAAAGTAGCAGAGAGCCCTTTAGCGTACATAACTTGGCACATTAAAAAGGTTTTTCCAGTTAATTACCAATTCCTAATCCGGTATTCATATCAGGGGATGGGGTGTTCATGGATAATTGCATTTCACTATTCTCTACAATCAAAAATGCTCTCCAAAAGTGGTCTCATGCAATGTTGTTGCCCATGGCTGGCCACAGCTAACTGGTTTTGTGTGTAATCAAAGGCTTCCTCAACAACATGCCTCAACTAGTTCTTCCCAAAGTTAGGAATATAAGAAACAAGTTGTTGAATTACTCTTGCATCAATAAAATTAGAATATTGAACAACAATCTCATTTGGATCATGTGCATCATCATGTGATAGAGGTGTCAAAAATAATCCAATGATCATCTGATCTAGGTGATTTGAGTGGATGTCGGATGATGCATCTGGCCAATTTCTAGACTAAAATCCGCAAAATCAAGAGGTCTTTTATGAAAGTTTCAGATATAGCGGCTCAAGAGCCACCTCAAAATTATAGGTTGTGGAATATTTTAATATAACCCTTGATATCAACAGATCGGATTCATGGAGTTGAGCAGGGAAAACAGGAACAAACCCAGTCCACCGGACTGGGGACTTTTTCAAATTCTCAATCTCTTACTCAGTGAATGTCAGTCTTCTCTCAGTTAGAAAAAAATCCATAAGAGGAACGCAGAGCCGAATTATTAGTAAATTCCCTCCAAATTACAGTTCATCAAAAAGTTCCTGAGAAATCAATGAATCAAAAGGCAATGTCTCATAAAAGACATGGAAGAAGATAGTATCGCAGAAACGCTGACAGAAGGGCTACAATGCATTATGCATTGATAAATGTCATCAATGCCATTGTCACTAATCCCCCAGAACATGAGGCTCTCTTATAGGAATTATATAAAGAAGTTTTTGTTCAAGAGGCTATATACATAGAAACAAATGAAGAAAGTGTGTGTACCTGAAATCAAAGGCTTACCCAGAATCTAGGTATGCCTTCAAATAACAAACTCCCCCCTCTCCGAAATGCGTCCAACAAGGGGAAAGGAAAAAAGTAAGATTGCATCTCATTTTTTCTCTGGATAAGATCAATCTCTTTACCATGAAGATAGAATTTCACATAAAGAAGAGGAACTGAAAGAGTTGAAAAGACTCAACATGGAGTTACTTCGAAACAACATTTATACTAGATGGTACCCCCAGGAAAGTCCTCAACTTACATATTTTGTAGGAGGCCCTCAGTAAAGAATATTTTTAGTGACTACAGATGCAGATACTGAATTCCATCCATTGGGTAAACAATCAAGGCAGGATTATGTACATCCTGATAGACTTATTTTTGTGGGTTTCCCAAGAAAGATATATGCACCACCGTCAGTGGTCATACCAGTTATCGCACCAGCTCAAGTTACAGTTTCAATACCTACACAGAATCCAGCACAACCATATGTTTCTCAAACATTAATGTCTACCATTTAATCATTAATAGCTCAGTTGGAATTTATGGAAGGACGATGTGCACCAGTTCAACCGGTAAAGAGAGCTTACCCTGAATGGGTGGATGCAATTCCCCCCCCCCCATCAAATTTTGATAATACCACATTCACAATTTTTAATGGTTTGGGAGATCCAGAACAACACATAACACATTTTGTTTCTCATTGTGATCTTATGATGGGAACTCCTCAATAATAAGAAGTAGTTATGCTCAGGTGTTTTGTGCAGTCATTACAAGGACCTGCTTTTGTCTGGTATACAAGTTTTCAATGTCAGTCAATTACCGGGTGGGAAGATCTCCATCAAAAATTCCTTCTTCAATTTATGTCAACATTACCAAATACGACAGGTTTTAATCTTACTAATTGTAAACAATGGAAAAATGAAAGAGTTTTAGGTTTCATTTCTCGCTGGAAGGGATTAACTTATTCCTTAAGTTTAGAACTCCCTCTAGAAGAGTTGCTTCCAATCTGTGTGAAAAATCTACGTGATGAATTACACACACCATTGATCCCTGTGAAATACACAGGAGGGTTTCGAGACCTTACTTTAATCGCTCAGTAGATAGAATACACTCTTATAGAGACTAGGGATAAAACTCGTGTAATTTCATTAGCTCCGAGATGGAGAATAGGGAATGCAGAGACTACTACAGTTACAATTAAACTAGCACATGCACCTACTTCCACTTCAAAACATTCATCATATCAAAGGGCTCCACCTCCCGAGTTTCAAAAACAATGACCGTCTCGTCAATATGATCAAAGAGATCAAAGGCCGGAACAGTTTGAGGATTTAAAGAACAAAGTTTATTCTTTCGAGAATGAAAAAGTTCCTGGTTACTTCATCTTGGATCTAGAAAACAATCTATTTTAGTTGCCAAGGCCCAAAAGTCCAAACAAGGAAGAAGATGAAGACCTTCCCAAATATTTCCCATTTTATCAGATGTTGGGGAATCCCATTCAAAAGTGTTTTCTCTTCAAAGATATTCTGCTAAAGATGGTGGACTTTGGACAAGTAAAACGAAAGGTTCTTCAGCCCAGGTAGCATGTTCTACTACTACTGACCCAGAGGAAGAAGACGAGTGGCTTGAATTCAAAAGTAAAAATGTGAAAAAATATGATGATTGGAAGGTCGGGAAAATGATCAACCGGACTCATGCCATTTTACGAACATAATTGAATCAACCAATTCTGTCTTCTCTTATTTCTGCAATAGCGAAACCCTCTTCACCAGAAGGAAAATCCTCAAAGAAGACGTGTAATTTGAAGAACGAAGTGCAGTCAGAAGAAGACGAGCTTGTGTAGAAGCCTAAATTGTCTTTGACTTTGAAAGATTTTATGCCATCTGTTTCAAAATCTTGGGCACCGCCCCAGCAAATGGCATAGCCTAAACTGGTTCATCCGGAAGAATCATCATCAAATGAAGAATTGATCTTTGGTTCTGTTAACATGATTCATTTAACGTATCCATATGCCAATGACAGTTTCGATCATGATGATCCTAAGTTCCTTGTATCTAATAGAGGAATTAGAGGAAGAGACGAAGTTCTAGGATATAGGGTGAGACATGGATATTCCAGAAGAGACCATTTCAATCCTACCCCTGCTAGAACTGTATATACGGCAGAAACTCATGGAAAATCCCTTTAGCGGGCTCCACAGGAACAAGAAATTTCATCCACACATGGAAGATTCGGTCCTGACACAGTTATATTGGAGGACAAGTTATATTTTACACATTCTTCTTATCAGCAAATAGATAGACATAGTCAGTCTAATCTGCTGATGCTAGGAGTGTTTCCAATTCCTGCCCCGATACGGGATGCATCTACTTCTGAAGCATCAACTTCCAAGGCACCTGTAAAACCGCATTTTCATGATGGAAAATGCAGATCTTTGGAGAAAAAGTATGATGTCTTGAAACATTTTCCCCATGTACAGGCCAGGTTATCAATTCTGGATTCCATGAATCTATCAAAAGATCTTCGAGAGGTACTTATTGTGGATTTTTTATGTCCTTGAGAATTCAAAACTGAAATTGTTGTGGCTGAGGTCTACTGTATAAATAATGATCCTACAGAATGGCATGCAGTGATATCTTTTATAGATGAAGATGAAGATGATGTTGTACATGGACATATCATACCTTTGTATCTATCTAGAAAAGTTAATGACATAGACATCCGAAAAGCTTTCATTGATAATGGCTCAGAAGTCAACCTCATTCCTATTCGTATACTTCGTCGATTGGGAATCACCGAATATGATTTATCTCCTTCTACATTGATGATGCAAGGATATGATAACAATGAACAAGAACCTTTGGGCGAGATAACATTCATAATTCAGTTTGGAGACCTTGTGTCTAATTCAGATTTCAGGGTTGTTTGTCAGGACACTACCTTCAACATTTTTCTTGGATGACCTTGGCTACATCAACATGTGGTCGTACATTCGTTATACCATAAATTTCTCAAATATTGTTTCAATGGTAAAATTTGGACATTGTATAGTGACAAGGCCCCATTAAAAACATGTGAATCTCAATACATTGAAGCACAATTTTATCACATGGAGGGAAAGAAAAAATCAATGGCAAGGAGGTCACCAAAATTAATGCTCCAAATGGTTTGGAAAGGATTCTAGTAAACCCATTCATACATGTGAGTAAAGATTATGTGTTTCCTATCAGTCAAATTGATAGGATAGACCTAAATCCAAACACTCTTATGGAATCTTCCATAATGTCAATTACGGCAATCAAGCCAAATAGCCTGGGAGTAATTGTTGATTCGCCAAGCAGTGATCAAAGCATAAATAAAGACATCTTCATTTCATCCACTGAAATCCAGCAATTATATACTTCATCAACTAGGCCAGAAGAAGTTATAGCAATTTCATAGGAAAACAATGATATCGATTCTCAATCCATCATCTCCTCTCTATCACCTCAAGAAGACCTTTCATCATCAATAGGGTCAGAAATGGCAGCCTCTTCTTCAAGTTGTTCAAATTTTAACTTCCCCCCTGACCATGTAAATTCTACTTTGTCGTCTACTATGCAAGTAGAAATAGAAGAAGTAACACATATTGAAGAAGAAGAGGGAGATCTCAAGGATGCTCCTCCATCATTTAAAGTGGGTATCTCTACCACTATGGATGAACTCAGGGAAATAAATTTAGTTACAAAAGAAGATCCACACCCCACTTTAATTAGTGAATCCACGAATATTAAAGAGAAAGAAATGTATATGTCATTTATAAATCAAAATAGAGATGTATTTCTTGGAATTATACAGAAATTCTAGGTCTTAATGCTGATGTTACCACTCATTATTTGGGTTTTCAAGAAGAACATCGAGGATTCAAGAAACCAGCAAGAAGAACACACCCAAATTATGCCTCCAAAATTAAAGATGAAGTTGATAAGTTTATTAGGGCTAACTTCTTCAGAGAAGTTCAATATTCAAAATGGTTGGATAATATTGTCCTTGTGAAAAATAATAATGGACAAATTATAGTTTTTATTGACTTCAGAGATCTTAATCGGCATTATCGCAATGTTGATTTTCCAGTTCTGATCACAGAACTCTTAATTGATGAAACAGATGGCTACGAGGCTATTTCCTTCATGGATGGTTACTTTGGGTGTAATCAAATATGAATGGCCCTAGAATATTAGGAGTATACTTCCTTCATATATCCTCAAGGTGTGCTTTGCTATCAGGTAATGCCTTTTTCCCTGAAGAATGCAGGTGCAACATATAAATTTGGCATGCACTATATCTTCAAACCCTTTGTAGGGAAATTTGTTGAATGTTATGTGGATGATTTGGTGGTTAAATCTAGATAATGTTATGATCACTTGGACGATCTCTAAATCATATTCAACAAACTTCGACAACACAATTTGAAGATGAACCCCTTGAAATGTGCTTTCGGGGTAACGTCAGGAAAATTTCTCGGCTTTGTTGTATGCCATCATGGTATCGAAGTTGATCATGAGAAGACAAAATCAATCCCTGACATGTCACCTCCTAGAAATTAGAAGGAATTAAGAGAAATTCAAGGACATTTGGCCTATATTCGGCGTTTCATTTCCAATTTGGCAGGAATGTGTTTACCCTACACCAGATTAATGAAGAAGTGAGTCACCTACAAATGGACTGAATAATGTCAAGAAGCATTCAATATACTCAAGAAATATCTCGTGATTCCACCAGTATTAATTCCTCCTATTGATGGAAGACCACTTATTCTTTATGTGACAGCTTTAGAGCGATTATTGGGTGCCTTCCATGCCCAAAATAATGATGACGGGAATGAAAATAGCCTTTACTATCTCAGTCGGACTATGCTTAAGGGAGAAACTCGATATTCAATAATTGAAAAGTGCTACCTAGAATTAATCTTTGTAGTTAAGAAATTGAGACACTACCTGCAACATCATGAGGTCCAATTGGTATCTCACAATAACCCACTCAAATTTATCCTTAGTCTTCCAATGCTTATAGAACGTCTGGAAAGGTGGAAAGTTATTTTGCAGTAGTTTGATATATTGTATGTGTCTCAAAAGGAAATAAAGTCCAAGCTCTAGAATATTTCCTTACTGAACACCCATCTGTAAAAGATACATCTTTAAATATTAAACAACCTGATCACGAAGTCTTCTCTATTCCAAATAATCCTCAAACATGAGAAATTTATATTGATGATGACTCCAGAAGTCCAACAGGGCAGAAAATGGAAGATCCTAAAGTCAACAAATTTGGGTTAGGAATCGTACATATTTCCCCGGAAAAGGACGTACTACCATATTCCTTCTTATTTTTTGAAGGCGGTACAAACAATGAAGCAGAATATCATGCTCTCATCGTAGGCTTGGAATTGGCACTTCAGGCACAGTTGAATCACTTGAAGGTAAATGGTGATTCAGATTTGGTAATCAAAAAAATAAATGGAGAATATTCAATCATAATGGAAGATTTAATCCTTTTATGTGATTACGGTAGAGAATTAATGGTTGAATTTTCCTTAGAACCAACATTTTCTTATATCCCATGATCACAAAATTCCCAAGATGATGCACTAGCTAATGTATTGATAGCCCTGGCACAAACAAATCGGGACGAAACAATCATCAGTATTTCCCACCGTTGTATATTTTCACCTTTTGTTCAAATCAGAACCAAGGAAATACATGAAATCAATCCCATTTATGAACCATATGGTCATACTATAGGATGGATGACACCTATCAGGAAATACATTCAAAATGGAAGACTCCCACCCAATACAGCCGGGAAAGAACAAGTTCGACGACGTGTGGTCAATTTTAATCTTAGTGATAGCTTAGATCACCAAAAAAATATATAAAAGAGAGGTTTTGATGGAATTCTCATCAAATGTATTGATGGTGAAGAGGCAATGGTTTTCATGAATGAAGTACAAGAATGATTTTGTGGTTCCCCCCAGTCTGTACATAGACTTTCTGGTAAAATTTGAAGGTTTGGATACTTCTTCCCTTAAATGATACAAGGTTGTGTTGATTTCACTATGAAGTGTCACTCCTTCCAAGTATGTGGAAACTCCATTCATAAACCCCCAGAGTTTCATCATATGGCTAAATACTCTTAGTCGTTTTCTATATGGGGAATGGATGTAGTAGGACCTTATCATCGGGCTACAGTTAGAAGTTTAAGTATATTATTACTGATACTGACTTCTTTTACAAATAGGAAGAGGCAATACCTCTCAAAGAAGTCAGTGCTAAACTCATTGTTAGCTTTGTCAAGTCCAACATCATTACCAGATTCGATGTTCCTTATACCATATTGATAGATAATGGCACCAACTTTTTTTCATCTGAGGTAAGAAAAATGTATCAAAAATACAATATCAAATCCAACCATTTATCTCAGTATCATGCAGCAACCAATGGTCAAGTAGAATATTTCAATAATACTCGTTCAAACATACTTCAATGGGTGGTAGATAAAGATATGAAGTCATGGCCTGATAAACTTTTTCATGCTCTATGGGCTTATCGGACTACCACCCGCATTGGACACGATCAACTCTATACTCATTGGTATATGGAAGGGAAGTAGTCTTTCCTATTGAAGTCCAATTATCTTCGCTTAGAGTCTCCATTTGTTATCATTTATCTAAATATGAAGAATCTCAAAAGAAGTTGAATGAATTGGAATGACTAGATGAAAAAATATTGTGCACACTGCACCATTTAGAAGACTATTAGAATAGAATAGCAGAAGATTTCAATAAAAAATATCATCTTCGTTCAATCATTCAAGGAGAATTGGTATTGATCCTTAGAACCTCGATGATAACGGGAAAGAATCCACAAATGCTTGATCCAAAGTGGGAAGGACCTTACTCAATATAAAAGGTCTATTCCAATGTTTCTTATTCTTTAATCTAAATGGATGGATAACTCATTACAACTCCAACCAATGGAAGATTCTTGAAGAAGTATTTTGTGTAACAAAAATACACCCATTTTCCTTGCTCACTACTACAAAAACGGGCATTAACAGCGCAAAAAATGGGCTTTAACATCGCTAAAAAAGCGTTGATATACTTATGTTTTATCAGTGCTTCTTTAGCACTGATAAAGGTGGAGTTTATCAGCGCTTTTTTAGCACTGATAAATGCCCTCTCTGCTGCTACGATAAATCTGTAGCAGCACTGTAACACCCCGAGCTTCCATGATACGCTTCTCATTCAATAATGCAATGACTTGCACACAACTTCAAGTTCTAAAACACCGCGACTAATAAAAGTAGCCGTTATGAATAGTAATAACCACTTTTTAAAATTATAGAAATTTTATATTTCAAAATGGACTTCATTTTTGGATTCGGAATATCGAAATTAGCCTATGTTGAATTTTTGGTATTTTTCTGAGAACTTCTAATTTTTTATGAATAGTGAAAAATACTTTAAAACAACTTTTTTAATCAAAATAATTTATTGTGATAAATTATACTATTTAGTGGTATTAAGGTATAATTAGAATATATTTTTACCATTTTATCCAATGGTGGTCATTAGAATTAATTTAACATTGAAATTGGACATAAACAATTGCCAATCTTTTGATATAAATTGTTTCTTAAAAACACGCTATTTGTCGTAACAGCGGGAATTAATTATAAAATTAATTAATGCAACTTATATGTTTGGGATTTTGTAAAATAGACATCATTTTTTAATTTGGAATATCAATTATAGCTTAGGGTGAAATTTTGGCCTTGTTCTGAAAAACTTCAATTTTTGATGAATAGTGAAACCACTAAGTGGTAGTTAAATAACTGATTTTTCGTTTAAATGAAATATTACCACTTCTGTGATTTGATTTTCAAAAATCCGACATACATGGTTGTCATTAAGATGTAAAATATGGTTCAATGAGATTAAAATAATTTTTTGTTGAATAGTAACTTTTAATTTCTTAATCGCGATTAGACGTAATTAGTGTAGTTTAAGGTACAAATAATGTTTTAATAATATGAGATGAGCATGAAACTTGTCCTACTCCTATTGGATGAGTCATGGCCGACCAAGACAACCCATGGGTCAACTTGGGGACCCCATGGAGCCACTTTAGTTGGAAAATGACATTAATATATATTTATTTAATGTTAAAATTAAATTGACACAAACATGAGTTATTTTACTAAAACAGTTTTTAAGTGGGGTTAAACAAGTCCACATTTTGACTATAAATATTCATTAGAAATCTAAAAATATTTCCTACATCATAGTATTTTTTTTATAATTTTTAGACATTAAATAAATTAAATTATTTATGACATCATTATGATGCAGCGATGACCTCATTATTTAACGATTTTAATAAAATGGGAAGATAATGCAACATCCAAGGCTTACACTTGTCAAAAGCCAATTGTATGAGGAGATTGCGAACCCTTATCATCTTAGTCTCGAATTATATAAGTGTGGGACCTTTAGAATCCGAAAAGCATTGTGTAATAATGTAACATTTCAATCTTTCCAAAAGAGCCCCTCCTCTCCTCTTATAAAAGGCCCCCACCTCTCCCACCTCATTTACACTTTAAAGCCATTTGGCTCGGCCAACCTCTGCCCAAATACTCTCCCAAATTCCCCCTATTACTCCTAGAAGCCTCACTTTGGGCAGAACGCTTCTCAAGGAAGCCTTTGGCTCAAATCAAAAAGAGTTACCCGATTTTGAGGTAATGTCTTCTCTAATGTTGTTTTGTTTTATTTTTCTTCTTCAACCCCCTAAACTATTTTTATTAATTTCTTTTGTAACAAAACCAGTATCCTCAATATACTAGGATGTTTTTATAAGAAGTATTCTAGCTACACTTACACACACCTACATCTAATGGTTAAAGAACATACGGTTTCTGTGGATGGCGAATTTCTGCCTCACGAAACGATGATTGTTCAACACTCATATAACACCTTCAAAGGTGGACATTAAGATGTCACTATATTTATATATGATATAAAATATGTTTATGTTTTACTTATGCTTCTGTATTTCTCATTTATGGCATACTTTATGATTTCCATTATGGGTAAAATGCGATAATTTCATTTTAGGAAGTGCGGACTACCGCCCCCTCAAAGTGATTTGAATCGTTAATTCCATATGTGGGATGTATAAAGGATGGAGTAAATGATATTATACACTATATTATACTGGAATTATATTATACATTTATATCATTATGATTTCGTTCCATTAAATATGAAATTGAAATGAAAGTAGCGTTCATGCGTACGTACGGCTTACCGTCTCCATGAACGGTGCATTTCATTTCTTACCTCTAAATGTTACGTAATATTATAAATGAATGTATATACTGGATATATAAGATATATATGACATCTAAATCATGAGTATAATTCTGGAGATAATGGATATTCTACCACATAAACAACATGTAATTATAAGAAGTTTATTATTGACTCAAGTACCAAAGATCGACAAAACGACCGTTATTAACTTAAATAATTACATAATGTTCATAACATTGTAATAAGTGATATAAAAAGGATAATGAAATTAAAAATGGCTCTTAATAATGTATATATTAACTCTAGTTTATTATTCAGGAGGTTAAAGAACGGTTGAGTCAAGTCGGACACAAGGTAAGGGAATTTCTTAACTCAACTTCCATTCTTTGGGTTAATCTCCTACTTTCAAATTATGTCATGATATTATTATATCCTATTTTGTATTTTTACTTTCTTTATGTGTACCTATAGTGAATACACATAATAGATCTATTTTATTTTAAAAATGATCTTTTTAAGGACTTCATTTCAATCCCCTTTCATTGAGGCATATTTGGCTTTATACATAACTTTCCTTTTATACGGTGTATAAAAACCTTTGACTTTTACGTTTATTCAAAAAGAATCTTTTTATACGAAGCGTTTTGCTAAACGAAAAAAGGGAATGTTTTTCTTTCCGTACTTATGCGGCGACAACGACTTCTCCGCCACCGTGACCATTATTTGAGTTTCGGAATCCTCTACAAGCCATCATTTTTTTTAATGAAAAATAAATACAAAGTTTTAACTTTCTTTTATTTTGGTATTGAAAATGGTTTTGAAAGCGTTTTATCAATGTGTTGTATTGATATCTTGTGATTGAAATGTGGAAATGTTATGTTTTCTTTATTCATGTTTTATTTGATACGATTATGTTATAGTTTATGATATGTTTAAACCTATTCATATGAGGAATGTATTGGACTTAATATGTGACGGGTGGAGCCCGCTATAGCTCCTCGATGCATCGGTAGGTCTCATGAGACAACTAGACGTGGAATTGGCCGAGGCCTTTTCCCAATTTGATTTATGGTTTTGGCCGAGGCCTTAATCATTTTAGACGTCTTGGCCGAGGCCTTGAAAAAATGTTTCAGAATGTCTGGCATTATACATTCCCTCATTATGAAAGTGGTTATTGATATTTCATGTGATTATTCGTCTAGTAGAATATCCATGTGAGTAAGTAATGGCATTATTTTATTTTACTTTTGCCATATTATGCTGAAGTTCAAGTTCAATAAGGCTTTTGTTTTAGTTATACATTGCCTTAAATGCTTATGTTTTCTTATAAAAGCTTCCGCAATATTTTTATCCTTACTGAGCATCTGAGCTCACCCCGTTCAATGTTTAAATATTTTCCAGGATGTGAAGAAGTATATTATGACTGACTTGCAAGGATAGTCAGTGAAGATATGAGTGTGGAATATGAAGACCATGTTATTGTAGTTTGTTTAATTTTGATGTAATTAAAGACTTATGAATGTATCTAGTGTTTCCAAGGCTACTAAACTAATCGGTCTTTCGAGACTTGATCTTTTGTGATCATTCCAATGTTACGAAGTAATGCACCGACTCTGGGTAGCTGGGGTCGGGGCGTTACAGTTGGTATCAAAGGCAGTTTAGTACTAACCTTGGAAGCTAGATTTAGATAAACTCTGATTAGAGCACATAGCCCAAAGATAGACTTTGAGGATTAGTATAGAAGAACTTCCTAGAATTTTGGTATTATAGAGATGTTATGAGTTTTCCGAGCAATACATCCCTATCTGGATACGAGCAGGTAGAGGCAGCTCTGGCACATATGTACCTAGGGGTAAAACCCGAAAACACCGCTTTGAGCTAGACTCGAACGGGAACTGGTGCACGACAACGGGCCTTGCTGCACTCTTGGTTACGACACTCCCGGGGGATATACCTAGGATAATTCTCATTTTATTTACAAACCACTATGAAGGGTTATGAGTATATACTTCCTCAAAGGAAACATTTCTTTTTTATGATTATGGATTATATCCATAAATAGTTCAATTTATGTTAAGTGTTTTATAAGTATGGGATTATGTATTTTGATTCATAAACTAACCTAGTTTATGCCATTGTATAGAAATGGTGCCCAGTAGAAGGAATGTGAACTCCAGCAATATGTATGATCCAAAGAGTAAGAAGGATCGTATCTTTCACGGTATTAAGCCAACATTTTGAAGGGAAATAGTCTCCCATGTGTTCTCAACATATGAAGAAATAGTATCATGTGTTAATAAGATAAGTAAAGAATTCTCTGAGTCCTATGGCTTTGAAGCGAAGCAAGAGACGAAAGGGATGGAAGAGAGAATGATGGATAAAGGGATGAGGGGAAAGAAGAATTTTCCAATATGTGGTAATTGTGGGAAGAAACATCATGGAACTTGCCTAAAGGGAATGGGAGTTTGTTATAAGTGTATAGAAAAAGGACACAAAGTGCGTGACTGCAAGGGTAAGAAAATGGTTTCAAATGTACAATGCTTCTTCTGCAAGGATTGGGGACACTACGCAAACCAATGTCCAAATCATCAGAGTATGCCCCAAATGATGTTATTGGATAATAATCAAGTTAAGATACTACCACAGATGAGGAGTAATGATTAGAGTTCTTATGTTGTTATTAATGAATTTTGTAATTTGAGTGTTGTATCAATGATGTACTGGTTATAATAATTATGGAGTATATAAGGATTGTACTACAGTACTATTTCATCAAGGACTTGAGATTGTGTGGAACCAAGAAAAGTGACTCCACAGTAGGTTAAATTTTTGGAAAATATATGGTTGAGAGAAAGATAAACCATAATATGGTTCTGATACCGAGATAGTGATTTTGGAATAAGACGTGATTGATTTGGATAAATTATATTGGATATTCTTAACTTCCTTAAAACTGATTGATGATTTGTATACATTTTTTTTGATAGGAGGAGTATATCTAGTATTCTATAAGGAATAAGGGATCATGGTAATTCAGTATGTTTAAAAATAATACATGATGAAGGTGTTCACATGTTGTTATATGGAAAAAAGGATCTTCATTATGTTTACCTTCCTTATAAAATTTGGACTGTGAGTTGGACAGAAGTATTTTGGATAACTATAAAGGTTGGAATGGATTAAGTTGATCTTTGGATAGTATTGTTTAAGGTTAAAAAAAATTATGAAGATTATTTTTGGAATATTATAATACTATAGTTTTAGGAAAAGGACAACCTGCAGGGTGGGGCATAACCTGACGCGCCGGACAAAGCTGCAGGAATCGAACCCACAACCATAGTGCGACAGGACTTTATTTCCTACCACTAGCCTACAGGAAGTCCCTGGTTATTACAAAATAATTTTACTAATCTAAATGGTTTGTGTTAACATTTGGAACCTTATAAAATTATGATAAGTATAATATTTTTGAGTTCTATTATCTTTTTGAGTGAAAGATGAGTTGAAGGTTGAAACTCTAATTGTCAAGCATAAATATATATATACCTATCTCTTATTCAATGAATAAATTAATTCTTAAACTTTAGTAAAGGGATATTAAAACACAAAATGTGTTACCCTAATACCTTATGTCTTGTTGAACTGATGATATTTTAAATCAACATAGATTGAAGGCTTTGAGTCCCTTAATTTGACAGTTGATTGTGATTGATGACCTCAATCACTCCCTACAAATATTTACGTTTTTCCTCCAATTATATGTCTCTAATTGCCACCAATGTTCTCCTTATCGAGATCATAATTTGTTGGTGACTTTCTTATTTCCATTTCCCACTTATTAAGGCTAAATTTTATTAATCTTATTTCCGATGTGGGTTTTCCACAAAGGTATTTTCTCTTTTCAACCTTTTATTTTCAAAGAAAAAAATTTCAAATTGCGAGGACGCAATTTATTGAAGGAGGGGAGAATGTAACACCCCGAGCTTCCATGATACGCTTCTCATTCAATAATGCAATGACTTGCACACAACTTCAAGTTCTAAAACACCGCGACTAATAAAAGTAGCCGTTATGAATAGTAATAACCACTTTTTAAAATTATAGAAATTTTATATTTCAAAATGGACTTCATTTTTGGATTCGGAATATCGAAATTATCCTATGTTGAATTTTTGGTATTTTTCTGAGAACTTCTAATTTTTTATGAATAGTGAAAAATACTTTAAAACAACTTTTTTAATCAAAATAATTTATTGTGATAAATTATACTATTTAGTGGTATTAAGGTATAATTAGAATATATTTTTACCATTTTATCCAATGGTGGTCATTAGAATTAATTTAACATTAAAATTGGACATAAACAATTGCCAATCTTTTGATATAAATTGTTTCTTAAAAACACGCTATTTGTCGTAAAAGCGGGAATTAATTATAAAATTAATTAATGCAACTTATATGTTTGGGATTTTGTAAAATAGACATCATTTTTGAATTCGGAATATCAATTATAGCTTAGGGTGAAATTTTGGCCTTGTTCTGAAAAACTTCAATTTTTGATGAATAGTGAAACCACTAAGGGGTAGTTAAATAACTGATTTTTCGTTTAAATGAAATATTACCACTTCTGTGATTTGATTTTCAAAAATCCGACATAAATGGTTGTCATTAAGATGTAAAATATGGTTCAATGAGATTAAAATAATTTTTTGTTGAATAGTAACTTTTAATTTCTTAATCGCGATTAGACGTAATTAGTGTAGTTTAAGGTACAAATAATGTTTTAATAATATGAGATGAGCATGACACTTGTCCTACTCCTATTGGATGAGTCATGGCCGACCAAGACAACCCATGGGTCAACTTGGGGACCCCATGGAGCCACTTTAGTTGGAAAATGACATTAATATATATTTATTTAATGTTAAAATTAAATTGACACAAACATGAGTTATTTTACTAAAACAGTTTTTAAGTGGGGTTAAACAAGTCCACATTTTGACTATAAATATTCATTAGAAATCTAAAATGATTTCCTACATCATAGTATTTTTTTTATAATTTTTAGACATTAAATAAATTAAATTATTTATGACATCATTATGATGCAGCGATGACCTCATTATTTAACGATTTTAATAAAATGGGAAGATAATGCAACATCCAAGGCTTACACTTGTCAAAAGCCAATTGTATGAGGAGATTGCGAACCCTTATCATCTTAGCCTCGAATTATATAAGTGTGGGACCTTTAGAATCCGAAAAGCATTGTGTAATAATGTAACATTTCAATCTTTCCAAAAGAGCCCCTCCTCTCCTCTTATAAAAGGCCCCCACCTCTCCCACCTCATTTACACTTTCAAGCCATTTGGCTCGGCCAACCTCTGCCCAAATACTCTCCCAAATTCCCCCTATTACTCCTAGAAGCCTCACTTTGGGCAGAACTCTTCTCAAGGAAGCCTTTGGCTCAAATCAAAAAGAGTTACCCGATTTTGAGGTAATGTCTTCTCTAATGTTGTTTTGTTTTATTTTTCTTCTTCAACCCCCTAAACTATTTTTATTAATTTCTTTTGTAACAACACCAGTATCCTCAATATACTAGGATGTTGTTATAAGAAGTATTCGAGCTACACTTACACACACCTACATCTAATGGTTAAAGAACATACGGTTTCTGTGGATGGCGAATTTCTGCCTCACGAAACGATGATTGTTCAACACTCATATAACACCTTCAAAGGTGGCCATTAAGATGTCACTATATTTATATATGATATAAAATATGTTTATGTTTTACTTATGCTTCTGTATTTCTCATTTATGGCATACTTTATGATTTCCATTATGGGTAAAATGCGATAATTTCATTTTAGGAAGTGCGGACTACCGCCCCCTCAAAGTGATTTGAATCGTTAATGCCATATGTGGGATGTATAAAGGATGGAGTAAATGATATTATACACTATATTATACTGGAATTATATTATACATTTATATCATTATGATTTCGTTCCATTAAATATGAAATTGAAATGAAAGTAGCGTTCATGCGTACGTACGGCTTACCGTCTCCATGAACGGTGCATTTCATTTCTTACCTCTAAATGTTACGTAATATTATAAATGAATGTATATACTGGATATATAAGATATATATGACATCTAAATCATGAATATAATTCTGGAGATAATGGATATTCTACCACATAAACAACATGTAATTATAAGAAGTTTATTATTGACTCAAGTACCAAAGATCGACAAAACGACCGTTATTAACTTAAATAATTACATAATGTTCATAACATTGTAATAAGTGATATAAAAAGGATAATGAAATTAAAAATGGCTCTTAATAAGGTATATATTAACTCTAGTTTATTATTCAGGAGGTTAAAGAACGGTTGAGTCAAGTCGGACACAAGGTAAGGGAATTTCTTAACTCAACTTCCATTCTTTGGGTTAATCTCCTACTTTCAAATTATTTCATGATATTATTATATCCTATTTTGTATTTTTACTTTCTTTATGTGTACCTATAGTGAATACACATAATAGATCTATTTTATTTTAAAAATGATCTTTTTAAGGACTTCATTTCAATCCCCTTTCATTGAGGCATATTTGGCTTTATACATAACTTTCCTTTTATACGGTGTATAAAACCCTTTGACTTTTACGTTTATTCAAAAAGAATCTTTTTATACGAAGCGTTTTGCTAAACGACAAAAGGGAATGTTTTTCTTTCCGTACTTATGCGGCGACAACGACTTCTCCGCCGCTGTGACCATTATTTGAGTTTCGGATTCCTCTACAAGCCATCATTTTTTTTAATGAAAAATAAATACAAAGTTTTAACTTTCTTTTATTTTGGTATTGAAAATGGTTTTGAAAGCGTTTTATCAATGTGTTGTATTGATATCTTGTGATTGAAATGTGGAAATGTTATGTTTTCTTTATGCATGTTTTATTTGATACGATTATGTTATGGTTTATGATATGTTTAAACCTATTCATATGAGGAATGTATTGGACTTAATATGTGACGGGTGGAGCCCGCTATAGCTCCTCGATGCATCGGTAGGTCTCATGAGACAACTAGACGTGGAATTGGCCGAGGCCTTTTCCCAATTTGATTTATGGTTTTGGCCGAGGCCTTAATCATTTTTGACGTCTTGGCCGAGGCCTTGACAAAATGTTTCAGAATGTCTGGCATTATACATTCCCTCATTATGAAAGTGGTTATTGATATTTCATGTGATTATTCGTCTAGTAGAATATCCATGTGAGTAAGTAATGGCATTATTTTATTTTACTTTTGCCATATTATGCTGAAGTTCAAGTTCAATAAGGCTTTTGTTTTAGTTATACATTGCCTTAAATGCTTATGTTTTCTTATAAAAGCTTCCGCAATATTTTTATCCTTACTGAGCATCTGAGCTCACCCCGTTCAATGTTTAAATATTTTCCAGGATGTGAAGAAGTATATTATGACTGACTTGCAAGGATAGTCAGTGAAGATATGAGTGTGGACTATGAAGACCATGTTATTGTAGTTTGTTTAATTTTGATGTAATTAAAGACTTATGAATGTATCTAGTGTTTCCAAGGCTACTAAACTAATCGGTCTTTCGAGACTTGATCTTTTGTGATCATGCCAATGTTACGAAGTAATGCACCGACTCTGGGTAGCTGGGGTCGGGGCGTTACAAGCACACCCGAACACCTGCAAAAAAATAGCATCTCAATAAGCCAATTAAAGCAAGTATACCCATACAAAATTAACTCATAAATAATAGTAAAATTAGACCAAGTATATCCATACAACAATTATACTCGTACACCATTAACACATAATTTATAAGTTAATCAAGTACTTAATGAAATCAATTCAGAATTCAGGGGGTTTGGGGGCTATTCAAGGATTTGGGGTGGCTGTCCAAGGGGGGGTAGGGGGTGTTCGGGGGGCTTTCCAATTCAATCCTAAGGCTCCACAAGGATGTGTTTTATCAATACATAAATATTTGGACTTTTCTCTATCCACTATGCATCATGTTCTCTACCTCAAAGAAGTTATAAGGTTTGTACACACACTGAGGTGAACATACTTGGGGGGGATGAATCTCATTAATAAACCCCCAATATTAAACCTATAATAGGCTATTGTAAGTGCATGATCAGGCAATATGCACAACCTAGTTGAGAAAGAACTGGAATAAAACTAATAAAAAATCATCATTGATCCTCAAATCCATGACCATGATTAATCCCAAATTAATTTTCATAGTGCTAAACTTTTACAAAGCATTTCACAAGGATCGTGTCGACATTATAAAAATATAGTTTGACCAAGTCCTACCCCATCTACATCAAGACACATTGATTCTCATGTATTAAAGCTTGATCAACCATACATACTTCATCCAATGTTAGGGTTTCTCTGAGTACATCATAGGAACCACACAAAACATATAATATACCATGGTCTCCCCACTATATACATAATTATCATTGACCTCCAATATGTGAGTTTTATTTGTACTCCATCCTGGAAATCCACTTATGAGAGTTTTCTCATCCAGGGAATACCCTCAACAGTATCTCAGACCACCCATATGTGTTCTTCCAATTCTGAGGCATAAGACCTACAAGGATCTCATCCCTATACTATGGGAGTACCCTTATTTAGGGAATAATACTAATAAGCATATATTATTTACCATATGGGAGTATTATCATCCAAATAATAATCCCTAGAAGTATACCAACCCTCCAATATGGGTTTATTCTCATTTGAGGCATAATCTATATAATCATCTCAACCCTCCCATATGGGATTATTTTTATTTAGTGAATATTCATGATAAGAATCTCATCCCACTCATATGGTTGTATTCTCATTTGGGGAATAATACTAATATACATCTCATCCCTCCCCTATGAGAGTATTCTCTTTTAAGGAATAAGACCGATAAGCATATCCACCCTCCCAAATGGGAGTATTTTCATCCAGATATAAGCCCATAAGTATCACAGACCCAGACACATGATCACCGTAGTATACCAGGCCAAACATGACTTAATATATATGAGGCCCCTGATAGATCACATGCCATGACCCCCCATTTAAAATATCAATGCAATCCGAATGCGTTTGGTCGGATTTCTGTAGTTCAGTTGTCGTTTTCACTTAAAATCTTGTCCATTTAAAACAAAATAGAGACCCTTTGAGTAATAGCAGCCACACCGTGCCTTGGATTGAGGCAGGATTGACTCGTACACGTCAAAAAGGACCCTTGGAACGTTCTTATAAAAGATCAATGCAATCCGAATGCGTTTGGTCGGATTTTCGTAGATCAGTTGTTGTTTTCAATTAAAATCGTGTACACTTTAAACAAAATAGAGACCCTTTGAGTGATACCGGCCACACCATGCCTAATATTGAGGAAGGGTTGACTTCTACACATCACTAAGGACCCTTGGATCGTTCTTATAAAAGATCAATGCAATTTTAATGTGTTTGGTCAGATTTTCGTAGGTCAATTGTTGTTTTCACTTAAAATCGTGTCCATTTTAAACAAAATAGAGACCCTTTGGGTTCTAGCGGCCACACCATGCCTCATATTGAGATAGGGTTGACTCTTAAATGTATCCAAGGACCCTTGGATCGTTATTATAAAAGATAAATGCAATCTGAATGCGTTTGGTCAGATTTTCGTAGGTCAGTTGTTGTTTTCACTTAAAATCTTGTCCATTTTAAACAAAATAGAGACCCTTTGAGTGCTAGCGGCCACAACATGCCTCGGATTGAGGTAGGGTTAACTCTTACACGTCACCAAGGACCCTTGGATTGTTCTTATAAAATATCAATGCAATCCGAATGTGTTTGGTCCGATTTCCGTAGGTCAGTTGTTGTCTTCACTTAAAATATTGTCCATTTTAAACAAAATAGAGACCCTTTGAGTTCTAGTGGCCACACCGTGCCACAGATTCAAGTGGGGTTGACTCTTACATATCACCAAGGACCTTCAGGTCCTTCTTATAAAAGATTAATGAAATCCGAATGCGTTTGGTCAGATTTTCGTAGGTCAGTTGATGTTTTCACTTAAAATCTTGTCCATTTAAAACAAAATAGAGACCCTTTGAGTGATAGCGGCCACACCATGCCTCAGATTGAGGCGGTGTTGACTCGTACATGTTAAAAAGGTCCCTTGGATCGTTCTTATAAAATATAAATGAAATCCAAATGCATTTGGTTGGATTTCCGTAGGTCAGTTGTTGTTTTTAATTAAAATCGTGTCCACTTTAAACAAAATAGAGACCCTTTGAGTGATGGCGGCCACACCGTGCCTCAGATTGAGGCAGGGTTGACTTATACATGTCACCAAGGACACTTTTATAATTATTAAAAAGGATCAATGCAATCCTAATGCGTTTGATCAGATTTCTGTAGGTCAGATGTTGTTTTCACTTAAAATCTTGTCCATTTTAAACAAAATAGAGATCCTTTGAGTGCTAGAGGCCACAACATGCCTCGAATTGAGGTGGGTTTGACTCTTACACGTCACCAAGGACCCTTGTATCATTCATTATAAAATATCAATGCAATCCGAATGCGTTTGGTGGGATTTCCGTCGGTCAGTTGTTGTTTTCACTTAAAATCTTGTCCATTTTAAACAAAATAGAGACCCTTTGAGTACTAGCAGCCACACCGTGCCTCGGATTGAGGCAGGGTTGACTACTACACATCACCAAGGACCCTTGAATCATTCTTATAAAAGATAAATGCAATCTGAATGCGTTTGTTCAGATTTCTGTAGGTCAGTTGTTGTTTTCACTTAAAATCTTGTCCATTTTAAACAAAATAGAGACCCTTTGAGTGCTAGCGGTCACACCGTGCAACGTATTAAGGCAGGGTTGACTCATACACCTCACCAAGGACCCTTGGATCGTTCTTATAAATGATCAATGCAATCTGAATGTGTTTGGTCAGATTTCCGTAGGTCAGTTGTTGTTTTCAATTAAAATCGTATCCACTTTATTCAAAATAGAGACCCTTTGAGTGATCACGACCACACCGTGCCTCAAATTGAGGCAAGGTTGACTTGTACACATCACCAAGGACCATTTAATCATTCTTATAAAATATCAATGTAATATGAATGCGTTTGGTCGGATTTCTATAAGTCAGTTGTTGTTTTGACTTAAAATCTTGTCCATTTTAAACAAAATAGAGACCCTTTGAGTTCTAGAGGACACACCGTTCCTCGGATTAAGGTGGGGTTGACTCGTACACGTCACTAATGACCCTTGGATCGTTCTTATTAATGATCAATGTAATCCGAATGCGTTTGGTAAGATTTTTGTATGTCAGTTGTTGTTTTCACATAAAATCATGTCCATTTTAAACAAAATAGAGACCCTTTGAGTGCTTGTGGCCACACCATGCCTCGGATTGAGGTAGGGTTGACTTTTAAACGTCACCAAGGACCCTTGGATCATTATTATAAAAGATCGATGCAATCCGAATGTGTTTGGTCAGATTTCCGTAGGTCAGTTGTTGTTTTCACTTAAAATCTTGTCCATTTTAAACAAAATAGAAACCCTTTGAGTGCTATCGGCCACATCGTGCCTCATATTGAGGCGGGGTTGACTCGTACACATCACCAAGGACCCTTGGATCGTTCTTATAAAATATCAATTCAATCCTAATGCTTTTGGTCAGATTTCCTTAGGTCAGTTGTTGTTTTCAATTAAAATTGTGTCCACTTTCAACAAAATAGAACCCTTTGAGTGATAGCGGCCACACCGTGCCTCGGATTGAGGTGGGGTTGACTCGTACACGTCACCAAGGGCCCTTTGATCGTTCTTATAAAATATCAATGCAATCCGAATGTGTTTGGTCGGATTTCCATAGGTCAGTTGTTGTTTTCACTTAAAATCTTGTCCATTTTAAACAAAATAGAGACCCTTTGAGTGGTTCAGCATTCTTGCATGTTGCTAGAGTATATCATCTGTTAAAATGGGAAAATGACTCATTGGAGAAAGGTTGTTTTATTTAATAACAATTAAAATTTTCATACGAACATTTACATAAAAAAATGTTTCATCTTTTGATCCCCTTAACCCATCTAAAAAATGACCAAAAATTGTACATGTCCCCAAGTCAGATCTTCATTGTATTTGTGTACAATCTTCCATCAGGTATGCGGCCCACTCATTTCTGAACACATCTATATCTTCTTGTGAGTATGAGGCTTTTCGGCAATTATAGTAGTACTTCAAAATAAAAAACTAAAGAATTAATAAATAACTTAAACGAACTAGTAGTTGTTTTTAAAAATACCTCTTTAGGGATGCTAGTTTGCTGATGAAAAACGATAACTTTCATAAATTTAGAAACATAATAACCGAAATCATTATCATTTGTTTGTTTTGGAAACTTCAAAAAAATTTATCATTAGGAGAATAAGTAACATGTGTTGAGATGTGTTTGGATTGTGAAATTTTATTATATATACCCTGATATTTGTCCAGACGTAGTACTTGCTCACCTCCTTATACTTATCCCCTGGCCTCATTCCTTTTTTTAGACAACAATGATACACCTCCATATCAGTAAAAGATAATATAAATTATATTACTTGATTTTTATACCTAAAACGTAAGATGTAGTGTCTTACAGATTCACAAACTCCATCATGTGTGGTCGGTTTGATGGATATCCTTGCTTTGAATCAAGAAAATAAATCTTCGGAGTATCCAAGTTCACCGCAATTAGAAACCAATGTTTCCTAAAAACACAAAATGGAATAAGTAATAATAGAAGTGAAAATATAATTGATATGCTTTAAACATAGAGTATTACCCCTGCATGGTTGGTATTAGGAAATGTCTGTCATCTGTAATCTTGCATTCAAATGTTTTCAGCAAGTCGTTCACTATTTCATCCCTTTTTGATGGCTCTATTTTTGTTAATTGTGTTGATGTGATATGAGGACTAACCAATCCAAATATTGGCTCATGGGAAAATTCCTTCAATTGTTTTTCATAAATTCATCTTTCAACAATATAAAATGCATTTTGTCATAATTTTCACGCTAGATCAGCTTTTCAAAAATCAATTCATGGAAACATATCTCACATATACATTTACAACTGTGACGCCTAGCCAATCATTTTCAAGGATTTCATTTACATTTTCAGCAGCAACGAAATCTTGACTTTCCTCTCTGTATATATTCTCTTCGAAAACCACTATATGATTATTACCATCTTTTAGATTCATATAAACATGTGTCTTTAATTCTAGTAAATTTGGAAAGAGAACAAGTGGTGTTATTGTGCTTTCAGTATCTTCTTTGGATCGGTTGGTCGATCCTTTAAGTGGTTTTGAGCCGACGTTTGTCACCCCCTTCCCTTTCTCCATATATAACAACAATCATTGGTTCAGACCCTTTTTTCATTAATTGTTAAGGGTTTATCTTGAAAAGAAAAGGAAATAAATACCTCTTTGTCCGCATGTACTCTTACAAGTTGTGACGACCATGCAATAAATTTCCCAATATCCTTTTCGATCATATGAATATCATCATCATTAAGTGGAATAGGAAGCCCTGCCTTTGGCTCATGAGCTACAATAATCGTCACTTTGAGATGATCTTTCGGAATTAGTCTATTATGCAGTGTGGCATCTTGGATATTGAACAATGTAGCCCTCGCTACAAGGTGATAGGTGGGTGTTGACAGATATAAATCACAATCATTATCACCCTATAGAAGATGAGTACAGAAAAATTATTAGTGTTTGTCCGATTCATATTTCATGGGAACAATTATTAGAATATTGATTACCATAGCTAAGATAGTTCTTTGAGGCGAATGACTCGCCTCAAAGCTAGTGGGGGGTGGGGCGGGATGTTCATGCGGCGGTTGTTCTTGAGTTGTGGCTTCCCTTTTCTTCCCACCCAGAAAAGTTGGTAGAAAATCTCCCTGCCATTGCAATTGTTCTTCAAGGGTTGCAATTTTTTCACTCATTTGTTCAAATTTTTCATCTGTTTCATCCATTTTTTTCTTCTTCTCAAAATATACTCGGGGTGTCACCCCAAACCTTGCACCTCTGACACGACTGTATTTTTCTGGCTACTTCAAAGCCATCGATAATAGGTCTGTATCAGCTACAGGAGTAGCTGATTCCTAGGACTGTCAAATATAGAAAAATAACTAATTATTTTTATTTAATTGAAATTTTAAACAAATTATTTTATCATCTTGTCATACTTACACATATTTCCCACACTTTCTGTGTGTTCTCATCTACTAACTTCCCATATTTGTTCACACGTGCCTCCTTCCATAGCACATGACGTGGGATGGAATTGCATTTGGTTTTAGACTCATCAATCTACATATAAACATATAAAAATAATTATGATGTTGTTTATTGTCACCTAACCATATTATTGTAAATTTAAAATACGTAAAATTTTCTTTTCTAATGAAGCGTACCCCATCCTTGATTTACGATAGGGGTATGTTGGTTTTGTAGCATGTTTTTTATTTTCAGTACAGAGTTTCGGTTTCATAAATGAAATATTGACAATCAAAGTGATGAATACAAGTATCCTCAAACAACATATTATCACTCACAATGTACCTGAAACTTCTCATCCCCACGACGGCCAATAAATTCATCCCATGCTTCTTGTGATATCAGGTGAGCGTGGACAATGGGTGGGTGCGGATTTATTTTACCTTTAGAATCTTTGAGGTTACATCTTGTTTAAATAGTGCGAAAACCTCGATGAATCTTTTCGGTAAGCCTTAGTACATAATACCTGTGTAAATAGTCTACTATAAATGTACCCTGCAAGAGATTGAGAAGAGTAAGACATTGTTTCATTATTTTATTTACTAGTAAATTAAATAAATAAATTCATAATGTTACCGTAATTTCTTCCCAGATCACAGCCTTCAGCCTTGACACAACATGGTGCCATGAATCTATGTCAATCGGCACGTGTTTCCGAGTGACAACTCCAATGTAGCTGCTAAATGTAGCCTTGTTGGGATTCACATGTTGGCCTCATGCATTCCATCCAACTTCAAATTTGATGCCTTTTCTTTTCTCCTTAAGAGTTTTGGCTAACACCGTCAAACTACGACGCACCAGTGATTTCTGCGACGCTGGTCCTTCATTCCTGACCATTTCATCGATATCAACATCATCAATATGTTCATCTAGAATGGTATCAACGACATGTGTTGATGGTTTTTGGACCTCAACACTAAGATCAGCAGGAGCCACAGCAGTAGGAGCACCAGGAGGAGCAGCAGGAGGAGTAGCAGGAGGAGCAACAGCAGCAGGAGCCGCAGCAAGAGGAGCAGCTGGAGCAACCGGAGCCGCAGCAGGATCAACAGCAGTAGCAGCATGAGTTGCTGGAGCAGCAGGAGCAGTAGTAGGAGCAACAGCAGTAGCAGCATGAGCTGTAAGAGCAGCAGCAGCCGCAACAGCAGCAGCTTGAGAGACTTGTTCAGCCTCAAGGTTAGGAGCATCAGAATGTGCAGAAGTCATTATCTGCAAAAGTGGTTGAACAATTAATTTAGATTACATAAATTCAGTAATGATAAGATAATAACATGAGATAACAAGATCTATATTACAAACAAAATATAACAAGTTTACTGAACTCTCTTTCTTTTTTTCAAATGTTGAAGGGATTTGACACCACTATCGACTATCCAAATCCCTTCATTGTGGTCTCCTCTAACATACAAAACATCATCTGCATTGGGACCACTCCAAAATGATTGTGACGTACCACTAAAAGGATCGTCCTCAACTAAATTTTCATCTGAACCGTCAGTATTTTTGGATGATAATAGAACAATTGACCACTTTTGGTTTTCGGGATCTGGAACATAAAAAACGTGTACCGCTTGTGATTCCATTATAAATTGTTCATCTTTGTACCCTTCATTACTAAAATCAACATTCAAAAATCTATATTCTTCTATTTTAACACCACTTTTGATATCAATCCATTTTCATTGAAAAATTGGCAATTGGAATGTCGTATAATCCAACTCCCATATTAGTTTGATAATGCCAAAGTATGACATATTTTCATAAATTGGATTTCTGTCCTTACTACCAGAAACATGCATCGCTTCAGCCACTAGTGTAACTCCACTATTTTGCATGGTACTATCTTCATCATGTTCATCTGTATAGAATGTATAACCATTAATTACATAACTACTGTAAGATAATACATACACACTTGGTCCAGCAGCTAGCCATCTAAGACGTTCTGAAATTGAATTCGGATTTTCATCCAACTGCTTAAAAATATGGTCCTGAAACCATCCTATAAACTGGTGATTATGTGTATTTGATAACCATTTTTCAACCCTCGATAGATTCAACTGCCTAAGAATTTCTTTGTGAGTTTCAATATATGAAGCAACCTCCCAACTGTTATGAAAAACATAAAAATGAGCCTACTCCCGATCTGTAATACTGATTTTCACAACTTCTCTTCTAGAAATTCCATCACCCTCAATGCATCCTGTGTGACTAGATTTTGGGAGACCAATTCTTTCCACATCAGATAGGTATTCATTAAAAAATTCAATGGCTTCCTCAACAATATATCGCTCCACTATAAAACCCTTTGGCTGACTTCGATTTCTGACATACCCTTTCAAAATCATCATATACCGTTCAACAGGATACATCCATCTATAGTGCATAGGACCACAAAGTCGAATGTCTATCACCAATTGAATCATCAAATGAACCATGATATCAAAGAATGTTGTCGGGAAGAACATTTATAATTCACATAATATGATGACAATTTCTTTTTCCAGAGCTGGAAATTTCCCTAGGTCTAAAACTTTGCTACATATAGCTTTGAAAATGAAACAAAATTTGGTTAACATATGACGAACATTCTTGGGAAAAATGCAACGTAAAGCTATATGAATTAGATCTTGCATCAAAACATGGAAATCATGTGATTTCAATCCTTTTAACTTCAAATCATTCATTGACACAATGTTCATGATATTTGATGAGTACCCCTATGGAACATTTACATCATTGAAGAAGTTGCAAAACTAATATCTCTCCGCCCTAGAAAGAGTATAAGCATCTGGAGGAAGAAACATTCAATTTTCACCCTTCAAAGTAGCCAACTCTTCTCGTATTCTCATGTCAACCATGTCCAACCTTTCCTTAATTCCATATTTTGTTTTTCCAGGGGAATTTAGCAAAGTTCCGATAACACTGTCACATACATTTTTTCCACATGCATCACATCAAGAAAATGTCTGATGTACAAACAATTCCTATAGGGTAATTCAAAAAAACTGATCTCTTTTTCCAATCGATTTTCATAGGGTTTTTCGAAAATGGTTTACCAAAAATACTGTTCAGATCTTTTACTTTCTCAAACAGCTGATCACCTATTAGTGGAGACGGTGTTGCGTGTTTTTTTAAACTTCCATTGAATGATGGCATCCAAGATCGGTACTTATGCCGACGAGGTAGAAATCTACGATGTCCTAGAAACACAGATTTCGATAAATGTTTCAACCTAATTGATTTTGTATCTTCTTCACACATGGGACACCCTTGAGTTCCTTTAATTATATAGCCTGAAAAATTTCCATAAGCAGGGAAATCATGTATTTTCCCATAAAACATCGCTCTCAATGTGATGTATTCACTTTTATAATCATCATAAAACATTACACATGAGTCCCACAATAACTTCAAATCCTCGATCAAAGGATCCAGATAAACATCAATATCGTTACCTAGTTGTTTTGGTCCTGATATAAGCATAGATAACATGATGAATTTATGCTTCATGCATAAACAGGGTGGCAAGTTATAATTTACCAACATAACAGGCCATGTACTATGAGTGCTGGTTTAAAAACAAAAAGGATTCACTCCATCTGTAGATAACGCAAGATGAAGGTTTCTCGGCTCTTTTCCAAATTTAGGATACTCATGATCAATTTTCTTCCATTGAGGAGAGTTGGCCGGATGACATAATAACCAATATTTATTTCTTTTATCTGCATGCCACGACAATTGTCTTGCAGTTTCTTCACTTCCATATAGATGCCTAAACCTTGAAATGATTTTAAAGTACCATACAAATTTCTCAGGATTGGATTTATCTTTATTGTATCAAGAATCACCATACTTTGGGCATTCTATAAGTGATTTTTTTCTCTTTTCTAAACAATATACAGACTTTCAGGAAAGCATGTATTCTTTCAGAAATCATTCCCATCGAGCATAGCATTCGTCTCGCTTCATATATCCGGCTTGGAAGCTCATTATCTTCCGGGAGCATGTCATTCAAGAGAGCAAGTAATTTCTTAAAAATGAAATCACTCCATCTGTTGCATGATTTCAATTTATACAACTTCAGTACAGCTGGCAATGTTTTATACCTAGTGCAAGCAGCATACAATGGGGTCTTTGCACAACTCTTTAACTTCTCAAACAATTTTGGGCAATCACGGAGTTCATCTTGAATTGTCTTTGTCATTTCCTCAATACGATCTTCATCATCATTGACATCTGTAATCATATCCTCCATACGGACTTCTTCATTATCCATATTTTTATTCATATCTGATGATCCATAAAACGTATTTTTATCCCAGCCATTAGCTACAATCGCTTTTTCTCCGTGTTTATTCCAACATTTATAACTCCAATCTATTCTGTGACATATCAATTGTCCTTTTAACTCCTATGGAGTATGTAGTCTAGAATAAAAACAATTTAAACATGGAAAAAGGATTTGAGAAGGATCCTTTGCGTGATCCTTTGCAAACATGATGAACTCTTTCACTCCGTTCGGATACTCTATTGTAAAACGATTTGCATCCATCCAATCTTTATTCATATCCATCCTATTAGAATATAAAATATTAGTATTTATGGTTCAAGTACACAAAACAAGAATTCCAAATACAATATAAGAGAACCACTTCCTTATAAAAATGGAGATTAATATTGCCTAACTATTAGTATTTATTCATCATGCCTAAATACTCACTATTGGTGTGAGTGAAACCGTTCTTGATGATCATGATAAGAAGAAATAGAAACCAAAAGGGCGGAGTGAATCAAAATACCCCAAAAATATGGAAAACATGGTATTTGAGAATATGTTAGTGGCTTTCATGTTGGCTAGAAACCTATCCAATAGACTCCACAAGCGGTGATGGCCCCTACAGTTGTTGCACCAGGTGAAACTATCACCTGAGAAGCTGAGATCAATGAGGCCCTTCCGAGCCATGAACTGAAAAAAATCCATGATTTCCTTCCTCTGTAATGGCCTTCTACCTTTCCTTTCCTTTGGGTTGGAAATGACATTAAAGTCACCCCCAACAAACAATGGATGGTGGTTAAGATCGAAGGTATTTTGTTCAAAAGGACAATCAATCCCCCTCAATTTTTTAAAATACCAATACCATAAACCATTTAAAAATAAGACATTTTAATTTATTTTCGAAATCATTCCACAAAAAATTAAATAAACAAACACATGCCAAACTATTTGGAATTTTATTGAAACAATCAACTTATCCTTATTTTAAACCATGATATTCATTTATAATATCAAATCCACCAACGGTAGAAGGAAAACTATTTTATTTCAATGAAAAAGGTTAATTCACAACTAGATACCATCCATTTCATATATTATTTTCATTAATATGGTTATTTTGTGCTTCAAAATGATCAAAACATGTCTAACCAACTTAAAATGGATAAAATATTAATTCATGAAACACATGAATCCCAAAAATAAGATATAGTATAGAAACACCCACTTGGAATTTGAATGAGTCTGCTCGAATTAAGAACATCATACATCTCCAACTACATCGATGCTTTCCCATATACAACGACACCACTAGCTAGATAGTGGCCCTCACCAAGAACTTCATACATCTCCAAATAAGAGACTACAACTACTAACCATGAAGAACATCATAAGATGGAAATATAATAAGAACACATCCCTTCACCCAAATAAGAGACTACAACCACTAACCATGAAGAAACACTAAGAGCATAATTTGAAACCTAAGGAAAGGTACACCCAAAACATACCAATGAATTCAAATGAAATACTCTCTAAACCAAACCATTGAAATCCTCAAATGTTCCTAACATCAAACCCCATCATATCTCCTAATAAAATTCTTTGATAACACTATTTCATGGCCTATACCCATTTAGACCCCTCTATTGGTTAGTATATTATAGTCTAGTGGCCCCCTAAAACCATCCTCCAAAATGTAATGGGTTAGTGAATGCATCGAGGGTATTTATCACAACCATGTGCAATGTACTTCTAATAATAAATAATTGATATAGTTTTACATAAAGTTGTATAGATGATTTTTCCAATGATACCAAGTGAAAGTTAGTGTGGTAAATATGTGTGATAAGACATTTTTTGTCTAACTAAAAGGGGATATAGCCTAATGAGTGTATTTTGGATTCACAAAAAATATGACTTTATGTGGTATAGGGTTTTTTCAACTAGTAGGAGTACGGACCACTAAGTGAATATAGTCCTCTATGTGTGGGAATGTTTTCATTTAGTGTATGGCCTAATATATATGGTTCCCATAGAATAAGTCCCATTTGAATTGGATATTTGGGCTCATTACACAAGGTGGATCACATTTTTCATGTGAGGAATATACACCAATTTGGTTCATAAAATATATTCATAGAACATAAGGATTTCTATATTCATCAACTAATGAATCGTGTTCTTATCACACCACGTAAGAACTTAAGATCATCTACTAAGGGAAGTGTTTAGATATTGTATGCTCATCACATAGGGGATTCATTGGCACATCACCTAAGGAATCTCATGATTCTCATGTGAGGTATAATCCTAGGATCATTTCCTAGGAGATGAATAATAGATATTATGATCATCACTTAGGGGATTCTTAGGCATATCCTCTAATGAATTTATTTATCTTCTCATGAGGTATAATCAATGGAACATTATTTGGTAGATAAAGAAGATCTCATATTCCCATAACATAGGGACTTCATATTCTTATCACCTAAGGCAACCTAGGATTATCACCTAGAGTTGGATGTTTCCTGAATTAAGAGTGGTCATAGGTTTATATCTCGGTAAACGAACTCACATATTTGAATTTTAGAAGAGGGAACCACCTGATACACTCATCACATAGGGGGTGATCATAGTTTTATAGCCACCATTTCATTTTTATCCATGAATTTATTCAATTCCCACCAAACCCTTTTCAATTACATCATTAACAATTATATTCTATGTCATTGGGAAACTAAAAGGAAAACCCATATCAACTAACGATGTCATCTCCCAAAATAACCCACTCATTACATCTTTTTAACAATGGAAAGGTTGATGCTTCCCCACTGCACGATTTACCACCTCAACCATCTCACATTTTCCCCCAATGGAATCTATCACAACCAAAATAATAAAAAAACATCTCAAACAACCCCACCAAAAAACAATGATGATTTTCAACAACAAAAGTAAACAAGAACCATGTTCATGAGAAATATAATGAAAATTAGTAAACACATGTGAATCATCCCCTTTACATCATTTTCCATCAACTATAGTCCATTTTTTCAATCGGTCAATCCATAATACTCACCCATAGAATAAAAAATCATTTTGAAAAAATGATATACAAATGGGAGAGGAGAACAATATTGAAAAAAGATTTGGTAAACATGCCTTAAAGGAGATCCGGCAAACCAAAGCGTGAAAGCATTGCGGGCGGTGGAGGTCCGGAAAACTGAACCTCGAGGGCGGCGGAGGTTCGGCAATACGAACTCAGTGGGCGGTGGAGGTCTGGCAACAAGAAGCGAGGGCGGTGGAGGTCCGACAACGTGATCTCAGTGGGCATAAGAGCGGAGTCTCAAGGTTCCAGTACCGTGAGAGCTTTAGGTCGCGAAAAAATGAGGGCACTATGCGACCGACTTTATAAAAAATGCACTGAGGTTTTATCAGCGCTAACATTTTAGCACTGATAAAGGTGTCCTTTATCAGCGTGTGTTTAGCACTGAAAATAGTTCCCTTTATCAGTGATAAAAAACACTAATAAATCCTTACTGTATCGGCGCTAAAATTTTATCGCTGATACAGGGAGTCTTTATCAGTGCTTTTCTGGCACTGATAAAGGGTCATTTTATCAGCGCTATTTTAGCACTGATAAAGGAGTTCTTTATCAGCACTTTTCTAGCGCTGATATACGGCCTCTTTATCAGCGCTAGAAAATAACTGATAAAGACTACCTGTATCAGCCCTAAAATTGTAGCGCTGATACAGGGTTTCTTTATCATCGCTTTTCTAGCGCTGATACAAGGTAACCTTTATCAGCGGTTTTTCTTAGCACTAATATAAGGGGGCGCTTCCCTTGCCTGTTTTTGTAGTGGTGGCTGCAGGACATTAAACTATATAGTCCCCCCTATCGTCCAACATTATGTTAAACTGTGTCCCCTCTATCATCCAACATGACGTTAAACTATGCATCGTCCAAGCTGCAGGACAATAAAATGACAGGCACCACATGTCTGTGACACATGACATTAAACATTGATCACTGCATGCGGAATTTTGTTTTAAACTCTTTTTCCGTGTGTTCCTCAGGCAGTTAACCATGCATAATCCCAACACCATCCTTCTTGGTCGTATATTTCACGACACGATCGTCAGGTTTTTTGGTGCCTCTTGTTTCTCACACTGAGCATGACTCACGTGATCTTAGAGTAAGCTTTGACCATGACATCATCTTTGGGCCTCTAACCACGCTTAAGTCCCCAACATCATCTTTGGGTCGTTGTCCTCAAGTACACCCCAGTCATCAAATACCTCTAAATTGAACTATGCAGACTTGGATCATTTCCTCCTAGGCTTGGTACGTAGGTAACCCCTTGAAGTACATGCCAGAAAGCACTTTCTTCACATCGATTCACCTTCATCACATACGATGTTGATCTATGAATCCCCTTTTAATCGTCTTATTCATATCGGTTACTTTATTCCTACATGATGCTAAACTGTGTATGTACCATTTTTAGCTATATAACGTTAAACAATAAAGTACCCCATTGTCCTTGCTGTAAGACATTAAACTGCATAGCACTGTTCCATGGATATGACCTTAAAATATTTGCACTTTTGTCCTGTATGACAATAAACTGCAACAATCCTTGATACCCACACTCGAGAGGAATAATCATTGACATGGTCTCCAACCATGTCATATTTCAAGAACTATGTATGGCTTGATTCTCATCCTTATGAGATACGTAGTGACACCCATGTATTTAATCTTGGGTCCAGCCATAATTGCAAAAAAGTCCTCTTTACCCCTCATATTAATGAAGAAAATATATACAAAGGGTTTTTCAAGATCTATATGTAGCTTGATTCCCATACTCATGGGATACTAAGGAACGCTCGAGCATTCCTCGAGTCTAGCCCCGAGCCTTTGGGCCTAACCCCCAACTCCACTATCGGTCCATTGGTTGAAAAGTCCCCCTTGGAGCACATGGTGTGATATGGAACACCCTGGTCTTTATTCACATCAGGTTTATAACAAATGCACGATGAGTCTCCCACACTATGGTCTGATCTCTATGACCCTAAATTAAGATCTTCCATGCTATCATCCTATATGACGTTAAACAATATTTCAAGAACTATGTGAGGCTTGATTCTCATCCTAATGAGATACGTAGTGGCATCCAGAATCCCAATTTAGGACCCAACCGCAACATTATAAAAATAATATTCATGGTATACATAACCCTTTTCTTGACTTATGATCGCAAAATGTCTGATAACTTAGAGTTCTATTTCCTAACTATACATCATGTGCCCTTTGGTGGCCTTGCATAATTTGTCTACATAACAGACCTGTCAGCCAAAAGATACTACTATTTGACTACGAAAATTATGCCCCAGTTGGCCTACCATAATTCAACCTCCATAATGGGTTTTTCAGGTAATGGTAACTTCATTCTTAGGAGAAGCCTCTTTTGTCCTTATTGGTCTTAATGGTGATATGTCGGGATCTGCAAAAAAACCGCCATCCTTAACATATTTGACCATAGTCTTTTTCAAGATCTGAAAGTATTCAAGTCTATGGTTTACATTTTCCTCCTTCTCTATATGTTCAGTGCAATATGAAATAACCTTGGACCACTTGACCATATGTATTATAATGTTTCTATCTCTGGTTTTAGTCATATTATTTAAAAACCACATATACCTTTTTTTCCTACATTTGGGTCAGACCTTATTAGAAGTACCATTCCTCCAATTCTTTGAAGATTCTGATTGGAAATACCCTCTCCATATTCGAGTACCTTTCTCTATAAACTAGACTCTATGATTTCAAAAATTTGAATCTCCATAAAACACTCTTCGACTTTTAGTAATATAAAGTCAAATTTATGAGAGTTCTTTTGCTCGAGTATATAGTACGTGCCCTTAGGTGGCATTTCATAAGTTGTCTACAGAACGGATCTGTTATCCTAAAGATACAACTATTTGACTGTGCAGCATATTCCCTAGTTTTCCCTACATAATTCATCCCCCATAATGGGTTTTTCAAGTAGTGGTGACTTGATTCTTAGAAAATACTTCCTCTAATGCCTTTTAGCCCTTTTCTCATGTCATTCCTCAGATTCAAAATTTCTCAGGTCACAGTTTACAATTTTCCCCCTCCATAATTGAATATGATAATATGATTCCAAACAAATTATCTATAATTGAGTTAATATCATTCATTCGGTCAAAGCTATTCGACCTTAATATTATCCTTTTTATAGTCCAACATGATGAATTTAAACTGCCAATAACAAAAGATGCAATGTTTGTGGGGTTTTTATATAAACCTTGTAAAAATAAAGCTATGTTTACTAGGTCCATTGGCTTAGGTAAATATAAAAGAAATTATCAAGAAAATGAAGGTACATATGATTGAAAATGAACTTTTTTTCATTGATGAACAATATTATAATAAAATCCCCAGACTAGAGTCTCTTCTCTTTCTTCAGAAATTACAGAAGATTTTCAGTATGATTTCTCTTCTATTTCACAGCATCTCGAGCTTTATCAACAGCCACTTGAAATTCATTTACACAACCATCTTAACTCTCTTTAGCCCGACAAAGTGCTTCTTTGGCATTTGTGATGGCTTTTATACAATCCGCTGGGACATCTTCCAACTAATTATGAAGCAGGTAAATCTCCCAAGTAAAATCATATAGTTGTTGATAAAAGTGAAACTACTGGACAATCTTCTCCTTGATCTTTTGCTTCAGCTCCTTCAGCTTTGCAACATGATCAGCCTCAGATCAGGACCCTACAGCCTGAAATTCACTGATATTGTTCAGCAATATAGCTCTAATCAGGTTTTGACGACACCTTTTCTCTTTCTCTCTCCTTTGAATGACTTGTTTCACTACGACATGGATTTTTTGATATCCAAAACTGCCAAGTCTTAGGATAATGAATAGTAATGATAGTCCTGGAATTTTTGAAGGATATCATCATAAGGAACTTCATATATTATCTTCCATATATTTTTCCATGCCTTACGATGTGAGAATTGGAGAACCTTTTGCACCTCTGGTTCTGATTTGACATTTCTATCAAATGGAGGAACATAGTCTGGGATTAATGCACTTAAGTAAGGGCCATGTTCTTCTCTTTCCCTGATCCTAGTTGCTTCACCTTCTACTACTGTTTGGGTTGAGGCTGAGGTTTCACCTTCAGATCTATTCATTGAAGTTGACATCCATGTTGGGTCAATTGAAACTATGGTTAGTTTCGAAGGACAATAAAAGTTTATTGATTGTCTTGCAGGTTAAGTAATCCACAAATATCATCATATAATACCTAATAGTAGATCAAAAACATGTGAAGACACCTACCCATCATTCCTAGCTTCAAAATGATTTTCAAGATGGGTTTCAGGATGGTAAACCATGATAAGTTCCACCTGAGCTAGTGTTTCTGAAATAATAGGGTTGACATCAATGTCTACACCACATTCAAGCGTTTTTGGTTTAGCTGTTTCTTTATATGTAATTGTACATTTTTTAACCAAATATGGTTAGAAGTGTAATCATGAAATTATTAATAGGACAAATGATTAAACTCACGTTTAGTTGATTCTATAACTAGATCTCCAAAGTCTTCTAAATCACATGGTAATTTAACATGTTCTAATATTTCATCAAATTATATGCCAAGATTCATCATTTTATCCAATGATTTCCCAGATCCTATGTTAGTATCACCAGTGGGAGCACTCAGCATGTCTTCTTCGTGACTTTCATATAGAAATCTATAGCACTAGATAGCTTCTACAAAGACAGTTGTGGGGTCACCTTTGGTGGTTGCCAAGTGTTCTGGTGCCTGTGTTGAACCTAAAACATCCCATAATGGAAGTCATTTGTAGTCTCACTTGAGGTTCTATGAAGTATTGTTACTTTACCAAAAGTCCTTTTTCTCCTAGTATCACAAATAGAAACAGTGTTGGGAATAGAATCCGACTCATCTGCTTTCAGTATTTCATCAGGAACAGCCATTTCAGGCGGAACTTGGAGTCGTTCTATAGCACCCTCAGTTGTACTCTGAGGATGGTCACTCTTTTCCCTTAAAGGGGAAACTAATGAACCCCCCTGCAATCCCGAGAAGTTTGAGCAGTTTTTCATAAGTTAAAATTCAAGACTACCAGAAAGACTTACCACTACTGATAAATCATTTGATTGTGGTCTTATTTCTTTGATGCCTTTTCTTCTTGGACTTTTTTTGTGGACTGGCATCATCATCTCCAAAAACAGGTATCAGAGACAATAACACCCTTAATAACTTCTCATCCATGAATTGTTGGCCTGGAGATACTTCGCCCGGCTGATGGGGAGATTCAGTGTCACCAAGAATAGTTCCACCAGGTCTATACCGTAGAGAAGGGATATCATTGGTTCTTTCCTTTACAAGCTGCAGGATTAATACGATTATTTCCTTGAATAATAAAGCTTTGACTAAATTTAAAATAGCAAAGCAAATATAAATATGAGATAAAATAAACTTACATATTCAGGAGCCACGTAATCGTGCCACTCTTCATCTAATGAAGGACCAATTCCCTCATTGGTACCATGGTCCATCATTTCCTTCACCCGCTTGGTGATAGGAACTGACTCATCAGTGGCATATATGAGCATTTTCAGCTCTTTGATGTAAGCCCTCACTTCATTGGGGTTGTCCTCAAAACGGATGTCAGAGGAATCCCGAAGATTCTCCACTCTAGGGATATGAAACCCTTCGCATAAGCTCATCCAAGAGGTTTCAGCATCACAATATAAACTCCACCATGTTTGAACAGCCTTTGGTTGTAAATATTCAGAATGTGCACCAGAAGGCCGCGAGGAGGGTCCTAGAATATGGGACTTCAATTTCTTCCCTGTTCCTGGAATCATAGATAATGGATAAGAATATGAAACTTTTTTCACATTAAAATAATGGTGACTAAATTTCCTAAAAGATTTAACTCACTAGGAGTTGATGGAGTAGGTCTCTTTACTCTTACTGGAAGATTATATCTGGCACGAGGCTGCTTTGACGCATTTTGAGCCCCATCATCCCCATCCTGGGAATCCGATGAATCAGCTCTGGGTGAGGAAGAGTCACCTTCCAAATAAAGAGATTCTTTCCTAATGGTTATCTTCTTTATCCCCACCCGAGGGACTGGATGATTTGGTACCCCTTCATGGTATGATGCTACCCAGCTCTCGTCATACCATATAGTCAATTGACTTGCCGCTTCTACAATTGGTATATTGAATACCACCCCAGTCATCTCCATAGATGTCAGCAACCATAGTTGACGAGCAACCATCGAATGCTTCTCTAACATGACATGCACTGGAGGGGATATTGTAATTTTCTGCAGACATTTGAATTGATGTTCAAATCTGTATGAAGCATAGGCCTCACATATAATCTCTCTATCAATCCTCACGGCCAATGTACCATCTCTACATGTCATCATATATTCCCTTAACTCTGGGATGGTTATTCCATCATCAACAAATCGCCCTGTTAGAGTATTTCTATAAGGAAATATGTGAAACTCCTTTAACATGCTCAGACTTACTTTGATATCATAAGCATTGAGGGATAAGGGAGAAATTCCAGAAAATGCCTGAACAGATGGCCAGAAATAACTTCCAGGAACCTGTACCCCACTTTGAACAGCATATGTCCTAAAGTGGGTGGTGATCCATCCCCATAAAACCTGGAATGGTCCCACTATTCGTAGAGCATACATACACATATAAACATGAATTAAGATCCTATGAATCTTTTCCAAAATTGGGGTGGCCAACCCAACCATCTTCCTTTCACCCAGGTTGGCCGCAACGACAATGGTCCCCTACCTCACACCTCATTTCGAATCCCGAAATGGTAAAAGGTAAACACTGAGCCAAAAGGCCAAAAATCATGCTAGACGGATCTTCGCTGGAATTTTTGGTTTCACTTTATACCCCCACTTATCAAACTCTCCAGCTTCCAGAGTTGGCCAAAATGTGCCCAGATCACCCCTCTTTTTTGCTCCAGGGCAACAAGTAGGATGAGTGTTGAAAGGTCCCTTATTTATCTTTTTAATCATAAAAATGTCCATCCACTCCTCTGTATGGATATCTTTTCTGGAGTGGGTTTTCGTGGTGGTGGTATTCTTAAGCTTGTAGACAATTTTCATTAACTCTCAAGCCAATGCATGAGTCTTCTCTAAATCATTCCAGGTCACCTTGGGGGGGAAGAATTCATCATACATATCTTCCGAATTTGGATCCCCTGAAATATTATAGAGGTCCCAAAAACTTATTACTACTTTTCCATGAGTCAGATGGAAAGAATTCATTTTTAGGCTCAAGTGGCTGATCAACTCCGGCCCAAAATCATCATTCCTGTATACATATGTCTGCCCAGCCCAGACAGCTTCATATATTGAAGCTCCCTTCATATCATCGAAAAACTCTGCACATGTTTGTCACACCCAATATACCCACATCCAAGTGGGCTTCCCACCTCCTCTAAGACGAATATCCCAACTCTTCTTTCATCCCTTAGATTGGTCCATCTAAGAATTTCAAAAAATATAGGGATAGAAATGCAGATGTAGCTCAGGCGTGTGAGGCTTTAGATATAGAGCACATGTTCTATAATGAATTATGTATGCCTTCTCAACTGTCCAAGCATTGATAAATGATCCTGCAAATGAGAAATTTTCTGAAGAGAAGTTGGTGTCGGTCTGAAACCAGGAATGAGGGATATAATCATTTGCCTCTGGAATGTTGACTCCTTACAGATGGCCATGGCCATACAAGGGAAAGTAGATGCTCTGTGGGAAATTTTCATGATATTTCTTCAAGTACTTTTCCAAATATGGGAGAGTTCTGTCGTAGATAACATAACATTCATGGTTGATGATGTTCATCATGTCATAATTTCTCTTACTATCCAATACATTAGTCGGTCCAATTATTCAGGGTGCCATTGAATCTTCACAAAGATCAAACAATCAACTTTTATGTATGTTTTTTTGTGAGATTTTTATAAAGGAAATAAAAAAACAGTAGAAAAGGAATTAAGGCATGCAAGTCCCCAACTTGGAATGCAGGTCAAAACGGTCATGCAAGTTTTTCCATCCTAGTTATGGAACGCAAGTCAAATACCTTTTGTAGAAGAGCGACAAAAATTGAGAACGATTATTCGATGAAGAAAGAAGCACCTACACGATGAGAGCTCATGTTTCTGGAAGCCGAGTGAGTTTGCACGGGAGTGAGCCTGTATGTATAGGTGATCCATACCACCTGCGCGCCATACCTGCACTCCCCAACATCTGTGCGCTGAACTTGCGTGCCACAGACCCCTAATTTCTCAGGCTTTACCTCAGAGTCAGATCCTCTTTCCTTTTCGAATCTAACATTGAGGGGGGACTTTTGTTGACGTTCCTTTTTGTCACAGATTCCAACTAATGTAAAATTGGTTTATCTTAAGCACAAAAAGGTTCACACCATGAATAACATCAAAGAAATTGAAAAAGGCATGGACTAGGAACCCATTTGGAGTAAGTCGTGCAAGTAACTTGTGCGTCGTGCAAGTCACTTGCGCGCCACTTATAGGTCCTACAACTCACTTGCACAGCCAATTTGTGTTCTCTCCCAAGGTGCAAGGTGGCCTATAAATAGCACTTGTGGTCCCCCATTTCAATGACGGATTTTTCAAAAGTAAAATTCAAGCTCGAGTCGCCCAAGTATTCAACTCAACTCTTCTGAAATCTTATAAGGTAACGTTTTACCTAGAATGGAAGACTTGAAGGAGGATAATAAGGCCTAAGTGTTTATAATTCATCACACTTGCGTACCTATGTATCCAAACCACCTTAAAAATGGAATCACTTGTGTGCCGCCATACCCTTTGGATGAAACATTCTCGCCGCCCCATTGGAAATATCTTAGGATAATACTAAAGGCTTGAGTTAAGTCTCACCCAAGTATTACCCTATATATTCCTTGCCCCCTAGGTAAACCCATGTCGCGCAAGTACACTTGTGTGGCCAAGACATGTTCGCCAAATTACTTGTGTGACCTACACTCGCATGCCAACTTCATTTGTGTGCCTCTCTCCCGTTCACCTCCCCTATTCAAGATATTAGCCCTCGAACCCCTTTTCAAAGCCATTTAGGGCATGGTTCCTTTGTTGGCTTCCTTATCTAAATGGAATTATGTGAGAATCTCTCCCAAAACGTCGTGAATTACAAACTCTATGTCACTATGATTAGTGGTTTCCTCCATATAACCTCATCCTTTAAGATGATAAGATATTTTGATTTATGGAATCCTCCTCAAGAGTAATCCCCATGTTATCTTAGCTCGGGCCTCCTTCTTAGGAATAAGCCCCAATCAAAATTCCTCTAATCCGGGCCTCCTTTTTATGAGTAAGCCCCAAGTCCCCTTAACCTGGGCCTCCAAATAAAGAGTAAGCCCTAGTCATAATTTCTTTTAACATTGGTCATCCTCCTCAGGAGTAAGACCCAATCTTAATTTCTTTTGACTGGGGCCTCAGTCTCAGGAATAAGCCCCAATCATAAGTACAATTTAATTCGTGAATCCTCTTTACGAGTAAGCCCCGGGTTAAAACTCCAAGTCTCCATAATGTACAAATACCTTTGTGAACCTTGCTCTTGGGCTTCTTTCCTGAAGTAAGTCCTGGACATCATCTACATGGGCAGTCATACATACGTAATCCCCACATCATTTCTTGTGACTGCATCTTTCTTGGCACAATCGACAGATTTACTGATATCTCTTGTTTCTCACAGTGAGCATGACTCACCTGAGCTTAGAGTGTAAAAGTAATCATGCCATCTCTTTTTGGACAATTAACCATGCATAACCCCCATATTTCTTCACCTGAACTATGTGGACTTTGATCTCTGCCTTAAAATTAGAGTACATAGGATGCCTTTATTGTAACGCCCCGACCCCAGCTACCCAGAGTCGGTGCATTACTTCGTAACATTGGCATGATCACAAGAAAGATCAAATCTCGAAAGACCGATTGGTTTAGTAGCCTTGGAAGCACTAGATATATTCATAAGTTTTACATTACATCATAAAATGAAAAACTACTACAACAACATAATGTCTCCATAATCCACACTACTATCCCCTCATAATATCCCTGCAGGTCATTCATAATTTACTTCTTCACATCCTGGGGAAAAATAAAACATAGAAAAGGGGTGAGCTCAAATGCCCAGTAAGGATAACAATATAGCGGAAACTTTCATAAATAAGAATAAACATTGAAGGCAATGCATTACTAAAACAAAATCCTTTTAAAATTGAACTTCAACATGGTATGGCAAAAGTAAAATGAAATAATGCCATTTAATTATTCACATGGATATTCTACTAATCGAATAATCACATGCAAAAATCAATAACCACTTTCATAATGTTGGAATGCATAATGCCAGACTATCATAACCACATAGCCAAGGCCTCGTGCCAAGACTACAAATAAGATTTTGTCAAGGCCTTGTTCCAAGACACTAGTTTGTCTCATGAGACCTACCGATGCATCGAGGAGCTATAGCGGGCTCCACCCGTCACTTATTAAGTCCAATGCATTCCCATATGAAAAGGTTTAAACATAACATAAACATTCGTATTAAAACTAGCATACGAAATGTCAATACTTTCACAATAAACTATGAATGGTATAAAAATTGCACATCCACAGTCAAACATATCACAAAACTTTCAATACAATATAGAAGTTTTGTATCATAATAAATCAACTTCAAATAATCTTAAAATCCATCAAAGGATGTTGACATAGATGAAATCAAAATTCTTTTTAAAGAAATATCTCCTTTTATTTTGAAATCATTTAAGATCCATATAAAATAAAACATTTTCTTTGAAAATATTCTTATAAGCTTGTAAGGAAAGCTTTGAAGATTTTATAACGGCGTAAAATAACCGCACCCGCCGTATAAGTTAAAAAAAACATTCTTACCTCAATTCTGTCGAAAAGGTTAAAAAGGACCTTGTTTTGAAAACGACGGAAAGATTCCTTTATAAACCTCTTATAAAAAGTCAAAAAAAGGTATAAATGACTTTAACCCATATTCTTGTAAATAGTAAAAATGTTTTGAAATACATTTTTAAGAAACATGGATGTGGATGATAAAGAGATCCCAGTAGATTATTACATATAAACAACCTCGGATAATGAAGAGATTGTGAAATAACCCTTACCTTGTACTTTTCCTTGGTTGGGGTAGGTTAACCTCCTGTATAATGGTGAAATAGTTGTTATTAAATTATACAAGAATCATATATATTAATATGATATCATATATGATCTTTTAACATTGATTTGTTAATAATATCTTAGAATTATCGTCGTTTCGGGAGTTAACTTACTCATTTTCTTTTATATGTTTTGTTACATAAGCCATGGTTGTTGTATCTTATTCATATCCAGAATGATATACAGTCCTTAAACATCATTTTTAAATCATCAAATGATAATTATACTTGAATGGATACGATGGAGAATGAATCTCATCGCGTTCGTGGAGACGGTAGTCCGTACGTACGCACGAGCGACAATATCATTCTTTTGATATTAAAATAATATATAAATGGATGGTATATCATATATACAGAATCATTAACATGTTATATTTATTATTTACATGAGTTACACATCATTATTATACCCATCCAAATAATATTATATTGAATAACAATTACACCACGACGTGGAGACGGTAAGCCGTACGTACGCACGTATGGTGACAATGTTATTCAAAGGGTGGATAGAATACTGAATATGATTGTACCATATTTATAATAACATCAAAGTATATGTGAGATACTGGATTTATTATTTCATAATGGTAAGAACAAAGGAAGAAGAAGTGGAAGAAGAAATGAACTTAGAAAAGGGTGGTGAAATCATTACCTCTTCTTCGGGTTCTTCCTTTTGATTTGATCAAAAGGGCTCCTTAGGTTGGCTTTATGATCAAACTAAGGCCTCTAGGTTGTAGTGAGGGATGTTGGGAGAGTATTTGGGCAGAGTTTGGCCGAACCAAAAGGCTTTGAAGGTGTGAAGAAATGAGAAGGAGGAGTGCCCTTTTATAAGAGGGGTGAGGGGCACCTTTTGAAAAGCTAGAAATATTAATTTATAATAAATTCATATTCGGTTTCTAAAGGCTCCAAAGTTGACTATTCAAATGATGAGGTGGGGATAGGTCGAAAGCAACTCATCCAATAGAATTTAGACAGGTTTGGGTACTTATATTAACCTTATCTTTAAGTATTAACTCTAAGTTAATTAGTTTCACTTTTACAATGTCTCTTTGTATTTTATATATTATGGTTAATAAACTTACTATATACATCCAATAGACCCCCAAGTGGTCCATTAATGATTAACCTATCATAATATAAGTCTCTTGGCCGAACCTTAGATTTTTAGGAATTTAATATCAATTAATAATATAATATTTGTTTTAAGAACTCTTTTATGTCAATTTTGACACTATTCAATAGTTGATTTTTGTGAAACTCATAACAGATTGGTTACTTCGAACAAAGTCCATTAAATCAATCCTAATATATCATATTATCCTAGAAAATTAGTTTAATTCATTAAAAGTTTCATATTATATTTATTTGGGTATTTATAATATCAATTATGTTAATTTTTTTACTATTTTAGTAATTACTGCATCATCATTGTGTCATAAATAAAATAAAATATTTAATGTCTAAAAATTATAAATAAAACATCATTATGTAGGAAATCTTTTTAGCTTTCTAAGGAATATTTATAATCGAAAATCCAACATGTATAACCCTATGTAAAAATTGTTCTTCTAAAAGATGTAAGCTTATGCCATTTTTATTTTTATTTTAACTTTATTAATATAAAGTGTCCCTACCACATACAAGTGGCTCCAAGGGGTCCCGAAATTGACCCAAGGATGCCCATGGTCGGGTATGTGTCCACAAATAATGTTAGGACACGTTTTAGGGTAATTTTGTATTATTATAATATTATTTTTTTTAACCCTTATTTACCGGATTTACCCTTTAACCATGGTAAATAAAATATTTACCACAGTAACTATTCAAAATGTCTAAAAATAAAAGTTACCTATTTACACAATTTGGACATCCTGATTCCAAATATGGAATCCATTTTTCTAAATTCAAAACACAGAAGTGGCAGAAATTAATTTAAAATTAATTCCCGCTGTCAAAAAGCGTGTTTTTAAGAGATAATAACTATAAAAAGATTGACACTTGTTTATGTTCGGTTTAATTGTAAAATTATGTCCAATGACCAACATTATATTAAATGGTAAAAATATATTCTAAATATACTTTAAAACCACTCAAATTCATAATTTATCACTATTACTTATTTTGATTAAAAAAGTTGTTTTTAATTAAAATTTAGTAATTTTCACTATTCATCAAAATATAAAAGTTATCCGAAAAGTACCAAAATTTCACCCTAGGATAATTTCGATATTCCGAATCCAAAAATGAAGTCCATTTTGAAATATAAAATATATATGATTTCAAAAAGTAGGTATTACTATTCACAACGGCTAGTTTAATTAGTTGTGGTGTGTTAGAACTCGGTGTTGCGTACAACACACGCTATCACATTATTCAAAGAGAAGCGTACCATAGAAGCTTGGGGTGTTATATTCTCCCCTCCTTCAAATAATTGCGTCCTCGCAATTTCTAGGGTATTACTGCATAAAAAGACTCGGGTGGTTCTTCATCATAAGTTCCTCGGGTTCCCACATTGCCTCTTCCATCTTATGATTTCTCCACAAAACTTTTACCAGACGCGTCGTCCGGTTTCTCAGTACTTGTTCTCTTGTATCAAGAATCCTGACGGGCTCTTCACAATAAGACAGATCCGGTTCCAGTTCTAATTCCTCATAGGTGAGTACATGCGTTGGGTCAGGCATGTATTTTCTCAACAGAGATACGTGGAACACATCGTGAACTTTGGAGAGACTTGGCGGCATTGCCAATCGGTAAGCTACAGCCCCAATTCGTTCTAGAATTTCGAAAGGTCCGATGTACCTGGGACTCAATTTACCTTTCTTACCAAAACGTATGACTCCCTTCCACGGAGATACCTTCAGGAAAACATGATCACTGACTTGAAATTCCAAATCCTTCCTTCGATTATCGGCATAGCTCTTCTGCCTACTTTGAGCTGCTTTGATGTGATTTTGGATTACTTTCACCTTTTCCACCGTTTCCTCCACCAGTTCTGGGCCTACAAGTTTTCTTTCACCAACGTCATCCCAACAGGTTGGTGTACGACATCTCTTTCCGTATAACGCTTCATATGGTGCCATCTGAATACTCGAATGGAAGCTATTGTTATAGGAAAATTCTACCAGAGCTAAATATTGATCCCACATACCCTGAAAATCAAGTGAGCAAGATCTCAACATGTCTTCTAAGGTTTGAATAGTCCGTTCTGATTGTCCGTCTGTCTGAGGGTAGTAAGCAGTGCTCAAATGAAGTTCAGTATCCAGGGATTTCTGAAGACTTTTCCAGAATCTTGAAGTAAAACGGGGATCACGATCAGAAACAATCGATAGGGGTACACCATGAAGTCTCACAACTTCATTAATGTATAGTCTTGCTAGACTTTCCAGGGGTAGATCTTCTCTTATAGCAAGAAAATGTGCTGACTTGGTAAGACGATCAACAATAACCCATATTGCATCGTTCCTTCTAGGAGTCTTTGGTAGCCCCATGACAAAGTCCATCGTAATATTGTCCCATTTCCACTCCGGTATGGGAAGAGGTTGCATGACTCCTCCAGGATGTTGCCTTCCAGCTTTCACTTGTTGACAAACCATACACCTTGACACAAAATCAGCAATCTCTCTCTTCATGTTGTCCCACCAAAAATGTTCCTTCAAATCTCTATACATTTTGGTGCTCCCAGGGTGTATAGAGAAATTGGAACTATGAGCATCATCCAGCAATTCCCTTTTTAGATCAGGTATATTGGGAACACAAAGTCTCTTCCCGAATTTCAAAATTCCACCTTCATACGCAAAGTCTCTCAATCTCCCATCATTCACAGCTTTAATCTTCTTTTGGAATTCGTCATCATCGGTCTGAGAACTCTTAATCCTTTCTAGTAAAGATGGTTTGGCAACCATTTGAAAAAGAATTGATGTTTCACCTTCCCTGGTTATTCCCATGTCCATTTTCACTAGATCCATGAAAATTGGATCCCTTTCAATTCTCATATTGTTCAAAACTCCATGGTCTTTTCTACTCAAAGCATCTGCCACCTTGTTTGCCTTCCCTGGGTGGTAGTGTATCGTACAATCATAATCCTTGAGTAATTCAAGCCATCTCCTTTGCCTCATGTTGAGTTCTTTTTGTGAGAAAATATACTTCAAACTCTTGTGATCAGTATAAATCTCACATTTTTCACCATAGAGGTAGTGCCTCCATATCTTCAAAGCAAAGATCACAGCTGCTAACTCAAGATCATGAGTAGGATAGTTTTGTTCATGAATTTTCAACTGTCGTGATGCATAGGCAATAACTCTATCATTCTGCATAAGGACACAGCCAAGTCCTTTCTTCGATGCATCACTATAAATAACGAACCCATCATTCCCCGATGGTAGAGTCAATATAGGAGCATTGACTAATCTTCTCTTCAGTTATTCGAAACATTCTTCACACTCTTTTGTCCAAACAAATTTAACCCCTTTACGTGTGAGCTTCGTTAATGGGTTAGCCAATCGGGCAAAATTCTGGACGAAACGTCGATAATAACCTGCCAAACCAATAAAACTACGTACCTCAGTTATACTCGTAGGTGCTGGCCATTCTTGGATTGCCTTGGTCTTAGAAGGATCAACAGAGATTCCATCTTTAGAGACAATATGGCCAAGAAAAGAAATCTCCTGAAGCCAGAATTCACACTTGCTAAACTTCCCATATAATTCATGCCTCCTCAGAGTCTTCAAGATAACGCGCAAGTGATTTTCATGATCTTCGTAGGTTTTGGAGTATACCAAGATATCATCAATAAATACCACCACAAATTCATCGAGATACTCCTTGAAGACTCTATTCATCAGATCCATGAATACAGAGGGTGCATTAGTCAATCCAAACGGCATTACAGTAAACTCGTAATGCCCGTACCTGGTTCGAAATGCTGTTTTCGGAATGTCTTCCTTCTTCACACACAACTGATGGTATCCAGATCGAAGGTCAATCTTTGAAAAGTATTGAGCTCCATGCAGTTGGTCAAATAAATCATCAATACGAGGTAGGGGATACTTGTTCTTTATCGTTATAGCATTGATCTCCCTGTAGTCGATACATAACCTCATAGATCCATCTTTCTTTTTAACAAAAAGAACAGGGGCTCCCCATGGAGAAACACTAGGGCGAATAAATCCCTTATTACTCAATTCCTCTAGTTGTTTCTTTAGTTCGACTAACTCTACAGTGGCCATTCTATAAGGGGTCTTCGATATAGGTCTTGATCCAGGAATCAAATCAATAGAAAACTAAACTTCTCGTTCTGGAGGATGTCCAGGTAAATCTTCCGGAAATACATCTACAAATTCTTTCACAACAGATACATCCTCTATTTGAACATTCCTTTCCTCACCGATAGTTACTTCATTCTCTTCCTCCCCAATAATTGAATTAAGTTGAGCTACTGGGGGTGGGTCTAAATAAGAATTAGGTGGTGACGATTCTGCTCTAAAAATAAGGTGCTCCTTATCATTATCATCATGAATCGTAACCTCTTTCTTCTTACAATAAATCTTCGCATCATAGTCCGAAAGACATTCCATACCGAGGATTATATCAAACTCAATCATAGGTATGACGATGAAATCAGCAGATAAAGAAAATTTATGTGCTCTAATGGGGACTGATTCACAAAACTTTGTTGCAACGATACTTCCCTTAGGAGTTTTAACTGACAACTCCCTTATTAAATCAAATTGGAAATATCTAATTTTCTTAGCAAACTGGGAAGATATGAAACAATGCGATGATCCAGAATCAAATAATGCATTTGCTAAACTTGAGGAAACCATTAAATTACCTGCCACCACGTCTTTCGGAGTTTCTACCTCAGCAGTAGTGATAGCATAAGCCTGGCCTTGATCCCTTGGCCTTTTCTGAGGTAAGTTCTCCTGACTCTTAGGACATGCATTTGCATAATGCCCCATCTCCCTGCAATTGTAGCACTGAACGTTGGTAGCTTCCTTCTTCCCCTTACAATCATGAGCTTGGTGGCCTTTTTCACCACACTTGTAACAGACTCCCATTCCCTTCAAGCAAGTACCAGGATGTTTCTTCCCGCATTTACCACAAGATGGATATTCAACCTTTCCCTTCTTCCCCTTATTTCCATTCCCAGATTGATCAGCAGGTCTCTTCTTCTCTTGCTTCGCTTTAAAGTCATAAGACTTAGAGAATTCTTTTTCGGTCTTGATAGCACATGAGACAATGTCTTCGTACGACGAAAAGGATTGTGAGACTAATGCTCGACGGAGAAATGGTTTTAACCCATCAAAGAAACGATCAATCTTACTTCTTGGGTTGCGAATATAATCACCAGCGTACCTCGCTAACCTTGTAAAGTTAGCCTCATACTTTGTGACATTCTCATCCTCCTTTTGTCTAAGACTCAGAAATTGTCTTTCCATATCTGCTCGATGGTCGCGAGGAAAGTATTTTTCTAAAAACAGATCTTTGAACTCCCTCTATTCCATATTTGATACTTCATCATCTTCCTTCGTATTTTGAATCAATGACCACCATTGATCAGCATCTCCAGTGAGGCGGTAAAATGCCATGATAACTTTTTCCCTTTCACTACTCCCCAAAGCCTGAAATATTTTCTCTAGGGAAAATATCCATTGCTCAGCTACTAAGGGATATGTATTCCCATTGAACGTTGGTGGTTGTTGCCTCATGAATCGATCTAACATTGATCCTCCACGCTGCGGATCAGGGTGCTCCATACGGGTAAGGTTATTATTCATAACCTGAGTAAGTTGTCCCAGTATGGTGATTAGCTGATCAGCACCAGTTGCATCACCAGCCCCACTATAATTATCTTGAGCAGGAGGGCAATCCCTACATGGAGTGCGTGCATTGATACGGTTTCCATTTCTTCCACTAGGCGCCATTTCTAAACAATGGCATAAACTAGATCAGTTTATGAATCAAAATACGTAATCCCATACTTATAAAACACTTAACATAAATTGAACTATTTATGGATATAATCCATAATCATAAAAATGTTTTCTTTGAGGAAGTATATACTCATAAACCCTTCATAATGATTTGTAAAGATAATGAGAGTTATCCTAAGCATATCCCCCGGGAGTGTCGTAACCAAGAGTGCAGCAAGGCCCGTTGTCGTGCACCAGTTCCCGTTCGAGTCTAGCTCAAAGCGGTGTTTTCGGGTTTTACCCCTAGGTACATCTGTGCCAGAGCCACCTCTACCTGCTCGTATCCAGTCAGGGATGTATTTCTCGGAAAACTCACAAAATCTCTACAATACCAAAATTCTAGGAAGTTCTTTTATACTAATCCTCAAAGTTCATCTTAGGTATACGTGCTCTAATCAGAGTTTATATAAATCTAGCTTCCAAGGTTTGTACTAAACTTCCTCTGATACCAACTGTAACGCCCCGACCCCAGCTACCCAGAGTCGGTGCATTACTTCGTAACATTGGCATGATCACAAGAAAGATCAAATCTCGAAAGACCGATTGGTTTAGTAGCCTTGGAAACACTAGATATATTCATAAGTTTTACATTACATCATAAAATGAAAAACTACTACAACAACATAATGTCTCCATAATCCACACTACTATCCCCTCATAATATCCCTGCAGGTCATTCATAATTTACTTCTTCACATCCTGGGGAAAAATAAAACATAGAAAAGGGGTGAGCTCAAATGCCCAGTAAGGATAACAATATAGCGGAAACTTTCATAAATAAGAATAAACATTGAAGGCAATGCATTACTAAAACAAAAGCCTTTTAAAATTGAACTTCAACATGGTATGGCAAAAGTAAAATGAAATAATGCCATTTACTTATTCACATGGATATTCTACTAATCGAATAATCACATGCAAAAATCAATAACCACTTTCATAATGTTGGAATGCATAATGCCAGACTATCATAACCACATAGCCAAGGCCTCGTGCCAAGACTACAAATAAGATTTTGTCAAGGCCTTGTGCCAAGACACTAGTTTGTCTCATGAGACCTACCGATGCATCGAGGAGCTATAGCGGGCTCCACCCGTCACTTATTAAGTCCAATGCATTCCCATATGAAAAGGTTTAAACATAACATAAACATTCGTATTAAAACTAGCATACGAAATGTCAATACTTTCACAATAAACTATGAATGGTATAAAAATAGCACATCCACAGTCAAACATATCACAAAACTTTCAATACAATATAGAAGTTTTGTATCATAATAAATCAACTTCAAATAATCTGAAAATCCATCAAAGGATGTTGACATAGATGAAATCAAAATTCTTTTTAAAGAAATATCTCCTTTTATTTTGAAATCATTTAAGATCCATATAAAATAAAACATTTTCTTTGAAAATATTCTTATAAGCTTGTAAGGAAAGCTTTGAAGATTTTATAACGGCGTAAAATAACCGCACCCGCCGTATAAGTTAAAAAAAACATTCTTACCTCAATTCTGTCGAAAAGGTTAAAAAGGACCTTGTTTTGAAAACGACGGAAAGATTCCTTTATAAACCTCTTATAAAAAGTCAAAAAAAGGTATAAATGACTTTAACCCATATTCTTGTAAATAGTAAAAATGTTTTGAAATACATTTTTAAGAAACATGGATGTGGATGATAAAGAGATCCCAGTAGATTATTACATATAAACAACCTCGGATAATGAAGAGATTGTGAAATAACCCTTACCTTGTACTTTTCCTTGGTTGGGGTAGGTTAACCTCCTGTATAATGGTGAAATAGTTGTTATTAAATTATACAAGAATCATATATATTAATATGATATCATATATGATCTTTTAACATTGATTTGTTAATAATATCTTAGAATTATCGTCGTTTCGGGAGTTAACTTACTCATTTTCTTTTATATGTTTTGTTACATAAGCCATGGTTGTTGTATCTTATTCATATCCAGAATGATATACAGTCCTTAAACATCATTTTTAAATCATCAAATGATAATTATACTTGAATGGATACGATGGAGAATGAATCTCATCGCGTTCGTGGAGACGGTAGTCCGTACGTACGCACGAGCGACAATATCATTCTTTTGATATTAAAATAATATATAAATGGATGGTATATCATATATACAGAATCATTAACATGTTATATTTATTATTTACATGAGTTACACATCATTATTATACCCATCCAAATAATATTATATTGAATAACAATTACACCACGACGTGGAGACGGTAAGCCGTACGTACGCACGTATGGTGACAATGTTATTCAAAGGGTGGATAGAATACTGAATATGATTGTACCATATTTATAATAACATCACAGTATATGCGAGATACTGGATTTATTATTTCAGAATGGTAAGAACAAAGGAAGAAGAAGTGGAAGAAGAAATGAACTTAGAAAAGGGTGGTGAAATCATTACCTCTTCTTCGGGTTCTTCCTTTTGATTTGATCAAAAGGGCTCCTTAGGTTGGATTTCTGATCAAACTAAGGCCTCTAGGTTGTAGTGAGGGATGTTGGGAGAGTATTTGGGCAGAGTTTGGCCGAACCAAAAGGCTTTGAAGGTGTGAAGAAATGAGAAGGAGGAGTGCCCTTTTATAAGAGGGGTGAGGGGCACCTTTGGAAAAGCTAGAAATATTAATTTATAATAAATTCATATTCGGTTTCTAAAGGCTCCAAAGTTGACTATTCAAATGATGAGGTGGGGATAGGTCTAAAGCAACTCATCCAATAGAATTTAGACAGGTTTGGGTACTTATATTAACCTTATCTTTAAGTATTAACTCTAAGTTAATTAGTTTCACTTTTACAATGTCTCTTTGTATTTTATATATTATGGTTAATAAACTTACTATATACATCCAATAGACCCCCAAGTGGTCCATTAATGATTAACCTATCATAATATAAGTCTCTTGGCCGAACCTTAGATTTTTAGGAATTTAATATCAATTAATAATATAATATTTGTTTTAAGAACTCTTTTATGTCAATTTTGACACTATTCAATAGTTGATTTTTGTGAAACTCATAACAGATTGGTTACTTCGAACAAAGTCCATTAAATCAATCCTAATATATCATATTATCCTAGATAATTAGTTTAATTCATTAAAAGTTTCATATTATATTTATTTGGGTATTTATAATATCAATTATGTTAATTTTTTTACTATTTTAGTAATTACTGCATCATCATTGTGTCATAAATAAAATAAATTATTTAATGTCTAAAAATTATAAATAAAATATCATTATGTAGGAAATCCTTTTAGCTCTCTAATGAATATTTATAATCGAAAATCCAACATGTATAACCCTATGTAAAAATTGTTCTTCTAAAAGATGTAAGCTTATGCCATTTTTATTTTTATTTTAACTTTATTAATATAAAGTGTCCCTACCACATACAAGTGGCTCCAAGGGGTCCCCAAATTGACCCAAGGATGCCCATGGTCGGGTATGTGTCCACCAATAATGTTAGGACACGTTTTAGGGTAATTTTGTATTATTATAATATTATTTTTTTTAACCCTTATTTACCGGATTTACCCTTTAACCATGGTAAATAAAATATTTACCACAGTAACTATTCAAAATGTCTAAAAATAAAAGTTACCTATTTACAAAATTTGGACATCCTGATTCCAAATATGGAATCCATTTTTCTAAATTCAAAACACAGAAGTGGCAGAAATTAATTTAAAATTAATTCCCGCTGTCAAAAAGCGTGTTTTTAAGAGATAATAACTATAAAAAGATTGACACTTGTTTATGTTCGGTTTAATTGTAAAATTATGTCCAATGACCAACATTATATTAAATGGTAAAAATATATTCTAAATATACTTTAAAACCACTCAAATTCATAATTTATCACTATTACTTATTTTGATTAAAAAAGTTGTTTTTAATTAAAATTTAGTAATTTTCACTATTCATCAAAATATAAAAGTTATCCGAAAAGTACCAAAATTTCACCCTAGGATAATTTCGATATTCCGAATCCAAAAATGAAGTCCATTTTGAAATATAAAATATATATGATTTCAAAAATTAGGTATTACTATTCACAACGGCTAGTTTAATTAGTTGTGGTGTGTTAGAACTCGGTGTTGCGTACAACACACGCTATCACATTATTCAAAGAGAAGCGTACCATAGAAGCTTGGGGTGTTACATTTATACGGTTCAAGCCCATATTTTATTAATTATTTTCTGTCTCATATGACATTAAACTATATCCTTCTTATAGAACACTGTGGGTTCTGACTCTTTTTTAACGAGGACACATAGGATTAATACATACCATGTATTTGTAATATAGTTTCCACTACTTCAATATCAATAATGGGGGTGAGAAAATATTTGATCAACCATTGACCATTTTTAACATAAGGTAACTATCATTCATTCAGTAAGTACTATAGAACATGTTCCATAGATAGAAGGTAGACCTAATTGAAAAAGAAAATCCATTTTATGGGATCCCTTTTAGACATGGAAGATTATTGGGAACAAAAGTCAAGGAATTCACAAATCATGATGGTGAGAAGTAGATATGTTTAGTTAGATTTCAACACTCTATGTATCATGACATCATGTATTTGATAAAATTGATGTGGTGTAATAGAATAGTTGAGGGATAAAATCATATCCTATGTGGAGTTATGCATCATTGTTCAGGGATATATAAGAATCCATGAGATGATTGTTGGTCACTGAGACAAAGAGAGGATTATGAGATACCAATGTAAATGGTTCTTATGACTCATCCTAGTATAGTTGATTAGATCATCCATTCATATCCCATGATATTAAAATCTAGATAAAAATAATTATCAAAACTAGTGAAGTAGGTGATTGGTCACCAAAAAAAGAGATGATATTTAGGGTTTTGATGATGATATAGTTTTGTAGTTTAGTACATCATACATGAAGAAATTTTCTAAACAGATTAAGATCATATAACTTGTACCAGGAGTTTTTGTAGTTCAAAATTATGCAACAAGTAAATTTTCCACATTATATAAAAAAATATACTGAGTATGTAATGGAATATAATTTAAATTTTGGTTATTATACTTGAACCATATAGTGTAATGTTTTATAGTGATTATTTGATTAAACATATTTTAATTTCACGATGCCTAGTCTAGGACTATAGATTTTAATATCATACATTGATTGTGATAGAAAATATATTTTAAATTCCTAATTCTTGGACTATGATATTTTATTTTAATTTAATGTGATGAGGGTGTAAATGATTTTATTAAATATATTTTATGGTAATATAAAATGACTGAAGAGGATGGTAAAGATGTTATATGCAATAGGAACCTCATGTGAATGAATACACAACAAACCTAGGATGACAAAAAAAATCCTAAAAAGGGGTACTATAATAGTTTAGAATTTGTATTATAATAACTTAATTGTCCAATATAAAATAATAAATCATTTTTAACATAAATATATAATAAAGACAAACCATGGATCTATATGCCTAGTGTCTTTGGGATACATTGTTCATTGAACATCAAAATGAATTAAAATACCTCATAATTATTTTAAAATGCATATTTTATTCCTAGATCCTATTGATATTCTTAAACTATATCCGAAAAAATAACAAATACAAAAATAAAATCGGTGATCCAAAAAGCCTAGTATGAAGATAAGTATTACAAAAAATAATATCATATGGGTCAAATTGAATAATGTGATATTATTAAATATATGTCTCATGAATAATCGTATATTATCAAAACATAAATATGATTTCATCATAGGGCCATGGAATCATATTAATGTGGTAACATCATAATACATGGAATTATAATCCTAATTGAAGGCTCGGTACAGATACACCATAATAAGGTGGGTAGAGTCCAATAATGTATTAACTTCTCTCCCCAATATTATTCATATCATCTCAAGAAATATAATCATTAACTAGTGCACTAAATTACTATATGTTCACCCACTAATAACATGTATATTTATATGTTTTCCACATATTGTAATCACACATAAGGAATAAGCATAATAAATAACAATGAAATGTGATGGGTTTCATAATATAGCCTTAATTAATGATCAAATAATATTTCATAAATCTTATAAAGACACGAAGGAATTAAATATTTTAGATATTAAAACGTCAATCAATAATAATCAGTCTAAAATATGAATTTCATATATGAAAATTCCTGATAAAGGATGAAAAATTGTGTATAGAAATGGACCATTAAAATAGTGTTTTAATGAACAGGTTAAATTTTTTAAAGAATACAATACTGTGTAACCTTCACTAAAACTAGATGTAAAAAATGTGCCTCTCCAAAATAGTTCATATTTTGTAAAATTTTGAATGGGTAAAATACCATAAAATTATGTTACATTAATTGATTAAAGAAAAAAAAGTAACCATTAAATGAGTTTTATTTTAAAGATGGTATTGGGGAATAAATATAATCCATATATAACTATAACAATGAACATGATAATATTATATTTATATATGTAATATACAAATATATAAATAAATTACAAGACTTACATATAATTAAATATAGTTAGAAATTTATTTTGAGATTAAAAAAGAATTACCCAAAGAAAAGCGGGTGGTTTAGACAGTTATTGTATCTTAGATCTAAATTCATTCGATAATTTCTGTTAACATCCTAAATTATCAAATTATGTTTATTAAACACTTTATATTGATCCTCATTATGTTATAATTGATTTATTATCAAAATTTTATTACATTTTACAGTTATTTAATTTAGATACTGAGTTTCTATTTAGGATCACAAGGTCATATTATTTTTATGAAATTATGTGATTTCATATGGTCTATCACCATTACACCAGAGTTGTTATGAAATAGATTTAATAATTTTATAAAATTTAATAAAGTTATTAACATCCAAAATTATTAAAAAATAATTATTATATTTATATTAACGTTTTTATTATTAAATTTCTTGGTCAATTAGGAAGGTTTTGTGACCATGATAAATATAGATTATTTTTTTACAATAAGAGTGTTTAAAAATTCCATAATAATAAAAACTCTTTTTATTATTTTTACCTATAAATATTTAATTAAAAAAATAATGAGGCGGTGGTATAAAAATGAAAATTTTCATTCATGGGGGTGATGGACTGACCATAATATAAAAACATTTTCATTTTTAAAATCGATTAGGTGGATGGAGAAATTGGATGTTCCAAAATAATAATAACATTACAGAATATTTAGAATACTAATGTTACTATGTGGACGAATATTGAATTCATATGAGGGAGTTAGAAGAAGAAAATAATTGAATGAGACTGTATTGATAATTTTACCTCTCCCATTGGGAGTCTCATCTTGGCAATCCCATAAGGCTCCTTAGGATGGTCTATTTGTATATAAAGAACCATTTTGAAATTATAAGGAGATATAGGAAGATAAATGTAACACCCCGACCCCTCTAGACTAGAGTCAGTGCATTACTTACTACATTGGAATTCATAAAGGGAATGAAATCCCGAAGGAACGATCAGTATAGTAGTCTTGAAAAAAATGGATACATAGTTGTAACTCAAATTACATTGTTAAAGAAAACAAAATACAATACAAAACAAAAACTAAAAAGTACATCCATGGTATCTCAACAAACAATCTCTTATTCATATCCTATTGAAGGTAAACAAATAAAATGTTTGAGATCAAATTCTCATTAATGGTTACAAATAGCGGAAGCATGAATCAATAATAACTTAATCATAAACAACTCAGTATAGTTAATATTCCATGGTGATTAAATATAAAACTTACACCATTAATAAACTGATAATGAAACTGCATCAATATATTTTTTCACAGAGAAAACTTATGGATATTAATCAATAATAATGAATAAATATAATTCTTATTATTTGTATTTCATTTATCTAGAACATGATACAACTCTACCATATAAATAAATTAATTATGTGGGTGGAAACCTATGTGATTTTGGGAAACAAACTCGAAGTGTTTGCCACCAACTAATTATCTCATGATACCTATAGATGCATTGATGGTCTATAAAGGACACATCCCATCACTACATGTAAAAATAATTATTTTTACATAGATTTAATACTATATCAATATTTCATTTCAATATCTATATAGAGTAGAGGATTGAGATTCATCAATATTTCCAGAGTTAAAACAACCTTCTAAGTAAACACCATATGTAAAATGGTATACATTTTATACAATAAACATATCCATGATATGAGAATATAGATATTTAATATAAATACAATTCCAAATGAAATGTAAACTCAAATGGATATAAGGTACACCACATAAGCATTTTGATGAGCACAATAAAAAGTAAGTCACAACGAAATGGAAATTGAGACAAAGTCCATTTCCACAATGTAATCAGTCGAATCATTTGACCAAAACATTATAACCATCTAAAGAATAATTGAATTAAATTAATATAAATATAATAATAAAATTAGATGAAAAATGTTAGTACACATACACCACATATAAGAAATAAGTGGTGAACAATGTAAATCTCACATAATTGGATGCGATATAAGAAACCAATACAAACATTTTAGGATAGGAATGAGTGTTTTTATGAGGGAATAATAAGAGGTAAATAGAAATAAAATAATTTATATATCATAATGGTATTATGGGGGATGTATGAAAACATACCCCATTATTTGTAATTAAAAATAAAATGACGCAACATTAGAGGGATTCTTAAATAAAAGTGAGAGTGAGGTTCCATTACCTTATGCTCGAAGGTGTTATTGATTATTCTTAATGATCAGAATAATAAAATTTAGCTTCATTAATTAATAATTCCAGAAACACATCAACATGTAATTATTATGTTATAACCATATTGGGTTCATTAAAGGCCTTTTTATGGGTTTAAGAGGTTCAGTTTTATTGATTTGGATGTATTTTCTTTATTGTTTTTAATGATCCATTTACATGTATATATGAATGGAAGTTCATATGAAATGTAGTTAAACATCAAAAAATTTTCATATATAATATTAGTTACATTAATGAAATATAAATGATCTTATAATGATTTTGGTTATATATACAATGAGGATTACTCTTTCGATAAGTTAATGAAAAACGCTAGGATTTAGCTTTGCGGTTTTGTGCACAACGAACTTGTTTTGTATTATTATTCCATATTATAAATGTGTAAGGATTAAAGAACATTAAATAGGATAAAATACATATATTATGATCTGGTTCACCAATAAAAGGTTCCATGATCAGTTCAGAAGATAGTAATGAAAATTGAAATCCAATAATCCTTGGGTGTGATAAATTAACACATCTCGGATGGTGTTTGCATTTATAGTATAACAGGATGGGAAAAAGAGAGATTATGATTAAATATTCTTTTATCATAATTAAAATATAGTAAATGTAGGTTCAGGGAATAATCATGGAATTTGGATGAGGTGAGGTGAGAATAGTGAACAAAATAATGGAACTTTTAAAATAAATTGAAAGAAAAAGGAAGAGAGGTTCACATCTCGAAAATTATTTCTTGAGAATATTTTTAAGGCCGTTGTTTTTTTTCTTTTGGTGAGACTAGAAGGCCTTTGACGTGGGTAAATATCATGGAAAGAGTATTTGGAAACATTTTTGAATGCCTTGAAGCTTGAGTGTTCTGGGAGGATGAGGGGTGAGGGGTGGTTTATATAGAGAAGGGTATGAGAGTTTTCTTAGTATTATAATCATCAATTTATTATATCTTATCGAGAAAATAAATAGTGAATATTCCATGACCTATGATTTTAATAAGAACATGTGACTTCAATATTGGGGACCTTACATCACTCAGGAATCTAGGAATAGTTAATTTAATTTTCAATCTATCTATACAGTAAATTAATGTATTTAATTATTCACAAAAAATTCATGTATTTCAGAAAAATCCCAAAACATCACCCTAACCATTTTTTGACATGTAGATTCGAAAAATGAACTCCATTTTTTAATAATTATTTTCTAAATATCATAAATTGATTTTCTAATTAAAATCATTTTTTAATCAAAAAATACAAACACTTAAAATATTCATCTTCATTTTTATTGTGCCTAAATTTTATTTACACTTTCATATGTATGGATACCATTCATAAGAGTCATATTACAATTCATAAGGGTAAGTTACTATTCATTAGGCTAGGTCACTATTCATTAGAGTATGTTACTACTCACTGAAATTTATATAAATATTATCAGACTCTAAATATCACCCTGATAGCAAACGTTTATATCCTCTTTTCTAAAATTCAACACACTGAATTGTAAAATTTATGTTTAATGGATAGATTGTCCTAATATCTTAATTAACCAAGTTTTTTATCAATTAAAATCAGTGAATTATGTAATATAGGATATATACTGAATAAATTTAAGAGACACATATAATAAAATGTTTGGGGTGATATATTATTCCCTTCTTCAGAAATTTCATCCTCAACATTTTCAGCTATAAATCCCTCTAAAAAGGTGTCAGTGATTCATCTTTATAACATCATCAGGTTCCCATATTGCTTCCTCCATGTTATGGTTTCTCTAAAGAACCTTGACTCTATGAGTTTTTAAATTTATCAATACCTTCTCCCTTGTATCGTGAATCCCAGCAGGCTCTTCATAGTACGATAAATCAGGTTCCAGTTCTATTTATTCATAAATGAGAACATGCATTGGTTCGGACATGTATTTATTTTACAATTACATGAGAAATATATCATGAAATTTGGAGAGACTTTTTGGCCCTACTAAATTATTAGATAAAACCTTGGTATTATCTAGAATTTCAAAAAAAATCACTATACCTGGGGCTCATTTTTCCTTTATTACCAATCCTTAAGACACCATTCCATAGATATACATTCAGAAAGACATGAACTCCCATATAGAATTCCAAAACCTTTCTCTGGTTGTCTGCATAACTATTCATCCTACTTTGAGTGGAATTAAAATGGGAATGAATTGTGTTTTCCTTTTCTATGGTCTCTTTGATAGGTTTTTGGCCTATAAGTTCCTCCCTCAAACTTCATCCCCAAAAGTTAGAGTTCTACATCTCTTTCAATATAATTCTTCATATAGATCCATTTGAATATTAGAATGGAACATATTATTATATGAAAATTCCACAAAAATAAGGTATTGTCACCACATACCTTTCATGTGAATAGATAATGGCCTCAACATGTCTTCTAGTGTTTGAATAGTACCTTTAGACTTTCCGTGGGTTTGGGGGTGATAAGAAGTACTCATATGAATCTCAGGATCCAATGCCTTCTTGAGAGTTTTTCAGAATTTTGATATAAACAAGGGATATCGATTGAACACAATAGATAGAGGTTCACCATGATGTCTTACAAAATCATTAATATAATGACTTTTTTGTCTCAAAAGTAGTAAATGATCCGTTATTGCAAGGAAGTGTGCTAATTTTGTGTGATGATCAACCACCACCAATATTGCACCATTACTTCTTCGTGTCCCTGGTAGTCCGGTGAAACAATCCATCATAATATCATCCCACATCCAAAAAGGAATATATAGAGGTTTTATAACCCCTCAAGGATCTTGCCTCTTTACATTAACATGTTGGCAAACTAGACTCCTTGACATGTAGTTTTCAATTTTTCATTTCAATTTATCCCACCAAAAATATACCTTAGGATCTCTATACACCATTGTGCTTCCCTGGTGTATAGAGAAAGTTGTACTCTGAGCATCGTCTAATATTCCCTTTTTAGATCAGGTATTGATATAAAGAATAGCCTCTTCCCAAATTTCATAACTCTTTATTTATACTAGAATTCAATGAATCTCTTATCCTCAAGATCATTTATATTCTGATGCATATTCTCATCATCAGATTGAGATATTTTTATCTTCATTAATAAATATGGTTTAGAAATCATTTGAAAGAGGAAAAATTATTCCCCTTCCATAAAAATTCCAATATCAATTTTTATTATATCTGTGAAAATAGGATCTCTCTCAAACATCATTTGGGTCAGGAGTCCGTGGTCTTTCCTACATAATTCATATTCCCCATTATTTGCCTCTCTGAGATTGTATTTTATTGAAAAAATAGAATCATTGAGTAACTCGAGCCATATACTTTTCCTAAAGATGAGTACATCTCTCATTCACCACCCTATTCACCACTCTTCTTTGGGCATCATTTATATTGCGAGAAATCGGTTTGAGTCCATCTTTTGATTCAAATCGAAGCAATTGGATGTCTTACTCGGGAATATGAATGCTTTTACGAAAACGAAAAGAAGGCCCATTTGAGTGAAACTTGATCGACCCTTTCATCAATAGGATGAGTCAGTTCTATTTATCGATGGGGTAGGTGTAAAAATGTATTTCAAACTCTTTTGATATGTGTATATATCACATCTTTCACCACAGAGATAATATATCCATATTGTCATAGAAAAGATTATGAATTCTAACTCAAGATCACATGTTGGGTATTTATGCTCATGAGTCTTCTACTTCCTTGATGCATAATAAATAACTTTATCATTTTTCATATGGACTAAACCTAATCTATTCACTGATGGGTCCTTGTATATCACAAATCCATCATTTTCAGATGGAAGAGTCAAAATTAGATCACTGAACAGTCTACTATTCAATTCATGATTGCATTATGTACATTCTTTTTTCCATAGAAACAGAACCCAATTATGTGTGATCTTGGTTAGCGGGTTATCTAGTTGAGTGAAATTCTGAGTTAAACACCAATAGTAACATCCTATACTAATAATTTTGTATACCTTGGTTATGTCTGTTGGTGTGGTCCATTATTGGATTTCCTTTTTCTTCGCAGGATCAAATAAGATTCCATCCATAGAGACAATATGGCCAAGAAAAGAAACTAGTTGAATCCAAAATTGACACTTTCTAAACATCCCATATAATTAATTTCTTCTAAGAGTTTTCAAAATAATCCCCATGTTATTCTCACTGTCTTCATAGCTTTTGGAGTATACAAGGATATCATTGATAAATTCCACAAATAGGTTGTCAAGATATTCCTTGAAAACTCTATTCATTGAATCAATGAAAATAGATGGTGTATTAGTCAGTCCAAAAGGAATCACTATAAAACTCTTAATTCCCATACCTAGTGTAAAATGATGTATTTGGAATGTATTCCTTCCTCACACACACTTGGTGATATCTAGATCAAATTTCAATCATCAAAAATTATTATGCTCCCAGAAGATGGTCAAATAAATCATCAATTTGTGGTAGATTATACATATTCATTATTGTAATAGAATTGATTTCATTGTAATAAATCCACTAACTCATTGATCAATCATTCTTATTAACAAGGAGTACATGGGATCCCCATGGAGAAACACTAGGTCAAATTAATCCTCTATCACTCAATTACACTAGTTGTTTTTAGATCCACTAATTCTATAGTGGAAATTATGTTGGGTGTCTTTTATATAGATCTTGCATCAGGAATTATATCAATAAAGAACTCAACTTCCCACTCTGGGGGATTTCCTGGTAAATCCCCTAGAAATACATCAAGGTATTATTTCACTATATATACATATTTAATTCGAATAATTCTGTCCTCACCCATAGATATAGGGTTCTCTTCCTATCTAAGAATTATATTCAGTTGGTCTACTGGTGGAGGATCTAGATAATAATTAGATTAAAATATCTCTTCTCTAATGATAAGGGATTATATACCTTTTTCAAAAAAAAATTAACTCCTCTCTTCTTGAAATATATCTTCACATCATAATTTGACAACCAATTCATACCCAGAATTATATCACAGTCAACCATTGGTATGGTGAAATGTTTTTCAATTAAAGCACGTTTATGATTCATGTGGGATATTGATAGATGTACCTTTGATGCAATGATACATCCCCTATGAGTTTTGACTGAAAATGATTTATTAAATCAAATTGGATATGTCTAAAATTCCTTGAAAATGGAGAATATATAAATGAATGTGATGATCCAGAAACAAATAATACATTGCCCATGTTGGAGGAAACTATTAATGCACCTGACAACACATCATTATAAACATCAACCTTCATGGTTGGAATTTCATAAGCTTTCCCTTTTTCTCATGTACTTTTCTTAAGAATTATTCCTTGGATTTTAGGAAAGTAAATTTTGTAGTTTCCCATATCTCTATAATTGTATCATTGAACATAATAGACTTGTTTTTTCCCTTGAATTCATGATATCAATGAACCTTTTCTCCATACTTATTGTCGAATCTGATGCCTTTCTATAATTTCCCGAGATGATTCATTCCATAGTTCTCTCATAATGGTAATTTCATTATTTTGTGTTCTTAATTTGTGCTTCACCATTTACATGGTTATCAGAGTTTCACATCTTATCATAGTTTCCCTTGAACATATTTTATCTAGGAAATTACTTCTCTGTTTTGATGACATATGATAAGATTTAATCATATGATGAAAATGTTTTAGAATATAGTACCCTTAAAAGAAATTTCATAAGAAATTCAAATAAATTATCAATCATGTCTTCTGAATCACGTACATAATCTATGACATAACTGGATAGCCTTGTGAAGGTAGCCTTATACTATGTGACTCTGTCTTCTTCACTTTTATTTAAGCCAATGAATTTTATCTTCATTTCGGTTGGTTTCTTATGATGGAAATATTTTTTGAAGAATATTTCCATAAAATTACTCCATTATATATTTTCTATTTCTTCTTCCTCTGAGGTATTCTGGATCAAGGACCACTATTGATCTACGTCTCCCTTGAGACAATATACTTCCAGCACAAACTTTTCATTTTCATTGCATCTTAATGTTATGAATATCTTTTCAAGGGAATGTATCCATTGCTCACCTACCAAAGGATTAGTACACCCTCAGAATGATGGGGGCTTCTTCCACATGAAACAATCCAACAAATGTGTGGTATGGTTATTCATCACAACCTGAGTATGTTGTCAAAATATATCCATGATCAGATCCTCTACAATATTGAATGTGTTGAATTACTCATTGGGGAAAATCCTTACTTTTCCCAAGTTTATTTCTTCACCATCTTCTATTTGTAGACATTTCAAAATTATGGATTATACTAGATTAAGTTATGAATAATAATTTATAATATCAACTAGAAAATTACCTTGCATTAATTTAAATTCAATGGATAAAAAATTTCGTAAAGATTGTTTATCTGAGGAATATTTTAAATTAAAATACTTCAAAATGGATTATAAAGAAAATGTGAATTATCCAAAGAATATTTCCCAAGAGTTTCAATACCAGGGGTACATAAAGGCCTTTTTTCTCGTACCAAGAAACCCCAGGTTCAGCTCAAAACTCCTTTCGGAGTATTCACTCCTAGGTACATTTGTGCAGGATCCACCTCTACCTATTTGTATCTATATAGGTATGTATTTGATAGAAATATCCACATAATATATTCATTACCAAAATTCCAATAATTTCTTGTATGTTTATCCTTAAATAATACCTTAGGGCTTGGTATCCTAATGTACATTTTATAATCATCATTCCATGTTTGCTACAAAAAATCCTCTTATACCAACAATAACACCCTGAACCCTCTAGACTGGTTTCGATGCATTAATTAAAACATTGGAATGCTTAAAATAAATCAAATAACAGAGGAATGATAATTTTATTAGTCTTTAGGAAATTAAATACAGAGATGAAGCTCTCAATACATTGGAATGGTGACAAAATAAATTACATAACAAAAATTAAAAATTGCATCCATGAAAACTCAATAAATGATCTACTCTTCCTCACATGTTGAAGGTAGACAAATGAATGGGGTGAGATCAAATTCAATGTAAGGGTAAAAAATATTGGATGTGTGAATCAATAATAATTGTATCAGAAACAACTTGGAATACCCAATATGTCCTAGTGAATAAATGAAAAACTCACACCATTTATAAACTGGGAATGAAACTGTTTCCATAAGTTTCTTCATAGTGAAAAAACTCATGGATAGTAATAAATGATAACTTATAAAGGTAATGATTATTTTATGGATGTGATATATCTAGATCATCATACAACTATACCATATAAATGGTTCATGTATGTTTGTAGAAACTCATCTAAGTTTTTGAAACAAACAGGAAGGGTTTGTCACCAACTGATTGGCACATGAGACATATTGATGCATCGAGGGGCTATATCGGGCCCCTAACACCACTAAATGTCCAAGTTTTATTTATAACTATATATTTAATACCATATAAATATTCCTTTTATCATTTATATATAGTAGAGGATACATATTTCTCAATATTTCCATAGTTAAATCAAAATTAAAAATAAACACTGTATGAAAAATGGTATACGGTTTAGACAGTAAACATATCCCTGATATAAGAATATAGATATTTAATATAAATATAATTAAAAATTAAAATCTAGATAAAATGGGAATTAGGTACAACACATAATGATTTTTTGGTGCACAAAACAAAGTAAGTCACAACGAAATAGAAATTGAGACGAAGTCCATTACCACAATGTAATCAGTCGAATCCTATGAACAAAACATTATAACTCAAAAATTTAGAATTTAATACCATTAATATTATAAGAATCATGATATTATAATAAAAATTGATGTACATATACACCAAATACACTAAATATGTGGTGAACAATGGAAATATCACAGAATTGAAAGTGACATGAGAAACTCTAACAAACATCTTGGCATGACAAATAGTGTTCTTGTGAGGGATTAATGATAAGTAAAGGGGTATACATTCATTTATATATCATTAGGGAAGTATGGGGGAGGTTATCAAACGTTTCCCTATTTTATTAAATAAAAATAATAGGACACAACATGGGGAGATTCCTAAATTGAAGTGAGATAGAGGATCCCTTACATTATGCTCGAAGGTGTTCCTGATTGTTCTTAAGGACATGAATAATAAGATTTAGCTTCACTAATTAATAATTCTATACCCTTATCATCATTTCATTTTTATGTTACATCTTTATTTGGTTTATAAATGGAATTTCTGATGGGTTTATAAGTTTTTATTTGTTTTGGAACCATTTCCCCCCTTGGATTTAATGATTTTTCACTTGTATTCATGAATGGAAGTTCGTTTGAAATGTGGTTAAACATCAAGAATTGTTAATATATATTATTAGTTAAATTAAAGAGATATAATTGATCTTAAAATGTTTTTTTCATATATACCATGATAATGACTCGTTCAATAGGATAATGATAAATGCTTGGATTTAGCTTGGGGGTTTTGTGCACAATCATCTTGTTTTTTATTATTATTCCATATTTTGAGCATGTAAGGATTATGGATCATTTAATAAGATAGAATACACTATTTATGGTCTTCTTAAAACATTAAAAAGGATTAATGACTAGTCTGGAAAATATTAATGCAAATTTAATACCCGACTTCCTGGTGTTTAAAAAATTAACCCATCTCGGATGGTGTTTGAATTTATAGTATAATAAGAGGTGAACACGAGAGATTATGGTGAAATATTAAATTACAATATTTAAAATCCAATACATGTAAGGTACTAGAATTATCATGGTATTTGGATGATGTGAGGTGAGAACAGAGAACAAAATAATGAAACGTGTAAAAGAAATTGAAAGAAAATGTAAAAGAGGTTCACCTATTGAGTACTCCTCCTTAAGAATATCCATAAGGCCGTTATTTTGGGCCTTTTGGTGAGACCATCAAGGATTGGATGTGGGGAGAGGTCTTAGGAAGAGTATTTTCTCATAATTTCAGCATGGCTTGAATCTTGAGTGGTGTGGGTGGAAGACAGGGTGAGTAGTGGTTTATATAATGGAGGGGAGGAGAGAAATCTTAATATTAGAATCATTAATTTATTATTTCTTCTCATGAAAAGAAATAATGAGTATTACATGACCTAGAATAGTAATAAGAGCATGTGAGTTCTATAATTGGTTTCTAAAATCACTCATGTATCTATGAATAATTAGTTCAATTTATAATGTATTTTTATAGTAAATTAATATAATATACTACCTACCAAAACTTCATGTATTTCATGAAATATCCAAAAAACACACCCTTACAATTTTTCAATATATAGAATCCAAAAATGAACTCAATTTTTCAAATATTATTTTATAAATATGATCAATTTAATTTTTAATTAAAATCATTATTTTATTGAAAAATACTAAACAATTATTCATATTCATTTTTTATGTGCCTAAATTTTATTTACACTTTCATAGGTATGGTTAACATTCATAAGAGTCATATTACTATTCATAAGGGTATGTTACTATTCATAATGGTTTGTTTCTATTTCAAAAGGTTTGTTACTATTCACTAAAAACAATGTTAATTCTATCAGTCTATAAATATCATCCAGATCGCAACCGTGAAGGTCTGTTTTTCAAAATTCAAAACATAGAAGTGGAAAATTTATGTTTAATAGTAAGGTTATGGCTATCACCTAAATAACCAAGTTCTGTTTCAAAGAGAAAATTCACTACATGAGATATAGGCTATGAATATAACATATTTAAGAGAAAAATACCATAAAATTTTGTTGGGTTATAATAAATTGTTATTGTATGGGATATATCAAATTCTTATAATGCATAAGGAGAATGGCTGGTGAGGGATTGAATTTATAAGGGGAGAAAAGGGCTGTTTTTTATTATAATATTCATTAGTTTATTTTTGTGAAACACTATCTATAGTGGTGAATATTGTTTTTAAATATAGTTAGTGGTTCATGTTATGCATATATACTGGTTGTTTTAAGCATCCCTTATGAAATTAATCATTTATTTGTCTTATAATATAAAATATTGTATTTACTCGTACAACACTATTCCCCAAGAATTTATCATTTTTTTAAAAAAATATCAAAATTTATCCTTATGTTAATTTTGATGTGAAGATTCCCAAATTAAATTCTTTAAATTAGAATAATTTTCCAAATATGGGGAATATAATATTTAATTTAAATATTATTTACTAATCATGGTTTTTATGTAATGATCAAATTTCATACACTTAGATTAATTTATTATCATTTAATAAAATTATATTTTCATTTTTATATATCTATATATAATTTAATGAATCCATTTTATTAGTGTTAGATTTTATATGAATCCTTTAAATTTAACATAAAATATTATTTATGTGAAGATATATTATATATATTTTTCCAAAATTTAATTATAATTTTATAGTGTCGAATATTTTTTCTATTGAATCTAACACTATTTATAATTATATTATAAAAAACTAAATATATTATTTCTTAAATATTATTTTATTATTCCACTTGTAAGTTTAGATTTTATAATTATTATATTACTATTCCATTAGACATACAATGTTAACATTGAAGCATTCACGTAACAGTCAGATACCAATTTTCATATTCCTTGTACACCCTATATATACTAAACCACTATCATGTCCCATCATTATCTAATTCACATACAGGGTTTTTCAATTACCTTGATATTTTCAGCCATATTCATTAAAATTACCTTTTTTAACATCATTATGGAATTAGTGAACTTCATAGGGGAATTTAGGATTCTGGACATTACATTATTGTGTGCATTATTCTATTTCAGTTATCTCCTGGTAGTCTTAATATATGTTATAGTAAATATTTTTTCCCTCATGTGTAATGTTACCATGAAGAATAAATTTATTTTTTAAAAAATTATTTTTAAATAGAATAAAACAATCATTGTTAATCATTAATTATTTTACTTATAGGTTGAATTTTTTAAACTCATAAAATCATCCTTATTAAAGAATATCGCTGACAAAATTTCATTTGTCACATTAAAGTGAAACAAATATGGGTATTTTTTCACTATTTTTTATGAGGGTTCCCTTGTTTCCTATTTGTATTTATGATTATGCAAGATTACATTGACTATGTGAGTAGATTATTTGCATGGAACATTTTCTCTATGGTACAATATCTTCATTAGTTTCTCCTCACAAGAGGGGTAATTATCTAAATATACCACCTCAGGATTTAGTACATGTGAGGAATATTTTTTGTGATTCCTTATGATGGATACAAGTAACAGATCATGTAATTTGAGCATTTTTGGTGTTACTCTATGTTGATAATACCCAACAATTATTTGATCAAGATTTTAAAGGGAATAATATAATAATGAATTAGCATACCCTTCTTCCCAAACACATTAGATCTATTCCATATTGATATATGAAGAAACACTACATCACTAACATAAATCTCTATGAATCATAGATATTTGTCAGTATAAATATCTTATTGACTTCATAATGCTATAAGGGGTTATTTAATGCCTTGACCATTTAAATCATTTTTCCACTAGTTTAGGTCTCAATAGCTTTCATTAACTAACTTATTCAAAACATTTTAAAGTTACGCATTCCATTCCATATAGGGGCTCATTAGGATACATATGAATTTTTGTGTGAAAGATATTATTATATAAGAACTAAAACAAAATGTATATATTTATTTGATAATCCTTTTATGTCCATTGATCAATTTCTCATAATATCCTAAAATTTATGGATTGTTCACTCAGATAGGTGATCTGTATAAGGGCGATAGGTGGTACTGAAGATAATCACAGTATTTATGGAATGTCATAGACTTCTTTAGAATATTTGGTGAATATCATTTATTTGTCTGATATTGTTGATAGTGGATTTCCAGGAAGCCTGACTACTTCTATAATGTATATCCTTATAATTTAGTCGATTGATAAGTCATCCCAAATGGAGTGGAATTTATTAGTTGTTGTAAGTCGGTATAAAAAACCATTATTGGTTTTTTCATTCAGTAATGTTTGGAATTCCCCAGATAAAATCAATGATTATACTCTCCCATTTCATTGAAGGTTGCGGTAATTATTTCATCAAAACCTTTGTATTTTTCCTTTTTACCTTCACTAGTTGAAATATAAACAATTTTGATGTAAATTTTTTCATCCCCATATTTATATTTACAAAAAAATAGTGCTATCAAATATATATACACACATTTATTCTCCCTCAGGGAATAGAAAACATCGGACTATAAACATCCTTAAATAGCTCCATATTTATCTCAGGCTTTTATAATAGACACAATCATGACCCAAATCTTACAACCCCTTCATTATAAATTTTAAATACCAATTAGATGAATTTTTTTATATTTGATCACCATAATTTTTATTTATATATTATATCTTTTGTAATTGTTTATCTTCTCTAGAATATATGGTTAAGAAATCATTTTATCTAGGTAATATTATATTCTTTCCTTTATGGATTCCATTCTGATCATTCACAAAACTATGAATATTATATGTTTCTCAATTCATATCACTAATAAGGTTGTAAGACAATTTATTCATAGACAATCTAATAATTTATTCACCTTCCCATAATGACAATAGATTATATTATTGTAGTACTTGATCAGTTATAACTATATTCATTGGTCCATATTAATAAAATTTCATGTGAATATATATTTTATGATATTTTGAGACATTTATTTCAAAATTATTCACATAGAGGTAATTCAATCAAAAATTAATTGCATAAATCACTACCACTAACTCAAGTACATGCATTGGAATGTTTTTCTCCTGAAATTTCATCATCCTTGATTCATATTTTATCACCTTATAATTTTGACATAGTTCACGTCCAAAAATATTATTTTTGTTTTATTACATGAAAATTCTCACACCTCAATGTAATATGAGTAATTCTGTAGTAATAAACCTATTTTTAAATTACATGAATCTCATTTAATATTAATTAGTAGAAAAAATCATTTTTTACAAAGTTATCATGGTCATTTTTTATGAAAATTATGATAACTTCTTGAAAAATCATTGATAGTGTCCACCTAGTATAAGGAAACTATTAATCACAATTACAAAAATTGGTATGGACCACTCATCAATTAAATTATTCTTAAAATGATCTATAGATGTCTTTTTTGTGATAAAATTCTCCTGTAATGATAATTCATCTACGAAAAACATAAATTTATTACATTTTTAATATAAATTATCCTCTCAAAATATATTTATCAATATACTCAAATTATTAATATTATACTCCTATATTTTTGGATTATTTATTATATTAACTATAAATAATCCCTCAAATTTATCAAGGTAATATATAAAGAGTCTATTCATTAATTACATGAATATTTTTATATAACTAGTCAGTTCAAATGGAATCACTATAAAATCATAGTGTCCATACCATTATCAAAATGATGTCTTGAAAATAACATATTTTATAACATTAATAAGGGATATCATGACATGAGGTCTAGCTTAGAGAAGTACTAGTCCCCGAATAACTGGTCACACAGGTCAACAATCATAGATAGGGGCAATTTGTTTTCTTATTATTTTGATGATATCATGATAATTAATGAATGGGTACATTTTCCCATTGTTTTTCATGATGAATAGGACTGGAAAGCCAAATGGAAAATGACTTAGGCATGTAAAACCCTTGATAAGATTCATTGGAAACTACTTCTTTATTTCTTCCAATTTTATAGTGGACATTATGTTTAGAGTCTAGATTTGTGTATAGATCTAGATATTATATTTATAAAAAACTCACCAACTATTTTAAAAGGAAGACCAAAAAATATATAGGTAATACATCGTTACAATCCCTTATAATTGAAATTTTATTAAGAATGTGTAACTCCCCAAGCATCCAAAATACCCTTCTCTTTGAATAATGAAATAGCTTGCATTGTAAGCAACTTGAAGTTCTAACACACCACAACCAATCAAACTAGCCATTATGAATAGTAACACCCACTTTTTAAAATTTTATAAATTTTATCATTAAAAATGTACTTTATTTTTGGATTCAGAATATCAAAATTATCTTAGGGTGAATTTTTGGTATTTTTCTGAAAACATGCAGTTTTTGATGAATAGTGAAAAACACTATGTTATTGGTTAAAACAGAACCTTTATTTAAATAATTAGTTATTTTATTTAAATTTATTTTAGGTCAAAATCAATACATAATACCAATATAAGTTCAATGTCATTCCTTGGAGTCATTTAACAATAAGATTAGATATATAATTTTATTGAACTTTTTACCGTCTTTTACCCACCTCCTAGCAACTTTTGCAAATTTGCATAAAATGTAATTTTACAACTTTTTTTAGTTAAATTTCAAAAATCCGAGAGACATGGATGATATCAGTAAGTAATTGTTTTTTCAATAAGATGAAACCAATTTTTGGTGAATAGTAACTTTTTTACTTTTATTTACCACGATTAAATGTAAATAGGGTAATTAAGGGTAAAAATTATATTATTATTACCCTAAAACATGTACTAATTCTATTGGATAAGTATAATTCGACCAAAGACAACTATAGGAAAAAAAATATGATCCTTTAGGTCGACATGGATTAGATTAGGACATTTATTATTATTTTATTTAAAGAAGAGTTAAAAGAGTTAAAATCAACATTTAATAACTAAAACATTTTTAATATAGAGTAATACATATGATAAATTAAATTATAAATATTAATTAGAAAGGTAAAATAATTTTATACATAATGGTATTTTATTTATAATATTTAGATATTAAATAATGTAATTTATTTATGACACATTGGTGATGTAGTAATTACCTCATTAACGAAATATTAAAATAATTGATATTTTAAATACCCAAATAAATTTAATTTGAGACTTTTACTAAATTAAACTAATTTTATAGGTTACTATGACATGTTAGGGTTGATTAAATAAATTTTTTTTGAATTAATAATGTTGTTATAAATTAAAAAAACAAAATACCAAATAGTGTCAAAGTTTACATAAAAGAGTTTTTAAATCAAATATTATATTATTAATTGATATTGTATTCCTAAAAATATAAGGTTCCGCCAAATGACTTAGATAAGGTTATATATATTAATAATGAATCACTTGGGGTTCTCTTGGTTTTTTATAGTAAGTTTATTAACCATATAATATAACAATACAAAGAGACATGGTAAATGTCAAAATATTTAACTAAGATTTAACTATAAATGATAAGGTTAATATGGTAACCTAAACCTATCTAAAATCTATTGGTTGAAATGTTTTCGTCCCATCCCCACCATATCCTCAAAATAAGACACTCTAGAGCCATTATAAACCGAATATTAATTTATTATAAAATAATATTTTAAGTTTTCCCTAATGTTCCCCTCACCCTACTTATTAAAGGTCACTTCCCCTTATCTCAAATTAACACCTTCCAAGCCTTTTGGTTTGGCCAAACCATGCCCAAATATCCTTTTAAATTCCCTCAGATCATCCTAGAGTCCTTCCTTTAGTCGTAAAGCCAACGTAATCAGCCCTTTTGAACAAATCAAAAGGAATAACCCGTAGAAGAGGTACATATTTCATCACATCTTTCAAGTTCTTTTATTCTTCCACTTATTCTTTCCTTGTTGTTTCCATTCTAAAATAATAAATCCAATATCTTCTATATACTATAATGTTATTATAAAAATGGTACAACCATATTCCTTATTCTATCCATCCTTTGAATGACATGTCACCATACATGCGTACGTACGACTTACCGTCTCTACATTGTGGTGTAGTTGTTATTCAATACATTATTATTTGGATGGGTATAATAATGATGTATAATTGATGTAAATAATAAATATAACATGATAATTATTCTGTATATATGATTTTAATATCAAATGAATGATATTGTCGCTCGTGCGTACATATGGATTACCGTCTCCACGGACGCGATGAGATTCATTCCCCATCGTATCCATTCAAGAATAATTTTTATTTGATGATTAACAATAATGTTTAAGGACATTATATCATTATGGATATGAATAATATACATCCTATCCATAACAAACATGACTAATGTAACAAAACATATAAAAGAAAATGAGTAAGTGAACACCCAAAACGACGATAATACGAAAATATTATTAACAAACAAATATTAGAAGATAATATATGATATCATATTTATGTATATGATTATTTTATAATTTAATAACAATTATTTAACTATTATACAAGAGGTTAACCTAACCTCAAATAAGGAAAATTACAAGGTAAGGGTTTATTTCACAATCTCTTCATTATCTGAGGTTGTTTATAAGTAATTATTTACTGGGACCTCTTTATTATCCACATCCATGTTACTTAAAAATTTATTTCAAAACATTCTTACTATTTTATAAATTATGGTTTAAAGTCAGTTATACCCTTTTTTTACTTTTTATAAGATGTTTGTAAAGGAATATTTCCTCCATTTTCCAAACAAGGTCCTTTTTAACCTTTTCAACAAATTTAAGGTAAGAATGTCTTTTTTTAAATTTATATAGCAGGTGCGGCTATTTTCTTCTGTTATAAAATAGTCGAAGCTTCCCTTACAATATTATAAGAATATTTTCAAAGTAAATGTTTTCTTTTATAATTATATGACTTTTAAATGATTTCTAAAAAAGATATATTTCTCTCAAATATTTTTGATTTCATCTATGTCAACATCCTTGGATGGATTTTAATCTTATTAGAAGTTGGTTTATTATGATTAAAAACATCCATATTGTATTGAAGGATTTGTGATATGTTTGATTGTGGATGTGTTATTTTAAACTATTCATGGTTTATGGAGAATGTATTGACATTTTGTATGCTAGTTTTAATATAAATGATTGTGTTTTGTTTAAACTTGTTCATATGAGGAATGCATTGGACTTAATAAGTGACGGGTGGAGCCCTCTATAGCTTCTCGATGCATCGGTAGGTCTAATGAGAGAAACTAGTGTCTTGTCACAAGGCCTTGAAAAAATTGTATTTGTTTCCTTGGCACAAGGCCTTGACTATGTGGTTATTAAAAGTCTGGCATTATGAATTCCATCATTATGAAAGTGGTTATTGATATTTCATGTGATTATTAGACTAGTAGAATATTCATGTGAATAAGTAAATGGCATTATTTCATTTTATTTTTTCCATATTATTCTAAAGTTCATGTTTAAAAGTCTTTTGTTTTAGTTATACATTGCCTTAAATTTTCATGCTTATTTATGAATGTTTCCACTATATTGTTATCCTTAATGATCATCTGAGCTCACCCATTTCCATGTTTTATTTTTCCCACGATGTGAAAATGTATATTATGACTGACCATCAGGGATAGTCTATGGGATCTCAGTGTTGTCTTTGGAAACAATGTCTTTGCAGTTTTCCTTTTTATGATGTAATAAAAACCTTATTAATATATCTACTGTTTCCAAGGCTACTAAACTAATCAGTCTTTCGAGACTTGATCTTTTGTGATAATGAAAATGTTATGTAATAATGCATAGGCTCTGTTTAACTAGGGTCGGGGTGTTACAGTTGGTATCAGAGGATTTTTAGTACAATCCTTAGAAGCTAGATTTAGATAAACATTGATTAGAGCAAATTACCCTAAGATAGAATTTGAGGATTAGTATAGAGGATGTCCCTAGAATTTTGGTAATGTAGAGATTTTGTGAGTTTTCTGAGAAATACATCCCTGTATGGATACGAGTAGGTAGAGGTGGCTCTGGCACAGATGTACCTAGGGGTAAAACCCAAAAACACTACTTTGAGCTAGACTTGAATGGGAACTGGTGTACGAAAACGGACCTTACTACACTCTTGGTTACTACACTCCTGGGGGATATTCTTAGGATAATTCTCATTTTCTTCACAAACCATTATGAAGGTTTTATGAGTATATACTTCTTTAAAGAAAACATTTTTATGATTATGGATTATATTCATAAACTGTTCAATTTATGTTAAGTGTTTTTCAACTTGGGAATTATGTATTTCAATTCATAAACTAATCTAGTTTATTCCATTGCTTATAAATGGCACCTAGTAGAAGGAATGGAAACCATATCAATGGATTTAATCTATGTAAGTATTTCCCTTATACGCAAGATAATTATAGTGGAGATGGTTATACAACTGGTGTTGATCAGCTTATCACTATACTGGGACATCTCACTCAGGTTATGAATAAAAACCTTACCCGTATGGAAAATCATGATTTCTAGCATGGAGGGTCAATGTTAGGTAACTTCATGAGGAAAAAACCACCAATATTCAATGGGGGAACAAATCCAATATTAGCGGAGCAATGGATAAATTCCATAGAGAAAATATTCCATGCCTTGGGGAGTAGTGAAAGGGAAAAAGTTTTCATAACAGTTTACCGCCTCACAGGAGATGCTGGACAATGGTGTTCATTGATTCAAAACATGAAGGAAGATGATGAAGTATAAAATATGGAATAGGGGGAGGTTAAAGAGATTTTCTTAGAAAAATACATTCCTCATGACTATCGAGAGGATATGGAAGGACAATTTCTGAGTCTGAGGCAAAAGAATGACGATAATGTTGCAAAGTATGAGTCTACCATTACAAGGTTAGAAAGGCATGCTAAAGATTATATACGTGACCCAAGAAGTAATATTGGTCATTTATTTTATGGGTTAAAACCATTTCTCCATCGATCATTATTCTTACAATCCTTCTCATCATACTAAGATATTTTCTCATGTCCTATCAAGACAGAAAAGGAATTCTCTAAGTCTTACGATTTTAAAGAAAAGAAATAGAATAAGAGATATATTGTTCACTCTGAAATGGAAATAAGGGGAATAAGGGAAAATTTGAATATCCATCTTGAAGTAAATGTGGGAAGAAACGCCCCAGTACTTTCTTGAAGGGAATGGGAGTCTATTATAAGTGTGGTAAAAAAGGACGCCTAGCTCAATATTACAAGGGGAAGAAAAAAGCTACCAATGTTCAATGCTACAATTGCATGGAGATGGGACATTATGAAAATGAATTTCCTAAGTTAGAGGGAAACTTACCTTAGAAAAGGCCATTGTATCAAGTCCAAGCTTATGCGATCACTACTACTGAGTTTGATGCTCTAAAAGATGTGGTGGCAGGTAATATAATGGTTTCCTCAAGTTTAGCCAATTATTTATTTGATTTCGGATCGTTGCATTGTTTCATATATTCCCTATTTTCTACGAAAATTAGATATTTCCAATTTTATTTAACAAGGGAGTTGTCAGTCAGAACTCTTTAGGGAAGTATCATTTCTAAAAAGTTTTGTGAATCATTTCCCATTAAGGCATATAAATGTTATTTATCTGATGATATCACTATCATACACATGATGGAATTTGATATAATCCTTGGTATGGATTCTATTTCAGACCATGATGTGAAAATTTAATATATGAAGACGGATGTTAAATTTTTTAATGATGATAAGGAGTACCTTATCATTAGAGCAGAAATGTAACACCCTAATTCTTATATAGATTCACCCTCAGTAGCCCGACTAAATTCAATTATTGGGGAGGAATATGATAAAATAGCTATGGGTGAGGAAATGAATGTTTGAATAGATGATGCACCTATTGTGCACGAATATGTTGATTTTTTTCCATAGGATGTAACTGGACATCTGCCAGAACGAGAAATTGAGTTTTCTATTGACTTAATTTCTGGTTCAAGGCCCATATCAAATACCCCTTATAGAATGGCCATTGTGGAATTAGTGGAACTATAGAAACAACTAGATTAATTGAGTAATAAGGGATTTATTTTCCCTAGTGTTTCTCCATGTAGAGCCCCTATTCTTGTTGATAAGAATAATGATGGATCAATGAGGTTGTGCATTGACTACATGGATATCAATGCTATAACAATAAAGAACAAGTATCCCCTACCTCTCATTGATGATTTATTCAACCAACTTCATGGAGATCAATACTTTTCAATGATTGACCTTCGATCTGGATATCATCAGTTGTGTGTAAAGAAGGAATATATTCTGAAAATATCATATCGAACTAGGTATGGGTATTACGAGTATACAGTAATGCCTTTTGGGTGGACTAATGCACCCTTTGTTTTCATGGATCTATGGAACAGAGTTTTCATGGAATATCTTGATGACTTTTAGTGGTATTTATTGATGATATCTTCGTAAACTCCAAAAGGTATGAAGATCATGAAAAATAACTTGCGCATTATCCTAAAGACTATTCAAAAGAAATGAATTATATGGAAAGTTTAGAAAGGGTGAATTTTGGCTTCAATAGATTTCTCTTCCTGTCCATATTCTCTCTAAGGATGGAATCTCTATTGATCATTCTAAGACAAGAGAAATCCAAGAATGGCCAGCACCAATGAGTATAACTGAGGTATGTAGTTTTATTGGTTTAGCAGGTTATTATCGATGTTTCATCCAGAATTTTTCCCTATTGGTTAACCCATTAATGAAGGTCACAAATAAAGGGGATAAATTTGTTTGGACAAAAGAGTGTGAAGAATGTTTTGAAGAACTGAAGAGAAGATTAGTCAATAATCCTATCTTGACTCTACCATCAGGGAATTATGGGTTTTTTATTTATAGTGATGCATCAAAGAAAGGACCTGGTTGTGTCCTTATGCAGAATGATAGGGTTATTGCCTATGCATCACGAAAACTAACTATTTATAAGAAAAACTATACTACTCATGATCTATAGTTAGCAGCTATAATCTTTTCTTTGAAGATATGGAGATATTATCTCTATGGTGAAAAATTTGAGATATATACCAATCACAAGAGTTTGAAATATATTTTTCTCAAAGAAAGAACTCAACATGCGGCAAATGAGATTTCTTTAACTACTCAAGGATTATTATTGCACCATACACTACCTCTCGGGGAAGGCATATAAGGTGGATGATGCTTTAAGAAGAAATTATCATGGAGTTTTGAACAATATGACAATTGAAAGGGATCCTATTTTCATGGATCTAGTGAAGATGGATATGGGAATTATCATTGAAGGTGAAACATCGATAATTTTTTCAATGGTTACCAAACCATCTTTACTAGAAAGGATAAAGAGTTCTCAGACTGATGATGAAGAGTTTCAAAAGAAGATTAAAGTTGTGAATGATGGGAGATTTAGTTACATTGTGTATGAAGATAGAATTTTGAAATTTGGGAAGAGACTTTGTGTTCCCGATGTACCTGATCTAAAAATGGAATTGTTGGATGATGCTCATAGTTCCAATTTTCTTATACACCCTGGTAGCACTATGATTTAAGGAGATTTGAAGGAAACTTTTTGGTGGGATTAAATGAATAGGGAGATTTCTGATTTTGTGTCAAGGTTTATAGTTTGTCAACAAGTGAAAGCTGGAAGGAAACAGCCTAGGGGAGTTATGAAACCTCTTCCCATTCCTAAGTGGAAATGGGATATTATTATGATGGACTTTGTCATGGGACTACCAAAGACTCCTAGAAGGAACGATGCAATATGGGTCATTGTTGATTGTCTTACCAATTCATAAAATTTTCTTGCTATAAGATAAGATCTACCACTTGAACGTCTAGAAAGACTATATATTAATGAAGTTGTGAGACTTCATGGAGTACCCCTATCGACTGTTTCTGATCATGATCCCCATTTTACTTCAATATTTTGGAAAAGTATTCAGAAATCCTGGGATACTGAACTCCGTTTGAGTACTGCCTACCACTATCAAACATATGGACAATCATAATGAACTATTAAAACCGTAGAAGACATGTTGAGATCCTGATCAAATGACTTTCTGGGTATATGGGATCAATATTTACCTTTGGTAGAATTTTCCTATAACAATAGTTTCCATTCAAGTATTCAGATGGCACCATATAAAGCGTTATACGGAAAGAGATGTCACAGACCAACCATTTGGGATGATGTTAGTGCAAGAAAACTTTTAGACCCAGAACTTGTTGAGGAAACAATGAAAAAGGTGAAAGAAATACAAACCCACATCAAATCAGCTCAAAGTATGCAGAAGATCTATACCGATAACCGAAGGAATGATTTTGAATTTTAGGTAGGAAATCATGTTTTCTTGAAGGTATCTCCATGGAAGGATGTTATACATTTCGTTAAGAAGGGTAAATTGAGTCTCAGGTACATTGAACCATTCAAAATTCTAGAATGAATTGGGGCTATAGCTTACCGTTTGGCAATGCTACCAAGTCTCTCTAAAGTTCATGATGTGTTCCACATGTCATTGTTGAGAAAATACATTCCGGACCCAACGCATGTACTCACCTGTGAGGAATTAGAACTGGAACCCAATCTATCTTATTGCGAAGAGCCCATCAGGATTCTTGATACCAGAGAACAAGTGTTGAGAAACCGGATGAGTCATCTTGTAAAAGTTCTATGGAGAAACCATAAGATGGAAGAGGCAACGTGGGAACCTGAGGAACATATGTTGAAGAACCACCTGAGTCTTTTTATGCAGTAATAGTATAGAAATTTTGAGGAATAAATTATTGGAAAGAGGGGAGAATGTACCACCCCAAGATTCCACAGTACGTCTCTCTTTGAATAATTCAATAACTTGCATTGTACGCAACTACGAGTTCTAACACACCACAACCAATCAAACTAGCCATTATGAATAGTAATACCAACTTCTTAAAATTTTATAAATTTTATCATTCAAAATGGACTTATTTTTTGGATTCAGAATATTGAAATTATCTTAGGGTGAATTTTTAATAATTTTATGAAAGCTCTCAATTTTGATGAATATTGAAAAACACTGAGTTATTGGTTAAAACCGATTTTTTTTTAAATAATTAGTTATTTTATTTAAATTTGTTTTAGGTCAAAATAGATACATATTACCTATATAAGTTCAATGTAATTCATTGGAGTCATTTTATAATAAGTTTAGATATATAAAAAATTTATTGAACTTTTTATCGTCTTTTACCCACCGCCTAGGAGCTTTTGCGAACTTGTATAAAACTCAATTTTACCGCTTTTGTGAGTTGAATTTTAAAAATATGAAAGACATGGTTGATATCAATAAGTAAATTGTGTTTCAATAAGATGAAAATAATTTTTTGGGAATAGTAACTTTTTACTTTTATTTACCATTTTTAAAAGTAAATTGGGTAATTAAGGGTGAAAATTATATTATTATTACCCAAACACATGTCCTAATTCTATTGGATAGGTATAATTTGGCCAGAAAAAACATAGGAATAAAATATGATCCTTTAGGTCCACTTGGATAAGAATAGGACATTTATTATTATTTTATTTGAAGAAGAGTTAAAAGAGTTAAAATCAAAATTTAATAACTAAAATTTTTTTAATATAGGGATATACATAAGATAAATTTGAATATAAATATTCATCATAAAGATAAATTAATTTCCTACATATTGTTATTTTATTTATAATTTTTACACATTAAATAATTTAATTTATTTATGACACAATGGTGATGTCGTAATTACATTATTAATGAAATATTAAAATAATTGATATTTTAAATACCCAAATAAATGTAATTTTAGACTTTTAATGATTTACAATAATTGTATAGGTTACTATGAAATGTTAGGGTTGATTAAAATAATTTTTTTCAAAGTAATAATGTTGTTATGAATTTCAAGAAAGTTATATTATTAATTAATATTCAATTCCTAAAAATATGAGGTTTGTCCAAATGACTTCTATAAGGTTATATATATTAATAATAAACTACTTGGGGTTATCATGGCTTATTATAGTATGTTTATTAACCATATAATATAAAAATACAAAGAGAAATGTTAAATGTCAAAATATTTAACTAAGAGTTAAATATAAATGATAAGGTTAATATGGTGACCTAAACCCGTCTAAAATCTATTGGTTGAAAATATTTCGACCCATAACAACCCTATCCTCGAAATAAGACACTTTAGAGCCATTATTAACTGAATATGAATTTATTATAAATAATATTTTATGTTTTTCATAAGGTTCCCCTCACCCCACTTATAAAAGAGCACTTCCCCTTCTCTCAAATTCAAACCTTCAAAGCCTTTTGGATTGGCCAACCCCTACCGAAATATCCTTCCAACTTCCCTAACTTCATTATAGAGGCCTTACATCATCCAGAAAGACAACTTATGGAGCCATTTTGATCAAATAAAAAGGAAGAACCCGAATAAGAGGTAAATATTTCATCACCTCTTTCAAGTTCTTTTCTTCTTCCACTTCTTCTTTCCTTGTTGTTTCCATTCTAAAATAATAACTCCAGTGTATTCTATATACTTTTATGTTATTATAAATATGGTAGAACCATATTCATTATTCTTTCCATCTTTTTAATGAAATTTCAACATACATGCATATGTATGGCTTACCGTCTCCACGTTGTGGTGTAGTTTCTATTCAATACATTATTATTTGGATGGGTATAATAATGGTGTATAATTGATTTAAATAATAAATATAACATAATAATGATTCTGTATATATTATATACTATCCAATTATATAATATTTTAATATCAAAAGAATGATATTATCGCTCGTGCGTACGTACGGATTATTGTCTCCACGAACGCGATTATATTCATTACCCATCGTATCCATTCAAGTGTAATTTTTATTTGATGATTAAAAATACTTTTTAAGAACTTGATATAATTCTAGATACTAATAATATACAAACTATCCGTAACAATCACGACTTATGTAACAAAACATATATAAGAAAACAATTAAGTGAACACCCAAAATGACGATAATACTAAAATATTATTAACAAAGCAATATTAGAAGATCATATATGATATCATATTTATGTATATGATTAGTATATAATTTAATAATAATGATTTAACTGTTATACAGGAGGTTAAACTACCCTAAATCAACGAAAAGTACAATTTAATGGTTTATTTCACAATCTCTTCATTATTCGAGGATGTTTATACATAATTATCTATTGTGACCTCTTTATCATCCACATCCATGTTTCTTAAAAATGTATTAAAAACATTATTAATATTTTATAGATTATGGGTTAAATTCATGTATACCCTTGATTGAATTTTTAAAAGATGTTTATAAAGGAATCTTTCTATTGTTCTCCAAACAGGTTCCTTTTTAACCTGTTCAACAAAATTATGGTAGGAATGTCTCTTTTTAACTTATATGGAGGGTGCGGCTATTTTCCACTATTATAAAATCATCGAAGCTTCCCTTACAAGAATATAAAAATACTTTCAAAGTAAATTTTTTCCTTTATAATTATGTGACTTTTAAATGATTTCAAAAAAAGATATATTTCTCTCAAATAGTTGTGAGTTTATCTACGTCAACATCCTTTGATTGATTTTAAGCTTATTTGAAGTATATTTATTATGATACAAAACTTTCATATTGTATTGAAGTATTTTTGATATGTTTGACTATGGATGTGCTTTTTTTTTACCATTCATGGTTTGTGGATAAAATATTTACATTTCGTATGCTAGTTTTAATACGAATGTTTATGTTGTGTTTAAAACTATTCATATGAATAATGTATTGGACTAAGTAAGTGACGGGCGGATCTCGCTATAACTTCTCGATGAATCGGTAGGTCTCATGAGACAAACTACTATCTTGGCACAAGACCTTGACAAAATATTATTTGTAGTCTTGGCATAAGGCCTTGACTATGTGGTTATGAAAGTCTTCCATTATTCATTCCACCATTATGAAAGTGGTTATTGATATTTCAAGTGATTATTCGACTAGTAGAATATCCATGTGAATAAGTAAATGGCATTATTTCATTTACTTTTTTCCATATTATGCTGAAGCTCATGTTTAAAAGGATTTTGTTTTAGTTATACATTTACTTAAATGTTTCTGTTTATTTATGAAAGCTTCATCTATATTGTTATCCTTACTAAGCATCTTAGCTTACCCCTTTTCCATAGTTTATTTTTTCAAGGATGCGAAGAAGTATATTATGATTGACCTGTAGGGATAGTTTTTAGGATCTCAGTGTTTTATTTAGAAATAATGTTGTTGTAGTTTTACATTTTATGATGTAATGAAACCCTTATTAATGTATCTAGTGTTTCCAAGGATACTAAACTAATCGGTCTTTTGAGACTTGATCTATTGTGATCATTCTAATGTTATTTGATAATGCACTGACTCTGGGTAACTGGGGTCAGGGAATTACAGAATTATTCTCTCATTTGAATTAATCATTTAAGTTTGATACACTTTCTAATAAGTTAAAAATAAAAATTCCTAGGAATAATGTTTCATATGATATCCATTATACTAACTAAAATAATAAATAATAAGAGGATGATTATGGATATGGAGAGTGATTTCCCTACCTTGATAGTTGATGTTTCTTTTATGTAAGGATAACCAATATATTCATAATATATTATCAAATTACACTAGAAGAACTATGAAATCATTTATTATGAGGTCTATTGTAGAATAATTGAATCGGGAGGAGTTAAATACATGGTATTGAATGAATTATTTATTCCTAAATCTTCTATATAACTCAACCTCCTTATTTTGAGGTGGTGTTTGAATAGTTATACTAAACATGCATGATATTAAAGATTGTGTAGAACCAAAATAAAATAATACACTCTCTATTTGTAAATTAGTAAATAACATTCCTTTCATCACTATATTATTAGGGTCCCCCATAGTAGCGGTTATAGAATAACCCCTTATTTTTTCTCATGCTCATGGAGGTAGTTGTTGTTGATTATCTCCTACAAACCATTCTTAGGGAATTAGATTCCTTAATGTTCATGTTCCTTACAATGAAACATTGATGTATAAGATTATGGTTTATTAGAACCATAATTTCATCCATTGTATTAGTGGGATTACACATATCCCTTAGGAATGGATTATCATGATTCCCTTATTTTCAAAAAATTAAGCAGCTCCTTGTTGCCATGAGTGGTTTCCAAAATGATTCTTTCTACACTTTTGATAAATGGGATGTTGAGTTTTTTTTCCTCGGTGTTATTTATTTGTTGATTCATTTGAATTACACTAAATTTTATAGTTTTTATTTACAACACATCAAGAACACTTAGAATATCAAAACACTATATTGATATTAAGGGAACAATGAATAATATCTCTATATTTATCAAAGTTCCAAATCCTTAAAAAATTTCATATACTCAACTGTAATTAACTGCGAATTTATTCTATCTCACATTAAATGTTAACGAAAAATCCATAGACATACCATGTATGACAAGTGATGTTTTCCCCATAATACATAATAGACTTATCATTATTTTTTATCAGTCTAACAAACTCCCTTTCTATTTTATGATAGAGAGTTTGTATAAAATATATATTGAAAAATATTATTTAGAATACATCAACTTTTAGGGATCTGATTTCCTCAATGTGATTCATTTTCTTGATTAGTGACCATCATTGTTCAAATTCTCTTTCTAGAAGATATAAATCATGTAAAATATCTTGGGTTGATAGAATTTTAGGATAGATAATATCATATAAATGGTTTTAATCTATTGTTCCATGATACAAGTCACAAAATATACACTAAAATTTAGATTCTTTTTTCATATAAAGGAATAAACTGAAACTTTATCTTTCTTAAGAGAATTAATATAATCCACATTATTCATTTTATTATTTTTGACTTGAGTAAGTTATGATTGAACTAACATGAATTTCTCACCACATTCTTCTATAATTTTTGTCATCTTAGTAGGGAAATCATTAAATTTACCAATATAAGGTATGTTTGAATAATTCCATTTATTTATCATCATTAACTAAATAAAAGGTAAAACAATTCATGAAAATAAATAAACCAATATTAATATAAAAATTAAATAAAATTATAAGTAATAACATAAAAAAATATATATCTTAACTTATGAGTATCTACTATTTAAACTAGGTTATCTATGGAAATTTTCCAATTAGTTTTTCTAACCTAAAAATCCATTCAAGTCCTTCATTATAGTTCAGAATGATCTTGTGAATTTACAAAAGCATATCATTTGTGTGATTCAAACTAGGTGTGTTTAATGGTATCTATATCATTCTCCTAGTACATGTCAATTTTATACCCAATTTGTGATTTCATGTTTATTAACCCTAGTTATATCTACTCTAGATCTGTATCCACTTGTAGTTTCCAGATAGGAATTTAATTTCATGGAAACCACTCACTCTATAATTTACCAAAATTTGAGGATGTTTTTCCTTACATAGAATTATCCCTAGTGTTTTTACTATTATATTATTACTCTAATCCATAAAAAATATCTATACCTTCCTATGATACCATGTATAATGACAGAATCCTATTGCACATTTATTACATGATTTTTAACATAAATATCCAATAAACACAACCCAATGATCCATAATCCGAGTGTCCTTGGGATACTAGGTTCCCAAAAATTTTACAGGAATCTAGAATAAATAAAATATTATTTTAAAATCATTAATAAACTCCTAGTTACCCATTTGAGTGTTAAAATTCATTGGAAAACCTACTGAAAGCATAAAAAATGTGTTAATATATGAAGTCTACTATGGGAATACACGTGATAACAAACCATAGCTTATGAATAAAATGGAATAACATGATTTCCTAAAAAATGGAATGTGAATAAGAATATGGAAGAATTAAATTAAAGAATATGGTATTATAAGATCATGGAATAGTTGGAATGTTGTAACATAATAGTACATGTAATCATAATCAGAATTCTCGGATCATTTTTGAGACATTATAACATGATAGAAAAAGTACCATAATGTACTAGGATTACTCCCTAATCTAATTCATATCATCTCAATAGATATAAAAATTACCCAATTCATTGGATCATTATCTGTTAACACCCATTATAACATGTACATGAGTATGTGTTCCAAATAAGAAAATAAAAGATAAGGCATAATCTAGTAAATACCCATAGAATGTAATGGGTCACATGATTTTTCATAAAAGCACAATAAAATGATAATTCATAAATTTTCAAAATAAAAGAAGGAAAATAAATATTTTTGACATGAATATTTGAATAAATAATCATAAATATGGATTTGATTTTAAAAAAATCATGAGATATAGTTGATAATTTTGAATATAAATGGACCATAATATGTTGTTTTGATGAATTAAAAAATGACTCATAAAGAATGTGGGAGTATAGAAGTTTTATTTAAATCAGTGCTAAAGAAAAATTATTGACACTAAACTTGATTTTATTTTATGAAACCATGAATTAGTAAAATACTTTAAAATATTGTTACATTAAATGATAAAAGGGATAGAAACGTTAACCTTAACCAAGTTTCATTTTAAATATGGTTTTGATAAATGAATCTATGGAATATATAACAACTGAAATAAAGGGAGAATAAGATTTGTATATTTTTAAGAGAAATATATATATATATATATAATCATTCCATAATGTTATTTGGAGATATAAATTTTTATATTGAGAATAATCAAAACCTAATAAAAATACGGTGGGTCGGAGTGTTACATTACCTCATGTATAGATTCATTGTTTACATTTACTTAACATCATGAATGATAAAATTAGATTTATTAAACAATTTAATTAGACAATAAGTTAACTATAACTGATTTATTCTTTTTTTATGTTTGTTTAGTGTCATTTAATTTAGATACACAATCTATATTGAGTATTCCACGTTTGTTTTTATCATGTGTCCATGGTCATATTAGTTTTAAGTAATTTTCAGACTTCATATAGTAGGGTAACATAACATCAGATATGTGAGGAAACATGCTTAAATATTTTATGGATGTTAAGATGGTATTAGTATCCCATACAATTCATAAATATGAATTATTTATATATTATAGGTTTTGTTATTATATTTTTTTTATGTTGGTTTTCTAGACATAATGAAATTTCTTAGTATTTTTGTAACTTTATTAGTATTTGTCCATTAAAAATAGGAAAATAATTATATATAATTATTTATATCAATTTTAACCATTATAATTGAAATTAAACAAGGCGTGAAGGTGTTGGTGGAATAATTAAATTCTTCATTCATGGGGGTGGTGAACCGACAATAATATGAACACCATTTTCATTTTATAATCAACTGAGTATAGGGTAAAAAATGGATATTACACCATAATAATAATAATTTATTAGAAGCTTCATGATACTAATGTTACTATTTCACTATGGATGTATTTCATGTGATGGTTGTAGAAAAAAAATAATCAAAAAACTCAATGTAAAATTATACCACTTCCTTTAGGAGCCTTCCTTGCTACTCATGAGGTTCTTTCTGATTATATTTTAGTATGAACAAATCTCACTGAACATGGTTAGGGGTTTTCGGGGTGAAATTAGTATATATTTGGCTATCTCGGTGTTTTGTATGGTTTTAGGAGAACTTTTGATGAATGTTGGTATTTATTATAGGAGGAGAGGGATATTTTTTAATATAATATCTATTATTTAATTACTTTATTCTCAAGACTATGAATATTAATGAAACGGGTGACTAAATATAGTAATTTGTGTATGTGAGGATATGATAATGGTTTTTTACATCACAAATTTTAAAATTAATCAGGTATTTATCTTATTATGTAAATTACTAAAATAATATATGTTACTCTTCATAAAAAATTAAACATTATTAATAAAAATATAAACTTTTCCATAATATAATTATTAAGTGATAATGAAAAAAAATAAAAATTGTTTTATGGAAATAATTTTGTAAATATATATAATTGGAAATTTAAATAAAACCCATATTCCTTGATAAATGGTTTTTATGTAACGTTCAAATTTCTAAAACATCGGAGAATTATTTATAGTTTAAAAAAATTGTGTTATAATAATTTAAATAATCTATAATCATTCAGGAATATGTTTTATTAATTGGAAATTTCATTTAATCCATTTCATATTATCAGAAAAATTTATTTTAACAAAGATAAATCAAATAGATTTCTTCTAAAATATAATTATGATTTAATTGTGAAATAAATTGATTTTATCACATCTAAAATTTTTATTTAGTTATATAATGATACAAAACTAATTAGTTATTTCCTAAAAATGATTTTAATATGTGAATAGTTATTTTATTATTCCTATATTTTAGATTATTATTTGAATAATCATATAATAGTATGATTACAATATTATAGTAACAATAAGATCCCAACAATCTTATTGCACTTTACACCATTTATATACTCAAACATTATTATACCTCATCATTCACTACTAGTATTAAAATGTTACAGAATTATATTAATAATTATTATAATATTTTAGAATTCTCTATTTATTTTTACTATCTTTATTGTAGCACATATCATTATGGGAGAAATCAATAATCTGGAGTTTAAAATAGTGTTTGTATCATGCCTTTTCATTTATCTCCATGTATTATGCCTAGATATTATAGTCAACATAATGTATGTATTTTTATTTTTCCAATGAAATTAATGTCTTTTTCTATTAATCAGTTGTAAATAATGATAAATCATCTATATTGAATCATGAATTATTTTACTAAGGATGTGAATTTTGTTGTTGTTATAATGATTCTTATAACAAGGGGTTACTATTATTTTTCCTTCATGTAGTATGAACTATGAGGGTAGGAAATCAATCTATATAAAGAAGAATAATCCAGATTTGAATGGAAGGAAAAGGAAACTAGTAACCTCCTTGCTAGTATTGCCCGTCTAATGGAAGGAGGGGAATATAGTTTAAGGTCATGAAACTTGGACCACAACCATATAATTTATTGGTGTGTGGTGAGGATGTGAGGGAGGATTTCTGGAGATTAATGTCACACTAATTTAACCATGGAGTGAGATATCCCACATTTCATGAATGGTGGAGCAGAACCAGATAAAAAATATTATTTTTATTTTTTATTTTAGATCTCATAATGAACCAAATAGGTTGATTCATTAAAATTAATTAATGGATTTCAAAAAAAGGGTGGAAATATATACTCTAACATTTTCTTGAATCAATGGGTTTAAAAATCACAAATAGCATTTTGATTAGTCAAAATAATTATTCTTCAAATATTTCACATTTTCCATTTTCTCACAAACTTTTTATCAAGCCGTTGATGGAAGACATTGCATGTAGATGCCCGGAATTTTTATAGGCCACACATTGTATTCTTCCATCTTAATGAGGCTATGTTTATCTATTTTATATATGTATTGGAACATTCTAGTTATAATAATAGTGGCTAGAGTTTATATTTGAATAACATAGACCAAAGATGATGCTACTAGATTTAAATTGTGGAGCATAGAGAAATAGGGAAGACAATGTCAAATATGAATGAAGGATAGAATGGGATAAACCACTAGTGGGAATCATATCCCTATATATAAAATCCTACAATTGTATGAACATAGTTTAAGTTCATGATTCTTGGACCAAGGGGGTGTTCATTTTGATTTCATATAGTAGTGAATAGACTTATTTTATGGGTATTTGGGAGGAAATAAAGTTTGTAAGAACTTGACATGAATGGAAGGCTAAAGAGACCTTGTGAAACAAAAGTTTACCAAAAATAGGATGCACATAGTTTACGATTGAATTCATATACAACATGGTTGCTACCAATTTATTGTCATGGTGTGAGGACCATAAGAATTAATGCATATTTTTTGAAGAATAAAGGATTGTACGAACGTAACATGGATGGGGGGAATATATCATATATTCGAACAAACAATCCCAAAACATAGTGCATACTGTTAATAATGATTCATAGACTAATGATGAGGGTTGTGTACAATATTTGGAGAGGAAATGGAATAATATAAATGTAGGTCATGAGTAATAGTATAGACAACCTTAACAGGAATTAAATATGGGTGTATAGTTTATGTTCATGCTGATAGGACCATGGAAGCACCCTTCATAGAAATAATTTATAGCTCAATAATTTTGTGAAAAAATCCATAAAGACACCAAAGAACATTTGAGTCATGCATGATGTAGGAAACAGGTTTAAACAAGAGACTACCCATGTCACATGAGAGTGCATAATAGGGGTAGAAAAACACTAGCTTGGGAAGGTCCCTATGAGACTAAATTATTCTATACACACATAAAAATGCAAGAAAATGTTAATTTGGAGGTATTTGAAGATCCACATGAAAAATAAATGGTGTGTGGGGAATAAATATAGACATCAAGACATAAAATCAGTAAAGATTATGGTTGGAGAATTAATTTTGACCACATTTTGGTCAAATTTTCCACCATCACTGTATCAAGGATAGAGATAATAAATTCTGGATCAATCTTTGACTATTTTTAACATACATTAACCATATTTATTATTGATAGATACTCTAGGGAATGTGATGTGGATTGAAGTTGGGCCTATTTAGAATTTTTTTCATTATCATAGAGGCATGTTAAGACGTGTATGATTATGGGATCCAATTTGAGGGAGACTCGAAGTGTGATGTCTTACAAAAGGATTATTCAGATAAACGTAAACAATATATGTCATATTATATCATGAATTTGGTCACATATAGGTGGAGTATCCGTGAGATGGAGTCAATCCTATTTCTAATGGTAAAACCACCCAAATTTAATGTGAGGAAAAGAAATTCTAAGGTCGGATCATGGAAATTAACATATAATGTGGAGAAAAAACATATCAATAGATGGGATTGTGATGAGATATAAATATTCCTCTACTGATCCTATAATTGGAATCAACCCACCTGTTGTTTTGAGGCTGGTGTAGCAGAATAATGGAACCAAAAAAGGGGTCTTCTTATTGAGTGGTGGTGATAACATGATTTTTTAGTTTAGAACACCTATAAAAATATATTACTTATATAGTTAAAAAGTTTTTTAACTCATACTATGATGTAATACAATTTAATATCTTGAATCATGGATAATATATCATATAGTTTAACATCATGTGACTAGTATGTTTGTAACATTGTTTAATTTAATATAGTGAGGATGAAATCTTTGCTATTTACAATCCTCTAGATAGCACATTAGTCAAATGGGTTAATTTCATACTATTTGGTTGAAAACCATGCATTTATGTTTTTTTTGTGGAAATTATTTTGCGAACAAATGAAAAATTATATAAAGTACATCTTTAGGGACCTTCAATTGGTCGAAGCTTTGATGTAATCTCCATCCATAGTGATCTGGGAGTATGAAATATTCTAGTAGACTTAGTGTATGGTGAACCAACCCATTCATTTGAGAACCAGTGTCATTAGTTTTACTCTTGGTATCATTTAAATTATTAGTGAAAATAAAAAAATCTCTTGGGAGGAATGAGTAAAGGTGAACCTTTTTGTTGAATTATTAGGCCACACAATTCTACTAGACCATGAGATGGTAATGTGATTTGAGCTTGTTCTCAACAATGCCTTCTAGTTTAGCTGGGTAGATTTGAGACATTTTTTCTAGAATCAATTGATCATAGATGATTGTCCTGATTTATGGAAGATGAATCTTTATAGGTATATGTACTTGTTTTTCAAATTCCTATTAGTATGGAGTCTCCAAGGTGGAATTCCAAAACCATATATAATATTCCCAAAGCCAATAGGATGGATTCATGTTCCATAACTTCTTATTAGGATCTGACATCAAATAGATGATTTTAGAGATGGTAGTTTTGAATACATATATATATATATATATAATTGACCATGAAGGGTAGTGGGATTTTCGGAGACCGAATTTTGTTCTTGAAAACAGATTCTTCATCTCAGAGTCTTACAAATTAATACCATTTTCGTGGATAATTATTTCAAGGATCCAAAACTACTGGATAATATAAGATCTGGAAACATGATCATTGACTGGTTCCTAACATTCTTAATGGGTATGGATTAATAAGACATCAATAAAAATCAATGGTGGTATGAAAAAACCCAAACATTAAGACTATCATTAGATGGTAGAGACACGTGATTTCTAGTCTCTTATAGAGATGGTCCAAGGAAACATCATGCATGAAGAAGCTCTCAAAACATATAAATAGTGTGTTAATGACTACAGAATGTATGAAACTTATTAGTTAATACCATGAAGTCACAAACCATGATGGGATAAAAGTAACCTAGTCTTCAGGTCTTTTGATAGAGCATTAGGCATGAAAAATGGGAACTACATTACCATACATGTATTTCATGAAACCCCTAAGATAAAATCATTCCATGAACGTAATGTTGAAGGATTATGTTGATTATACATCTAACTAATACCTTCTTTGAGTTGGGTCCATCATTAATGGAAATTGTCATCATGCATTAGAGTATTTTCCCATGCATGGCTTAGTCTGGGGAGATACTTTCATGTTCAATGTAATCTATCAGAGTCATCCATTCAGATACATTTTCTATCATAGGGTAATTTGAGGGCCCTAATAGGGAATATCCTATTGTAATATGCTTCACCTGGAGGATCTCTTCATCCAAAGTGATGGAGGTGACATCCTTTTTATGTTCTACATGGATAATAATGTTGTTCTGACTAAACTCTAAAATAAGCATGACCGAGATTATTAAATAATTTTCATGATCATTTTAGGATCATGATATTTGTTTTACCTATGTTTCATATAGAAACTTGGGAAACAACTCATGTATGTGTTCAAGTAGAGGCATGTTCTCTTTTTTCAAATAGAATATTCACCCTTGATTAATTCGATTACTAGATTATATTTCCCTTTTATGTGAAAATATGGGACCTTTGTCTTGAGGTCCAACTCTCTAACTATATTACGGAACTTTTACTTGGAATTTTTAACTATATATCATTATTATAAGATTAATGAGTAAGAAATAAAATCTTATGAATGAGTAATGAAAACAATCCCATGGAAAACCCTATATATTAGGGTTATTGAGTTTTATCCTGATTGGTTTCTAGGAGGAACTATAGTAGTTCGTATTCTAACATGGAAATTATTGATAAGTGGGAAAGATAATGTAATTTATTAATTTAACATCAAGGGATAACTACTCATAGGTTTAAGTTGTTGTGAGTAAATCTACTTTTTCTGGTCTCTTCATGGCATTTTGAGGTATGAACTTGATGTTGGACTGCTGAATAATAATTTCCCACCATGATAATCACCGTGTCAATATAGGATGGGCATATAGGTAGCATGTAGGTAAAATGTGAAGAGGGGTGAATTTTACTTTTAAATATTAATATAAAAAATAATTATTTAAAAAACATTCTTTATAAATTATTAATGACATTAAAACATTTTTAAGATAAAAATATTATAATCGAAGTTGAAATCCCAATAAAATAATTATATGAAAATAATTTGTTGAAGAGTAAAACAAATGGTAGTTTGATTAAAGTATTTCAAAATAAAATTATTAATAGATTCAAAAATAAAATATATTCAATAGTAATTTATATATTAATTAAATAAATAAAAGAACAATTGAAAGAAGTAAATGATTTAAAATGTGTAAAATAAATTATAAGAGATATTTGGTATGGATGTTTTGAAATATTTCCTAAAGGTACCCCTACATATCCAACCTCATTTCTTGAGGGATTTAATATATTACTTCCTTGACATTAACGGTAACCATGATACTAGAACTATCCCTTTATTTTTAGGTAATAGTATGAAACCAAGTACTATGGACATAAAAATGTAATGGTGATGCTATAGTCATTAAGAAAAAATAATCCCTTACCTTTTTAAAAGAAAACATAAAGAAACCCATTGCCCCTTGCATTATTGGTAGTAAGAACTGACTATATAAGAAATAAAAATTGAGAATATTTCTAAATTTAAATTGAATTTATGCTCTTTTTTAATTCTCACAAATATATGAAAACACTAGGGGGAGTCAAAATTATAGAAGGGATTGATTGGATATTAAAACAATTTAAACTCTACAGGGAGAATTAAAATTTATAATGAATGATCACTTTGAGAGTAATGGATTAATTTTAGAGCATTAACAGATGAGTAATGATGTCAAAACATATTTCCATGACACACCTATCCCTTATCCATATCATTAAAATTTTATAGGTAATATTCTAGAGTTTCTCAACTATTATAAATTCAAATACACCAATGTTCAATTAACTTTTACATTATTTGATTCTATTAACTAATTATATTTCTTAAACCCTTTAAATTTTTTTCCCCGAACAATACTATAGAAATTGTTCAGAAATTCAAATTCTAAATTCAGATAATTACATTCAAAAATAATCAAGGAGAGTTAGAATGATAGAAACATATTATCATTAAAATTATCATTTTTAATTTGAAACTATTTCAACAATTAAAAAAATTAAACACATTTCATAAATTTCAAAAATATCTAAATAATAGGTTAGTATAACATAAAACTCTCACACAAATTCATACTAAATATTCAAAATTTTCATTCCAAATTTCCTTCCACAATAGACATTTTATAATATCATTCAATAAAATATTTGATTAAAAACTATAAAACAAATTTAGATAAAATAATTAGACAAAAACATGAATTTATAAACAATAAAAACAATCAAATCATCTTAAAATAATAAATTATGTTTTTTTAGTTCTATACTATATATATGCCTCAAAGAATAAAAAATTTAATCATCATCAAAATCTATTTAAGAATATATATATATAAAAACTTCATATATGTTTTATATTTATAATATGAATTTATAGAATGATTAAAACGATTTAAACCCTTGCAATACATATGAATTAAACTAAAATATAAATAAAATAATAATAACATAGTAAGAAATAAGAACATATTTATGTAAGTGTAGGAATAATGCATACATAAAGGTAACATGTAATTATAATTATATTTTTAATGTTATAAAGATTTTTTATACCTTTTGTAAATTTAAACATACACTACGCATGGGTAGAACCTAATTTAAACATGATGTGTAACGATATGAATAATTATCTATATACTATATAAAGGTATAATGGATATTCATAAAGTTACATAGAAACATGAATAATGATTAATACAATGAAAATTAATGGTATGTTAATATTTTATATATATTTCATAAGGGTAACAACCTATTTTCATGGGATGTGTAAGGGTATTAAAAAAACATACTAAAAGGTAATAAAAAATTTATAAGACATGTGTAATCATATAAGCAAAATTTTTTAGGGTAACACAAAGATTAAAAATTATATATAAAGGTAGAAATAAAATTCTTCGTACTATATAATGGTAAATGACATACTTAGGAAACTAATTTATAAAAATATTTAAACAAAAATAATAATAAATAATAATATGAATAATATGAATAAATAATGAACAATTTTAAAAACTTTTTAATAAAAATCAATAAACATTAAAATTATAATCATCCAAAAAATTAAATTATGAAATATCTATAATATAATTATAAAAATAGAAAATATTAAGAGTTCAAAGGATCCACTCAAAAACTATTCTTCTTTTGATAATTACAAAACAAAAATATCAATTTAACAATATATCCCCATTTTGGATATAATACAAAACATTAATATTTGATGAAAATTTCCCCCTAAATGAAATAAATGAGATATAATATAAATTTTAAAATCTCATCCCCCAAATTTTATCATATTAATAAATTCCCCAAAGAAAATTATTAATGAGAAAATGAAAATCACATATTAAAAACTAATAACAAAACATACACTAAATTAGACAATGACATAATGGGATAGAATAAAATAAATATAAATATTTTAAATAGATAACTATCCCTTAATTTATTCCTCACATCAATATTAGTTAACTCTAAATTTTATGAAAATTAAAACTTATATATAGGGCCCCAAAAATATTTCTTATAGGCCAATAAGAATTAAAAAACACATTAAAACTAAGTTTAAAATTAATATGAAACATTAAAAAATTATTTTCAAAAAATAAAAAATCTATTAAAGTTTTACATCAACGATAATAATATTGTATCCCCATAAATTAATGTGTCGTGGTAGTTTTATAGGTTCATATCAAATAATGTAAACACAATAAAGATATCAATTTAGAAAATAAATATTTTGGAAAATCCCTTTTTTTTATTAAGGATTTGTAAAAAGTATATTAACATACCAAAGTAAATACCTCACAAGAGTCAATCCAGGTGTTCATTAATTCCCACTCACTATTCCTAGGATTAATAAAGGGATTTAAAATACAATAAACTCTTTATGGGATAAATCGTAATGATCATCCATTCTATAACCACATCCACTTATTTGTATTGAGACACTAATGTTTTTATTAGATAGTTATAATCAAATAACATTTTTAAAATTATGAGAATTGTTTAAAAAATTATATTTTGAAATAAATTTTTATTTTTTTAATAATGGAAATTATAAATGAAAACCCTTCTCAATTTTATAAATATATTAAGGGAATTTGAAATTAATCAAAAATTTTGAATGAAATAAAAATGTGAAAAGGCTAAGAAAATAAAATTTAAAAAACATTTTAATTTCTGTATCAACATAAATAATGTAATAATTATAGATAGATCATGGAAATTTAAAATAAAAAGAAAATATGAAAAAGGATAATAGGAAGAAGAAAATTTTGAAAGGTAAAACTCTAAAAAGATACCATACCCTCTACTGAGAAATAAAGAAAATATAAGAGAATATATTTTGAAAAAGTATTCAAGAGAGCAGTTAAAATAAAAATAATGAATAAATATATTCCAGTGAAGATCACAGTTGATGTCTAATGCCTCTTTTAGAAGGAAAATGCTAGGATCCCCTTAAAATCAAGTAAAAAACTATTCTCAAGGTGAGAATGATATGATCAATGGATTCAATAGGTGAAGACAACATTTTTTTTGAATTCATCATAGGATACAACAATGAGTTGATGAGCAAAATACATTTAATAATTCATTAAAAGTAAGATTTTTATAAATATGGGTCGTGAGACAATGTAACTATAAGATGATTTGGGAATGGTAACAAATTTTTCCCACAAATGATGGAAAGTAAATATTTAGGGACCTGAAATTTATAATATTTTTGAGGTAGATATATTATATATTTAATAACATTAGAAAATCATAAATAATATGGCCTTATTTATATAAAATACAAATAAATTTTATTTTAAAAAATATATTTTTTATAAAATAAGTCGTTTTTGAAGACGTTTTATTATAATTTAAAATAACCTTGATTACTTATTTTAATTCATTTGGAAAAAATATTCATATTATGATATTTTTATGTATGGGATCATTTTTAAAGATAGATTTTTGGATCCTTTCTTATTTATTTCAAAAGAAAAATATCAGTGTTTTTTTTAAATTTTAAAATTAAATCATTCTTTCCATTTAAAATTTGATATTTTTAATAAGAAGGAATATTTTTTTCACTAAGAAAATAATTATATTTCATTGAAATATTTTATTATTTTGAAATAAATTATAGAAAAAAGTTTCATATTTCATTATTAAAATAATATGAAAAAAATAGGATGACTAATATAAGGGGATGAATTGAGAAGGAGATTGGGAACTAACCTATTCCCCTTCTAAGAGCTGATCAAGGAGGAATTAATGACTTGTGTTACTTTTTTTATATGATTATATTTAATATTAACTAAAAATCTATGTTTTTACTTTTAAAACCTTCTTATATTTATTCTTATGTTGTAAATTGTTTTCAAGGAACAATACATTTGATTTTTCTCTTTTTTCTGAAAATGATACACGTCACTTCTAGGACATCAATTTGATTTTATTTTTTTCTCAATAAAAGTATTTTATATTGGATTCAGTTTTCAAAATTTATTAAATATTCCCATCATTTTTTAAATTTCATTTTAATTTTTATATCTTATTTCATAACAATCATATTTTTTCATGAAATAAATTGTTTTTTTAGTTTCCGTGACCTCATTAGACTCTTGTTCATCATGTTTCTTCTAAGATATCTCATGTGTCATGAGGAAAACTATGATTTCCTCATCCAATATATTTTTGAAATCGGTATATTCTTATATCATGGTGAATTTTGGTTCCCAAATTCTTGGTAAAACCATATGTATTTACTTGAAAAATTTTTTCCTATAAATTGAGTCTCCCAAATCTTTTCATATATTATAAATTTCTATAAATAATATGAATATATTATTATATTTTGAATTATCCATCAATTATATATATTAAAATTATTTTCTAAAAAAATATAAATTGGTATCTTTCACCTTTTTACTTCTTGAATGTGTTACTTCTAAAAGTTTCTAAATTTCTTAATTAATTGTTTACATTGAAAAATGATTAAATTCAATTGGATTCAACCCATATTAATAAAAAATAATATCATTACCATATTATTCAAATGTATAAAAATCATTCAAGCTCAATTTTTCTTCTTTTTTATTTTTAGAAGTGTATCCATATAAAAAAATTATAGAAACATTATATCCATTGTATCATATAAATTAGTTTTTGCATGTTTTCTTATAACCATACATCCATTAAAAATAGAGAATGACCTAATTATTATCCTTCAAACCCTCCATTTATGTATTAAGCTTTAATTTTAAAGATATATCATAATTTTAAAATTCAATTAATATTTTTTGAAAATAAAAATATGAATCAATTTAAAAAAAATAAAAAAAACATCTACTGTTACCAAATGTATGTTATATATATGTCATATTTAATTATGGGAGGATAATTTAAATTAAAAAATTTAAAGTAAAAAATGTATGTTCGAAAATATTTCTTTATTAATTTAAATGAAATGGAATCCTTTTGAAAAAAATAAAATAATCAATTTTCAATGTAAAAAAGTAATTAAATTAAAAATTACTATTAGTAATAAATGAATAGCCATCTGATTAAGTAATTTGAAAATGATATTTTTTTATTATTTAAAAAATAAAACAGTTCAAATGATAATGGGTAGATGAAAAAATTTAATAAATTAATTTTTTAAATTTCATAAATAGTTGAAAATGAAGAAAATAAATAAGAGGATATATGTTGAATGGAATTTCTACAACAGTAAAAAGAGCTAGCACTATATCTAAATCATTAATTACATGAGGATAAAAGGTATTCATTATATCTCTATAATGGTATACAAAATTACAAAACTAACCCTATTATTTTATGTTATAGTTAGAAACTTGATACAATAGACACATTCTCATTAAAATTGAATCTATATTCCTTAAGAACAAATAGTCCCTTTCCTTTTTAGAAGGAAATTTAAAAAAACAATGTCTCTTTAATTTAATAGAAGTTAACCCCAAATATATAATAAATAAGAGGAGAAGATGTTTCTAGGAATCTATATATTTTAATCTTTATCAAAATTCTAAAAAAGAATATCAAGAACACTATTGGAGAATTAAAATTATAAAAGAGGTTATTGGATACTACAATTTTGTCTCTAATACAGAAGGATAATAAATATTTATAATGAAATTTCACTTTGATAAAAAATGAAAAAGGTGAGTGTTTTATTAGCTGAATAATTATGTGTTTGTATATCGACATGACACCCCTAGCCTCCACTAATGTAAATCAATTACTTCTGTAATTTTCTAGAATTATTTGGGTGTCATAATGTCAAAGATGTCCACATTTTATGATCTTTTACCACATAAAATTTTGTTCAATAATTATACTACTCAAACCCTTTAAATATAATTGACTCATTAAATCCTAAGAAATCATTAAGAAATTCAAATTAAAATTAGTAATAATAATATTCTATAATTATCATGTAAAGAGAGAAAGAAATAAATATATTAGATATAATATTATCATATGAATTTAAATATAATTTAATAACTAAAACTAATTTAAAACAACTCATTAGAATGATTAAATCATTTGTAATATATTTGGAAAAAGATGACACAGAAAACTTAGAAAATTTAAAATATAATTTTTTTAATAAATACATTATAATTAAAAATGAATTTGGAAATAATAATAAAAACTAGTTCAAAATAATATTTTTTTTGTTTTATATTAAATATATATGAATTATTGAAAAGTAGAATTAATATTCATAAAAGTTTTTTTAAATAAATGAAAAAAAACTAAAAATATGTTCTATTTTCATAAGAAAAATTTGTATAATGATTAAAAAAATTTAAAAACTGGAAATAAACTTTTAGCAAATATATATATCAAGAAAAAAATGAAAACATTGTAAATTGTAAAACTAGATTTATGTAATGGTATGTTCCATGCATGCATAAAGGTAACATTTTAGTAAACTATCATAAATAAAATTAAAAATAATTTTACATATTTTTTGTACGAATAAACAAGTTTAAGGGTAGGACTTCATTTAATCATGTTGTGTAAGTGTGAGTTTTATTATATATATAATTTGTAACGTTATATAGGTTATGCGTAAAGGTAAATAGAAACATGTGTAAAGGTAATAAAAATAATTTTCAATGGTAAACGTACATTTTTTATATATTTTGTAAGGGTAACACCCAATTTCCATGATTTAGGTCTGGGTAATATAAAAAATGACATAAATGTAACATTAAATTTTAATACATGCAAAAGGGTGAAAGTCAATATACATTAGGGTATTAAAAATATTACTAAGAAAGCATATGAGTAAAAATAAAACTCTTCATGCTATTTAATGTTAAATTAAATACTTATAAAATTAATTTTATCACATGATTTGAGAAAAATTTATAAATACAAAATGAATAATAAGAATAAATAATTGAAATTATAGAACATTTATGAAAAAAACTATTTTCAATAAAATTCAACCATAAATAAAATTATAATTATCCAATAAATTGAAATTATGATATAAAATATGTTTTAATTATCAAAACATAAAATAATTAAAGTTGTAAGGATACATTATAAGAGTTTGAGGATATAATTCAACAAATCAACACATGAGACCAATTAGAACCCATGGATTTGTAGAAAATGTGGAAAATTTTGGACTATGAATATTAAGATGATGTAGTAATTTTCAATGTGAGAATATTTGGTCTTTGTGTTGGGAGACATATGACTGGGTTAGTAGATATGGATATCATTGACATAATTAATCCTTTAGATAAAAGTGTGTCAATGGATTATTCAAGGTAGGTGACATAATGGATAAAAGGTTTGTGTTGAATAGGAAACATCGATATAGGGGGATGTAACATATATTTCTTGATTTCATCAAACTTGATATGGAATTCATCATCCCATAGATAGGTGAAGTATTTATTAATAATATTGGGAAAAGTTCATGCTTTTAACCACTGAGTTGGGGAAAAATTTATATGGGGTATGTATCCTTTAAGGCCTTAACACACTAAGAGATAGTGTTTTGGAGGTATTTTACTATAAGGTGTGATCTATATTGGGTTAATATCTATACATATGTATCAAAAAATGATTTCATGGATGATCCAATAGGAAACCTTGAATGCACTCTTTAAGGGGTTCAACATTAGATGGTGGGTATAAAGTAATTTGATCTTGTCTTCATTTTCTATGTGATGGTTCTGATGTTAGTGGGATTTAACAACCAAATAGACAACATAAAACTTGATTAGTATCCTACTGAGTGTCTTGGAGATGTGGTGTATATATAACTATTATATTTCTATAACATTTTGTATGCTGAAAGACATAACTAAATAGAGAAAAATATTATGAGGTTCTCTGAAGGCTATGGATTCTCTGTTATTATGATTTATTTGGAGTATAATTTTCTAGAATATACAACCTAAAATCTAGTAGTTGTATTAATTAATAATTTTTTATTGGAATAATAGTGTATTCTTTTGGAAAATTGTTATTAAGGTCCTAGAATTCAATACAGACTTTGATTTTTATATTCATTTTCTTTAATAGGATAAGGTTGGATATCCACTTAGTGTACTGAACATTCCTAGAGATGTCATATTTTTATCATATGTTCAAATTTAGCTTTATCCACAGAAAGTTGTGAAGGGTATATTCTCCTAGGATAATTTTTAAAACCATGGTTCCTAATAGGAAGGTAGATCTGGTTGATGGAAATATTGGGTTTGAAAACTATTATTTTTATATTGTTTCAGGGAATACATCATGATGTTGTTTTTGTGACTCTATATATTATTATTTTTCTTTGGTAGAAATGATGGTATTTGTAACACCCCAAGATTTCATAGTGTGTTATTTCTTAAAAATAATTCAATAACTTGCACTACACGCAACACCGAGTTCAATCACACCATGACTTACAAAAAAAGCCATTGAAATAGGTCATGAATATCATTAACTACATTTTTAACTTTATATAATCCTTATAATTTTAGAATCCATATTATGAGTTTCTTAGTCATAATGCAAGAACAGATTCATTTTCAGTATTGCACTTTTATCAACTTTTAATAGTGAAACCTTTTTAAATACAATATTTTAAACTTTTTGACTAAATGGGGACATCAAAAAATTTAAAATGAAACATCCCAAGCTTACACGGTATGCATTCCTTTGAATAAAACAGTAGCGTGTGTTGTACGCAACTTCGAGTTTTAACACACACCACAACCGATCAAACTAGCCGTTATGAATAGTAATACCTAATTTTTGAAATTATATATATTTTATATTTCAAAATGGACTTCATTTTTGGATTCGGAATATCAAATTTAGCCTAAGGTGAAATTTTGGTACTTTTCGGATAACTTTAATATTTTGATGAATAGTGAAAATTACTAAATTTTAATTAAAAACAACTTTTTTAATCAAAATAATTAATAGTGATAAATTATGAATTTCAGTGGTTTTAAAGTATATTTAGAATATATTTTTACAATTTAATATAATTTTGGTCATTGGACATAATTTTACAATTAAACCGAACATAAACAAGTGTCAATCTTTTGATATTTATTATCTCTTAAAAAAACGCTTTTTGTTTTGACAGCGGGAATTAATTTTAAATTAATTTCTACCACTTCTGTGTTTTGAATTTATAAAAATGGATTCCATATTTGGAATCAGTATGTCCAAATTTTGTAAATAGGTAACTTTTTTTTAGACATTTTGAATAATTACGGTGGTAAATATTTTATTTACCATGGTTAAGGGTAAATCTGGTAAATAAGGGTTAAAAATAATATTATAATAATACTAAATTACCTTAAAACGTGTCCTAGCCTTATTGGTTGATACATTTTCGACCATAGGCATCTTTTGGTCGATTTGGGGACCCCATGGTGCCACTTGTAGGTGATAGGGACACTTTATTTTAATTAAGTTAAAATGAATACAAAAATAACACAAGCATATATCTTTTAGAAAAACAATTATTACATAAGGTTATATATGTTTGATTTTAGATTATAAATATTCATTAGAAAGCTAAAAAGATTTCCTACATAATTATATTTTATTTATAATTTTTAGACATTAAATAATGTATTTTATTTATGACACAATGATGATTCATTAATTACTACAATAGTGAAAAATTAAAATAATTGATATTATAAATACCCAAATAATTATAATGTGAAACTTTTAATGAATTAAACTAATTTTATAGGATAATATGATATATTAGTATTGATTTAATTGACTTTTTTCGAAGTAATCAATCTGTTATGAGTTTCACAAAAATCAACTATTGAATAGTGTCAAAATTGACATAAAAGAGTTCTTAAAAGAAATATTATATTATTAATTGATATTAAATTCTTAAAAATCTAAGGTTCGGACAAGAGACTTATATCATGATAGGTTCATCATTAATGGACCACTTGGGGGTCTCTTGGATGTATATAGTAAGTTTATTAACCATATTATATAAAAATACAAAGAGACATTGTAAAAGTGAAACTAATTAACTTAGAGTTAATACTTAAAGATAAGGTTAATATAAGTACCCAAACCTGTCTAAATTCTATTGGATGAGTTGTTTTCGACCCATACCCACCTTAAACATTGAATAGTCAACTTTGGATCCATTAGAAACCGAATATGATTTTATTATAAATTAATATTTCTAGCTTTTCCAAAGGTGCCCCTCACCCCTCTTATAAAAGGGAACTCCTCCTTCTCATTTCTTCACACCTTCAAAGCCTTTTGGTTCGGCCAAACTCTGCCCAAATACTCTCCCAACTTCCCTCACTACAACCTAGAGGACTTATTTTGATCATAAAGACAACCTAAGGAGCCCTTTTTATCAAATCAAAAGGAAGAAACCGAAGAAGAGGAGGTTAACCTACCCCAACCAAGTAAAAGTACAAGGTAAGGGATTCTCTTATCTCACATTCAATTCCATGAGATTTCCATTATTCACCACTAAATTATTGAAAGTGGTGTATTGTGTACTGGAATTTGATATATATTATCATGATTATCTTTATATTCATGTTATTCTGTAAATAATTTGGTGGTTATTAACTTTTGGCCATACGACTCAGTTGATTAACGTGGTAAGGGGTTTTCATCTCACTCTTTATTTCCGTGAGATTCATTCCATATTTCCACTATTATATTTTGTGTGGTGTATGTACTGCCCATAATTGTATTCTTTGTGTAATACACTTTACCTTATGTGTATTTACATTTTCATTGTATGATACCTCTTTCATGGGTTGTAAGTTTCATATGTTACCAAATCGATAAGGGTTTACTTCACAATCTCTTTAATATCCAAGGTTGTCTTTACATAAGTATCTACAGGGACATATTTACTATCCATGTCCATATTTCATAAAAGAGTTTTCAAAGGGATTATTTCTAAGGTAACTTTTACTAAAACATCATTTTAAATGTTTTAAATATTTATCCTCATTTATGTCCACGTTTTCAAAATGGTTTGTAAGGATTTATTTATATGAAAATGAATGTTTTAAAAGTGTTAATTCCATTCAAAAGTTTCAAAGTGGTATGGGACACTTTGATTCAAAAATGTATTTAAATGCCTTACTTTCTAAATTGTGTAACATTAAAATGTTTTCATGAAAAAGGGATATTTCTCTCAATAATTTTAAAAAAAACTTTTTCATCTATGTCAACATACTTTGATGGATTTTAAGATTATTTGAAGTTGATTTATTATGATTTAAAACTTCCCTATTGTAATGAATTTTTGTGATATGTTTGACTATAGATGTGTCATTTATATAGCATTCACGGTTTATGAGTAAAGTATTGACATTTCGTATGCTAGTTCCAATAAGAATGTTTATGTAATATTTCAACCATTACTTCATATGAATGTGTTGGACAAGTATGTTCCAGGTTGGGGACTGGTTAAAGTAAGCCCTCTAGGTTAGGGACTGGTAAAAGTAAGCCCTCCGGTTTGGTCTCCGGTTTTTAGAGGCACTCCGCGTTGGTGTCCGGTTATTAGAGGCACTCCGGGTTGGTGTCCGGTTATTAGAGGCACTCCGGGTTGGGTTCCGGTTACAGTTAGCCCCAAGGTCTTGGGACGAGGCCTTGAAAAGAAATTAAAGTTTAGCATTATGCATTCCATCATTATGAAAGTGGTTATTGATTTTGCATGTGATTATTCGATTAGTAGAATATCCATGTGAATAAGTAAATGGAATTATTTCATTTTACTTTTGCCATACTATGTTGAAGTTCAAGTTTAAAAGGCTTTTGTTTTAGTAATGCATTGCCTTAAATGTTTATGCTTATTTTGAATGTTCCGCTATATTGTTATCCTTACTGGGCATTTGAGCTCACCCCTTTTCTATGTTTTATTTTCCCTAGGATGTGAAAAAGTAAGTTATGAATGACCTGCAGGGATATTATGAGGGGATAATAGTGTAGACTGTGGAGACTTTATGTTGTTGTAGTAGTTTTTCATTTTATGATGTAATGTAAAACTTATGAATATATCTAGTGTTTCCAAGGCTACTAAACCAATCGGTCTTTTGAGATTTGATCTTTCTTGTGATCATGCCAATGTTATGTAATAATGCACCGACTCTAGGTAACTGGGGTCAGGGAGTTACAATTGGTATCAGAGGAAGTTTAGTACAAACCTTGGAAGCTAGATTTAGATAAACTCTGATTAGAGCATGTAGACCTAAGATGAACTTTGAGGATTAGTATAGAAGAACTTCCTATAATTTTGGTATTGTAGAGATTTTGTGAGTTTTCTGAGCAATACATCCCTGTCTGGATACGAGCAGGTAGAGGCTGCTCTGGCACAGATGTACCTAGGGGTATAACCCGAAAACATCGCTTTGAGCTAGACTCGAATGGGAACTGGTGCACGACAATGGGCCTTGCTGCACTCTTGGTTACGACACTCCCGGGGGATATGCTTAGGATAACTCTCATTTTCTTTACAAATCATTATGAAGGGTTTATGAGTATATACTTCCTCAAAGGAGACATTTTTATGATTATGGATTATATCCATAAACTATTTAATTTATGTTATGTGTTTTAAAAGTTTGGGATTAGGTATTGTTATTCATAAACTAATCTAGTGTATGCCAATGTTTAGAAATGGCGCCTAGTAGAAGGAATGATAACTCCAGCAATGCACATGATACAAAGAGAAAGAAGGATCATATATTTTATGGTCTTAAACCAGAATTTACAAGAGAAATAGTCTCGCATGTATTATCATCATATGAAGAAATAATATCATGTGTTGATAAGATAAGTAAAGAGTTTACTGAGTACTATGGCTTTGAAGGGAAGCAAGAGAAGAAAAGTATGGAAGAGAGAAAGATGGATAAAGGGAAGAGGGAAAAGAATAATTTTCCCATAGGTGATAACTGTAGAAAGAAACACCCTGGAACTTGCCTGAAAGGAATGGGAGTTTGTTATAAGTGTGGAGGAAAAGGGAACAAAGTACGTGACTGCAAGGGTAAGAAAATGGTTTCAAATGTACAATGCTTCATTTTCAAGGAGTTTGGACACTACGCGAACCTATGTCCCAGTCATCAGACTATGCCGCAAATGATATTATTGGATAATAATCATGGTATGATACTACCACAGATGAAGAGGAATGATTAGAGTTCTTATGTTGATTATGTCAATTGAGTGTTGTATCAACAATGTACTTGTTATAATAATTATGGATTATATAAGGATTGTACTACAGTACTATTTCATTAAGGACTTGAGATTGTGTGGAACAAATAAAAGTGACTCAATCGCAAGATAAATTTTTGGAAAATATATGGTTGAAAGAATGATAAATCGTAATATAGTTCTGATACTGAGGTAGTGATTTTGGAATAATATGTGATTGTTTTGGATAAATTATATTGGATATTCTTGACTACCTTGGAACTGATTAATGATTTGTATATTCCATCATTGTTGGGGTTTAAAAAAGTTTTGGATTAATGAAGTATATCCAGCATTCTATATGGAATAAGGGATCATGAATGTAATCAATAAGGAATATGGTAATACATGATGAAGGTATTCATATGCTATTACGGGGTAAAAAGGATCTATATTATGTTTACCTTCCTTATAAATGTTGGACTGTGAGTTTGGACAGAAGTATTTTGGATAGTTCTAGTTTGGATTATTTTGGATTTCCATAAAAGGACAACCCGGAGGTCGGGCGGCAACCAGTCGCGTCAGGCAAGGCTTCGAGACTTGAACCCGCAACCGAAGGGCGACAAGGGTGTATCACCTACCACTGGCCCATGAGATGTCCTGGATTAAATAATGTAGTTTTTATTAAAAGATCTTGTAGATTAATTATAAATTCGTTTATTTTGGAACCCTATATGAATAGTGTAAATAGAATTTTTTTTACATTCTATTATCTTTTAGAGTGAAAGATGAGTTTGTGGGAGAAATTTATTAATGGATAAAACTCTAATTATAAAGTAAGTATATCTCCTTATGATCTTAGCCAATCTCATAAATAAATTCCTAAATATTAAGAAAAGCAACTTAGAACAAAAATGTTTTCCAAGATGGTACCTTAAATCATCACTAATTTATGGCTTTGGGATTGTTGGCCTTTTCATAGCCATGTTCTCTACCACTCTCCATCAGATAATTGATGGTTAGATTTTTCTTCCATATCCATATTTTCCTACATGGAACCCTAGTATGTTTTATTTTCGGTAATCTTCATACTTTCGACTCTTTATTTTAAATAGAGGCCTCATTAATTCATTTTTCGATGTGGGATTTCAACTAAGATATTTTGAAACGTCAAAAATATGTTATCATAATACCCTATGTTTTATTGAACCGATGGTATTTCAAATCATCATAGATTGATGAATTTAAGGACCTCAATTTTATACTTGTTTGTGATTGATGACCTCAATCACTACCTATAAATATTTACATTTTCCCTCCAATTATATGTCTCTAATTGCCACCAATGTTCTCCTAATCGAGATCATAATTTGGTGGTGACCCTTTCATTTCTCTTTTCCTCATATTAAGACTAAATTTTAGTAACCCAATTTCTGATGTGGGTTTTCCCACAAATATATTATCTATTTTCAACCTTTTATTTTCGAAGAACAATTTCAAATTGCGAGGACGCAATTTATTGAAGGAGGGGAGAATGTAACACCCCAAGATTTCATAGTGTGTTATTTATTCAAAATAATTCAATAACTTGCACTACACGCAACACCGAGTTCAATCACACAATGACTTACAAAAAAAGCCATTAAAAGAGGTCATGAATAGCATTAACTACATTTTTAACTTTATATAATCCTTATAATTTTAGAATCCATATTATGAGTTTCTTAGTCATAATGCAAGAACATATTCATTTTCACTATTGCACTTTTATCAACATTTAATAGTGAAACCTTTTTAAATACAATATTTTAAACTTTTTGACTAAATGGGGACATCAAAAAATTTAAAATGAAACATCCCAAGCTTACACGGTACGCTTTCCTTTGTATAAAACAGTAGCGTGTGTTGTACGCAACTTCGAGTTTTAACACACACCACAACCGATCAAACTAGCCGTTATGAATAGTAATACCTAATTTTTGAAATTATATATATTTTATATTTCAAAATGGACTTCATTTTTGGATTCTGAATATCGAATTTAGCCTAAGGTGAAATTTTGGTACTTTTCGGATAACTTTAATATTTTGATGAATAGTGAAAATTACTAAATTTTAATTAAAAACAACTTTTTTAATCAAAATAATTAATAGTGATAAATTATGAATTTGAGTGGTTTTAAAGTATATTTAGAATATATTTTTACAATTTGATATAATTTTGGTCATTGGACATAATTTTACAATTAAACCGAACATAAACAAGTGTCAATCTTTTGATAGTTATTATCTCCTAAAAACACGCTTTTTGTTTTGACAGCGGGAATTAATTTTAAATTAATTTCTGCCACTTCTGTGTTTTGAATTTAGAAAAATGGATTCCATATTTGGAATCAGGATGTCCAAATTGTGTAAATAGGTAACTTTTATTTTTAGACATTTTGAATAATTACTGTGGTAAATATTTTATTTACCATGGTTAAGGGTAAATCTGGTAAATAAGGGTTAAAAAATAATATTATAATAATACTAAATTACCCTAAAACGTGTCCTAGCCTTATTGGTTGATACATGTTCTACCATAGGCATCTTTGGGTCGATTTGGGGACCCCATGGTGCCACTTGTAGGTGATAGGGACACTTTATTTTAATTAAGTTAAAATGAATACAAAAATGACACAAGCATATATCTTTTAGAAAAACAATTATTACATAAGGATATATATGTTGGATTTTAGATTATAAATATTCATTAGAAATATAAAAAGATTTCCTACATAATTATATTTTATTTATAATTTTTAGACATTAAATAATGTAGTTTATTTATGACACAATGATGATGCAGTAATTACTAAAATAGTGAAAAATTAAAATAATTGATTTTATAAATACCCAAATAATTATAATATGAAACTTTTAATGAATTAAACTAATTTTATAGGATATTATGATATATAAGTATTGATTTAATTGACTTTTTTCGAAGTAATCAATCTTTTATGAGTTTCACAAAAATCAACTATTGAATAGTGTCAAAATTGACATAAAAGAGTTCTTAAAACAAATATTATATTATTAATTGATATTAAATTCCTAAAAATATAAGTTTCGGCCAAGAGACTTATATCATGATAGGTTAATCATTAATGGACCACTTGGGGGTCTCTTGGATGTATATAGTAAGTTTATTAACCATATTATATAAAAATACAAAGAGACATTGTAAAAGTGAAACTAATTAACTTAGAGTTAATGCTTAAAGATAAGGTTAATATAAGTACCCAAACCTGTCTAAATTCTTTTGGATGAGCTGTTTTCGACCCATACCCACCTTAACCTTTGAATAGTCAACTTTGGAGCCATTAGAAACCGAATATGAATTTATTATAAATTAATATTTCTAGCTTTTCCAAAGGTGCCCCTCACCCCTCTTATAAAAGGGAACTCCTCCTTCTCATTTCTTCACACCTTCAAAGCCTTTTGGTTCGGCCAAACTCTGCCCAAATACTCTCCCAACTTCCCTCACTACAACCTAGAGGCCTTAGTTTGATCATAAAGCCAACCTAAGGAGCCCTTTTTATCAAATCAAAAGGAAGAAACCGAAGAAGAGGAGGTTAACCTACCCCAACCAAGTAAAAGTACAAGGTAAGGGATTTTCTTATCTCACATTCAATTCCGTGAGATTTCCATTATTTGCCACTAAATTATTGAAAGTGGTGTATTGTGTACTGGAATTTGATATATATTATCATGATTATCTTTATATTCATGTTATTCTGTAAATAATTTGGTGGTTATTAACTTTTGGCCATACGACTCAGTTGATTAACGTGGTAAGGGGTTTTCATCTCACTCTTTATTTCGGTGAGATTCATGCCGTATTTCCACTATTATCTTTTGTGTGGTGTATTTACTGCCCATAATTGTATTCTTTGTGTAATACACTTTACCTTATGTGTATTTACATTTTCATTGTATGATACCTCTTTCATGGGTTGTATGTTTCATAAGTTAACAAATTGATAAGGGTTTACTTCACAATCTCTTTAATATCCGAGGTTGTCTTTACATAAGTATCTACAGGGACATATTTACTATCCATGTCCATATTTCATAAAAGAGTTTTCAAAGGGATTATTTCTAAGGGAACTTTTACTAAAACATCATTTTAAATGTTTTAAATATTTGTCCTCATTTATGTCCACGTTTTCAAAATGGTTTGTAAGGATTTATTTATATGAAAATGAATGTTTTGAAAGTGTTAATTCCATTCAAAAGTTTCAAAGTGGTATGGGAAACTTTGATTCAAAAATGTATTTAAATGCCTTATTTCTAAATTGTGTAACATTAAAATGTTTTCACGAAAAAGGGATATTTCTCTCAATAATTTTTTAAAAAACATTTTCATCTATGTCAACATCCTTTGATAGATTTTAAGATTATTTGAAGTTGATTTATTATGATTTAAAACTTCCATATTGTAATGAAGTTTTGTGATATTTTTGACTGTAGATGTGTCATTTATATAGCATTCATGGTTTATGAGTAAAGTATTGACATTTCGTATGCTAGTTCCAATAAGAATGTTTATGTTATATTTCAACCTTTACTTCATATGAAAGTGTTGGAAAAGTATGTTCCAGGTTGGGGACTGGTTAAAGTAAGCCCTCCAGGTTAGGGACTGGTAAAAGTAAGCCCTCCGGTTTGTTCTCCATTTATTAGAGGCACTCCGGGTTGGTGTCCGGTTATTAGAGGCACTCCGGGTTGGTGTCCGGTTTTTAGAGGCACTCCGGGTTGGGTTCCGGTTACAGTTAGCCACAAGGTCTTGGGACGAGGCCTTGAAAAGAAATTAAAGTTTAGCATTATGCATTCCATCATTATGAAAGTGGTTATTGATTTTGCATGTGATTATTCGATTAGTAGAATATCCATGTGAATAAGTAAATGGCATTATTTCATTTTACTTTTTCCATACTATGTTGAAGTTCAAGTTTAAAAGGATTTTGTTTTAGTAATTCATTGCCTTAAATGTTTATACTTATTTTGAATGTTCCGCTATATTGTTATCCTTACTGGGAATTGGAGCTCACCCCTTTTCTATGTTTTATTTTCCCCAGGATGTGAAGAAGTAAGTTATGAATGACCTGCCGGGATATTATAAGGGGATAATAGTGTGGACTGTGGAGACTTTATGTTGTTGTAGTAGTTTTTCATTTTATGATGTAATGTAAAACTTATGAATATATCTAGTGTTTCCAAGGCTACTAAACCAATCTGTCTTTCGAGATTTGATCTTTCTTGTGATCATGCCAATGTTATTTAATAATGCACCGACTCGAGGTAACTGGGGTCGGGGTGTTACAGTTGGTATCAGAGGAAGTTTAGTACAAACCTTGGAAGCTAGATTTAGATAAACTATGATTAGAGCACGTAGACCTAAGATTAACTTTGAGGATTAGTATAGAAGAACTTCCTATAATTTTGGTATTGTAGAGATTTTGTGAGTTTCCCGAGCAATACATCCATGTCTGGATACGAGCAGGTAGAGGCGGCTCTGGCACAGATGTACCTGGGGGTAAAACCCGAAAACACCGGTTTGAGCTAGACTCGAACGGGAACTGGTGCACGACAACGGGCCTTGCTGCACTCTTGGTTACGACACTCCCAGGGGATATGCTTAGGATAACTCTCATTTTCTTTACAAATCATTATGAAGGGTTTATGAGTATATACTTCCTCAAAGGATACATTTTTATGATTATGGATTATATCCATAAACTATTTAATTTATGTTATGTGTTTTAAAAGTTTGGGATTAGGTATTGTTATTCATAAACTAATCTAGTGTATGCCAATGTTTATAAATGGCGCCTATTAGAAGGAATAAGAACTCCAGCAATGCACATGATACAAAGAGAAAGAAGGATCATATATTTTATGGTCTTAAGCCAGAATTTACAAGAGAAATAGTCTCGCATGTATTATCATCATATGAAGAAATAATATCATGTGTTGATAAGATAAGTAAAGAGTTTACTGAGTCCTATGGCTTTGAAGGGAAGCAAGAGAAGAAAAGTATGGAAGAGAGAAAGATGGATAAAGGGAAGAGGGAAAAGAATAATTTTCCCATAGGTGATAACTGTAGAAAGAAACACCCTGGAACTTGCCTGAATGGAATGGGAGTTTGTTATAAGTGTGGAGGAAAAGGGCACAAAGTACGTGACTGCAAGGGTAAGAAAATGGTTTCAAATGTACAATGATTCATTTGCAAGGAGTTTGGACACTACGCGAACCTATGTCTCAGTCATCAGACTATGCCGCAAATGATGTTATTGGATAATAATCAAGTTATGATACTACCACAGATGAAGAGGAATGATTAGAGTTCTTATGTTGATTATGTCAATTGAGTGTTGTATCAACAATGTACTTGTTATAATAATTATGGAGTACATAAGGATTGTACTACAGTACTATTTCATTAAGGACTTGAGATTGTGTGGAACAAAGAAAAGTGACTCAATAGCAGGATAAATTTTTGGAAAATATATGGTTGAGAGAATGATAAATCATAATATAGTTCTGATACTGAGGTAGTGATTTTGGAATAATATGTGATTGTTTTGGATAAATTATATTGGATATTCTTGACTACCTTGGAACTGATTAATGCTTTGTATATTCCATCATTGTTGGGGTTTAAAACATTTTTGGAATAATGAAGTATATCCAGCATTCTATATGGAATAAGGGATCATGAATATAATCAATAAGGATTATGGTAATACATGATGAAGGTATTCATATGCTATTACGGGGTAAAAAGGATCTATATTATGTTTATCTTCCTTATAAATGTTGGAATGTGAGTTTGGACAGAAGTATTTTGGATAGTTCTAGTTTGGATTATTTTGGATTGCCATAAAAGGACAACCCAGAGGTCGGGCGGCAACCCGTCGCATCCGGCAAGGCTGCGAGACTTGAACCCGCAACCGAAGGGCGACAAGGGTGTATCACCTACCACTGGCCCACGAGATGTCCTGGATTAAATAATGTAGTTTTTATTAAAATATCTTGTAGATGAATTATAAATTCGTTTATTTTGGAACCCTATACGAATAGTGTAAATAGAATTTTTTTTTACATTCTATTATCTTTTAGAGTGAAAGATGAGATTGTGGGAGAAATTTATTAATGGATAAAACTCTAATTATAAAGTAAGTATATCTCCTTATGATCTTAGCCAATCTCATAAATAAATTCCTCAATATTAAGAAAAGCAACTTAGAACAAAAATGTTTTCCTAGATGGTACCTTAAATCATCACTAATTTATGGCTTTGGGATTGTTGGCCTTTTCATAGCCATGTTCTCTACCACTCTCCATCAGATAATTGATGGTTAGATTTTTCTTCCATATCCATATTTTCCTACATGGAACCCTAGTATGTGTTATTTTCAGTAATCTTCATACTTTCGACTCTTTATTTTAAATAGAGGCCTCATTAATTCATTTTTCGATGTGGGATTTCAACTAAGATATTTTGAAACGTCAAAAATATGTTATCATAATACCCTATGTTTTGTTGAACCGATGGTATTTCAAATCATCATATATTGATGAATTTAAGGACCTCAATTTTATACTTGTTTGTGATTGATGACCTCAATCACTACCTATAAATATTTACGTTTTTCCTCCAATTATATGTCTCTAATTTCCACCAATGTTCTCCTAATCGAGATCATAATTTGGTGGTGACCCTTTCATTTCTCTTTTCCTCATATTAAGACTAAATTTTAGTAACCCAATTTCCGATGTGGGTTTTCCCACAAATATATTATCTATTTTCAACCTTTTATTTTCGAAGAACAATTTCAAATTGCGAGGACGTAATTTATTGAAGGAGGGGAGAATGTAACACCCCAAGATTTCATAGTGTGTTATTTCTTCAAAATAATTCAATTACTTGCACTACACGCAACATCGAGTTCAATCACACCATGACTTACAAAAAAAGCCATTAAAAGACGTCATGAATAGAATTAACTACATTTTTAACTTTATATAATCCTTATAATTTTAGAATCCATATTATGAGTTTCTTAGTCATAATGCAAGAACAGATTCATTTTCAGTATTGCACTTTTATCAACTTTTAATAGTGAAACCGTTTTAAATACAATATTTTAAACTTTTTGACTAAATGGGGACATCAAAAAATTTAAAATGAAACATCCCAAGCTTACACAGTACGCTTTCCTTTGAATAAAACAGTAGCGTGTGTTGTACGCAACTTCGAGTTTTAACACACACCACAACCGTTCAAACTAGCCGTTATGAATAGTAATACCTAATTATTGAAATTATATATATTTTATATTTCAAAATGGACTTCATTTTTGGATTCGGAATATCGAATTTAGCCTAAGGTGAAATTTTGGTACTTTTCGGATAACTTTAATATTTTGATGAATAGTGAAAATTACTAAATTTTAATTAAAAACAACTTTTTTAATCAAAATAATTAATAGTGATAAATTATGAATTTGAGTGGTTTTAAAGTATATTTAGAATATATTTTTACAATTTAATATAATTTTTGTCATTGGACATAATTTTACAATTAAACTGAACATAAACAAGTGTCAATCTTTTGATAGTTATTATCTCTTAAAAACACGCTTTTTGTTTTGACAGCGGGAATTGATTTTAAATTAATTTCTGCCACTTCTGTGATTTGAATTTAGAAAAATGGATTCCATATTTGGAATCAGGATGTCCAAACTGTGTAAATAGGTAACTTTTATTTTTAGACATTTTGAATAATTACTGTGGTAAATATTTTATTTACCTTGGTTAAGGGTAAATCTGGTAAATAAGGGTTAAAAAATAATATTATAATAATACTAAATTACCCTAAAACCTGTCCTAGCCTTATTTTTTGATACATGTTCGACCATAGGCATCTTTGGGTCGATTTGGGGACCCCATGGTGCCACTTGTAGGTGATAGGGACACTTTATTTTAATTAAGTTAAAATGAATACAAAAATGACACAAGCATATATCTTTTAGAAAAACAATTATTACGTAAGTTTATATATGTTGTATTTTAGATTATAAATATTCATTAGAAAGATAAAAAGATTTAATACATAATTATATTTTATTTATAATTTTTAGACATTAAATAATGTATTTTATTTATGACACAATGATGATGCAGTAATTACTAAAATAGTGAAAAATTAAAATAATTGATATTATAAATACCCAAATAATTATAATATGAAACTTTTAATGAATTAAACTAATTTTATAGGATAATATGATATATTAGTATTGATTTAATTGACTTTTTTCGAAGTAATCAATCTGTTATGAGTTTCACAAAAATCAACTATTGAATAGTGTCAAAATTGACATAAAAGAGTTCTTAAAACAAATATTATATTATTAATTGATATTAAATTCCTAAAAATATAAGGTTCGGCCAAGAGACTTATATCATGATAGGTTCATAATTAATGGACCACTTGGGGGTCTCTTGGATGTATATAGTAAGTTTATTAACCATATTATATAAAAATACAAAGAGACATTGTAAAAGTGAAACTAATTAACTTAGAGTTAATACTTAAAGATAAGGTTAATATAAGTACCCAAACCTGTCTAAATTCTATCGGATGAGCTGTTTTCGACCCATCCCCACCTTAACCTTTGAATAGTCAACTTTGGAGCCATTAGAAACCGAATATGAATTTATTATAAATTAATATTTCTACCTTTTCCAAAGGTTCCCCTCACCCCTCTTATAAAAGGGCACTCCTCCTTCTCATTTCTTCACACCTTCAAAGCCTTTTGGTTCGGCCAAACTCTGCCCAAATACTCTCCCAACTTCCCTCACTACAACATAAAGGCCTTAGTTTGATCAGAAAGCCAACCTAAGGAGCCCTTTTTATCAAATCAAAAGGAAGAAACCGAAGAAGAGGAGGTTAACCTACCCCAACCAAGTAAAAGTACAAGGTAAGGGATTTTCTTATCTCACATTCAATTCCGTGATATTTCCATTATTCACTACTAAATTATTGAAAGTGGTGTATTGTGTACTGGCATTTGATATATATTATCATGATTATCTTTATATTCATGTTATTCTGTAAATAATTTGGTGGTTATTAACTTTTGGCCATACGACTCAGTTGATTAACGTGGTAAGGGGTTTTCATCTCACTCTTTATTTCCGTGAGATTCATGCCATATTTCCACTATTATCTTTTGTGTGGTGTATGTACTTCCCATAATTGTATTCTTTGTGTAATACACTTTACCTTATGTGTATTTACATTTTCATTGTATGATACCTCTTTCATGGGTTGTATGTTTCATAAGTTAACAAATTGATAATGGTTTACTTCACAATCTCTTTAATATCCGAGGTTGTCTTTACATAAGTATCTACAGGGACATATTTACTATCCATGTCCATATTTCATAAAAGAGTTTTCAAAGGGATTATTTTTAAGGGAACTTTTACTAAAACATCATTTTAAATGTTTTAAATATTTATCCTCATTTATGTCCACGTTTTCAAAATGGTTTGTAAGGATTTATTTATATGAAAATGAATGTTTTAAAAGTGTTAATTCCATTCAAAAGTTTCAAAATGGTATGGGACACTTTGATTCAAAAATGTATTTAAATGCCTTACTTTCTAAATTGTGTAACATTAAAATGTTTTCATGAAAAAGGGATATTTCTCTCAATAATTTTTAAAAAAACATTTTCATCTATGTCAACATCCTTTGATGGATTTTAAGATTATTTGAAGTTGATTTATTATGATTTAAAACTTCCATATTGTAATGAAGTTTTGTGATATGTTTGACTGTAGATGTGTCATTTATATAGCATTCATGGTTTATGAGTAATGTATTGACATTTCGTATGCTAGTTCCAATAAGAATGTTTATGTTATATTTCAACCTTTACTTCATATGAATGTGTTGGACAAGTATGTTCCTGGTTGGGGACTGGTTAAAGTAAGCCCTCCAGGTTAGGGATTGGTAAAAGTAAGCCCTCCGGTTTGTTCTCCGGTTATTAGAGGCACTCCGGGTTGGTGTCCGGTTATTAGAGGCACTCCGGGTTGGTGTCCGGTTATTAGAGGTACTTCGGGTTGGGTTCCGGTTACAGTTAGCCCCAAGGTCTTGGGACGAGGCCTTGAAAAGAAATTAAAGTTTAGCATTATGCATTCCATCATTATGAAAGTGGTTATTGATTTTTCATGTGATTATTGGATTAGTAGAATATCCATGTGAATAAGTAAATGGCATTATTTCATTTTACTTTTTCCATACTATGTTGAAGTTCATGTTTAAAAGGCTTTTGTTTTAGTAATGCATTGCCTTAAATTTTTATGCTTATTTTGAATGTTCCGCTATATTGTTATCTTTACTGGGCTTTTGAGCTCACCTCTTTTCTATGTTTTATTTTCCCCAGGATGTGAAGAAGTAAGTTATGAATGACCTGCAGGGATATTATGAGGGGATAATAGTGTGGACGGTGGAGACTTTATGTTGTTGAAGTAGTTTTTCATTTTATGATGTAATGTAAAACTTATGAATATATCTAGTGTTTCCAAGACTACTAAACCAATCGGTCTTTCGAGATTTGATCTTTCTTGTGATCATGCCAATGTTGTGTAATAATGCACCGACTCTAGTTAACTGGGGTCGAGGCGTTACAGTATTGACTAGTTTCTTCCTTGTATCTTCCATGTTTCCATGGTTCACATGTTTCATCTCATCGATATAAGTGGAGAAACATTATACATTTGTTGGAGGGACCTCATCCATGTCATCTCCATCATAAAAAATATGAATTGATAGAGGAGTCGACTCCTTGGAAATAGATGACTGTGGTGTAACACTTTTATCCTACGTGGGAGTATAAGTCAAAAATGAATATTAATATACTTATTTCATAAAATATATAATAGAGACATAGGATAAGGATCATTTCCTGTGAGGTCTACATCGGTATAATCATCTGTTGGTTTCCAAACAATAGTTCTTGGTCAAAATTCGATGGGCCAGACCAACAATCTGAAAGATGTGGTGGTAATGTCGAATGATTTTAATGGGACAAACATTATGGTATACAGTGAGAGAGGTTTTTCTATAATCTAGAGGAACTAATAATTATTATTAGTATAAGGTGACATAAAGGGAAATATTCTTTGGGATGGTAAAATAGTTCCCCTGGTCTATATTTTTTCTTCTAGATTGTAAATTACTAGGAAAATATTATCCAGGGAGTCTTCCCATGGATTATCTATGATAGCTTTTGAATCATTAAGAGCATTAACAAGCATGAATTTGTTTATATAAGGATTCTTCCTAACCCTTCTAAAATACAAAATGTAAGGGTTTTGGAATTCACATGAGTCAAAGGGGGAATTGTTACAATGGATCACTTGTATTTTTCCCTTTAGGTATTATATTACACACTTGTGATAGGAAGAGGGGATGACTATATATAAGTGAATTTAGAGACTTACTAGTAAGGAATTGAAAAAAATATATTATAATACAACCATTAATTTTATATTTGACACCAAATCTCTAAAATTTACCTTCAAAATAATATGATCATACCTCTTATTCTTGAACTTATTATATACGTGAATTTTCAGGTTTGATAAGGTCAAATCTTCCTTGATAAGTCATAGCTTATAGAATTATGAATTCAACATGAGATTGATATTATAAAAACATCCACTAGATAATGACATATTTCAATAATATAAAATCATCCTAATATATATAAATTGTGAATGTATCCCTGAATTATGAATCCCTTTATCCTCATAAAAAAGATATAATGGATTGTTAGTCCTTAAGTCTAAATTTCATTGTTCATTTTATTTCAATATTAACTACCTCAGTTTCATACTAGAGAGTTTTTTTGGAGATCATGGTTATTCATTGACATGTGAATGAACATTATGGATTGATAACAAGATATGAATTCAGTTTCACTCTTGATCATTTAAATTTTATTACATAGGATAATATTCCCTCAATAGGGTTTATTTGTAAATATGATGCAAGGTTTGGTTATATGGGTGAAACTTTAAGACCTTATTAGAATTTCTCATATAATATTTTTATTGAGTGATTTATGTATAATACTTGATGGTTATTCCTAAAACTTGGATGGCCATACATGAGCCTCAGATAGTTTTGTGTGATAATTGGATGGTTGGGGCTAAGGCTGGTTGTAAACTAATAGAATATGCTATAGATCCATTTTGTAAGATGCTTCCATTAAAGGATATGACTATATAACCTTCAGAAAATTTTTCAATCTAGTCTGAATTTTGAAGACTTTGTTTTCATGTTTATTTCTTTGACCATTTTACTTTTTTATAATTAATTTATTTAGTATACAGTTTTATAATTATTCAGTGGGAATGATTCCTCACTAAACATTCCACAATGTTCCACTAAACTAATGGAATTAACGAATGAATATATTAGTTCTTTATTAGAGGAGAACTCTAATATCAAAGGGTTCATGGAACCTCCTCTTAATAGAAGGGGGAAAATCTCTTAAGGGTGAAGAATGGATTTGTAACTAGAAAAATGTTCTCGTGTTTCCTTATGTTTTCGGTTCTATCTCTATTAAGGATTGATAAATTATGACACAGATGAAATGGTTGTCAGAGGTGAGGAGGAAAAATGAGGTGTCTCCAAGTTCAATCAAAATTCCATTACCCATAATAGATTGAATGATATACATTTAATCTATCTAATCATTAAAAAAATATAATCCCCCTTAGTAAAATATGTATTATCCTTCCCCATCATACACAATGTTTTCGGGGGAGGTTGAGGCCTTAATATCCCATGTCAAAGTATCTCTCATGTTAACTATTATATGGTTCACCTTGTTTCAAATCCAATCCTTCAATAAAAACAAACATATAAGGTCATATTAAGGATTTTGGGATCAAGGTAACAGTTTGGTCAGTTCATCAAATCAATTTCTTTAAGGTTACATGATTTACAAAAAAAATGAGTTTGTTATTATTCATAGAATAGGGGATGAAAATCAAACATGAAAAAATATACAAGGTGATTTCCTTCTACGAAAGTATTTTATGGTGTTTGAACCTACTTTGGGACGTTTGAAACATTATAAAAGAGTGGTTATGCCAATATGGTTTTGTTTTGTGGGGATACTGAGAGTTGGATTGGATGGGAGCTAGAGTCTTCCACAAAATGAAAACTTCCACTCTCTATGGATTCTATACTATAGTAGGATAAGATAATGTGACAGGATATTTCTTGGTCTAATTCATAACTTCCCAAAATATGAAGATATCATTTGGGGAACTCTTTAAATCGTTCAATATATTTAATAATTATGAGGCTCAGAACCAAATTATCCTGAAAATTCTCCACAAAAATACACAATAGCTATTCGTTGGAATTTTTTATGTTTATGAAGCATGTAAACCCCTTCTACTAATAAAAGAATATGATGATACACTTTTAATCTTATTTTATGAACATAAATAGTCTCTTTATTCTCACCCTTTTCATGTTGGGTTGAACTGAAAGAGAAACTTATTGTGAAGACCCTCCAAACTGGTTGACTATATTATAAAAATGCATAAAATTATTATACCAGAAAAAGTAAGGTCAGTGCATCTATTATAAAAACAACCAATGCATTAAAAATTGTAGTTATCAAAATCTATTATTATTGTGATATAAAAAAATAAAAACGGTTTATTGGGTTTCCATAGGTTACCAATTCCATTGAAGGAGGTAAATAAAGGGTTATAGAAATAAGAAGGTGTGGGAGTATGATCCACTAATGTTAGATGTGACTTCTTCTCAGACTATACCATGGGTCTCTATATTTAAATGGATTCAATGTGAATGGTTAGAGAATTGATCAAATCTTATTTTCAGATTTTGGTATGAATATTTATTCTAACTGTTATGTTTTACCATTGTAAAAAGAAATCATGATCCATAGGTGGGAATTCCTTAGGATTTATAGAAGACTCGCCCCTAGGAAAACATGGTTGTGTCTTTGATGAGTGGAGAAACCAACCATGATTCTATTCAGATGATTATAACCTCCTACATTAGCCCTAGATAATCATACAGGGAGGATTAGAAACCAAGGTTCCAATATAACTATAGTAGAATTACCTCAAACATCTTTCCAAACATGGTGTTAATGATATTGTAGTTTGGAATTAAACATCTTATAACTCTCAGGAACCAAAATCATAACATGGATTCGGACACCCACATTGGTTTCTATATACGGTCATAGATGGTCTAGTTGGTTCATCATTTTATTACCCATTTTATGGTTCAAACTGATAGTTTATATTGTCGTAGTAAGACTTACAAGGCCAAAATATTGACTTTGCTAATGTTTATAGATAGCTTACCTAAAAATTTCTTCATGTTATTTACCTGCATAGGTCCATTATTAGTCCTTATGTTTGTCATCATTGACCTTGTGTTCTTTGTCATACGATGGATTAATTATGATAAAATTCACAATGGAAGTGTATGATGGTTGATAACTATTTCCATTGATGGGTGGATCATCATAATAGAACATTTGTCATCAAATAAGGGGAATGATCTGATGGGAAACATACATCACCCAATGCATAATATTAACATGAGTATATTCACCTTCTATAATTTTATATCACATGGTGAGACTCCCAATATAGTTTCATTGTAATCTCTGGTGGTACCTATATGAATTAGGATGTCGAGCCACTAAAATCATAGTGATTTAAACGTTTTGGTACTGTTTACGGAGGCCCTTTTGGAGATTATTGAATCCTTGGTAGGATAGATGACGGTCCCAAATATTTTTGAACATTTCACACAATTTTTAACAGAGACACTAAATATATTCCTAAACAATCATCTATTGTATCAATAAGTGTGGTGTTTTGGGTAAATAATAAACTACCTGAAATGGGATGGTAGAAAAAATATCGTAGAATAGTTTTTCTCATATTCCTTAAAAGAGCGAGATCATGCTCTTAATCACACAAAACTAATATATGAGACAACTGATAACCCTTATCACATATTTTTGTGTATCTGTTCTACTATTAGATTTTAGTATGAAGAGACATCTCAAGAGACATCATTCCCTATGATTAGGGACTTTCCTCATGTTTTGGAATAAGATTCATTACATTTTCCATGTAGGATAGAGGATATGAAACATCTTCTTAATGATAATTTTCACCAATTGTTTTAAGCTCAATAAGATGTTATTTATCATCATTTATAAATAGACATGGCTCTGATTTCACTATTATCTATAAAGTGGAGTTGGAGTGACTGGATTTCAATGGTAGAAGGGACGGATAAATAGTGAGTCCAATAAATGAATCCAAAAAATCCCCAACATGAATGTATTTATATAGTGATTCTAGGTACTTGTGGAGGTCCTCCATAGGGATGGTCATCCTTAGCTAATATTTTACTTCCCCAAATTTTGGTGGTGTCAGGAGCATCTCTTTGAAATCCTCAGTCATCCCATATTCAAAGAGAACAAGGGTAGTAGGACATTTATTTCCCTTTATCCTGCCTCTGGTTCTAACATGATACACATGAGTGTCTTATCCTATAATTTTAAATGAGGTATTCCACATGAAATATATTTGGGGACATGGGAAGATTTTCCACAGTGGCTGGTATAGCCTATTTATAGATGGGAATCTTCATGGAATTCAAATTATTGGAAATGGAGATGACCCATGTGTTAGTATAAAACAAGTTCATGGATTGGGAGAGGTGACCTAGTGCTTCTAGTGAGTGGATGAGATCTTGATCTTATTCTAGCAATAATGTCAAAATTTTCTATTGTAAGAACATTTTTAGATGTCTCAGTTGTTATATAGGCCACAATATCTATTATAGTTTCATTTTATAAGGATGTGTTAGCCGAAATTTGCCCAAGTGGGTGTCATGTAACTCAATTTACAAAAAAGTGGGGTATGCATTGAGTTGTCATTTTCATTTTCCAGTGGTGTTTCCTTGAATTTTTTTGATGATATCGAGTGGTTAGATCCCCCTATAGAAACACATCGGTGGTAGATAGGGATTCCATGACCTATCATTCCATGCATCCTTATTGAAGGGGAGATCATTGTCAGAGTATGCCAGGGGGCACGGAAAAGGTTAGAAATTTAAATGTTGTCGGGGAGGGGGATTTCCCCTTTTTTTTCCTTATTGGTGGCATTAGAGGTGTGGTTTTATATCCACCTATTCATCATGATCCATCACTCGAGTTGCGATAACTCTTTCCTCACCATATTTATGGATAATGGTGGTAATAACTTTCTCATGGATGAGTTTTGATAGAGAGATAGGAAAACAATTCACTATATCTATGGGAGTGGTTTTCATAATAAAGGATAATAGTTTCGTGGGATTACCACATGGATGGATCTCTTTCCCCCATTCCGACAAGTAGATGGGGTGATTTCTAATCATTACTGATGGATGGTGTCCTACAAAATCATATAGATCAAATCATTAGTACCTGTATGATACAAGTTATGTAAAATGGTTCTAACATTACTCATCCTTTCATGGGTGAAGAATAAGGGATTCATTCGGATAATGTCTAAAAATTTTGATTCCTAATGTTATTTTATGCTCACTATTATAGAATAAAATATTCATGTAAGTTTCACAATTCTGTTTTATGATAATTACATAAGGCGTGCTTCCATGTCAAATATGTGTCCTAGGAAAAGTCATGATCATATGGCCCCACATTTACCCTTTACAAAGGTGTGTAGATTACACCACTGGTGTATATAAATCAAATACGCGATGTTAATGGGATGATTGGATTTGGATCTTCCCTTAATGGATTCTTCCTTGGAGTTAGTCTCTTATTTTTGGTCACCCTTACATATTTAAGTCATGTCCATGAATCATGTTCCCAATTATAGCTTCTAGTAAAAACTGGTTAATTATGCCACTTGTTTTCCTGAAAGGGTATCTTCCCTATATTTAGTGTAAATAAATTTTTTTGGAATGTTAGAAATATTTGAATATCTACCTCACATAAGATAAAGGAATCATTTTCTTAGGGAAAAATTTCTATTAGGATCAAAACAAAAGTCATATTATCATCTCCATGAGTCATCTTATTCTCATTATGTAAGTAATCCATGTCTTTTCACTAGAGTCATCCTATTCTCATCACACAAGGAAGATCATGTTGTTTACATGAGTAATTTAGTAATATTTATGATAAGAACCTTATGGATATCACAAAAAACATCCATATATCTCCACATAAGGAATGTTTTCGAGTCACATACAGTATGAATTTTAGGATTTCCTCCTAATTGAAGAATAAATAGATGTTATTATCATCACAAAATATTCTTATTCGCATCATCTATGTCATCTCATTCTCATCACATAAGGTATAATATTTAACTCATCATCTATGGAGAGGTAAAATAGATTAGGTGATAATCAAAAATTATTCTTTGGCACCTCAACTAATGTGCCCATATAATTGTCACCAAGTTATAGTTAATTGATATATCATATGGGGTCTGTTTCATTAAATCCATGTGGGTTAACATCCCATTAATACTAATCATGTACATGTAAAACGAATATTTAGAGTCTAGTGGGGAAGACATTTAAATGATTGTTAGGTACATTTAAATTCATGGGTTTAAAACCAAGTGAGGGTTGTCTGACATATATGCTCAATAGGTATGGGTCAACCACATATTTAATGTCCATTAAGGATGGTCCAACATATGATTATCACATATGGTTCAGTTAAATTGTTTAAATTTGAGTTGAGGTGTGCTTCCCATATATACTATTCACATATTGGGTTAGAAAGATGTTAGAATCATTTTTGTGACATCGATGTATGATGTGACATTGGATTGAAGTTTTGATAGGTTATATATGCTTTGTTGAGATGATCATGATTCAAAGATACCTCTTTTTAATGGGGTGTAATTGTGCTAATTTCATCATTTATGCACAAAGAGTAATCATACATATCCTATTTTAAGACATAAATCAATACACACGTAGGTTGATTACATAATTTAAGTTCATGTAACAGGATCATACAATGAGGTTTAATGTCATGTGGAAATAATGATTTTATGTGAATGTAATGATAACATGAGATGTTGTGTGGATTCTGTTAGATATTCTCTACAAATAGAGTTAATCATATCATTATTATAACATGAGTCATCATGTGTTGGTCGCATGGATCCTAGGACCATAATACATGGTATCTCATGCTTGGCTCATATGGTAAGGATTAAATTTAACATCTAGGTTTTCAAGGTCATTTTCATTTAGTGTAATTTCACATGAAAATCACTTTTTTTTAAATAATTTTGATTAATTTATCATATAAGTTGTTTTGAATTTCAACATTGTGGAACAATGATGATATTATAGTTAGTTTAAATTCTTGGGACTCAAATGTTGTCATGCAATTTAGCTGCACAAAACTAGGATGATATTTTCATGGGATTTAATGGTAAGATAACCATCACTAGTTAATATTTTATGGAAGAATAATACAAGGATCCTACATGTGCACATACTAGATGGAAATCGATAGTCTCCATTGATTATTATATGATCAATTCTTATGTATCCACTATAATGGATTATTTGGAGAGAGAAAAATATTGGAAACTACCGGTTTTAGGAATCATACAAGAGTCTTGGTGTGAGTGTGCCTATGATTAAGAGTAAAGGAAGGGAGGATTCTCATCCCCATATTTTTCCAAATCTCTTGGGAATCAGTTTCCACAATACCAATTTTGTATAAAGATTTTTTAGTAGTAATACTGGACTGAGTAGATGTGTGGTTCGTTCATGATCAACTCTTGCACAATGATGCTTGAGTGGAGTTGGTATCAAATACGAGTCTTAAATCCCGATTCTAGAAACATTTAACTATCATAAAAACAATGGATTTTGTAATATTATAGTTTTCGGATTGAAAATGTAAGGGATCGTGAAACTTTAGGGTGTTTCAGAAAACATTGACTTTGATAAATTATTTTTTTCTCACCCTTTTCCCTAAAATGGAATTTTTTAAGTATATCAGACATAAAATATTGTAATTAAAGATATAAGTAAATTATTTTTCATTGGTTTCTCACCTATGTGAACCCTTGGGAGTACCTATTAATGTATATTCACAAAATATCTCATTACACAAGCTGAGATTGTGTGTTATCATTTTCAAAAGTTTATTAATAAATGGTGGTTCTTAATCTATTTATAATAATTTTAGATCATAAGAGAATATTTATCAGGCAAAATATCTTAGAACATGAATGTTTAGGAGAAGTGCATATTTCAAACATTGGTACATGCAACACGAGTTGAGCTAAATGCATTCCTTTTCCTATTAAATTCATCACGTGTGTGTGAATTCCTTCATCATTTAATATCTATTTTCTATAAATACTATGTGTCGCAAGAATTTTTAGGAGTTACATGAACTACTCATAAGTTGTGAACATTTCTCCCTTTGCTTAATAATGTCATCGAAGGCCCAGTTCCTCCACTAGATTATTTGAAACATATGATAATTCCCAAGGATGAATTTTTTTTCATCAATTGTTTCCCCAAATTATCATTACATTAATTTAATAATTTTATAAATTGGATATTTATTTATTCAATCCATTAGTGAAACCATCCACATAAGATTTTAATATAAAATAAAATATCTTTTTTCATAGTGGTGGTAGTCAGCATGTATGCAATGACAACATTTTCATTTTTAAATGGATGGAAGGAAAAAAAGGCCGATATTATTTTATTTTCCAAGAATCATAATTATGTTATAAATAAAATATTTATTCATTAAGTGTATCTTTATAAAATTCCATGTGAGGTGGTGATGAAAAATGATATATTTCATTTATAGGGCTGGTATTCATCACCTACACACAAGAAAGATTATCATTTACTATTGAATTAAATGAAGATAGAAAATGGTTGTTCCAAAAATAAAATATCACTTCAGTAAATCAGTTAAAATGTTTATATAATATTTTTTAAAGGCTTAGAAATAATCAAACATGAATGAACTCGAATAATAATGTTACATCTTCTATGGATATCCCCCAATTATCTTGCACCTCATTCCTTATTATTTCAGTTCTTTGGTAATACCATGAATTTCAACTAGTGTGAAATATATTTAGGGAAGTATTGCGTATGGATTGGTGGAGTTAAGGTTCCCAAAGTATATTGAGACGTGAGGGGATAGAGGGATCATTTTATAAGTAATGGGATTGAAACTATTAAATAATCAATATTTTAAAATAATATTAAGGTCACATTCAATGAAAATTATTAGAAAATAGATAAATTTCATGGTTCATATGAAATTGGCCAAAGTACACACAAATAATAAATTAGATACGATATTTTTGAACATTTTCTCATAATTTCGACAATTTTATCACATTTAGTCCTCTATAGAGGAGAATCAATTTTTACCATAGTAACTTATTTTAATGAAATGAAATGAAATTATAATAATTAACAAATTTAAACATTCTAATCTTAAATTTGGAACCGATTTTCTAATGTTAAATATCAAAAAGTGGTAAAATTAACATAAAAGTATTTATATATAACATAATGAAAATATGATCACTTGTTTTTATTTTTCTATAAAATTATAGAAATAATTTCACTCAAAAGTAGAAAGTTCACCATATTGTAAATTTTCCCAATATATATGTTCTTTTGTTTAAACTCATATTCCATTCTAGACAATTTTCTCCATTCAAGAAGATTAAACAATACTAAATGATTGACCTTCCTATAGTTCTTACATATCCTTAGGCCTTATGAAGAAAAATAAAAAACATAGTATGATAATATAATTCCTAGTAAGGGATTTTTAAATAATGGAAACCCATTTTTCCAGTGAAAAGAATGAAAATACATAAGGAACATTTATTTTTTACATAACAAACATTGAGGAAAAATAATCATTTACATTATTAGAAAATATTATTCATTCAATAACGTTTCACATAAAATATTTTCTTTAATTATAAAAGAAAAAACATTATCATGAAATTTCATTGTGAAAAAAGATAACTCATGAAACATTTCTCCGAATAATAGTCCATTAATATTTAAAATTTTGTTTAAATACCTTTAATTATAATCTTATATTATTACTCCATAGATTCAAAATATTGAAACAATACTTATATATTTCATAGTAAAACCATAAAGGTATATTGTGAGATTATGTTATTATCACTATGAAAAAACCTTACAATGGGATGATATGATTGGTTAATTCCAACATATCTCCTACGAATAACATATCATTACCCCATGAATGGGAATTATATATTATAGCCACCTATCATGTTATAAAATTACCATTTTATATAATTTTTAAATTAAATAAAATTATAATCTTTTAATCATAAAACATAAAAAAACATTTGTAATATAATCGTTGTTTTGTTATCTTGGGTGAAATAAATGTGTTTAAAGAAAATATCTAAATAGAGTGATCATATATAATCAATATAATGAATATAAATAGTTTCGTTATATATTTTCCCTGGTTAATTAGAAGAAATAATAAAGGATCATTACATATATAAATAACACCTTTTTAAAATAAATATAAATATACTTTTGGAAATGATAAGAAATACACTTTTCTTTTGGTAATATTTAAAAATGATATATTTCAAAGATCAATGAAAAAGTATTTTCTTTGAAATGTCATGGATATTATTAAATAAATATTAATAATGAATAATATTCATGATTTCTAGAAAACTAGATCTGTTGGTAAACATTAAAAACTAATACCTTTCGCACCATTTAATGAAAATAAAAAGTAAATCACATGAAAAAGATAAAGTGGTTACTTTTTAAAACTTTTTAAAATGTAAAATATAGTTCAAAATTAAAATAATAAATTACTTAAGTCTAGGAATAAATATTCTGGAAATAACATAATGTATATTGATATAAAGGAAAAATAGTTTATTAAAATAATTCAAACCCATTAAAGACATTTTTTTAATGAAACCCCATTTATAGCCTTTTAAAATAGAAAACACATTTCAAAGAAAAAAAATGATACATATCTCAAAATAAAATTATTATGAAGACATACATGATATAATATACCAAATAGTTCTTATAATCATAATATAAATGAATATAGATGCATAACTCAAAACATGCCTGATAGAAGAAAATATGATATGAGAAAGATCTAATGACTTTTATAGCATTTAAATTGAAACATATCGAATGAAAAAACATGATATGGATTGTAAATCCCATTAATTTAATGTAATATATGGTGAAAAAAATTATGTGAATTATATACATCACATAGATGATTACAAGTGTTTAATTTGATGAAAATCTCAATATAGAAAAATTGGGATAAAAACCCATTAAAAGATCATAACATTGATGTATAAAATAAATCAATTATTTAATATGAGAAATAAATTTAAATAGTAACAAAACATATTTAAATACCATATAAACCAATAATTTTTCATAACAAAATTAAATCATGGCATAACAGAGTCAATGGGGAAGTGATATAACCTTACAAATGGAAAACGATTTAAGAATATGCTTACCTCATACTTCTTCTTATCTGGATGTTCCATAACATCAATGTATAATAATTTCCGATTTGGATACACCTATATAAGAAACATTTATATTTTATTAAGATATAAAATTCACTAATAATTTATTATTACCCATTTATTATTAATTAATTATTAATAATCAGTATTTATGTGTAAACTATTTCATTTCCCATGCATGTTTTAATTTTATTGCTTATATCCATGAACCATGGTCATGATAAAACAACATAAATAATTTTAATTGTGATTTTTAATATTTATTTAACATTATTCCAGTTTCCCAGGGATATTTCATGGAACTTATGGTGATGATTCGCTTAGAAATATTATTTATTTATTTATTATGTTCATGAATGTGGAAAAACTGACCAAAATAGGATCATGTAATAATGGTTGAATGAGATTAAAAATTATATTGAATGTTTTTTAACATAAAAATATATACGATCAAAAAATTTACAAATATAAGACTCATTTATAAAATATTTTTTTAACCATTCGTGGAGGGATGTGATGAGAAATAAAATTCTTCATTTATGGAAGTGATAATCTGCATATACACATAGGAGGAATTTTTTCTTAATGGAAATAAAGGAAAGTAGATAAACTTTTATCTTCAAAAATCATATCTATTTCTTAAAAATAATTTTATTAATTTAATAAATATTTTTGACCATCAATATTGGTGACGATGAAAAATAAAATATGTTGTTCATTGAGGTGGTACTCCACAAATAAGGAAAAATATGTTTTCATTTTAAAAAGGATTAAAAGATTTTATATGATGATTTTTACATAAAAAATAAAATAAATGTAATATAATTATAATAGTTTTATAAATTTAATATTTTTATATAATATTTTGAGGAGGTTTATGGGGAAATATATTTTATTGCACTCGGTTATTAAAATGAACTCTTTATTTGATATCACATGTTTGAATTTACATAAGGTATTAAGAAGTGAGTTTTATGGTCACAGAACAGGATTGGGAAAATGAAAACATTATTTATGAAATGGATTTGGGAATAATTTGAGATAAAATATATCTCATATGTTTCTTTAAAAAGTGTATTTGAGTCCCATTTTTTCAATAAGAATCAATGTATTTTTCACAAATATAAATTCATTAATTGTCAAGAATTACATTCAAAAAGTAAAAATGGATTCCAAATGGATGATGTATGATATTATCGGCCACTGTTATCTTATTAAATCAATATAGTATTTTTTTTGTTCAATTTATAAAATATTTTTTAACAATAAATATCATTTAAATTCATTTTGATGACTATTCATGTAATGTGTCTTCAATGGTTTCTAGATTAACATGTGAATTAAATATAAATATTAAAATTTCTTATTACAAATAATCAATATCTCAAAAATTCATTTAAGTCTCTATTCCATATTAATATTATCACTTTTGATATTTTTAAAACCATTTCCTATGACTTTTCTATTTCTTTCCCAATATTTGTGTAAATAATTCATTAGTGTTTAAGATAATTGTATCAGTATTTTAAATTAAAAATAAATTAATAAAATATATAAATATATTAAAAATTTATATTCATATATATTTTATTATAATATACTTTTAACATTAACATTATCAAAATAATGTAAGTAAAATATTAAGTGAGGTAGAGTGACATTTTTGTAAATACTCTTAACTGAAATTAAAATAATTTTTATTATCAAAACCATGTGAAACAAAAAATCGATATTGAGACAATATATCAATATCTTAGGAATATAGTAACCTTATAAAAATTTACAACATATCTCTTCAGATATTTAACAACTTTACCAATGATAAAATAGTTTTACCTATTTTAGCTTTTACTATGTTGACATACTTTTACCTTGGTAACTGAATTTTTATTACTATACATGGAATGTAATTTATTAGATAATTTGAATATTATGACTCTAAATATTTGAACCATTTTAAAATATTTTATTTTAAATATTTAAAAAAATTAAAATTAATATAAATATGTAAATTTTATTGAAAAACAGTTCTTAGATATTTATCTTTGAAATCCTAAAAATTAATTTAAAACAAAAACATGGTTATAATTGATCACCATGAGATTAATTGGTTTGTTATTAAATAATATATATTTATTTTACTTTAAAACTAATAAAAATATAAATTTAACCTTGTAAATACTTATTGGAATAAATGTTCCAGAAATAATAATTTTATTAAAATAAAACATTACATAGGTTCTGAAATGTCCAACATATCATTCTAAATTCAACATATTTTTATTAATTGTTTATTTTAATTATTATTTATATATTTATTCAACTAAATTTTATTCAAGAAAATTGATGTCATTATGATATTTTTATGATGTCATAAAAGTGACTATATTTGTAAAAACTGTAATGTTCATTATTCACCAAAAAATCAAACATTTCATAAAAATCAAAAAAAAAAATAACCCTATGAAAATTTTGAAATGAAAATTTAAAAAAATATATATTCATTTCACAAAACTCAAATTCTAATAATATTATAAAAAAATAAAAAAATAAAAAAATATAATGAATAGTCTCTTTAATATAAAAATAATTCTTTGAATATTTTGGTATTATTAACTTAATTTCATATTATTACCTATATATTTAAATTTATTATTTTTCTGAATATTTTATATTAATAATTTATTTATGTGAACATTAAATTTTAATAATTTATTATTTTATATAGTTTTGTGTCTCATATATGACAACTGATTTCATAATATTTAACATACTAAAATCTTGGGGTGTTACATTAGGAATAGATGGTTATTTTAAATTAATGGAACTAATTAAAATATAATTAATTTTTGTAAATTGAATTAAAAGGGTATCAAACAAATCAATGGAATTAATAATTACATTTTCAATTTTAGAAAACCTTTTTACAATAAAAATTAAGTTAGTTTTAGGAAGAACTCATATGTATTTAGGTGCCTAAAAACGGAAGATTCATTACTAAGGGAGAAATAAATTATTGAAATTTGTTGCAAATCAGTCGACTTGGAAACTCATTTTATTTGAGAAAAAATGAAAAATATAATTTTTGGTAGATAAGACATAAAAATATCAATAAATTTATCTTAAGAAAAAAATTAAAGGATGATGTGGTATGAGACTTACCAAAAATGAAGAGGGAAAGAGATATTATCTATAAAACATGTAAAATAGAGAAATGGTGCATAAAAGTTATATATCGGTAAAGATTCATCCCACCATACCACTTGGAATTATAAACATTGTTTTAAATATATTAATTATACATCAATCCATTAAATGTGATATTTAGATTATCATTTTCATTAATAATTTCTCGAGGATGAATAATATGATTCTTATAATTCTCAAATATAAAGTTCTGGTGTTGTTCAAAATATTTTGAAAGGATGTTCATAATGATCTAGGTGTTTCTATAATGAATTTGAGTATTGATAGTAGATTATACATCTCTAAAAATTATTATTAATCCTATATTTTGAAACATTATATTAATCATAAATATGGTTCTCCCTACACACCTTATAAAAAAAGATATTCATAAGTAAATATATAAGTTTTGTTGATATTTGAAGAATTATGCTTCTTAGATTTGAACTCTTAAATTTTATCTAGAGTGAAGCTACAAGTAATACTATATATAGTCAAAACAAATATTTATTGAGACCACAATATAATATGACTTGTTTTGAAATTTGGTACAATAATAAAACAATAGAGAAATACATAATATATTTTATTATTCTATTTTTATTAATGATTAGAAAAAATATTTGGGATATTTTTTATGAAAAGGATAGGAAAACTATATTCATTGGTTATTCACCCAATGGATGATGCTATTTGGTTGGTTTTATAGGCTATAGAATATGGAGTATTTCAATGTTATAAAGGGTATTTAACATAAACCCAACATTGGAGAAATAAGCATAAATTTTTTTATTGAACCCATTTTTTACATTTTAGACATTAAAACATATTAAAGAATGTTTTTATATTCAGGTACTAAGATGACATGATATTTTGAGGCTCGGTGATCCAAAAATAGTGATAATAAAAATATTAAATATATTATATAACAAATGTAAATTATTCAATAAAGAATGGAATGATAAAGAAAATGACACTTCGACCATAAATAAGATACCATGATTGAGTTTGGAACATGGTGTTTACACTAGGAATGACCTAATGTTGGTCAGTGTTGGGTATTTTCTTAAAGAATTATTTGGTGATGTATTTAAATGTAATATATTAAATAATCATTTTATTTTATTTTTAAATGAACAAAATACCTAATTTACTATATTTAAACTCTATTATAACATTTTACCATGGTTGGTTACATAACATGGGATATCCTAGATGAAAAGATTCATCATAATTCATTGGAGGATTACATCGAAGGACTTTGGGAGATCAGATCAAGTTGGATTAGTATGTAGTAAAAACAAAAGTATCCTCATATCATTGTTTAATTTGTTCTTTAAAATGTTCAATCCATAACTGAGGTAGGTATTTTCAATTGTCGATTTCACTCTTTTCAATAAACTATTGAGCATGGATTTCGTATTTACTTTTGATATTCATTTGGACTCCCTTTTCAAGATCCAATTATAATTATTTACAACATCTATTCTTGATAAGACAATTCCCACCCTAGATATCTAATATTTATGATATTTTGCAACAAACACTTTGGAAAATGATGTATACACCTTTATTCATGATATATTCCCTCATTATTCTTCACATTAATCATTAATGGATGACAAGGTTGTGGTTTGACCATTTCAAGGTTGGTTCGAGCACAATCAAACTACTAGATTCATGGATCATCTGTGAATGATGATTAGGATGATGATTTTTTTATGGGCCGATATTTATTATGGGATTTGGGTGATTATTTCAATAGATCTAGGATTTGGGATTAATAAAGGGTGACAGTTAGACACATGAAATGTGATGAACCATTGTGGGTGATAATAATCATTTTCTACACACTAGAGGTTGAAAAACCATCATCAAAGGTGACCCCCACTGATTTTGGGTGATCAACGGTCATGATTTAGGGAAATGATTCAAGACTGGAAGAATGATTGAATATTCTATATTCTTTTTAAGAACTCGACAACATGTCATTTAGTACAAAAACACACATCATGAATCTCCTCCCAACTATAGTGGATATATTTTTTGGGATGATGAGAGTCACACACCATGTGGTTGGGACAACATGTCATGTGACCCTCATTAGGAAGCTATGTCGTGTGATTTCTGGAACACACACATGGCACTAGTTGTTTGGATTGGTCATGTACTCTAGGTGTACATGGGAATATGATAGTACTCATGTATGGCCATGTTCATATCCAGATACATGATCATGACCCAGCATACATGGGCATGGCCAGGAGCAAACGGCAATGCCTCAAGAGTATGAGAAACACCATGTATGTCTTATAAAAATTGTGTACTATGAAATGTATTCCAAATCTTTTCATGTGGAGAACATTTATATGTGACATTGTGGGGTCACACATCATGTGGACCACCTTAAACATCATGTATTCCCTCTTATAACTTATTACTCTCTTATATATATCATTTAGACTCATATTTTGGCCCACAAGTGGATTATCTTGAGTATTTTTCCATTTAGAATACGATGTTATCCTTATTACTCAATTTAATAATGTGGTGTAGAATTTTTTCAGAATGAAACATATTTATAAATCACTAGATGATGTCATTGATCATACAATAACATCATTGATATGTTATGACTAGTACTCCCATGTTATACCATGGCATGGTCTACCTATTCTATCAAAGAGATAGAAGGGTCATTGTTTCATTGTCATACCAGTGATTCGTTCCACATATTAATTATTTTGATAGAGTCAATAAACTGTAACGCCCCGACCCCAGCTACCCAGAGTCGGTGCATTACTTCGTAACATTGGCATGATCACAAGAATGATCAAATCTCGAAAGACCGATTGGTTTAGTAGCCTTGGAAACCCTAGATATATTCATAAGTTTTACATTACATCATAAAATGAAAAACTACTACAACAACATAATTTTTCCACAGTCCACACTATAATCCCCTCATAATATCCCTGCAGGTCATTCATAACTTACATCTTCACATCTTGGGAAAATAAAACATAGAAAAGGGGTGAGCTCAAATGCCCAGTAAGGATAACAATATAGCGGAACATTCAAAAATAAGCATAAACATTTAAGGCAATGAATTACTAAAACAAAAGCCTTTTAAACTTGAACTTCAACATAGTATGGCAAAAGTAAAATGAAATAATGCCATTTACTTGTTCACATGGATATTCTACTAATCGAATAATCACATTCAATATCAATAACCACTTTCATAATGTTGGAATGCATAATGCCAGACTATCATAACCACATAGCCAAGGCCTCGTGCCAAGACTACAAATAAGATTTTGTCAAGGCCGTGTGCCAAGACACTAGTTTGTCTCATGAGACCTACCGATGCATCGAGGAGCTATAGCGGGCTCCACCCGTCACTTATTAAGTCCAATGCATTCCCATATGAAAAGGTTTAAACATAACATAAACATTCGTATTAAAACTAGCATAGGAAATGTCAATAATTTCACCATAAACTATGAATGGTATAAAAATAGCACATCCATAGTCAAACATATCACAAAACCTTCAATACAATATAGAAGTTTTGTATCATAATAAATCAACTTCAAATAATCTTAAAATCCGTCAAAGGATGTTGACATAGATGAAATCAAAATTCTTTTTAAAGAAATATCTCCTTTTATTTTGAAATCATTTAAGATCCCTATAAAATAAAAAAATTTCTTTGAAAATATTCTTATAAGCTTCTAAGTAAAGCTTTGAAGATTTTATAATGGCGTAAAATTACCGCACCCGCCGTATAAGTTAAAAAAACATTCTTACCTCAATTCTGTCGAAAAGGTTAAAAAGGACCTTGTTTTGAAAACGACGGAAAGATTCCTTTATAAACCTCTTATAAAAAGTCAAACAAGGGTATAAATGACTTTAACCTATATTCTTGTAAATAGTAAAAATGTTTTGAAATACATTTTTAAGAAACATGGATGTGGATGATAAAGATATCCCAGTAGATTATTACGTATAAACAACCTCGAATAATGAAGAGATTGGGAAATAAACCCTTACCTTGTACTTTTCCTTGGTTGGGGTAGGTTAACCTCCTGTATAATGGTGAAATAATTGTTATTAAATTATACAAGAATCATATATATTAATATGATATCATATATGATCTTTTAACATTGATTTGTTAATAAAATCTTATAATTATCGTCGTTTCGGGTGTTAACTTACTCATTTTATTTTATATGTTTTGTTACATAAGTCATGTTTGTTGTATCTTATTCATATCCAGAATGATATCATGTCATTAAAAATCATTTTTAAATCATTAAATGATAATTATACTTGAATGGATACGATGGAGAATGAATCTCATCGCGTTCGTGGAGACGGTAGTCCGTACGTACGCACGAACGCTACTTCCATTTAATTTTTATTTTAAAAGAATCGAATCCAAATGATACATAGGTATATTACTATTCTAGTATAATATAATATTTTATATATGTTACTTAAGTTCATTAACACCATCCTTTATATGTTCCATGTGTGGTATGAACGAGTCATATCATTTTAAGGGGGCGGTAGTCCGCACTTCCTCAAATGAAATTATCGTATGTATATACAACATGAAACGAATAATGGTATGAAATAAAATGGAATTACAGAAGCTTATATATAAAATATATATCATTAATATCATATTTAATTACAGTGCCATCATAATGGCCACCATGAGAGGCGATAAGATGTATTTGAACAATCATCGTTTCGTGAGGCGTTAATTTGCCATCCACAGAAACATTATGTTTATCATCCATTAGATGGAGTTGTGTGTATGTATAGTTTTAATAATTCTTATAACAACATCCTAGTATATTGTGGATACTGGTGTTGTTACAAAATAAGGGAAATAAAAAGAGTTTGGGGGTTGGAGAAGCAAAATAAATGAAAATAATTTAAGAGAAATCGTTACCTTTAATTTAGGTAACTCACTTTGGTTGGAACCAAAGGACTTGTTGAAATGCTTTCTGCCTAAGGGGAAGCTTCAAGGAGGAGGAGAGGGATGTGGGGAGATTAGTTGGGAAGATTTTGGACGAGCCAAGTGGCTTGAGAGGTGTGAGGAATGAGTAGAAGTGGTCTCCTTTTATAAGGGAGAGGAGGGGCTCTTTAGGAAAGAGTGAAAGTATTATTTTATAATATAATTATATTCGGTTTCTAATGGTCCAAAAATCATTGAGGTCGAAGATAAGATGACTCATATTCTAAATAACATCAACCAATAAGAATTGGACAGGTTTTAGATAATATTTTAATCATTATAATCTTATTTATTTAAATGATTTATTAATGAGGTAAATATTGCATCATTATTGTGTCATTAATAATTTAACTTATTTGATGTCTAAAAATTATAAATAAAATATCATCATGTAGGAAATATTTTTAGATTTCTAATGAATATTTATAATCGATAATCCAACATGTATAACCCTATGTAAAAATTGTTCTTCTAAAAGATGTAAGCTTATGCCATTTTTATTTTTATTTTAACTTTATTAATATAATGTGTCCCTACCACATACAAGTGGCTCCAAGGGGTCCCCAAATTGACCCAAGGATGCCCATGGTCGGGTATGTGTCCACCAATAAGGTTAGGACACGTTTTAGGGTAATTTTGTATTATTATAATATTATTTTTTAACCCTTATTTACCGGATTTACCCTTTAACCATGGTAAATAAAATATTTACCACAGTAACTATTCAAAATGTCTAAAAATAAAAGTTACCTATTTACACAATTTGAACATCCTGATTCCAAATATGGAATCCATTTTCCCAAATTCAAAACACAGAAGTGGCAGAAATTAATTTAAAATTAATTCCCGCTGTCAAAACAAAAAGCGTGTTTTTAAGAGGTAATAACTATCAAAAGATTGACACTTGTTTATGTTCGGTTTAATAGTAAAATTATGTCCAATGACCAACATTATATTAAATGGTAAAAATATATTCTAAATATACTTTAAAACCACTCAAATTCACAATTTATCACTATTAATTATTTTGATTAAAAAAGTTTTTTTTAATTAAAATTTAGTAATTTTTACTATTCATCAAAATATGAAAGTTATCCGAAATGTACCAAAATTTCACCCTAGGCTAATTTTGATATTCCGAATCCAAAAATGAAGTCCATTTTCAAATATAAAATATATATAATTTCAAAAAGTATGTATTAGTATTCACAACGGCTAGTTTAATTAGTTGTGGTGTGTGTTAGAACTCGGGGTTGCGTACAACACACGCTATCGCATTATTCGAAGGGAAACGTACCGTGGAAGCTTGGGATGTTTCATTTTAAGTTTTTTTGATGTCCCCATTTAGTCAATATGTTTAAAATATTGTATTTAAAAAGGGTTCACTATTAAAAGTTGATAAAAGTGCAATACTGAAAATGAATTTGTTCTTGCATTATATCAAAGAAACTCATAATATGGATTCTAAAATTATAAGGATTATATAATGTTTAAAATTTAGATAATACTATTCATAACCGCTTTTGAATGGCTTATTTTTGTAAGTCATGGTGTGATTGAACTCGGTGTTGCGTGTAGTGAATGTTATTGAATTATTTTGAAGAAATAACACACTATGAAATCTTGGGGTGTTACATTCTCCCCTCCTTCAATAAATTGCGTCCTCGCAATTTGAAATTGTTCTTCAAAAATAAAAGGTTGAAAATAGAAAATATATTTGTGGGAAAACCCACATCGGAAATTGGGTTACTAAAATTTAGTCTTAATATGAGGAAAAGAGAAATGAAAGGGTCACCACCAAATTATGATCTCGATTAGGAGAACATTGGTGGCAATTAGAGACATATAATTGGAGGAAAAACGTAAATATTTATAGGTAGTGATTGAGGTCATCAATAACAAACAAGTGTAAAATTGAGGTCCTTAAACTCATCAATCTATGATGATTTGAAATACCATCGGTTCGACAAAACATAGGGTATTGGGATAACACATTTTTGACGTTTCAAAATATCTTAGTTGAAATCCCACATCGAAAAATGAATTAATGAGGCCTCTATTTAAAACAAAAGGTGGAAAGTATGAAGATTACCGAAAATAACACCTACTAGGGTTCCATGTAGGAAAATATGGATATGGAAGAGAAATCTAACCATCAATTATCTGATGGAGAGTGGTAGAGAACATGGCTATGAAAAGGCCAACAATCCCAAAGCCATAAATTAGTGATGATTTAAGGCACCATCTAGGACAACATTTTTGTTCTAAGTTCCTTTTATTAATGTTGAGGAATTTATTTATGAGATTGGCTAAGATCATAGGGAGATATACTTACTTTATAATTTGAGTTTTATCCATTAATAAATTCCTACCAAAAACTCATCTTTCACTCTAAAAGATAATAGAATGTAATATTTTTTTTTCTATTTATACTATTCGTACAGGGTTCCAAAATAAAGGAATTTATAATTCATCTACCAGATCTTTTTAAAAAAAACTACATTATTTAATCCAGGACATCTCGTGGGCCAGTGGTAGGTGTTACACCCTTGTCACCCTTCGGTTGTGGGTTCAAGTCTCGCAGCCTTGCCGGACGCGACGGGTTGTCGCCCGACCTCCGGGTTGTCCTTTTATGGCAATCAAAAATAATCCAAACTAGAACTATCCAAAATACTTCTGTCCAAACTCACAGTCCAACATTTATAAGGAAGGTAAACATAATATAGATCCTTTTTACCCCGTAATAGCATATGAATACCTTCATCATGTATTACCATGTTCCTTATTGATTACATTCATGCTCCCTTATTCCATATAGAATGCTGGATATACTTCATTAATCCATAAATGTTTTAAACTCCAACAATGATGGAATGTACAAATCATTAATCAGTTCCAAGGTAGTCAAGAATATCCAATATAATTTATCCAAAACAATCACATATTATTCCAAAATCACCACCTCAGTATCAGAACTATATTATGATTTATCATTCTCTCAACCATATATTTTCCAATAATTTATCCTGCTATTGAGTCACTTTTCTTTGTTCCACACAATCTCAAGTCCTTAATGAAGTAGTACTGCAGTACAATCCTTATATACTCCATAATTATTATAACAAGTACATTGTTGATACAATACTCAATTGACATAATCAACATAAGAACTGTAATCATTCCTCTTCATCTGTGGTAGTATCATAACTTGATTATTATCTGATAACATCATTTGAGGCATATTCTGATGACTAGGACATAGGTTCGCATAGTGTCCAAACTCCTTGAAAATGAAGCATTGTACATTTGAAACCATTTTCTTACCCTTGCAGTCACGTACTTTGTGCCCTTTTCCTCCACACTTATAACAAACTCCCATTCCTTTCAGGCAAGTTCCAGGGTGTTTCTTTCCACAGTTACCATATATGGGAAAATTCTTCTTTTCCCTCTTCCCTTTATCTATCTTTCTCTCTTCCATCCTTTTCTTCTCTTGCTTCCCTTCAAATCCATAGGACTCAGTAAAATCTTTACTTATCTTATCAACACATGATATTATTTCTTCATATGATGATAATACATGGGAGACTATTTCTCTTATAAATTCTGGCTTAAGACCATGAAAGATATGATCCTTCTTTCTCTTTGGATCATGTGCATTGCTGGAGTTCTCATTCCTTCTACTGGGCGCCATTTCTAAACAATGGCATACACTAGATCAGTTTATGAATCAAAATACATAATCCCATACTTATAAAACACTTAACATAAATTGAACTATTTATGGATATAATCCATAATCATAAAAATGTTTTCTTTGAGGAAGTATATACTCATAAACCCTTCATAATGATTTGTAAAGAAAATGAGAGTTATCCTAAGCATATACCCCGGGAGTGTCGTAACCAAGAGTGCAGCAAGCCCCGTTGTCGTGCACCAGTTCCCGTTCGAGTCTAGCTCAAAGCGGTGTTTTCGGGTTTTACCCCTAGGTACATCTGTGCCAGAGCCGCCTCTACCTGCTCGTATCCAGACAGGGATGTATTGCTCGGAAAACTCACAAAATCTCTACAATACCAAAATTCTAGGAAGTTCTTCTATACCAATCCTCAAAGTTCATCTTAGGTCTACGTGCTCTAATCATAGTTTATCTAAATCTAGCTTCCAAGGTTTGTACTAAACTTCCTCTGATACCAACTGTAACGCCCCGACCCCAGCTACCCAGCGTCGGTGCATTACTTCGTAACATTGGCATGATCACAAGAATGATCAAATCTCGAAAGACTGATTGGTTTAGTAGCCTTGGAAACACTAGATATATTCATAAGTTTTACATTACATCATAAAATGAAAAACTACTACAACAACATAATGTTTCCACAGTCCACACTATAATCCCCTCATAATATCCCTGCAGGTCATTCATAACTTACATCTTCACATCCTGGGAAAATAAAACATAGAAAAGGGGTGAGCTCAAATGCCCAGTAAGGATAACAATATAGCGGAACATTCAAAAATAAGCATAAACATTTAAGGCAATGAATTACTAAAACAAAAGCCTTTTAAACTTGAACTTCAACATAGTATGGAAAAAGTAAAATGAAATAATGCCATTTACTTGTTCACATGGATATTCTACTAATTGAATAATCACATGCAATATCAATAACCACTTTCATAATGTTGGAATGCATAATGCCAGACTATCATAACCACATAGCCAAGGCCTCGTGCCAAGACTACAAATAAGATTTTGTCAAGGCCTTGTGCCAAGACACTAGTTTGTCTCATGAGACCTACCGATGCATCGAGGAGCTATAGCGGGCTCCACCCGTCACTTATTAAGTCCAATGCATTCCCATATGAAAAGGTTTAAACATAACATAAATATTCGTATTAAAACTAGCATACGAAATGTCAATAATTTCACCATAAACTATGAATGGTATAAAAATAGCACATCCATAGTCAAACATATCACGAAACCTTCAATACAATATAGAAGTTTTGTATCATAATAAATCAACTTCAAATAATCTTAAAATCCGTCAAAGGATGTTGACATAGATGAAATCAAAATTCTTTTTAAAGAAATATCTCCTTTTATTTTGAAATCATTAAAGATCCATATAAAATAAAACATTTTCTTTGAAAATATTCTTATAAGATTTTAAGTAAAGCTTTGAAGATTTTATAACGGCGTAAAATTACCGCACCCTCCGTATAAGTTAAAAAAAACATTCTTACCTCAATTCTGTCGAAAAGGTTAAAAAGGACCTTGTTTTGAAAACGACGGAAAGATTCCTTTATAAACCTCTTATAAAAAGTCAAACAAGGGTATAAATGACTTTAACCCATATTCTTGTAAATAGTAAAAATGTTTTGAAATACATTTTTAAGAAACATGGATGTGGATGATAAAGATATCCCAGTAGATTATTACGTATAAACAACCTCGAATAATGAAGAGATTGGGAAATAAACCCTTACCTTGTACTTTTCCTTGGTTGGGGTAGGTTAACCTCCTGTATAATGGTGAAATAATTGTTATTAAATTATACAAGAATCATATATATTAATATGATATCATATATGATCTTTTAACATTGATTTGTTAATAATATCTTATAATTATCGTCGTTTCGGGTGTTAACTTACTCATTTTCTTTTATATGTTTTGTTACATAAGTCATGTTTGTTGTATCTTATTCATATCCAGAATGATATCATGTCCTTAAACATCATTTTTAAATCATTAAATGATCATTATACTTGAATGGATACGATGGAGAATGAATCTCATCGCGTTCGTGGAGACGGTAGTCCGTACGTACGCACGAACGCTACTTCCATTTAATTTTTTATTTTAAAAGAATAGAATCCAAATGATACATAGGTATATTACTATTCCAGTATAATATAATATTTTATATATGTTACTTAATTTCATTAACACCATCCTTTATACGTTCCATGTGTGGTATGAACGAGTCATATCATTTTAAGGGGGCGGTAGTCCGCACTTCCTCAAATGAAATTATCGTATGTATATACAACATGAAAAGAATAATGGTATGAAATAAAATGGAATTACAGAAGCTTATATATAAAATATATATCATTAATATCATATTTAATTACAGTTCCATCATAATGGCCACCATGAGAGGCGGTAAGATGTATTTGAACAATCATCGTTTCGTGAGGCGTTAATTTTCCATCCACAGAAACATTATGTTCATCATCCATTAGATGGAGTTGTGTGTATGTGTAGTTTTAATACTTCTTATAACAACATTCTAGTATATTGAGGATACTGGTGTTGTTACAAAAGAAGGGAAATAAAAAGAGTTTGGGGGTTGGAGAAGAAAATAATTGAAAATAATTTAAGAGAAATCATTACCTTTAATTTCGGTAACTCACTTTGGTTGGAACCAAAGGACTTGTTGAAATGCTTTCTTCCTAAGGGGAAGCTTCAAGGAGGAGGAGAGGGATGTGGGGAGCTTAGTTGGGCAGAGTTTGGACGAGCCAAGTGGCTTGAGAGGTGTAAGGAATGAGTAGAAGTGGTCTCCTTTTATAAGGGAGAGGAGGGGATCTTTAGGAAAGAGTGAAAGTATTATTTTATAATATAATTATATTCGGTTTCTAATGGTCCAAAAATAATTGAGGTCGAAGATAAGATGACTCATATTCTAAATAACATCAACCAATAAGAATTGGACAGGTTTTAGATAATATTTTAATCATTATAATCTTATTTATTTAAATGATTTATTAATGAGATAAATATTGCATCATTATTGTGTCATTAATAATTTAACTTATTTGATGTCTAAAAATTATAAATAAAATATCATCATGTAGGAAATCTTTTTAGATTTCTAATGAATATTTATAATCGAAAATCCAACATGTATAACCCTATGTAAAAATTGTTCTTCTAAAAGATGTAAGCTTATGCCATTTTTATTTTTATTTTAACTTTATTAATATAATGTGTCCCTACCACATACAAGTTGCTCCAAGGGGTCCCCAAATTGACCCAAGGATGCCCATGGTCGGGTATGTGTCCACCAATAAGGTTAGGACACGTTTTAGGGTAATTTTGTATTATTATAATATTATTTTTTAACCCTTATTTACCGGATTTACCCTTTAACCATGGTAAATAAAATATTTACCACAGTAACTATTCAAAATGTCTAAAAATAAAAGTTACCTATTTACACAATTTGAACATCCTGATTACAAATATGGAATCCATTTTCCCAAATTCAAAACACAGAAGTGGCATAAATTAATTTAAAATTAATTCCCGCTGTCAAAACAAAAAGCGTGTTTTTAAGAGGTAATAACTATCAAAAGATTGACACTTGTTTATGTTCGGTTTAATTGTAAAATTATGTTCAATGACCAACATTATATTAAATGGTAAAAATATATTCTAAATATACTTTAAAACCACTCAAATTCACAATTTATCACTATTAATTATTTTTGATTAAAAAAGTTGTTTTTAATTAAAATTTAGTAATTTTTACTATTCATCAAAATATGAAAGTTATCCGAAATGTACCAAAATTTCACCCTAGGCTAATTTTGATATTCCGAATCCAAAAATGAAGTCCATTTTCAAATATAAAATATATATAATTTCAAAAAGTAGGTATTAGTATTCACAACGGCTAGTTTAATTAGTTGTGGTGTGTGTTAGAACTCGAGGTTGCGTACAACACACGCTATCGCATTATTCGAAGGGAAACGTACCGTGGAAGCTTGGCATGTTTCATTTTAAATTTTTTTGATGTCCCCATTTAGTCAATATGTTTAAAATATTGTATTTAAAAAGGGTTCACTATTAAAAGTTGATAAAAGTGCAATACTGAAAATGAATTTGTTCTTGCATTATATCAAAGAAACTCATAATATGGATTCTAAAATTATAAGGATTATATAAAGTTTAAAATTTAGATAATACTATTCATAACCGCTTTTGAATGGCTTATTTTTGTAAGTCATGGTGTGATTGAACTCGGCGTTGCGTGTAGTGCAAGTTATTGAATTATTTTGAAGAAATAACACACTATGAAATCTTGGGGTGTTACATAAACCCTTATACTGTAGTGGATTTTTATTATCTCCCTATAGAGAGGTACTCCCTATTCATATTTCTCTGATTAGGAGTGGTTTCTTCATGGGATTTTTGGATCCCTTAGTTTTGGAGAATAGTTTCAGGATGTGAACTTCTCCATGCTTATTATAGTGAGGTTCTGTTTGATATTGGGAATCCGTAATGGAATTTTTTAGTTGCATGATTACTCATAAACTTTGGATGGGATTTCATAAAGGGAACCCATTTCTATCTCTTTTAGGTTTCATTAAGAGCATATATCTGTGTATCTCTTGTGTTTAATTTCCCTATTTATTTGGATTGTGCTGATAAATTTTTAGTCCCTCTATCACTCCATTTCATATTTCATGGAATCCTATCAGGTGTGTATATACTCTCCCATGTCTGGGAATTTCCTACAAATGTCATTTCTTACGAAGATGATGCACATATCATTGATGATTATGGTGAAGCATAGTGATACCTAGGTTTATTGAGCATATAAAGAGGTCGTCCATAGAGATCGTGAGTTGGGATCTCCTTTATTTCTTCAATGTAAATTATTTTCATGTTGGGTGAAAATTTCCTAGTGGTCATGAATTTTTCCCATTTACACATTGGTTATATATTTCTTTTAATTTTATGTATTACCTAGAGATTATTGTATGAGTGGGTTTTCTCTAGATTTCATAGACTTTAAATTTTATTCCTCTACACTAATTTTTGAGTTGGTTTGTTTCATTCATATAATTAAATTATAAAAATGCCTCCTATTATAGTCATACCTTCTCAGAACTGATTCCCAATCGCTTTCCTTTTTGGGTTAGGCTTTGGGTTGTGATGGATAAAGCTTATATAGGCCAGGAGGGCCCCATAGGTCAGGTCATTACATACATATTAACAATGATTAAGAAGATTAGATGATAAATGTATGATGATTTAGTGAAAAGGGAGATATTGTTCCTAATCACTTCATTACTAATTATTATTATATATTAATGGTTTGGATAATAAAAAACGGGAAATATAATGATTCAAAACTATAGAATAATTATGAACCTAAAATCATCATTTTCATACATTGAGAATCAATTCAAACATGAATAAAATTGAGGCTTGATAATCAAGAATATCTTGTTTCAAAATTATAGATTAATGTAGCTATTAAGGCTATTGATCATAAATAATGGATAAATTCGATGAATATAGATCTAGAAAGAAGTAAATAGAAAATAATTGGGAACTAGTTATTAATCCTAAATAAAAAAAATTATATAATCCACGTGTGTGTTTAGGAAAATTCTCAATGATAAATGAAGGATTTTAAGAAACTGACTCCTACTAGTTTTTAAAGGGTATACAATGGTTGTGATTTGCAGAAAGGATGATGGATTTTGAAAACATGTGATGATTTTAGAGTATCTGTGAAACACATGACTACACAGTGTGCGGCCCAATAACACACACTCCGTATCCCAACCCAACTATGAAAACATGGTATTTGTGGAAGATAATGATCACACACTATGTGGGTCGGAACACATTCAATGTGACAATCTCTGTGTAGCCATTATGTGTGCTATCAATCAAACACATTGGGACCCATGTTGATTGACTCGTTGAGTACTCTAAGAGTACATTGTTATGGGACGGTACCCTAGAAAAAACATGTGCTCGACCAGATACTCAGGCTTTTCCCATTATACACTGATATATGCAGGAGCACAATGGAATGACATGAGGGGCTTAGACACTTCATGTATGACTCATACACACCCTTTACTATGAGTTGGTTTACAAGTCATATCCATCTAAGAACACATCATGGTGTAGAGGTGGGGTATCATAGTTGTGTACCCCCTGACACAGCATGTATTCCTTCATTAAATTTTCTAATCTTGTATATCATGTATTATGACTTCGACTGTAGCTTGTGGTTAGCCTATCCCGAGTAGTTTTCTATGGGGGGAAATGATGGTTGACCTCATAATTTATTTAAATATATTGTGTGAAATTTTTCTATGTGTGAAGCTTAGTTAGGTGATGCTTGATGATGGATGTCATCATGTATTATTATCAAAGAGTTGTTTAGGTCGATACTCCACTTTTGCAACAGTTTCTAGGTTTTCCATAAAATAAAAGAGATTTTAGGGTCAAAACTCTAATATCACACGAGGGTGTAGGTTCCCAATACATTCAAAGAGATTTCTGGGATATTACTCCCCTATAATACAAGGTTCCACATTCCCCATATTATATATTTATATGGATATATTACACTACTATAGGAAAAATGGTTCTATTTCTCTATATAGAAGTATTACTCGCTAATCTTTGAGCTCTGTAATAGTGCAGGTCCTCTATAGGAGTCGTGGCTCCCTTAGGTTAGGAGCGTAGTTGTGGGGTGTAGAACCTCCACACATATTATTTTCAGGTTTTTTTTGGTGTTGGGCATTGGTGATGGACTTCTGGAGTTTTGTGCTTACTCATTGAATTTGGCTAGTCTATCAGATGGAGACCCCCTTCTTCCTCATCTGGGATTCATTATGAGAATATATGTGTGTGTGTGTTTGTGTGTATTGTGTTTAATTTACCTATTTTCCTAGGTTGAGCATTCTATGGTTTTTCTCTTTATCGATCCCTAGGGCATCCTATTGGGTATGTATATACTGACCCCTATATGGGATTTTCCTACATTTTTTGTTACATATGATGATGATAGTTAGATCAACAGTGATTATGATAGAGAAAATTGATACCCGGGTGCATTGACCACATATGGTGGTTGGGATTAGAGATTATTTGGTTGTATTCTATTTTAATCTAAATGTATTCCCTAGAGTTTATTTCATACATAGTTTATCTCTAGATTTTAGATTATTAACATTTGATTCTTCTTCAATTCTGTATGTTGATGGTTGTGTACAAGCATATACATAAATTAGGAAACAACAACCATTTATGGTTATGTATTTTCAAGGAATTTTGCTAGCCCCTGACCTGTTATAGGATGTATTGTTGTTGCGACAGATCTGCCTTCCACAGGCCTAGTGGGCCTTGATTGGTTTGGTTGTTGTAGATTGATATCAGAGGTGGTTCATCATCATGAAAATTTTCGGAGTTATCCCCCCTATAGGTATTTGTTTGGAACATATGTAAAGAGTTTTAGAGTTTTTTTAGTAAGGATTTTAGTCTAGAGAAACCAATGTTGGTGCAGTGGAAAATTTATCTATAATGCAGGACTCATACTGCCTGCTTGTCAACTTGGAATCCCATCAAATAATTTATAGGAAAAATGGTACACACATCATATAGGATTGATTCCTTTAACTTTCTTTCTTGATTATGATCCCCATATATGTATGTGAATATTACCATGGTATGTATTTATTACTTTTAGGATTCTTCATTGAAGATAAAAAACTAGGATAGCGATTCAAGAACATGATTATGATCTAATGAATGTTGAGGTTTCAACCTAGGGTTCACACCAAGAAGTGTTTTCTCCAGATAGGTAGGTAGTTGCACCCTCTCTTATCGAGAAGATATTAATAATGATTGTTCAAGCTATTGATTTGTGTAGTCTTAATGCACTATATTTCTTCTTGAAATATATACATATAAGGTTTTATGGATATTCAAATCCCCATGCAGCATTGGATTTGATGTAGTTGATTTTTTTAGTCTTCATGTGGTTTCAGATCCCAATAGATCATATGGTTTCATAAGTATCCATTCTCTTCCACGGAGTAATTGGGAACTGGTTGAGTTTGGTTATACATACCCATGATGAGACGAGAGTCACATTTTCTAACTTCAAGAAACCGTTTTGTGAGGAGTATTACCCTTTATGATTTTTTATTTCATATGAAATAGCTTCTTAAGCTATATTAAGGTGAAATTTTAGTGGATGATTATGTCAAGAAGTTAACTAATCAAATATGATACTCCCTTGATATGGTATTATATGGCTTCCTTAGGATAAGGAAGATAAAAAAGAGTCTCCACAATTACATTAAAACTATTGTGGTTTCCTTATCCTAATCACTTATATTGGAGTGCTACAGTTGGATCTGGTGACTGAAATCTCCCTTGGAGAGGGGATCTAGGATGTTAGAGGCAACGATGTATATTATGGGGATACTTCATTTGTAGAATGACCTGAGTTAGATGTTGAGATCCCAGAAGAGGACATATTCACTTTATCAGACTCAATTGTGATGATCTAAAGCTCATGGATCATGAAGAGGATCTATTCAACCAAGATATGGGAAATTTAATGCTGAAATTATCCAAGTCACATAGCTGGTGATTTACTGACCTGTTTTGAAATGTAGGACAAGAAGACAGTGGATAGAACACATTAGAAGAGGTTGTGTTCTGAGAAGGGTTCTCCCATGTATGACCAGGGTGTCCCTTAGGGAAGTGGTTTGGTAAAGGATAATAAGAGACTCTTGTAACACAGTATGATTTTATGAAAAATTTATTTTTTCCAAATATTTTCCCATTAATAGCTTGCATTACACACAACACCATGCTTTAACGAACAATGAAAAACTATAAATATTATTATTTAAAAATATCCATTAAACATGGTATAATGATTAGAAATAAAAATATTTTAAATATGAATTATAATGGGTTTATTAATGTAAAACATATTAACAAAAAATTGTCAATTATCAATAATGAATTTATGTGTCTAAAAAATATTGTTTATCAAAAAATGATTTATTGTAAACAATAAGAAAACCTCTTTTTTCATCTATCTAAAACAATTTATATAAATTAAACATCATTTTTGAAATCATCATTTCAAAATTCTCTTAGGGTGATGTTTTGTTATATTTCTAAATATTATAATTTTATTATGATTAGATAAAAGACAAGGTTTTTTTGAAAACCGCACATTCAATTAAATAATATATAAGGTTAATTATGATTAAGTTGGTTTAAAGGTAAAATTAGGTCAATTATATATCAAATAACAAAATATTTTTTATTTGAATAATTTTCAAATAAACTTTTTATATATTCAAATTTTAAACATTGGAACATTTTCATTTTTGAAACTCACCTTCTCGTTGCATCTATGGGTAAAATTTAAATTATAAAATTTCCCCTTTTATGAATAGAATTTGAAAAAATGGATTAAATATTTAGAATAAAACTAATTTATATAATCTACAAATAATTTTTTTTACCATAATTAATAGTACAAAGAGTCAAGATTATTTACTATGGTTATAGATAATATGGGTATTTATGGGGTTAATAAAAAAATTTAAGAGTTAAAAAATGACCCAAAACATTTTTAAACCCATTTTTATGGGAATAATTAGTCCATATATCCTATAATTTATTAAAATGACTCATTTTTTAGAACTGTTTCGCAAGAAATGCGTTGGTTCACTTTATGTGTTTTGAAAAAAAATTATGTGTCATCTCTTACACATGTGAAATGCCACCCCATCTCCTCTACTATTCACACCATTACAACCCTTTTGTTTGGAAAATACCTACCCAAATTAAATATCTTATTTCCTAAACATCTTCTAGAGTTTGTTCTTTATAAATATTTTATATGAATGCTTTAGGTATAAACCTAAATAGGCTCTCTAAAGAATATGTAAATTCTTAAACTTGTGTTTTTGTTTTATTTCTTCTTCTACCTCCTTATAATATTATAATATTATGATGATATAATAAAAATAATATAATCCATATTTTAATATGTTATTATATTAATGGAATAACCTATATCTATATCATTTTTAATCAAATATGATACAAAATTAGCATTAACGTGTAGGCAGACTACCACCTCACAAACCAATGTTATTCATTATCTGTCGCCACCATGCACTGGTGGATATAGTAATGGATTAAATTTTTATATATGATATAGATTATATTATTATAATTATTGAATTATTATATCTCATTTTAATTTTTAATTTCTATTCTGTGGGATATACAACAATCGATTGTGTGTACGATGCAATAACAACTTGCACTACGATGTAATTCATTTTTCACTTATGTTTTAAATGGAAGGTAATAAAGATTATTTTAATTAAAATTTGTTATATATATTATATAAAAAATATTATATAATTGTAATATATTATCTTCCATTATTTAATTCAATCATCATTAAAATTGAAACAATATTCATGTATACATACGACCTACGGTCTCCAAGAATGGGGTATTTCATTTTCTTTTTGTGACTTTTATTAATTTATATTGATAGATATAAACAGAAAATATATGATATTAACATCATGGTTAACATTATAGTGATTATGTAATATATAACAATTTAAAATGAAAAAAATGAAAAATTATAAACTTACATGAAAAGAAAAGTAGTTATAGCCTGAAATGCGACTTTATCATGGAATTATTGATAAAAATTTAATAAAAATCCATGTGTATATCATATATTGTATGATATATATAATTATGGTTCTATAATATATGTATTACAAACTTATATTTATTATAAATTAGTTTTGAATTAGTATGAATGAATTTAATACCTAAGGTAAGGTATTTTTTTCTCAATTTGCATTCATTGACACATAGGTTTTGTTACGAGCCAAAATTGTTTTATGAGGTTTATATATGGACCCTTTAAAATTTAATATCATAAATTTATTTATTATCATAGTTATTTTAATTTTCATTAATTTTAATCTTTCAAGAAACTAAATATTCACTATTACGAAAGTGGAAAGGGTTATATGTTATAATACCCTCATTTATCATGAATGTTCATGATTATACACCAAATAAAAAAATTAGATATATATCAAGAAACCCATGTATTTTATTTAAATCTTGTGACTTAAAAATACTTACCTTTATTTTCCACCCATTATGTACTAAATATTACAAAATAATGTTTTAAGAAACAATTCAATTATATTTATTCAGTAGAAACCCAAATTTCCTCTATATCCATATTTTTTAAATAATATTTCCTGAAATGTTTTAAAATTTACCAAAATATATATCGAAATACTATTTTACCAATTCTTTAATTTTTAATTTTTTTTTTGAAGGAATCAACATGCCTTTTTCAAATAACTATCTATTGGGATTTTCTTATAAAATTGATAGGAATATTTGTTTTAACATATACGAAATGAATAGAATTTGAAAACATCATGAGAAAAAATTTATTTAATGATTAAATTAAAATATTTTAATGATTTTTTCTAATGAATATAATTCATCAATATTTTATGAATTTTTTATTTTTAAAATGTTATTTTCAAAGAAAGGTTGTTTTCCTCATGAAATTTTTGAGGTGATTTTTCTTTCAAAACCTGTTTCAATGTAAGAAAGTATTCATTAATTGAAAAAAATGATTAATTTGGGACATTATTCAAGGAAACCATTTTTATTCATTCTATTAATATTTTTTGTTTTTTATTAAATTATTTTATAAAACTTACTTTATTTTTATGGGTTATTTTTTAGCGTATGATGATATTATTATGAAACCTCATTATTTTCAATAGGTTATGTTATGATAAAATATTCATAAAAATCACTATATTTAATTTGTTCTTATATGATGAATTTTTCATGATATTTTGGAACCCATATGTATTGTTTTTATTATTTGAAGGGTGGGACCTATATCCCCCTCCACTGAATCGGGTAAATGATGATATATCAAGAGATAAACAAGACTGACATGTGGAGTGGACATGAATTTTTATGGTACATTTTCCACTATGATATCCTTGGGAGTGAAACTTGACTACTAAGATGGTCTAGGGAGTAAACCCCTTCCACTAATATATTCTTGTAAATGTGCCTCAAACTACTAAGGAAAATATTTTATATTCTTATTTGTATGAAAAAAATCAATGACTTATTCTAATGTAATGTTCTCAAAAAATTTATTATTTTATCCCAATATTATTAGTGTATTATAAAATACAATGATTTGTTCCATGAATCATTTTTATGATCTATGATATATAGGGTATGGTCATCAAATTTTATTCTCATTTTCACATACCCATATGATCATGATTTGTTGACATCTCTCTTGATTACACTTATTATGCCTCTAATAAGACCCTTTCTTATGGTTACATTCCCTGGGTTATAATGAAAGTTATTATTTATGATATTTCAATGAAGATTTCCAGTTTTAATGAACATAGTGGGAGATTAAGTAGTTTACTTATGAACTAGTTGTTTATGTGTCCATGATTCCCAATGAACTACACCTTAACAATTATGGTCTGGATCCTTATGTTTTGTAATAAATATTTTCTATTAAGATTTAATAATTATGTATGAGAATTTTAGGCCATTATAATTGGTTTTAGATCATAGTGTAGTTGACCCTTTAAAATTGTGACGTGAAAAATTTAGTGAGATCACAATGTATATGTCTAAAGATAAGTATATGGATAAGTCAAAGTTCAGAAAAATGTCATGGAATTTTGGTTATGGGTGGAGAGAGTGGTTTCCAATAAATTACATACATTTATTGATACTACAAGTGGATGTTTATTTAGAGAAAAAGATCCTAGGTGTAATAACTCCATAATCTAACATTGATTTAGACTCGATCATTTACATGTTTCATGATAATGTGCCTTATTTCACTGTTTATTTGACACTCCAATGGGATATAAATTCAAATTCAAGAACTATTTATAATCCTCCATAAAGTATTTTAAAGGTGGGAACTATGATCTGTTATGCCCTTCATGATTCAACATCAACATTTCTCCGATGGATATGATGATCTATTATTCACTAATAATTGGATCATTACCACTAAATAGATATTTTTCATTATCCAGTTTTTAGATAATGAAAATTTATTTTGGTTGTCTATCATTTGGAATATGAAGAGGATCAATGGAATAAATTCATCAAAAATACAAGGAAACATAATGAACCTTATTCCTTTGAGTGGGATTAGTTTAACATAATATTTCTCAATAAAAACATGTCTATTATTTTCAATAAAAAACAGTGAAAAACTATCTTAAATTAATGTAGAAGGACGATGAATCTATTGGAAAATATAATTAAATTTTTATCATAATTTTGAGTTAGGCTTCTAGAATTATTTCCCAACAAAAAATTACGGTTGATTGATTATTTGGTGGATTAAAACCAAGTATTCAAATGGAATTTTTCATAATGGATGTCATTATAAATGAAGAAATCATTTGTTGTTCTCTCAATGTGGAAATTGATATTATTGTTACCCATCAATCTAGTGATTTTGATAATAAAATAAAGATGGAGTTTGAAGGAAACTTTAAAAATATTGGAGCATAGAGATGGTATTTTCATCATTCTCAAAGAGTGAAAGTAAATATTGTAGAGATTTTCATAAGTGGACTGTTAAATATATCATGTGTGGAATGGAAGTTAATTATGAAATTGAATTTCAATGTGATTTGAATATATTATATAGTGATGAAAATATAAATAATGATTTATTGAATTCACCACCCACACTCTAGTGTTTCAAATTAAAAGGGTATGGGAAACATTATAACTAGTTCCAAAACTAATTATTAATGATGATGGATAGTGTCATAAACCTCTTAAGGTATGGTCATTGAAAAATCTAATGTGATCAAAATTTCTAATGAGGGGTGTGATAACGATGTGGTGAAAGGTACACTTAACATCCAATATATAACATATAATTTATAATTTGACTATGTATCTATACATTATATTATTTGTGAAAAATTATATATGGGTGAAAAAATTACACACAAATTAATATATTTAGAATTTCAATAAAAACCCCTAACATAATGATTATCACATCCCATGTATATCATTCATATCTGGTTTTTTTTTCCAAATTTTATTATTTAAAATAATTCCATTATTACTATGGTTGGATATGATTTTATCTTATGAATGGGTTGGATTTATCTATTTAAAACCCACATTCATTTAAATGGATGGTAAGTCACATTTCATATTCTAAATCAACCTGTGATAATATATAAGAGTGATGTTAAATATGAACATATAACGGAAATAAAATCCATTCTATGTGTTTTTATACTTATTCAAGATGGTAATTTATATAATATGTTTATAGGGAAAGTCAAATTTGATGTTACTCTTATAGTGTGGGGGTTTCATTTTTTCATTGAAAAATATTTCCCCTGCTTTCCACAAAACATTTTGTTTTTTTCTTAATAGAAATCATACCTGGTTCCTTTCATATTTTAAAGACTATATATAGATTGGCCTTAATTTTTCTGTAGTAAATAAAGAAATAACTCAAGTAGAAACATCAAGAATGATTCAGTTATTGAAGTGTGTCATCAAGGTGTAAAACATTTCATTTTGTTAAAAATAAATATGGATCGATGTTACTATGCATTGATTATTGGGAAATAAATGAGATAACAATTCAAAACAAGTATCTTCTACCCCATTTTGATGGCCTGTTTGATCAAATAAATGGAGACCAATATTTTTCCAAGATTAACCTTCATTTTGGATATCATAAATTGAGGTTTAAGAATAAGTATTTACCGAATATAGTATTTTGTATCAGGTATGTAAACATTGAATATATAGTGACTCTATTTTGTCTTACGAATTACCCTGTTATATTTATAAATTTAATGAATAATGACTTTATAGATTACCTCTATATGTTTTTAGTAGTATTCAAAGATGATAATATTATATATTAAATTAAAATGGAAGTGCATTAATATCACATGATTATTTTATTAAAGACCCTAAAGAATGAGAAATTATATGATAAATTATGAAAAAGCATCATTTCCATTTCAAAAGGTTTTATTATCTTGTTATATTATCTCAATATATTCTATATTGGTAGATCCATAAAAAATAGAGGTTGTTGAATATTTTATTAGACTAACCATGGTGATTAGTGTATATAGATTTCTGTTTTTAGCAAGAAATTGTCGAGTGTTTTTGGAAAATTTCTCATAAATATCTAATACACTAACCAAGTTAACTTAGAAGGGATCCATGCTCCTATGGACAGGTGAATATTAGGAAACATAATAGGATGTAAAGAGAATATTATTCAGTTTTCATGTGCATATGTTTCCCTATTTTAGAGAAAGGATTATAATCTATAGTGATTCATTAAAGACTGGGTTAGGATGTGTAATTATGCAAAAATTCATGATTATATCTTATTAAATGTGATAATTTAAGGTTAATTATAAAAATAGTTATATTCATGATTTGGAGTTAGTTGTGGTAATTTTTCATTAAATATATGAAGGTTTTGCCTTTATGGAGGAATGTGTGATATATATATATATATATCAATCACAAATATTTACTGTATATATTCACATAAAAGAATTTGAATATGTGAGAGTGAATTTGGTTAGAGATAATTAAATATTATGACTACTTAATACATTGGAACCCTAGGAAGATGAACATGGTGTCTAATGCTTTGAGTTGAAATTATCATAATAGATTATCTAGGACAAGGATCACAAAATATCCAATATTTTGTGATTTACAAAGGATGGATCGATAAATCTTCATGGAAGGTTAGACCTCTTTTCTTATACAATTTAATGATGAACAATTTTTCCAAGACATGATTAACGAGTCATAGAAGTAAGATATATAGATACAAAAGATGGTGAAAATATTTCTTGAGATAAATCTTGATCCTGATGGAATTATAATGTTCTAGAACCATGTTTGTGTTCTATTTATTTCTTATTTTTTAATTTTTGGAATTATTTTTAATTTTAGTTTTATGATAATGTTTTTATAGGAAATTATCTATAGAATAAGGTAATTAAATTTTGAAATAATGGAAAAATAATTCGTAGTTATGTTGGTCTCTTTTCAATTCATTGTTTTATTAAACTTATAGCATATTAGTTAATGCTTCCAACCATCCTCTCACAATATCATGATGTGTTCTACGTATCACTCCTGATGATGTACATACCTGATACATTATATAAACTAAACATTCAAGTCATATTTCTAGATCCAAATATTTCTTATAATGAACAATTAACGGATATTCTGGATTGAACTGAAAAAGTTATATGAAACAAGACCAATAAGATGGTCAATGTTTCGTAGTGAAACAACTAGTTCGAGGAATTTATATGGGAAATTTATGATACTATGAAGATGAAGTATACTAATATATTCATATCAAAGTGATATTATTTAATGGGATAAATTCATTTTAATGGGTATATAATTAAATATACTAATATTTCATGGGATATTTTTTTATAATGAATTTAATTTTTTGATAGCTTGCATTGCACACCACATCGAGTTTTAATAAACCATGATAAACAATTAATATTATCATTTAAACACGGAAAAAATTACATATCCATTACATTTTTTGAAAAAATATTAATAACCAAATTTTAATTATTAATTATAATTTTTTTATTAAAATTAAACATAATGATAAAAAAAATTAATTTTTATTAATGTCTTTATATTTGTCAAAATTACTATGTTATTAAAAAATTATTTTTTAATTATTATTCAGAACATTAATAATATTAACTTGTGTCACTTTTATAAAATTAATTTGATAAAATAAAAATGATTTTTAAAATCACCATTTCAAAATTATCTTATGTTATAATGTTTGGATGTTTATAATATTTAATTCTTCGATGAATAATGAAAATAATAGTTTTTATTGAAAACTTCCTTTTCATTTAAAGAATTTATAAGTTTAGTTATCTCGAAAAATAGTTCTAAAAGTAAAATTAGTTTGATAATATAAAATATAATCCAATATATGTCATTTTAATAAATTAATTATAGAATTTTGATTAAAAATATCTAGTTAAACTTTTAAACAATTTCACTTTGAAAAACTTCATTCCCATCGCATCTGTCGGATTTATTTTAAATTAATATTTTCCAATTACGTGGAAGAAACTTTGAAAAATTGATTCCATACTTTAAATAATAATAATTTATAATATCTAATAATTTAAACATACAAGTATTCGTAAAAATATAAATTAATTCACCACAGTTATGATAAAAATGGGTTTGACGAGGGTTAATCTAAAATGATAAGGGTTAAAAAGACCCAAATTTTGTCCAAAACACATTTTTTGGAAATATTGTAACCTTATAACCATTAATAATATATATATACTCATTTTAATTATTTGGTTACATATGAAAAACATGATTACACTATATTCTTTTCAAAAAATTCTTATGTATCATGTACCCCATTTATTAAAGGCCGCCTCCTCTCCTCTCTTATTCGCCCATATCAAAGAATTTTTATCATTTAATACCTACCAATATTACTTCCATAATTCCCTAAACATGTCTTACAGTCCTAATTTTGGTTATTAATAACTAAAATGAAGGCTTTAGGTATGACCATAAAAAGGCTCTTTGAATAAGTGGTAAATTCAAAAACTTTAATTTTTGTATTTATATTTACACCTCCTAAAAATATTTTTTTTTAATTATGATATAATAAGACCATTATATCCCATATAATTTTATATTATTATGTATTTGGAATAAAAAATATTCATCTCCTCTTCTATGAAACGGGGTATGAAATCATTATTCCTGATTATGGTGGAGTACTGCCTTGTGAAGTGATGTTATTAAATTTCCATCACCACCACTCATGAAAGAATATAATGATGTATTAAAATTTTTTTAAAGAAAACTATTATATTACTATAATTTTTTAGTTTTCATATCACATACACCTTTTAATTATCAATTACATGGGTTATATGATAATGTTGATCTTGTGTCCGATGGACAACCGCCTCGTTATGCAATGTGATTCATTTTTCACATACATTTTACTTGGATGGTAATAAATATTGTTTTACAAAATATATGTGATATATATGAAATATAAATTATTCATTAATGATAATTTTATTTCCCTTTATTTATTTCAATTTTACTAGAATATGGAACCAATGTTCATGCGTACGTATAATATATTGTCTTTATGATTGATGTATTTCATTTTCTATATTTATCATTTAGGGATTACTCTAAAAAAATATGTAATAAATATATGTGATATTTATAAAATTTATAAAATTCTTGATATTATTGATTTGTGGTCATCTTAAGAGAAAAAATAAGAATAGATCAAATCATTTATGAAAAACAATGATGTTATTTCCAAAAATATAAATTTAACATGGGATTCTTAATAAATGGGTTATAAAAGGTCATAAATAAATTGTATATGGTATGATATATCTAATTATTGTTCTATAATATATTTATAACAAAAATATATTTATTTTATATATATGTTTTAAAATCTATAACATATTTCAACAAATAAGGGAATGAATTTTTGTCTCAATTAGCCTTCTTTGAGACACATGACATGTTATGAACATATCTTATTTTAATAGGAATATATACATCCCCTTTGGCATTTAATATCATAAATTAATTTATTCTCATGATATTTGAGGTTATAATTAATAATATTCCGCCTTTGGGGATTATGATTCATAGTTACAAATGTGGTAAGTGTTTTATGATACAATCTTATCATTTATCGAGATTTTTCATGATTATTCTTTAATGATGAAATATTATGACATATATCTTAATAAATTCATCTATTTTATTCTCTAATATTTTTTATGAATAATAAATATTTTACCATAATTTTATTCTATTTATGTACTCAATAGTTTAAAATAATTTTTTATGTAAAAAATCATCATTATTTGTTCGGTTGAAACCCTGTTTTCATCCATGTTTATGTTTTCGAAAAATTATTTTAAAAAATGTTTTAAAATTCAAAAAATGATTTATTAAAAGATAATTTTCCCATGTTTTAATTTTTACAAAGTTATTTAAAATTAATCTCTTTTCCCTTTTCAAATCATCGACCCTCTGGCTTTATATAAAAATGTGAAAGGAATATTTATTTTAATGTGCACATAATGAATATAATTTAACCACATAATGACCATTATTTCCTTTTAATATTATTTTAAAAAGTTTCAAAAATAAAAAATTAAATAAATATATTTATGCAATATTGTATAATTTTAAAAATTAATAAAGGTTATTTTCAAAGAAAGGATAATTTTCTCAGGAAACGTTCCATGTGATTTTTCTATAAAAATCACTTTCTATCTAAGATAACATATTTTTATGTTACATACAATTTTCATGGTGTTTAATCAAATTATAACACCCTTATTATTTCATTCAGTGGTTTTTTTATTATCATGACATAATTCTTAGGAAACCGAAATATTTTCCACTTGTTATGTTTTGATGAAATAATGAAATGATTAGGAATATTATTTCATTTCCACAGGTTATGTTATAATGAAATGTTTATGAAGTTTATTTCTGACCATTTTTTTTGATATAGTGAATGGATTATGTTCATGTGTCACACATGTGTTTTATTGTCATAAGGTCAAATTTGGGACCTATATCCCCCAAAATAAATTGGGGAAATATTATCATTGTGTGAGATAAATATAACTAGAATAGAGAGTGAAAAATGTTTAGTATAAGACTGTTTACACTATGATAGTCTTAGGAGTGAGCCCTGATTTATATGGTGGTTTTGGAAGTGAAATCATTAGAATATTATAGTAATTTCAGTCATCATTTAATTTCATAGGAAATTATATTCTACGATTATGTTTATGCCACAAATCTATGACTTATGTAAATTTTATGTTCTCATAGTTTATTTTCATTGATTTCATTATGATTATGTCTAATAAAATCAATTATTTATTCCAAGACTCAAATTTATTATCTTTGATATTATAGGAATGGTTTTGTACTACCGTTTTCATGTTCTCATTTCCCATATACAAAATATATATTGATGTCTCCCTAATTTACCCTTAATGATCATATGATCTCACCGATTATTATGTTTACCTTCCCAATGTTATTATGAAAGGTATTATTTATAATATTTATAAAAATTATTCTAGTTGTGAAGAACAAATTGGAATATTATGTATCTTATATATAGAGTAATTGTTTAGTTGTCAATGTTTCTAAAGTTACATCCAAAATGATTATGGATTGGATAATTATTTTATTTACTTAATATTAATCTTTTATGGTATATTATTTATGTATGAAAATTCTAGGTCTTTAAAACTCCATAGGTAGTTGAAGTTATTGGAGGATGATGTTACAACCTCTAACCACCACCACATGGTGTCCCATGACAGGCTTAGGGAGTTGGTAGTTTAGAAAATGGAAAGAATTAGTCTATAGAGGGATAAGACCGGGATATACATGAGATGATACTAGGTATGATATATATATATAATATACATTCCTCTATGATATTATACATAGGTGTGAATAATTATTTCATTAGATAATTCATTGTGTGAGAGATAGATCTTCCAGTTGAGATACAACCCAACAATTTTTCTAGAGGTTTTGAATGGGGGAAATTATTCAATATCACCGGTATACCATATTTTAGAGATATTTCTTTATGGGAAGAGTTTTATTTGAGGACTCTTGTTCATCAATATGAAACCTTATGACGTAATCTTATGTGTGGAATAGGTTTCACTATTTGAACCTAGACCAGCTATCATCATAGGAGGTAAAGATTCCTTCAGATAAAAGGGATGATATTATCTTTATGGGAAAGAGAGATCTCATTGATGAGTATGTTTATCTTGTGTGAATTTTTTTAATAATTTAAATGTCATAATAATACAATGTAACACCAGAGGATAGTGAATTTATATTTTTCCAAAATCATGTTTGATTCTAGTTTGTAAATCTCTTTGTGATTTATATAGATATGAATAATTCTCTTCTATAATAAAAATGGGAAGCAGTTGAATATAAATAACAAAAAAAATCAATTATATAGTGTTTTGGGGAACAAATATTTCCTAGAACACTCCACCAATGCTTTATCTATGAACATGGTGAATTTCACTAGAAGTGTCCTCTTATCCAAAGACCTTCATATATTTAATTGAGTGTAGGTTGTTGACACATTCAAAATCAAGATATAATAGAGCCTTCTAGTTATTTACTTGGGAACTGGTTATCAACAACTTAGAACAAGAATATGATACTTAAATTGCAACTCTGTACGAGCAGTTGATATACCATTAAATCAATGTAGATTTTATTTCTTGATGGTTCGAGTTGAACTTCACAATTTCTATTACAACAATTGACATTAGATGGATCATCTACTTATGAAATTAATATCTTCCTGAAACAATAGTTCTAATGTTATCATGGTTTAAAATTATCTTCAATATGAATATCAAATAACAATTTTAGTAATATTATAGAAGCACAAGGATAAAATAAATATTTTCCCAAAGTATAGCCTCCTCTACAAATAAAATAGTAGATCGCTTGTTGTGAAAGTTATGTAAAATATATTCCCAAGTAAACAATAATATGTATGAATGTTTTATATATCTTTATATTGAAAGGATACAAAGGTAGACTATATATCATAGACTACATGATACGGTATTCCAGATCCATGAAAAGTTTCTAATAGATCGGGGATATTCATATTCAAAATAATCTCAGGGAGGCATAAAATAACTTGAGAATATGATTGATTTTATCCATTGAATAAGGTTCATTGAATAATTAATAATAGACTATGAATTGGTTGTAAAAAATCATTTAATCAGCTTAAATTATCTATATCCCATTGTAGAAAACGTAGATAAAATCGTGGATTGAAATATCTGATGTTGAACCGTTAAACATAGGGTTCGTTCAAAAAATGAAAAAAATATCAAACCTATTGTTCAACAACATAGTTATAATTCACCAAAAGTAAGTATGAAAATATAGGTTTGGTCATAAATGAATATTTTAAAATTTAAGGTTGATCATAAACATAAGTTTGAAGAACCATACATTTATCTCCCAAACGTAAGGTTCCATACTTACATAGGATTATTTACCAATAATTTATTCTCTTAAAAACATAATGTTTCATCCTAACATACCATTGCTTATCCATAAATTTTGATAACTTAGTGTTGATGATCCATATGTAATATTTTAAAAGTATGATTCATTCCTTACATGTTGTTTTCAAGTATAGAGTTCATTCCTTTGGTTATTTTTATAAATATAGGGCATACATAGTGTTTCCAGAATAAACTAAAACACATTCCAAACACATTGAAGATTATTCCTTCAAATTATAATCGTGAATATAATTTTAGTATAAATACTACAATGAATACTAATGTTCTAAAATTCACTAAAATTAATGTTATTAATAAAACAATCTAGGGTATTTATGGGCCTCAAAATCAAAATGATTTATAGTGTATTGTTTATACTATACTTTCCCAACAATATCCCTCTTTTAGATGATCACAAACCCCATAAAATAACTAAAAAAATATAGTAATTTGTAAACACATTTAAATAATAAATAATATGATTTTCGTTTCGCATTACTATTTTGATTAAAAATAGTTTTGAAAAAAAATGTATAGTTTGCCAAATTTTCTCTCCCTTGTTCTGATATCAAAAAGAAATTATAATAAAAAAGAATATAACACTTTCAATTTTCAATTGTACAAAAAATGAATGATTTATTTTCTTGTTGGGATAAATAAGATAAATTTTCTAGAAATATAGATAAATATATTAGAAAATAGATAAATAAAGTAAACAAAGTAATTTTAATTAGAAAAACTGTACAAATACAATTTGAGGTTTTTTCTTTTAAAAAAGGGTTAGACAGTTGGTATGGTAGAAGGTGAAAGAGTTTAGTTAAGGGTAGCTTATGGTATAAGTTTGAGTGATTCTTGAGATGCTTGAAAACCCTCTTTTAATTCTTCCACATGAGATTGTATCCTTTATGAAATATTTTCTACCAACATCGTTATCAAAATCCTAAAATTTTCATTTTCATTCAAATTTCTAATCAAATTGACTTTTAAAAATTCATATTGATTCAGCTCTAGATACATAAATGTATATAACATGATAGTGAACTGATTGAGAAGTAGCCTGATACAATGTTCACTTGATGTGAGTTTTTCACATAGGTATCTCTGATTTTCCAACAATAAGGGTGAACTACTGTAGTAAATATTATAATGCCTTCTATTCATATCATCCATTATTAACGTGATAGCTGGAAACCATTTGATCAGATCTGGTAAAGTTGGAGGGTCAAAAGTAGAAGCCCTATCCTAGTCGGCACTTCCCTTGATAGATTCAAAATCACTTCCCAAGTACCATTTAAAATCTAAAAAATCTATTTTATAAATATGTACTAATTTGAGCATCTTAATCGGATTCAAAATCTATCTTTTAAACACATCAAAATATATTTTTGACATATAAGTCTCTCTAATTTATTGAAGATGTGTCTAAATAAAATCAAATTCAATAAATGGAATATATGGATTTCTTAAATCATCCAATAATTTTAATGATGCTTCGAGTTCCTGTTGAAGATGTGAATTATCATCTAGAACCTTTTAAATCATTATAACTAGTTCTTAAATATAATTTTCATATATTAATATGTTCCATCATATAGATTTATTGACCGAGAAGAAACCCCCACAATGGCTAAGTTGTTAACATGAGACTTATCTGTATACATCTCACTAAAACACGATATACAATCAGGGACCTATATCTTTTCTACAAAAAATACATGCAGTTATTTGTATAGAAGGACTAACATAAGAGATAACCTAATTCTCAACGATCTTAGTGGTCTGAGTGACTGATTTCTGAACACGATTAACTACTTGATAAACTTTTTCCTGATGATATGGTGGAGGAACAACCTATATCTCTTGAGCCTGACTTTCTACTTGTTAATCATCATCATGTTCTAGTTCATCCACATTAAACAAATGAGTCACCTCTCTAGATTATATCATGGGATCCTCATGTTGTGCATATTCTCTATTCCTTGATTTTAAAAAAAATTCCTCATAAACTAGTTCTTCTTATGAATATTATTTAACAAGATCGGTATCATAATATTGATTATTACTCTTGGTTGGCAGAGAAAAACTTTAAATTATGGATTCTCGAAATTCTTTATTCCTTATCATATTATTATCCTCCTAAGAAAAAATCCATCTTTTTTGGGTCATATTCACCAACATGCATCAAAATACATTTTATTGTACACCAAATGAAACTAAATTTACTTACACTTCCAATATTCAATAAACTTTTGAAATGGCATTTTACTCGAGAATCAAAAAGTTGAATCAAAATTTTCATAAACCGAATAAGAGATATGATCCTTCCATAAGGGTATAATAAAATTATTGCCTCTAAATGGATACACTAACTCAGATTTCTAATCATATATCTTAGAAAATTTATCTTGATGAAATTGATAAATAACAACATGATAAACATGTCCAAGTATAAAATTCTCTCTATCACATGAACCCTTGGAGAAATAGATTTTTTAATTAACTTTACAAACATATTATTTTCTTCATCTAGATCTTTTACAAAAATTTTAATTATATATTATCAACCAAATATAAATTATGTGTTGTATTATGAATTTTAATCATGATTTCCAATTGATCAAGGATAAAATTGGAATACTTAGTCATGAAGAAATATTAATATATGTGCAATTTCAATTGAAGAAATAGGCAATTTATTATTTTCTATTTTAGAGGATATTGTGTATTTTGATTCACAAAAATGAAACTAAAAACTAATATTAATTTTGTCTAGTTCTTACTCATAAAAAATATGTATTTTCATCATAGAACCGAAACTCAACACCCTGAAATGAAAGATCCTATTTCAGTAATCGTTTCTTTCGATATTGCTAATCGAAATCTACAACTTTTCCTTGAAGAATAAATAATGAGGGAACACGCTGATGCTTCAGATCGCTTGGTTCACCTTCATATTTTTACTTGGAGATCATCATTTCTATGAATATAATGGTTAAAGGTTGTTAGATTCTATGTTTAGGAGAAAGATAATGGATTTGGGAGAAAAAATGTTTAAAAATGAAAAGTTAAAAGGTATTTAAAGGTTTTTGATGGATGATGACAATGTATACTATCTCATGCCAATTATATGGGGTAGTAATTAAAATTTAGTTTTTCAAAACATGTTATTGAAATATAATAACCAGAAAACTTTATTTATTAAATAAATGAAATACTAATTTGAGAGTGAAGTTGAAGTACACAAATACTGAAAAAAAGTAATGACTGTAACAAATCGTAAAAAATATAAATATATAAATTCACTAACTTAAATAAAAAAATCTTATTTAAAACTAAATAATACTAACCCAACAAATAAAATTAAAACATATAGTGGGAAGTGGTTTAGTTAAACTATCATCTCATTGTTATTTGGTAGTTACAAATTATTAAGAAATGTGATTTTTAAAACATGATAACTTAAATAAATGGTTCCTAATATCAATATGCATAGTTATAGAATGAATTTTATGATTTTTATAAAATATTAATATAACTATTATTATGAAATTAAATAGTTATATTATTAAAATTTAATCATTAGACCATTATAGTTTTTTTCATCTTCAAAACTTGTGCACAGAAACTATAGGAGGATATATATTATGCCTCGGTTGTTGAGAGGAAAACGGAGTATTGTTTCATACATGACCATGACACTAAAGTAATGGGTTCTCGAGGTTCTTTTTTCTATTTAATGTACATCCTCCAGATTCTGAATTTGAATATAAAATTTAATTAATGTTATATGTTTTGGGTAAAAATGAAATTGAAAAATATTTTCTTTTAAATATTTAAAAAACTTTTTTAATATCAATATGATGGGATTCTTTGGTATTTGACTAAAATCTAGCATATAAATATACAAAGAACATAATTTATGATCTTCTACTAGTAATATATAATAAAATAAAAATCATACATTAATATAACTTGTTTCAAATTGGATTCCCAACTTTATGAAAAAAATCGTTAACATTATTTCTCATGGGAGTTGTAAATTTATTATTGTTCTCATGTCCGAAAATTTTCAATAAATCATTAATATATTTACTTTAATTTAAAAAAAATAAATACTACTATTTCTGAATCTGAAATCCTATTAATAAATTTAACTCAACCATCATACACTTTTCAAATTCATTTTTCATTGTTTTTGAAAAAACAATAAAAATATTTCTATTTGTTGAACTGAAAATTACATCATCGACATAAATTTATAGTAATAATATACTAGAACAAGTTATTTTCATAAAAATTATTGGATCTACTAATCAAACAGTAAATCAATTTTTCAATATAAAAGAACTTAATATTCCGTACCAAGCATCAGGTGCTTTTTTAAGTTCATAGAGAGCATTAGAATGTGTAAAAAATATAATTTTGTTTGTGAGGGTTTTAAAAACTAGTATTTTGTTCAACATAGACTAACATCATTAAATATACATTTAATAAAGTGGATTTGACCACCACATAATATAGATTATTATTCAAATGATATGAATAAGCTAAAATGAGTCTAATAGAATCTAATATAGCTATAGGGGAAAACATTTTAACATAATCTATACCTTCTTTTTATTATATCCTTTATATACTAATCTGGATTGGTTTCTAGTTATGATCCCTTGACCATCCAATTTATTTTTAAATACCCATTTGGTTCTTGTTAGTAGATAATTTTATGGTCTTTCCACTAACTCTAAAACATAATTTTTTATAAATTTTTTTATTTTATATTGCATTAAAATCATCCAACATTACTCATCTAAGGATTCCTCAAAAGAATTAAGTTCTAAATAAGATTTAAAGGCATATAATTTAGCAAGATTTCTTGTATTTCTTCTAGTTTTTCATTTCTTGTATCTATATATCCTATGACAGTTTCGAAAACATGGTCCTTTAAGATTTTATACTTCCGAAGAGATGCACTTTTAGGTTTTTAAATTTCATGTTCTTTTAAACTGGAATGAATTTTATTAATTTAATTTTAAATACCAATTTTAGGAGTTTTTATTCTCAAGTTGTCAAATGAGTCGGTAACATCTTCAGTTTGATATTTCTAATTAATGAAAGGGTTAGTTTCATCAAAATTCACATGAACAAATTCTTCAAAAATCCATGAATTTTTATTAAATACTGTATATGCATTCGAGGTAACAGAATATCATAAAAATATCCATTCATCATCTTTCAGATCAAACATAAAAAGAGTTTCCTTATTATTCAAGATATATTTCATGCATCTAAATAAATTAAAGTAATTTACATTAGTTTTTCTATTATTACAATGTTCATAGGGTGTTATTTTCAAAATAGGTCTTATTAAGACTCTATTCATGGTATAGAAGGTTGTGCTTATAGATTATTCCCAATATAGGTTGGAAAAATGTATTTGTTATGTATATTACTTGGCATTTCATGAATAGTTAATTTTATTCATTCTAAAATTCCATTTTTTTAGTCAGTCTTGGATTAGAGAAGGAGGTTTTAATACCTATATTTTAGAAAAAAAAATCTTGATTTTCAAATTCTTAACCATGATCACATATTGATGATATTATTTTAAAATATTCTTCATTTTGAACATGTTTTCTATAACATTAAAAAACATAGAATACATCACATTTATGTTTTAGAAAATATACCTATGTAAATCAAGAATACTCATCAACTAAAACATAAACAAATAATTTATAATTAAAAATTTCTACTGTGGATGATCCATAAATATCTATAAGGATATGATTTAAAGGATTATATGTAGATATTTTTTTAATATAATTGAAAGAAAATTTGTGTTGTTTTCCAATTTGGCATGGATCATAGAATCAATCATCATCAAACATAAGACTATGTAAATTAGAAAATAATTTTTTTAGATAATATATGTAAATCATTTACATTTTAATTTACATTTCTTCTATTCCAACTCCATGACTCATTTGCACTAGCATTTAAAAAATCCACTTTCTTTTTACACAGGAAATTTAAATCCAAAGTATATACATTTTCAATTACCAGTTGTCTAAATTTTATAAATTTATCTGTGGACACATAGTATTATTTGTTAGAAAAATAAATATATAATACATCATCACATAGTTGAGAGATACTTATCAGGTTGGGTTTTCACCCTTGCACATATATTACATTATTTATTGAGATAATCTTTGGGTCTCACACAAATCTTACTCCAATGAATTTTCCTTTTTCATTGTCACCAAATGTGACTAGTAATCCATTCATGTGGATGAATGTAATGGAATTTGATGACACTCCACTTATGTTTCTGTAAAATCCATTGTCCATATAACATATTTCCCTCTTCTCTGTGGCCTTTTTTTAGAAATTAAATTAATCATTTTTTTTGTTTTGGTGCCCATATTTTCTTGGGTCTAGTAGGGTTAGTGAGTAATAATTTTGGAATCATGATACTCTTTATATTTCATTAATTTATTTTACATTATTTTGAGATACGTGTAGAAACAAAATACTTTTAATATCACTGATTTGAGGTTTCTCATGTAAAAATTGTTTGTGAAGTGGCCTTTTATTCAAAAATATTAACTGATAGAATGTTTTTATTTAACCACAAAATAATTAATATATAAATTATATTTTCACCCTTGATTTCTATTACAATTATTTCTCATATCATATAATTATTTCAAATAATATCATTTTGACAATTTTCTCCTTTAATAAAACAAGAGCTTCACTTTTTTAAGGTTATAATTCATCCAATAATTCATTTATCCTTTTCTCTTGATCAATACAGGGTGATGTAAATGAATTAAAAAATTTAATTAATACTTGATGTTGTTTTAGCATTGTGTATCTTTAACCTAAAAAATTATTGGTAATAATTTTCAATAATTTAATATTATTTAATAAAAAATAATATTTATATTCTAGAATTGAATAGTAAGAAGCCAATTTATCATTTGAGAAACTATCAGAGTCAGAGGAAGATAAATAATCAATTTTCACCTCTTCTTCTTCATTCTTAATAAAAAAACATACTGGGTTGGAGATTTTTGTATCTTTCACTAAATAATATTTTGAGTAGCTACTGGAGTTTTTAGATACACTCCACGTGGAATTCATGGAAATTTTTCTGTTATTCTCATAATCATCATTTCTATGATTTTTCATTTCATGCCTTTTTAATTCATCTTTCCACTGAGGGAAATCAGGTTTATTGTGCCCTATATTATTTTCATTCATGGAATCAAAATTATCAGGGTTCATTCCCATCCTTAAAAATGGATTTTTTAAGGCCTCTTTTCATCATGTAAAATTTTCTAAACATTCTGTCTATATGAGTGAGTTCATCTTAGAATCTAAGGAGTATGCATTTTTTTCTATTCTGACTTCTAATTTTTAATTTATGCTTCTGATATGTCACATTGAGAGATGTATTTTCCATTTTTACTATAATATTCTAATATTCATATTAATCTTTAATTTATTCTTCACACATCATCAATGTACCAATAAGTTCATTCATAGTTAAATTCATGAAAGGTAATGATTGTTACATATCCATAGCAATGTCATTCCATTTAGTTGTTATTAGTCATAGTACTTCCAATACTTGATTTCATTGATTGATAGGATATCCAAAGGCAGCATTGTTGTTGACAATCAAAATTATCCTCCCATTAATATATTTGATGTTTGCACCATCATACATTCTAAAAGTGTAAATAATTAGATTTTTAGTAACATATCAGTTTTTTATAATATTTTTTCCCCATCATAAGAAACTCTGATGGGTTTCCTCATCTCATAGGCAGTAAGATAATGTGATAAAAAATTAAAATCATTAGGACAATGTCCCCATATAATAGCATTCATTTATTTTTGAATTGATGTCATATTCAACTTCTATTTTGGTATTCAATGTCTTTGGAATTTCAGGAATCAAATAAGAAGTAATGATCATAGAATGGACTTTGAATCCAAGATTCATCATTTAGATAATCAATAATGATTTATAGTAACTATAATATTTATAATTAATGTATGAAGCCTGAACCATAGACATTTATTTTTTTAGATAATTCATTTTCATCTACTTTGTATTGACCTTAATCATTTTATAATGATATATATATTTATCACAAAATAAATCAATTGATACCAATTGTTAGGTTGTAATAATAAAAATTTAGACAGTAAATGGGATTCTGTCTTTTTTAAAATCGTGGAAGATTCTATTTTGTAAAAATCATGGAGATTTATGTAGATATGTATAATTCTATTCTAAATGAAATTCAGAAGTAAATATACATAAATAATGAGAACATAAATTTTATAATGGTTTGGGGCACAAAAAACCCATAATCCACTTTACCAACTCTCTCTCTCTGTGACCTTGGTGATTTTCAGTATAATGTTAATATTATCTCTTGACCTTAAAATCTAAAATTGAGTGCAAAAAGGTGACACCCTTACAATTATGACTTTAAAAATTCCTTATGTTTCATTAATTAGGAACTGGTTATCCAGATCTTAGAATAAGAATTAGATACTATAATAAAAATTGATTATGAGTAGTTGATACTCTAATAAATGATAATAGATTTGATTTTTTGAGGGTTCAGGTTGAACATCACAATTTCTGTAGAATTAATAAATATTAGATTAATATTCTTCTTCAGAAATTGAATTCTTCTCAAAATAATATTTCTAAAGTTATCCCAGTTGCAAATTATCTTCACAATGAATATGAAAAAAATTGGTGCATTAATCTTATAACATCATGAGGTTAAAATATTTATGTATCCAATGTCTAGTCTCTTTTGCAAATAACAGAGTCAATAATTTATTGTGGATGATATATAAAATATATTCACAAGTATACAACCATATGTTTGACTTTTGTAAATATAATTATACTAAAAATATAAATAAATAGAAAGTATAGTAAAGAATACATGATATGGTATTCCATATCTATGAAAATCATCTAATAGATCATGGATTTTCACATTCATAAAAATGCAGGGGATTTCTAACTACCCATTTGAATATGAGTTATTTTCACCATTGCATATGGTTATTTGAATCAATCATTGTGGACTTTGAATTGGTTGTAAAAAATCTGTTATTTAGCCTAAACTTTTTTCAAGACCGTTGCAGAAAACTCAGGTAAAATGAAATATTTAAATCTTTGATGTTGAATAGTCAAACGTAGGGTTCCTTCAAATAATGAAAAAATACCAAAAAAAGGGTTCATATATGTAATGTTCATTATCCTAATATAAGGGTGAAAATGTATGGTTGATCAAAAATTTATGGTTGACAAACTATGAATTTTCCTCTCAAACATTAGGTTTTTTACTTATGTAGGGTTCTTTAACATAAATTCTTCTCTTATCAAATGTAAGGTTCCATCCATGCATTAGGTTATATAACCATACATATATAATAATGTTGGGTTGATCATGCATATATACTATTCTAAATGTAGTGTTCATTCCTTATGCGATGTTTTCAAGGGTAGGGTTCATTCCATACATTAATTACACCAATGTATAGTATGATGAGTGTATCTAGAATACACTAAAACACATTCCGAACTATTTAAAAAATATTTTGTGATAATTAATATATTTATTGTAATTACAAATTAAATATTTCATTGAATATTAAATTCTGTAAATTCCCTAAGAGTAATATCATTATTAAAAAATAGTTTTATATTTGAGCATCAAAATCAATATGATTTATAGTGTATTTTTGAGATAATAAATTCCAAAAAATCAAACCACCCATCAATTAGATACATTATCCCCTACTGCCGTGGGCTACTTAACCATCTTAATTACTATATAGTGGATGAATTTATGGATGTATTCCCTTATGATGTTTTAGGACTACCACTATGGAATGATGTTGAATTCTATATTGACTAGAACCCTTGGACAATGTTGACATCTTTTTTAGCATATTGGATGGTCCCTACCAATATCTTGGATCGGATGGTACATTTGGAGAACCTTTGGAACATGGGTTTTATTTGACCCATTGTGTCCCCCATGATAGTACTATTTTTTTTGTGTAAAAATTGAATGATATCGTTTATATTTGTGTTTATTTCACTACCTAAACTAGGAAATCATAAAGGAAAATGTAATATTTTTTAGGATTGAAAACATATTGGATTGTTTATGAGGTTTGAGTTTGTTCCTGAAGATTTATTTCTAGTCCGACTACCACCAGTTGTGGGTCTTCAAGGCAGATATTTATAATATGGAATTCCGATGTCAGAATGGACACTATGAGCCCCTTGTGAATTATTTTTTTTTTGATGATATACACTAATGTGTTTATAGATTTAATGAACCATATATTTTATCTCTACATGGACCAATTTGTTTTTGTCTTCATTGATGAAATACTCATCTACTCTTTATTATATGAGTGGCATGAAAATCACATAAGGATAGTATTACACATATTCTGAGGCACTGAATATATAGTAATCTCTTAAAGATCCAGTTCCTGATACTTGAAGTTCACTTCTTGTGGTGTCTCATATCATAGCATGTATTATCTATGTAACCGATGAATATTGAGTTAGTTCTTTGTGTGGTAATAACCATATATCATGTTGGAGGTTCATAGTTTTCTTGAACATTTTGGGTACTACATGAGGATCATAACTAAAGTTTCCATAGTTGCATCCTCTTTTTCCACCATGACATGTATGTGGTATCAATTTATCTTTAAAAATCACTTATATGGATCATTTGAGAAATTGAGGATGAAGATGACTAATGATCCTATGTTGTGACTACCATTGGAAGGCATGGAGTACATAGTGTTTTGCAATGCCTCAGGAGATGGTATCAGTTGAGTTTTGATGTTGAGGAAGGAATTTCTCACATTTGGGTCAAGGTAGTTGAAGCTCAACAAGTTGAAGTATGATACACACATCCTAGAGTTGTCATTATTAGTCTTCATTTTGAATATTTGGAGAAACTATCATTAAGGAGAGCTATTTATTGTTTACTCAGACCACCATATTCTCTAGTAAATCATCATCCGTTAGATATTAACCTAAGATCAAGTCATTTCTTTTATTTCTACGTGAATTTTTTATTGAGATAATATATACTCCATGTAAGGGAAAGGTGGTTGAATATTTCATTACTAGGATGTCCAATAAATGCCTAGTGGAGGAGGGTTATGGAAATTTGGATCCTTTGAAGTTAACCTAGGAGGATGAGAGGTGTCAAACTTATCTTTATTAAATGGTTTTGACTCATCTGATTCTCTTTTATGTGAGAGTATTCCTAATTGGATCAATTTATTGTGAAGTTATTTATGAACATATATCCTCAGGGGATGCATTAGATGGATTATCTGATATAGAGAATCATATATTCTTTTTCTGAGGATATATGGTGGTTTTATTCTTGATGTGTGCGGAGGTGGTGAGATAGTACCTTACGTATCATTTGGTAAAAATCATAATGTATAAAATGTACAAAGATCATCAGGGGGACGGTTGTTGGTCTAACATGAGGAATAACATAACCATGTTCATCTCTTAATGTATCACATGCCTGTGGGTGATGTTTGAGAACCATGTTTTGATAAGTTTCACATAGCCACATGAGATCCCATAGTAAAAAATATGATATAATATCCATGAAATTTGAGATATGGATTTTGTATAAAGTGAGAGGCCATGATGTTTTCAGGCTAATTATTAACTGACTCATGATTTCAGTGTAATTCATTACCATTATTTAGAAAAAATTTGTTGAAGATTCAAGAATAGTAGTATGTTTGGGAGATCATAAAACTCTCTAGGTTACCCTCAAGAATTATCTATGATCTTGATGTGTGGTTTACATCATGGATGTGAAGAGGCTTTATATAAGAACTTGGGACCCATCTACGGATGAGTTCAAAATTATTCCCCTAGATGGATGGATAGACTAAGTTCAAAATATATGTGTTTAATGATAAGTAGAGAGATTATATTTTGGAATTTATCTATGTCTAGGAGGATCTCTTTCCATTTGTAGATTTTTCATATTATAATATAAATCACTCTATGGTAAGCATGGAACATTTCAAGTCCTTTTACAGGAGACTGTGTAGGTCACCCTTATGTTGGATCAAGAATGGAGAGACATATCCTGTTGCGATAGAGATGGTGAAAATAGTGGAAGAGAGAAACCATATAATCCATGATAATGTGAGGAAATCGAAAATTTTATAGTAACCATAGGCAAATCTACATCGTAGGCCCTTGGAGTTCAACCAAGGATATCATTTTTTCTTGAGTCTTCCCATGATGAGTATTACCGAGGTTTTGTCAAGGAGAAATGTTACCCCAAAATTAATGCATGAAATTATACATCTTTAAGAGGGTTTTCTTGGTTTCACACAACCTATACATACCCCCATTATTAGAGTGGTTTCATGAAATCTTTCATGTGTTATAGTTGAGGAGATACGTACATGATCCTATGCATCTAATTGACTAGGGTTATCTGGTCATCAAGAATGGATTCACCTTTCTAGATTACTTACTGGAGACTAAGGATTGAGAGTAGAGGATCCTATAAGGATGGACCAATATCTTAGTTCATTTTATGTCACAGTATGGGAGAATTAATGGCATCTCCTAATAGTGGGAGATCCATATACATGTTCAGAATCCCTACCTTTTTTTCATCTTGTTCTTCTCAGGGATGAAAATACATGAATGGGGGTAGTGTGGGGACCATATTCTTCCTTGTAAGACATTTTAATATATTACGGATTATTTTTAGTTCCAGGAATTGATATGGAATAAAGTTATGTGTCTTGGTGAACAATGACCTATTATTTTTATAATATTAAATATATCTATATCATGTGCATGCTATAAGGCCCCAGCCTTAAACCTTACTTAATATTGAATTAAATGAATAGTTCACATTGAGGATCTTTACAGGTTTAGAGTTTTAGAGAATTATAACATTACTATTACATCTCAAAAGATTACAAAGTAGACACTTTTACTAAGTTTCCATAGAATAAAAAACTCTAAAAAAGAAACATGTCTAGTTCCATGTTTTATATAGCATGACTTTCCCTTGATCACATCCTTGACCCTATTCCACATTACGTTTTGTGAAAAACATTTCAAAAAAATTTGGGGTGAGCATAAAAATCTCAGTAAAGGATACACAAAGAATGAAAACTGTTAGTTTTTAAAACAACAAGTAAACCATGTATACTTTATCAAAGTAATACCTTTACCTTTATGAAGTAGTAAAAACTCTTCACTGAATAAAATATCATTACTTACCCTTTTGTAACCAAAAGATTTCCATAAAACCCATATAAAGAACACATAACATATAAAGGTAACTTGGGACATAAACATACATAAGTGGAATAACCATACGGTTGACTTCCACACATATCACTTAATGGAATAGCCATTCGGCCAACTTCCATACATACTTAATGGAATAGCCATACGGTCGACTTCCATACCCAATGCATTGGAGGTTATAACGTAACCACCCGTCGTGGTATTCATGGCACCACCCGTCATATGGTTTATCACGTAACCACCCGTCAAATGTCTAAGTACCATTATAAAAATCATAAGACATAAAACAAATATAATGGAAAGAAAACATTTCAACACTTTGATCACAATATATCACTTAAATATATTGACATAAACAATCCATTATAAAAAACCATTTTCAATACCAAAATATATAAAAGAGTATATGGTATTTATTTCATTTTAAAAAAACATTACGGCTTGTTCAAGAAGTCAAAGACCAAATAATACTCGCGGTGGTGGAAAAGGTCATTGTCACCACGTATGTTAAAAGAAACATTCCTTTCTGACGTTTTGTAAAACACTTCATAGAAAAAGATTCATTTTGTATAAAAGTAAAAGTCAAAGGAATTTATACACCGTATAAAAGAAGGTTGTGTATAAAACGAAAAATGCCTCAATGAAAGGAGACTGAGACGAAGTCCCTTACCTCAGGTCTGACTTGACTCGATCTTTCTTTAACGTACTGAATAATAAACTTGAGTTAATTTATATTTTCTTAAGAACCTTTTTCAGGTTCATTATTCCTTTTATATCACTTATTGCCATGTTATAAACATTATGTAATCATTCAAGTTAATAATGTTTGTTTTGTCGATATTTGGTTCTTAAGTCGAAAGTGGACTTCTTACAATTACATCTTGTTCGTGTGGTCAAAGGTTCTTTATATCCAAAATGACATTCCTGATTTGGATATCATATATATCATATATATCCATCATATTCATGTATTTATAATATTACATAATCATTTAGAGGTAGGAAATGAAATGCATCGTTCATGGAGACGGTAAGCCGTACATACGGATGAACGCTACTTTCATTTCATTGTCATATTAATGGAATTAAAACTAAATGAGAGGTATGTATATTTTAATTCAAGAATTATATTCATCAATTAGATGTATCATTCATCATATATATCCATTATATACATGTACTTATAATAGTACATTACATTTGGGGATAAGAAATGAAATGCACCGCTCATGGAGACGGTAAGCCGTACGTACGCATGAACGCTACTTTCATTTCTATCTCATACTTTAATGGAAAGAAATAATAATTATATAGAGGTATATTATAATTCCAGTATAACATCTTATATAATAACTTTAAATCCATCCTTTATACATCCCACATATGGCATTAACGAATCACATCACTTTGAGGGGGCGGTAGTCTTCACTTCCTAAAATGAAATTATCGTGTTTACCCACAATGGAAACCATAAAGTTATACCACAAATGAAAAATAAAGAAGCATAAGGAAAACATAAACATAATATATATCATATATCAATAGAGTGACATCTTAATGGCCACAATTAAAGGTGTTTAAAAGAAGATTTGAACAATCATCATTTCGTGAGGCAGAAATTCGCCAACCACAGAAACAGTATGTTCTTAAATCATTAGATGTAGATGTGTGTAACTGTAGCTCTAAATATTCTTATAAAAACATCCTAGTATATGTAATATACTGGAGTTGTTACAAAATAAATGAATAAAAAGAGTTTAGGGGGTTGGAGAAGCAAAATAAAACAAAATCACACAAGTGAAGACATCACCTTAAAATCGGGTAACTCTCTTAGATTTGAGCTCAAAGGCTTCCTTCGGATGACTTCTGCCCAAAGTGAGGATTCAAGGAGTAATAGAGGGATGTGGAGAGACAAAATGGGCAGGGTTTGGACGAGCCAAAGGCTTTGGAAGTGTGGGTAAGGTGGTAGAGGTGGGGGCCTTTTATAAGAGGAGAGGAGAGGCACTCTTGGAAAGTAAAGAAATGTTACTTTATTTTAGAATGAGTTTCGTATTTTAATGGTGCCACATTGATTTTTTATAGGATAAGGTGATAATGGTTCGAAATTGACCCATACAATAGGTTTTTTACATGTTTAGGTCTTAGATATTACATTATCTTTCCATTTTATTTAAATCGTTAAATAATGAGGTAATCGCTGCATCATCATGGTGTCCTAAATAATTTAATTTATTTAATGTATAAAAATTTTAACAAACTACTATGATGTAGGAACCCTTTTTAGCTTTCCAATGAATATTTATAGTAAAAAATATTACTTGTATAACTCCAAGTGAAAATTTTCTTAGTAAAACAACTCATGTTTGTGAAATTTTTATTTTAACATTAAATAAAAAGATATTAATGTCATTTTCCAACTAAAGTGGATCAATGGGGTCCCCAAGTTGACTCATGGATTGTCTTGGTCGGTCATGACCCATAAAATGAGGGTAGGACATGTTTCAAGCTCATCTCATATTATTAAAACATTATTTTTACCTTAAACTACACTAATTACCTCTAATCGCGATTAAAAACTTAATAAGTTACAATTCACCAAAAAATTATTTTAATCTCATTGAACCAAATTTTACTTCTTAATTAAAACCATGTATGTCAGATTTTTGAAATTCAAAACACAGAAGTGGTAAAATTTCATTTAAACGAAAAATCAGTTTTTATAAGTACCACTTAGTGGTTTCACTATTCATCAAAAATTGAAGTTTTTCAGAAAAATACCAAAAATTCACCCTAATATATATTTGATATTCCTAATCCAAAAATGAAGTCCATTTTAAAAAATTCAAAACATATAAGTTTCATTAATTAATTTAATAATTAATTCCCGCTGTCAGAGCAAATAGCGTGTTTTATGAAACAATAAGTATCAAAAGATTGACACTAGTTTAAGTCTGATTTCAAAGTGAAATTAATTCCAATGACCACTATTGGATTTAATGGTAAAAATATATTATAATTTCACTTTAAAACCAATTCAAAATATAATCTAATCATATAAATAAATTAGATTAAAAATAGGTTTTGGGTTAAAATACAACATTTTACACTATTCATTAAAAAATGAACTTTATCGGAAAAATACCAAACATTTACACAAAGTAAATTTTGATGTCCCGATTCTAAAGAAGAGTTTTATTTGGTCTAATAGAATTTATAAGAGTGAACACAACTATATTTAATGACGGTTCGCCATCAAAAGGCGATAAGTGAACCTTTAGTGAAAACTAGTGCATATATGCCTAAAATTGAATTATTTCCGTATTTTAAGCCTTTATCTTTTATTAGATAAAATTAAAAACATTTAAAAACATATATAATCATATTTTAGTTATTTCTATCCATTCCCGCCAATACAACGGCTATGTGTTAACTACCATTTAAAATAATATTATTTTATTACTAGTGTGCAATGTAAGATTTCAATGAAACTCTTTGTTGCGTATCGGGTACGCTATCGAACATAGAAACCCATTTAAAGTAAAATTAATATTTAATTCGTAAATATTAATAAATATGAAAATTCTTTATTCTTTATTTACCAGGGATGTTACACATGCAGTATTCTTTAAAGAGATTAATAACATACAAAGATGGCTTTATATTATAAATTTGAGACAAATGATGAGTCTGAAACATGTGTTTTATCCTAGGACTGACCTAAAATTGGCCAGTTCTATATTTTCAATTAATGAGTTTGATGGAGGTGCACTTAAATGAAATAAATTATTTAAATAATTTTTTTTATTATTAAATTCCCATCATCCCTAATAACATCAATTTAAATGTTTCTATAGAATATCACAAAGGTTATTTTCATATCCTTGGGAGCACTCATAAGAAGGGATTCATTGTTCTTTATTGGTGGATCACATCTAAGGATGCATGAAATTCAATTGAAGGGGATTGGATGAATGTAAACATAGTGGAATTCCATCATCATTTGATAACATGTTCCTAACCAATGATCAATACATAATCAAGGTAGGGATCATAAATTTTGGATTTCCCCATATTGATTTGAACATTGACCATTGAATTGGTATCATCAATCGATATATATTTATTTTCTATTCACATAGATATGCCATGATTATCACCGAAGATATCCCCAATCTATGATCCTGGACTAACAATTGTCGACCAAAACTGTTTCAACTTTATTCTCATGTGTTTCTCCAATCATTATTAATTTTCTATAGTGTTGGAATATAAGTTCGTGGTTTAATATTTTTATTGAGGGTTCGAGTATGATCAAACAACAAGATTCATGGAGGTTGTTTGAATGATGATAGGCACCTTTATTTAAATACGGATAAATATTTTTTCCATGATGGAGGTGATGAATTACATAGATATGGTATTTTGGATGTTGTTGGGGAATAACTAACACAATAGATGAGTGAAAATCCATTACAGATGATCGGAATAAATTTTCTAGCCCCCAAAATCTGGGAAATGAGGGTCAGAGGTGATCCCCACTGATAATTGGCTCTCAATACACAGGATTCATGGTAAGGAGTCTTTTTTTGAAAACACATGACTATTATGGAGTTTCTAAAAAAATCAACTATATGTTGTGTAATCCAAGAACACACTTTGTTTATCCCAAACCCAACTGTGGTGGCTAGGGTTTTTGGGAAGATAATGATCACATGTCATGTGACCCTCAGTGGGAAGCTATTCCATGTCCCATGTGGAACACGTTTAGGTACCTATTATGTCAGACACACCATGTAATCTAGGTGTACATGGTCATGGGAACGGTACTGAAGCATGGACATGTGTATGGCCAGATGCGTGGGTATATCCCGACATACATAGGTATGGCCATGAGCATATGGGAAGGCATAGAGTGGTTGGTACATGTCATGTATGACCCCTGAACACCATGTACTATGACCTGGATTTCAATCCATGTCCAATGGAGAGCACATCCAGGTAATGAGGTGGGGTCTCGCACCATGTGCACCCCCTTACACACCGTGTATTCCCTCCTACAACTTCATCCTCTCAAATCCCTATTTTTTGGTCTCCAATTGTAGCCCACAAGTTGTATATATTTTGTAGTTTTCTATGTATAACATGAAATTATCCTTCTTAGTTTCTTTAAATATATTATGTTAAATGTTCATGGCATGATGCTTATTCATGAGATTCATGAAGATGGTAGTGATAGGGCGGGATCATGAATGTTATGTTAGGGTCAGTACTCCCTTGTTTCACCAAGGAATAGGTTTCTTATACAATAAGAGAGATTATAGGGTCATTAGTCTCATATCATATCTGGAAATAGGTTTCCCATATTCTTTATTATGACATATTCAGTAATTACCCATTTTATATCGGATGTGGGTTCAATTTATACAATGTTTTACTCCCTTGTCTTAAAGCTCTGACGAGGTTCATGTTCTCCATTAGAGTTATGATCCCTTGGCTATGGATCACATTTTTGTGGTTTGATGCTCTACACACATATTCTGGTGATGTTTTGTTTGATGTTGGGTATCATTAATAGACATATAGGTCTACATGATTACTCATCAACTTTGGAGGGGTTTGATATGGAGATCCCCTTTCTATATTTCATGGTTATTTTAGCGTATATATATGTTTACCTATTAGGATATATTTTCATTTTTATTTCTCTTTAGATGACTATTATTTTATATTTCTATCTATTTTATACTATTTTTGGGGAATCATTCTGGGTATGTATATACTCAACCTTGCGTGGGGTTTTCCTACATGTGTCGTGTCTTATGAATATGATAAATTGATCGTTGGTGATTACAGTGAAGCATAGTGGTACCTAGGTGAATTGATCATAGAGGGTGGTCAAGCATGGATATGATCAACTAGGATCTCTCATCTTTCTACATTCCTAATTTTTGTCATGTTGGAACCACATTTCCAGGTGGAAATTAAATTTTCACCTTTACACATTCTTTTTATTTTTATGTACTTTGATGTATTCCCTAGAGTTTATTTAGTGAATCATTTTCTCTAGATGTTAAGATTTTACTTCTTTATTCCTATTCACTACTACATGGTGATAGTTCGGGGTGTATGTACAAGTATATTAGGTAATATCCTCATATTATATTTATGCTTTCATTGTGTTTTTTACCCACTCATGGCCTATTGGAGGAAAATTTGGGGTTGTGATGTCTCTTCTTGTTGTGGTATAGGTAGGCCCTGGTATATTGGGTTGTTTCATAAATCATGAGGAATATTAGGAAAATGGAAATCAAAATTAATGAAGAATTATCGAAAAGTAAGAAGTTGGACCAAATAAATTCATTAGTAGTTCTAATTATCCATTAATGGTTAGGATAAATCTACAAGTGGAAAACAATATATTCAAAACCATAAATTAATTATGAACATAAAATCATAATTAAAAGATACGGAGAATTAGTTCATACATGAAGAAAAGTGAGTATTGATAATAAAAGATCTCTATTTTCATAATTATAGAATAAATTAGTTCTTAATTATATTAATGGTAACGAATGGAACTATTTGATTAATGGGGAGATAAATAAAATTTAAAATAACAACACTTGGGAACTAGTTCTTAAACCTAATAAAAAATCAATATTTTATAAGGCATGTGTGTGTTTAAAAACATGCTCAATAATAAAGGATTGATTTCATGAAACAATCCGATATTAGTTTTTAAATGGTACTCATAGGTGAATAGTGAAAATTTTGAAGAAACAAAATTCACATGTTTCACGATTTCAAACTATCATTATGTTTATTTATAATTTATATCACATATATTATAAATTTTATTAGATACGTGTGATGACTACTTGTCCAAATAGATATTCTGTGGAAAATATTTTTATTAAGAAAATAGTGGGATTCATCATTGATAAATATGGAACTAATTTTTGAAATTTGAATAATATTTTAATGGGTTTAAGTAGTCTCTAAAATATTGGAATTTAAAATATGATATTTTTATATTGAAATTGGAATTATCAAAAGGAATGGGGTTTGATAACCATTATGTAAAATATATTTTCCAAGATAGACTATTTATTTTTATTTATGTTCATAAAATACTTTTTATATGCGACAGAGAGTGTTCTTGTGAAGAGTTTTAAAAATTTTGATTTATTTTTATATATAAATTTTTATGGATATGAGTTTATTTATAGGATTATTTGTCATAAAAAATATTTATAGCATTCTATCTTCAACTAAATAAAACAAGGAATTATTTTTGATGTTTGTAAAGGATGACACTAAATATGTACCAACCCCCATGATAGTTGGTGTGAAGCAGATCAAAGATAATGTAGGGAAATGTGTGATTCCAAAATGTTTTTTGAAGATAATTAAAAAAAATCATAATATATATATATAAGATATTTTTTTTGTATTAACATTACATGATAGTTATAAAATTGATTCAATGGAATCAAACATTTTTGATACCAAGATAATTACCAATCCTATAAATGGAATATCAATTTATAGTATTATGTATAAAATAGGTGTCAGATTAGAAAATTTCAGATTCATTGATGCTAATTTGGGTGGGTATTGTACTGATATAAATCAACGAGATTAGGAACATTATTTTTTGAGGAAATATTTTTTGAGTTTTCAAAGTAAGAAACAATACTATATAATATTAAGTGATGTGATTCCAGAGTATGTTGTTATCACAAATTAATTTACAAAAAGGTTCTTGACTAAGGTGTACCTAGGATATTTTATAGTAAAAGTTGAGAACCAATTAAATATTACTTGTGAAAGTAAAAGTGTGTTTTTAAAAGAGTCTAGTTCAACACTATATATCCAAAAACAATTATATGAAATATCATTTCATTAAGAGGTATTTTTTAATAGATATGTGAGGTCGTAATATAGGCCTAAATAATATCATATTATCAGTATGTTCACTAAATATAGGACAATATAGAGATTTTAAGGGTTAATGTTAAGTCCTCATGTTAAAAATTTCCCTCTCAGTAATGTAAGATATGAAATCCCAAAAAATATTTTTTTTCAAAATGGGATGCAATTATCTCAAAAAGAATAATTTACATAGAAATTTAGTATTATGAAACATATCACTGAAAATTGTTTTGAATTAATGAAATGATAAGAGTTGTTGGTGTTATGAAAAAACCTTATAGAGAGGTTAAATAACCCATGGAATTATTAAATATGTTCTTTTTTGTGAGAATACTTTTGATAAATTGTTGAATGTGAAGTTATAAATTATTGTTTTTTTGAATGTAGGCGATATTTTTTTTAAGAAGTGGTTGGCTCTAAATATAATATGTAAGTGTAGATCAAGTGGATTTATTCCTAATAAATAAGTTTCCCATGTTCTATAATAATAATCAACTTCCTTGTATAATTATTCACTTTTGGTTGATTAGTAATGAATAGTTAAATTTGGTAATGGAATTTTAGAATCGAGAAGCTACCATAGAAAATAGAAGATGGATTCCTCGCTGTATTAGTGAATAAAATTTATCAAGGGTTGAGTAATGTGTAACCAAAAACATTTTTATAGAGTGTGTGATTAATAAGTATAATATATTATAGAAGCTGAATATGTATATTTAAATAAAAAGGTTCTATATCGATCTTCATAGTTTCATAAATGAAGGTTATTTAAGAATAATTTTTTATTCATGATGAGTCCTAAATATAGAGTCTTTCATAGACAAAAGGTGATGTTTCTGGATGATGGATGATTTTAATAAATGGTTTACTTTGAGTTAACTTTAATGGGCATGTGATCATTCATGGGGAAGTTTTCAAGATGTTTGTTTTATATGTTGAAATATCAATCCAACTAAACATGATGATAGAAACTAAGAATATATAATTTGGTCTGTTGTAGAATCTAATCTTCCAGACCTAATGAGAACAAAATTCTAGAAGATGAGATGATGAACATGTGAGTTCTAGAAGAAGATGAAATATAATTGGGAGTAATCCTAGAAGGGGTAGTAATTGAAGATATAGACCACCTTGAATGATTCAATTATGAAAAATGAGAGAATGATATATCGACCAATGGCCATTGCACATGATGTTTCATATAACTCTTCCAACAAACTATAGATAAGGATACTGAGTAGAATATAAAAAATAATTGTAGAAGATATGTCTATATATCATGAACAATTTATTTTTTCATAATTTCCAAAATGATAATACTTAATTATTTGTACATGAATGTAAAGTTTAGGATTCAAGCTATTGTTTTTAAAAGAATTGATAGTTGTTGAGGGTGCCTTTTTTATAATCCTTAAAAAATTGATTATCTATTAATTTTGGAAGCATTTATAGTGGTAGACTCTAAATTTATAATGGTGAGTGGTTCAAATTCAAAGCCTAAATTGGATACTTTTTTATAGATTTAAATATGCACCACCACATATAAATATAAGCATACTAAGTCAATCCATGTTGATTTCACTTAAAGAATATAGTTCATGAAGAGAGAGAGAGAGTCAAACCTTCTACTTTTGAAAAATATATTTGGTTAAGGAGGAATGTTGGGAAACAATGATTCTTGAAGTCATACATCAAGGACAACATTTAGATCCTATAAATAGTTTGAATTTTAAAAAACATTAATAAGGGTTCTAGAAAAAGATTCTAATATAAGATGAGTCCAAATTTTATGTTATTGAAAAATAGAGGATTTAAGGATTCAAAAAATTATAATGATTAGAGTAAGATTATATTTGGTTGCATAATTATCCTAGATATAATGTAATATTTCTAATTTTATTTTTTTTTTAATTTTTTGTGGGTTCTTTTATAATGAAACCATCAAGTTAAATTATAGGATTTTAGGAGATATTTTTTTTTATGATTCATAAAAAACTGTATCCACATTCAATATTATTGGAAAATATGAACCTCATATTGAATTTTAGGATAGTAAAGTTAAGATACATTTATTTAAGATCAAAACAAATAAAAAATAGAGTTTTACTCTTGTTATCATTTAATCATCCTAAATATGATTGACAGTGTGTTTTAATGTTATGAGTGGATCCTGAATCTTAAAATTGATAGAAGATAATTTCAAAAAATATATAATTGGGTGACAATGATTCAACCTCAATTGTCAGTGCTACATCATATTTCATGTAACTTTTTAATAGACCTAATAAACATTAGATAATATTTTAATCATAATAAATAACTATGTTTTTCATGGTCATTATGTGGTTACAAATGTTCACATTTTAAGAATGGACATGATTTGGTTATCTATATTATCAATGTTATGTAAGGATATAATGCAATTATCTATATTCAAAAAAAATATGCATTAACATGATTCATTAAGAAATATTGGTGTTATTATATTTTTCTATTCTAATTTTTATTACAAATTTCTATAATCATTATTATTGACTTATAATTTCACATTATTATAATATGGTAAATTTTATGTTTCCATGGTGTTCCATTTATGAATCTACATCCCTATTGTTGAAATTTTTGATCATATGGTAACCTTATATATTTCTAGGATATTATTTCATTAAAAGGTTATCTTCCCAAGTTTATATTTTCTCAGTTATTTATGATCCAATGATATATTTTCTATTACTCAATTATTTTATTTTTCCTTACTAAGATTTCAGGCTCACTCATTTATTATATTTTCCTTTATCCCCACAGACATTCCATGAAATGATATTTGAGTTATCAAAATCTTTTATAGTAATCATAATCTATGAAGAATGAATAATATGAAAAGGTTCATATGTGGAAATAACTTACTCAATGATAGAATATAACATTAAAAATAAAATGGAAGAATATACCCAACATATATAAAATAAATTCAATTGATCTATCACAAATTTATGATCAAAAATAGAGTTATCAAAAACTATTAGGGCTGGGTTAACACTTGAGTCAAAATATGTTTGTAAAGAATAATTTGATTTGGATGTGTTTATCCAATGAATTACATGAAAATAAATTATAGAAAATTCATGGGATAGTAAATCAACTAGTACCCAACATGTGTGTCTGAATGGGAAAATCATTTAACACAATACTAATTGAGATATATTAAATAGAAAAAAATAGACAATTGGTTTAAAAACATTAAACCAAGTTAAATTGAATGAATTAGAATACAATATAAATAAATTCCTAAAACAACTACACTACAATAATAAATAATAAATATAGAAGATAAGAAGGTTTCAACATCGATAAATTAATGAATAAAAAATATTAAACCAATTATACTACAATGAAAATATTTTATCGAATGCGCCTAAGAGATTCATCCATATAGTGAAACTGAAAGGTCCACATTAACCTAAAACTTATAAACAAATTAAATATTGATATAAAAATAATTTGAAGTGTAATTTTTAGTTAATAATAAATGAAACCAAAAAAATTGACTTTTAGCTAACAATCAAAAGGTATCTCTAATTTGGGAAACAATAACATTAAACTGAAATTATTTTCTATTAAATTTTTCATTTCATCCTACATTGATCTTTATGAAAAGAAAAATAATAATAGAATATATATTAAATAAAGGAAAAATATATATTTCTTAAATTGTACCATGCAGTAAAATTATAATATAATTGCTAACATACCTATGGAAGGTGTACATATAAATTTATTTTAGAATATAAATTTTATGCAAATAATATATTACTTGTAATTAATATTGTAGAAATACTAAGAATATAAATGAATATAATATTTTATATAATAATAAAAATTGTAAATGATACATATTTATAATTTATTTTCCTATGGGAAGAAATATTTTTCAATAGAAAATAATAGAACATTAAATATTTTTTAATAAAGAAAAAAAACAAAAAATTTAGTAGGAGTTGGTCATAAAATAGATTTATAATTAATGACCCATTACATCTCATGTAAATAGATAAATATATCATTTGAAATTATATATGTCTATTAAAAATTTCTTCTCATCTTACATTGATGTTGATTGATCTTAATTTTAATCCCTTTTTATAATAATTTTTTTCAAATTATTTTACTGTTGTCTTGTTCCCTTTCATCAATGTTAACCTAATCATAATAAATTTCCATCAAACACTACAAAAAATCATTATGTAAATGAAACAAATAGAGACAAATAAAGTATAATGTGTTAAATAATATGATCTCATAGATGAATTGTGTCAAACCATTATTCAGTGTTCACATCCTCCCATATATCAAATATTTCATGATCAAATTCATATTTTAAATATCTCTGCAAATAATATGTTAAATAAGATGTTAAAAAAGATCAGACAAAAAGAATATAAAGTTTCTATATATTCAAATATAGAATTCATATCCATTGCATAATTTAATGTTATTTTCACTTGAATTTATTGAAATTAATCTGACTAAAAAATGAATTATATATAACAAGTTATAACTATAGACAAATAATTTATTATTGTATATCTACCAATAAAAGTTTATGATGTTCTTAAAGTCAGATTGATCATCTTTTTAATCATAGAACTAAGGTTGTAAGAAAAAATTTGATAAAGTAATTGAAACAATCTAATTGAGAGTATTTGGTGAAATAGGAACCAAATATTATATCATTGTTTGATCATTCACTAAATCCTAATTCCTTTTTTCAAGTGAAATAAATGAACAACATTATTCCTTTTTAATTTATTCTATAAAATGTTGAGTCGATTCGTAATTTCAGCACTCTTACAATAATCAAATGGAATTGAAAATGGGAGATTAAATTATCCACCATATCCACTATAAAGTTTTCTCTATATGGTGTCTTGATCATATTCATGTACCCTTGTGGAACTACCACTCTTGATAGCTCTTCCACCAATATACCTGATGGAAAGGAAGCTACTATAATTTAACAACTGTATTGGTATTGAAATAATTAATCAGACTCCCTCTTTAGGTATGTAACTATTATCATTTAAAATTGAAAATTAAAACCTTCATACTATAGGAAAGTTCTGGAATTCTCCAATGATGTGTTTTCCTTTCTCAGCTAAATTTTGTTATCATATCAATCATAATTTTTTCTCCATCTATTTCCTTGATCCTGGTCTAATTCTATGAAGGAAGTAGAACTCTCGGTAACTTTTCCTCCATTAAATATGTTAGTAGGGAAGCTTCTATAATGATATAATTGAATAGGAATTGAAATAATTAATCACTCTCCCACTTCTAATCAATAACTATTATCATGGAAAATGGATATTCAATGCATTTCTATAAATTTAAATTTAAATTTTGGTAACTATATGATTTTAAATATATGAAAAATTTTTATTTAGTATATCAATACAGAGTATTTAACATGTGTTCTAGTAAATGTAAACTACTTACTGAAATGTAGAATCATAGGTTGTTATATAGAAATGAATATTGAATTAGTATTATAGAGTTTAAATTGTAATGAATAAATAGAAACAAAAAATGAACAATATATTAGAAAATTATACCATAGTTTTTCTTATATGAAATATGTATTTTATAAATAAACAATTTAAGACTCTATAAAATCAAACAAATATAATTAAATAATCTTTATAAAAATATTTTTTAATGGAAGAAAATAAAAAAATCATAGTAAGAACCTTAATTAAACATTTTTAAATATTGTTTTTAACATTTAATCAATAAGGATTTTTGTTATATTGAACATCAATAATTAAAACTATAGAATATTACTTGAAAAACAATTAGAAAACAATGGAAAAATTGATCATTTTTTTAGAAAAACATTTATAGTTGTTCTATTAATCTTAAATGAGTTGTGATAAATTTTAATTATTATAAAGGAGTAGAAAACCAATATATCAATAAGAAGTATCAAAGTAAATAGAGGTAAAAATATTATGTATATATGAAATAGAACATTTGTTCATGAAATAACCATCTTGTAGGAGTTATGAAATCAAATAAAAAAATTTCTAATTTTCAAAAAATACTAAAATAAATTTAAAATGTAAATACCACTAATTGTAGATATGATTTTTTTAGAATTGATAATTCAAAAAGATAGAAATTACCTATAAATATCTACTAATTTCAAATATCATCTTCATGGTGATATGAAATTTTATGGATTCAAATACGAAGTCACAATTGATTTTGAAGTCTAATTAATAAGTTGGGAAGATGATTTTGGTGTTCACATAAATTTTATGATCATGAAATAAAAATATATGAACAATTATAAAATAGTTTAAAATTTTAATTTTTGTATACAATATAACTAAATATAAATAATATGAATAACCAAGAAGATGATCATTGGTTACACATAATGTAGTGATCTAGTCTATATAGAATAAATCACCGACATTTTAATGTTTTCAAAAATGGAATTATAGGATTGAACATTGGTTTCAACCCATAAAGGCTTGCAGAAACAATTATAAAATATTTAAGACATTATTGGAAATATATCAAATTAAATAAATAATAATTTTTTTATATTAGTGTTAATAAATGGAAAATGTATGTTTTCAATAGCATAATTCTATGTCATTTAGCATAAACCAGTGGTATTACTATAGATTTATAAGGTGAGTCTTCCTTAAATATATATCTTTTTAATTCAATAAAATCATCCAATAGTACATAGTTCATAGTTGCACCTCTTTCAACATTGTAATTGTTTCATTCCCATTAAACATATTCAAATATAAAATAACAAAATATGAACAAATATGAACATGTTAATACAATATATAATCATGACCCTGTATAAAAAGTATTCTCAATGAAAAAAATAAATATAATAATGAAAAAATATAAGACTTAATATTTATGTGAAATCAATTTGTTTGTTAATACATATAATGTTATATGAAAAAAAATTGGTATGGACTTATCTTTAAAAACATCAACCTATATGAACAAGTTTTATTGAAGATAACAAAAGGGGGTAAAATTTTGATTAAATTGGAAAACTATGAATGTGTATTTTTAATTAGAATAAATTAAAAAAACAATAACAACTTATCTGAAAAATTAAAAAAATGGTTACCAATAAATACAAAAAATATAATTTTATGGAAAAAATATGTTCGCGCTTTAAAAACTATTAGAAATTTGAAAAAATGAAACTATTAAAAAAATATGAGCCTCAATAAAAACTCACCATTCTAACAGCACCAAAACACCTCTACCGTGAGGTACACCATGGGTGTTTTTAATTCAAAAGAGATAATATTTCAATCTAAAAAATATATCCCCAACAAAACAACCAAGAAAGCCCCATAACATCATAAAAACAATAAAAACCATATTATAACAAAATAGCACTTAATAAATTAGTGTAATGCCTTAAATCAAGGGTGTTACATCCTCCCTCACATGTTGATGATATTCTCAACATCTTGTCCATATATTCATATTTTATCATTAATTATATAACATTTATTAGGTTCAAATACTATAAAATTCACTTAATAAAATATAATATGAATTCAAATCATTGAATAGAAAATCCTATCATATATGAATATAAAGTATTTATAAAGATTTAATTTTAAAAAAAAGAGACATGAATCGAAAATTTATAAACATACATAAATATTATGTTTCTTGATATACAAACATAAGTAAAATTTAACTTGTAATGTTAATTTTGTTCCTTTCCATGTGAAAATCAATGTAACAAATGTAATAAAACATCAAATATATACCATCCTGGTCAATCAAAAGTATATTATAATTAAAATAAATGATTTTTATTTTATTTTTCTAACAAATGAAAATCACGAAGAATATGAAATATAAATGATGAATTCATTGTGATTTTAAATAATCTATTATCATATGTATTTAATAAAATATTTCCAAATAATTTCAACCAATATCCTCATGAAATTTTTACTTTTTAATGTTTAATATATTGAATATATATTCAATTACCTATGGTGGAAATATACCATAAATTACATGAAAATGAAAACCAATAAATATCAAAACATTTAAATGATGGATGATTATTTTCCTTGAATTCACAGAACCATTTTTAAAAGATTATATATATTCTCAAAATTATACCATGTAAATATTTTAACATGAATGTTGACTTCTAATTTAGAATACTATATTAAATAATAATTTTAGACTAAACTAGTTTAACACCATACTAAAATATAAAATCTATACAAATTTAACCACTATTTTTAAAAGGAATTAGTCAAAGATTATTCCAATTTAGCTCAGCGATAAAATAAAAAATGTGGTAAAAATTATGTAGTAAAATAAAACAAATTAATTTATATTCAAATATGGAAATAATAAGATTAAATGTGTTAAAATGTAAATAAAAAAATAAAATAAACTGTAACCATGAAGGAAAAGATTTATGAATTAATAATTTATTCAAATAAGATTATTCAACACATTTTATAGTAAATATTATCATAGTTAATAAATATAAATAAAAATTATGAATTGTGCTCGATATAGAAGAAATAAAAAATCATAAACGGTGAATTCTGGTATGTAAAATTATAACATGTGTTCATGTCATGCAACATAAAAAAGTGAAAATGAATTATTCATGACTATAATAGGTGTAAAGGGATCTGACAGGTACCCAAAATGTATAAATAGATAATGTAATTTTCTAATTAGTACTCTATATCTATTAAAAAAATCATGCCTTTTATTGATAGTGAATTTATAAAACAACATCATGAATTATATAATAATGGTAATAATAAATTATTTGGATCAGCCTCTCCAAATAATGAATTATCAGTTATTTAGAGTTCATAATTTTATGGGTCGACGGAGTGATGATGGATTGAACATATAATGAATTGAAAGTCCACAAAAGAATATACATACATCAAATGTGTACAAGAAATGCATGGTTAATGAAATAAAAAAAACTAGATGTAAACTACATATAAATATAATTTGATCAGTTAATGAGGGGAATTTATTTTAAAAGAAATAAATTATGAATATGGAAATATAATATATCATGATAAATTTTTATACTATATTATTATATTTAGAATGAATAAATATTATTCCTGGAATAAATGGAACTTTATGAACAATCTATATAACAAACGATTTTATAGTTTATTCATAATGTTTATATAGAAAACATTTAAATAGTTATGTACATAACAAAGAACTGGTGCAGTTTTAATTTTATAAATATTTTTTTAACAATATCAAGATAAACTGGAAGTTGAGAACACAAATTTTAAAATAATAAATCAATAAAATATGAGAAATTTAAAAATAAAAAATAGTATAATACATTAAAATGAAATTTTTCTCTACTAAAAATGAATTACATTGGAAATCCATACAAAATATTAAGGGAATTTACCAAAGTTTTACAAACCAAAAAAAGATATTTTTCAGTATTGCGGTCAGTGGATGTTGAATAAGTCAAAGAGGTTTTTAGATAGAATATTACATCATCATTATAAATTTCTGAAAAAAAATATATGTGTATGAATTGAAGGAGCACATATTAAGAAATTAAATTATGGTTATGAAAACAATATGTAACCAATGACTATGGTTTATTAATAAAAAATAAAATGAAAAAAATCATACCTTTTATGGTGAGGAAGATACACTATTTGGATAGGAGTTCATGTGGATCTAGTTATTTCAACCAACAAGTGGTTACCCTGATGGGATGAATCAATCATTGGGATGAATCTGGAAGTATAGGGAAATGGAGTTGAGGAAGGTTTTTATAATCATGGAACTTGGAACCAGATTCAAAGAAGTTAGAGTTTGGATTTAGGACTGGGAAGGGGATTCAGGAATGATGAAACAGTGTGGTGGGTGGTGGTATGAAGACGGTATTAGAGGATAAGGAGAGGTGGAGACCGAGGTAGAAGAGTAGTAAGTGGAAGATGAGGAGGAAGATGTGGAGGTATAGTTAGATGTGGATGCACAATCATAGATGGAGGAAAATGTGGAGGTGGAGGTATTTGTGGGGGAGGAGTCAGAGGCAGAGTCAAAGGTGTTGTCTGAAGTGGAGTCAGTGTTAGAGGACTTGGTGGATGAGAAGGTAGAGTCAGAGATAGGGGTTGGTGATGTTTATCCATAACTTTTTTGAGGGGTGGAGAATATTCAAAAGAATCATGTTTATAGAGAGAGATGAAAAGATGGGTAGGATTTGGGCAGGTATTGGGATATGTAAGGAGGCATCCATGGTTTTGAAATAAATGTGGTCAACACACATACATTTAATAGTAAAACCCTTTAGAATAGATAATATATATTAGTTTTTATATTAAAATGTTTTATTTATTGTTAGATTTTATAATTCATTAAAATTTAAACAATATAAAATATATATTTTTATAACATAGAAAATAGAAATTTTTGTTAACTTCAGTAATATAAATTAACATGTATTAAATTTATGAAAAATTAAAATAAATACAAGAATCTTACTTGTTCTGATTTCAATTTAGGATCATTAACACTTCTTCACCAACTACACTACTTCAACACACACACACAAAAACAAACAAAATATTAATCAGGATATACCATTTTATCATGGATGTATAAGAATTTTCTATGCTAAAATTAGATTCAAGGAATGGAGGATGCATGTGGACTCTTATGCACCCCTTTCATGATTTCATTCCATTATAAATGACATAAATGAAAAAAGTACTACATTATATGTTCTCACAAGTGGTTATATTGGTCTTGGTCTTTCCACTCAAGAGTACTAGAGTGACACCCTAGGTAGAATTATGGTTAAAATATTATGTTCACTAAAATTGTATTTTCAAAGTAATCCTTTTTTTAAAATATAAAAACTATAATTACCATTTGATATATTAATTAAATTTAAAAATAAGAATAATAATTTCAATAAATAAGTAAAATTCATTCCATCAGTATCCAAATAGAATTTTTTATTAAATGAGAAGTAGTAAGAATATCACTTCCACTTACGTGACATTCTGATTCCTTCTATTTCGAAAAATTTGATCAAGGGGAAAAAATTTAAATATCATTAATTAATGAACTTACAATTTACGTGTTTTGTATCATAAAAGAACTATGAAAATTATAGCAATTACGAATAAAAGTACTTATTAATGGAGAATTTTGTAAGAGGTGGAAGACCTATAAATTCTCAAAAAAATAAAATGACCAAAAATGAAATATTATAGTAGTAAAAACAAAAATTAAAATGTAGATAATGAATATATGTTTGTAAAATAAAAATTTCTTCTATTTTAGTGATATGAAATAAAATCAATAAAATTCAATAGAAACTAGATAACAGGGTACTGAACCCGTTATCATGGATTATGATTGTGGTTAGAATGATGAATTTTTATATTATTATGGATATTAGGCATTGGGTATTATAGGAAATCATTTTCTATTTTGTTTTCTATATTTTTGAAATTATAGTGAATAGGAGAACAATAAAATGAGTAACCATATAAAAATATTTTTATTTATTTAAAACCCTGTTATTTTATACCTTCATTAAATTTTATCATTTATTTTATGTGAGAAAATATGTATGGCCAAACCTCTAACAATGTTGACATTATTTTTCATTTTCAGAATCATTTTTTCCTAAATTTCATGCATAATGCTTTTTTATTTTCAGTTGTTTGTGACATATTAGTCAAGGTGTGTGTTTAATTGTTCATAAAAATGTCAATAATTTATGGGAAAATAGTATTGTCCTATAAAAAATTTAAATTCATATCAAATGTGCTCAATTAACAAAATAAAAACTATAATAGGAAATTAATTCTCACTCATAAATAAGAAAATGTTAAAATAAATGTATGTTGATATCGTTATAATTTGAATAGAAAATTATGAGTAATAATAATACATTAAATATATTAATATTAAATCAACATAACATAAAAAAATTTAAAAAAATCAAACCTTCATTAGAGTTGTGTAGTTATGAAAAATCTATTATCAAATATTCATTTAGGTATTGTGACCTTAATTTGACAAACAATGTTTTATTTGAAATAGGTAGATATTGATTATTATAAAATCTATTACATAATGGAATTTTTCAGATCAAATAATATAATATATTGTATAGAAATAAATATACAATACCAAAACCATTCTAGATATAAATATGCATTAGGCTTTATATAATAGTGTTAATACCTAGTAACTGTAAAAACTCATCAAACTATAACAAAATGAAGAACTTGAAATAAAGGAGTAACCATATTAAAATATTATTATATATTCAAAACATTATTATTTTATAATATATTTAATTTTTGTCATTTATTTGAAGTTATAAAAGAAGTAAGTCCAATCTCGTGACAATATTGACAATATTTTTCAATTTTGGAATCATTTTTTCCCATCTTACTTGAATAATTATTTTTTATTTTCAGTCATTTGTGACATAATTTTCATGTAGTGTGTTGAATTGTTCAAAAAATATCAACAATTGATGTCAAGAGAATATTGGACAATAAAAAATTTAAAATCATATCACATATGTTTTATTAACAAAAGACATTATAAAATAGAAAAGTAATTCTCATTGAGAAATAAGTAAATGAAAAAGGGAGATTATGTTGATAAATTGATAAATTTAATAGATAATTATCAATAATATATATTCATTAGAGGTATTAATATTGAATCACAAAACTATAAAATCATTGAAAAAATTAAACCTTTGATATAGTAGTGTTGTTATGAAAAATCTAGTGTCAAATATTATTTTTGTTAATAGTGACAATTGATGTTAAGAACGATGTGTTTATTTGAAGCCGTAATATGTCAATTTTTGAACAATTTTTTACAAAGTAAAATTATATAGATCAGATAATATAATTTATGTTGTATAAATAAATATACAATAAAAAACCTTCCAATTCTAAATATACATTAGGCTTTATATTATAATGTTAATACCTAGTAATTCTCAAAATTTTCAACTCGTTGTGGCTGGAGACAAAAATTTGATAATAGAATATAAAAAACCTAATTATTTATTTATTAGAATAGTTTCATAGAAAAACACATATTTTATAATCATGAATTAATTAAAGAGAAATGATTTTGAAAAAGCACTTGCAGCAATATACATGAAATTTACATTTTAGAATGTTATGGCCTAGGTTATAGTTGCATCCCTAACATTTGTAAATGGAAAATAATTTATTTTGTCATTTATCAAATAATGGAAGTCAAAATTACTCAAAATAAAAAGGAATATGAAATCAATTGAAGGAAATAAATGAAATAATATGGATGAAACATATATGGAAAAATTAATATGAAGAATATATATATATATTGAGAAGAATAATTATATGAAGGATAATATGAACCATCATGATATAGAGGGAATGGAAGTGAAAAAATTAAACAAAAAATATTGAATGATGTTGTAAAGTTGTTCATTAAAATAACAAAAAAATCTAAATAATTTTTTTATAAATACAATATTAAAAAACATATAGGGTTGTACATCATAGTGGAAATTATGATTAAATAAGAACAATCCTCATTAATGGTAGTGCAATTTAAAATATTTATATATCTGATTTCAATCATCATATAATGTAAAAAATACATTTAAAGAATATATATATATAATTTTCTAAACAAAATTGATGTTTCATAAATTTTTAATAATATAATTAATCAAAAATAATTTGTATGTTCCCATTATGTAACCTAAAATATGAGAAAAATATTAAAACATAAAAACTCTTATTTGTAAATGAATACCAATATTGGAGAATTCACAAATTGAAAAAAGATATATAAAGGGAAAAAATTTATTATATATGTATAGAGACGTACCTCTCTTGAAATTTAGATAAACTATTGAGAACATAGTAGTCCTTGAAATTGGTCCTTACTAAAATATCGTGGAGGGGTAATAGATAAACATAAAAGAAGAATGGTATTAAATTTTTGGAAACCATATCTGTATTGTCGAGATAAAAAATTAATTTGTTAAAAATATAATCCATTGATGATAAATTATAGTAACATATTTTGTTTTTAGAGAAGCATCGATGACTGAATAGGTATGAAAAAATGATAACTTGAGATATCTATGACCTATTTGGGATAACCATTATCATAATGGAGTAATAGTGTCAATCGCAGAACAACATTACGCTATTAAAAAGTGATTTGGAATGTCTACAATGATTGGAGGTGGTATAATCGATATTTAAAACACATCGTTAACGGAGGGACATTGAAGAAAAAAAGGTTCATTCGTTCAGACACTAAGGTTGGAACAAAGGGAAATTTGGAGTCAATATGACGATGATGAAATAGGTAGGGATAAATTTAGGGAGATAATATTTTATTAGTTGTATGATGCAGAGGTGGAACGTTATCATGGGAGGGTAAATGAAAGGATTCATTGGTTCCTAGTGAGATGGGGAGGTGGATGAATACCACAAGGGAGGGTTTGATAAAGGTAAAATTTGGGGGTAGTGAATGGAGGAAAAAAATTATAAGGATAGGGATTTTGATGATATGTTTTTAAAGGATGAATAATTGTAAGAGATTGATTTGGAGGGGAAGGGTTTGGGGAATGCAGTGGTGATAGTGGAGGTGGAGGCTATGATAGAGGCAGAGGAATAGTGGGAGGTGGATACCTATGCATAAGAGGTGGATTTAGAGATGACAGAAACTTAAAAGGTGATATAGGAGGTGTATTCATTATAGTAGGATGAGAACTAGGTAGAGGAGGTGGAAGAATCATAGAATGAGGTTGAGGTGGAGGAGGAGGCCGATTTGGTGTACAAAAAAAGTTTCGTGGAGATGATTTTTTTCAATGAATTGAGGGAGTCATGAATCATTGCGGGGAGAAAAAATAATGGGAATAAATTTTGTGGTAAAAAATATCTACAAATATAAAATTGTTTATTATATATAATATGTATTAAATGATATAAAGGAATCAAGGATCATAGAATGTAACATGTCTCAAAGAATTGGAATTGAGAAAAAGAAATCCATTGTGTCTTGAGTAAAGTTTTAATCAAACCCCATTGAAAGAGAGAATATATTTTTTCTTGAAATGAAATGATTAAAATATATTTTTTGATATTATATATTTAATAGGTAATATACACAATATAAATGCAATTTTTTTCATAATAAAAAAACATGTCTCAAAGACCGTACTTTGAGAAGAAAATCTTTACCTCATTCCATATTTGTTCTGCAATTGCAACAAATGTCCAAAATAATTAATTAAATTTAATTAAATACACATCCAAAAAATATATTCATATATATAACCATTTGTATTTCTTATTTATAATAATTCTATAAATATATATACATTAGTTAGTTTTTACTTATTTTCAACACCAGGTGTATGTAATGTCTATCTCTTTAAATAAATTTCATGAAAGTTGTGTTGGTTTCAATTATTTCTCTATATTACATAATTATTGGATTATATAAGTTATTTTAATATTTTCTCCAATATATTTGATAAATATATAATTTGATTTCAGGCTACTTTTGGTTATGATTAGTGAGGTTGAAATAAACAACAAACATGTTTCAGTGATTCTTAATGAATGAAAAGTGTTTTATTAATTAAGGTGTTAATTTACAAAATTAAATTACTGGAATAATAAATATATATATATATAATTATAATAAGTTTAATAATACTCACACATCATATAAATTCATATTATAGTTCATGTAGGTGGTTAAACCGACCCATACATGAACCTACCATGTTTAACGGATTATTTTGAGATTCTTTAGTTGTAATATCATTATTATAAAAGAATAATTATCTTATTTAGTGACTATAAGTGTGATGTATCATTATTTTAATTATTTATAAAAATAATGTAATATATATAAATTTTTTACTTAGAGATAACAAATAATTTTCCTCTTCATTTAGTTCTTTTAAACAAGTAAATTAACTATAATAATTTATTGATCATAACATTTATAGGATCTAAAGTATTGACACAAAATAACATTAAAAATATCATAAAAATTCTATTTATCTTTTATTATCAACCTCATTACCATCCATGTAAGGTAGTGATGTAAATAAAATTGAAAATCAATTGTTACTTGGATGTAACAGTCTACACTTAAGCATAGTCGCTGATTTAATTTTCCATTGAATAGAATAAAAGGATAATATGGTTTATTGTTTAAAAAACATTAAAATTTATATAAATATATCAATTATTTATTAAATTTATTTTTTTTATTATCCTTTTATATTGGTTAAAATATAAACATGTTGCATCATAGAGGTGGTAGTCCGTACTATGCAAGAATTACTATTTTATTTTTTTAATATAAATAAGAAAAGGTGATTAATGATTATTATTGTAGAATAATAAAATTAATTATATAAACCATACATATTTCATTAAATAGGTATTTCAAAATTATAATTATAAATAATAATTGAAATAAAATAATTTATTAAAAAATGATTACTCTTACTGAGCACATTGGGATATCTGTGGATGATCCATTGAAAATTGATAGAGTATTCCAATAAATTGTGACAATAAGTTCAATAGTGTAAAATATTGTTATAGTAATGGTAATTATTGAATATTTTTATAAAAAAAATTGGATATTTTGGATCTACAGAAATGGCTTTTGAGAGGCCACATTTATAAGTGGTGACAATAGAATTTTTGTAAATATTTTAACTTAATATAAAGAGAGCACATGTAAAACATGTCAAGTGGATCAAAACATGAGAAATTATGAATTTGGGAATAGATAAGGTATATCAAAAATGAATAAAGTAATTTTTACAAAGTTTTTTATCATGTTTCAATTTATTTACCCCTAGAATTTTTACTTTTATCATTTTAGATTTTACCATGGAAACTATCTTTTACCAACTATAAGTTAATATTTACACCAAAAATATAGTGGTACTTATAAGATAATTTAAATCCACTGATTATAAACAGTTAAACCATTTCATTTTAATTTTTTAACAATTGTGACCAAAATTAATCTTAATATAAAAATGTATAACTTATTAAAAATAATTGTTGATAAAATATTACTTATGTTCTAAACTATCGATTATTTGTTTGTATATTTTAAAAAAACTAAAAGTTTAATTTAACATATAAAATACATATTTAGTCTTATAAAATGGTTTCATGAATTTCTAATTCATACTCATATACTAATACTGTCATAAAATTCATCTAATTTGTAAAAATAGTATTTTTCAATATTCACCTAAATGTATTTTTTTTAGAAAAAGACCTAAAATTAATATTAATATTATATTATTATCATTACTCAAAAACGGTATTAATTTTTCAAATTAAATATAAAAAATTTATAATTCAATATTTGAATAAAATCCAAAAAATATAGTGGAAGGTGGTTCATATTAGAAAATAAAATTTTAAAATGATAACTATTCATTATTCTTATTTCCTATAAATTAAAAATTCATTTTTAGTTATATATTAATCTTATTATAAATATATTTTATTATTAATTATTCATAATATAATTATTTTCTTGGAGAAAAATCCCATTTTAGGAAAAATATATTTTTATGAATAAAATGATTTTCTAGTCATTTTAAATATAAAAATAGAGTGTCCTTCATATTAAAAGTATACATTAATATCATTAAATAAATATTTCAAAACAATATACTAATATTTATTCCCACTAATTCAACAACTAGGTTTTAATGTCCACACTTAATATTTATATTAGTATGGAAATATATGATAGTTCTGTTTTAGTCTGTTGTTTCAGGTTCAACAATATATCAAACAAATTTGGATCATATAAATAAAATCACGTGTCAATGTATTAGTGTTTGACATCCCCCACCCTATAAATAAATTGTATCCTCATAATTTTATTCATAATATCATAGTAATTTCCATGGGTAACTCTTTATTAACCACACACTACTAGATGATCATGGGTTTATTTAGGATGTAGAATGAGATTTTTCTATATAAAAAATTATTTTAAGGGCTTTATAATGTGAGATAAATCATTCCTAATTTTACGTGATGTCATATTTATGGAATAATATATATATATTTAAGTAATAACATTCCAAAAAACTTAAAAATTATTTATATGATACTTATAACGTTATGGTATTTTATTTGAATCTCAATATCCATTAGTTGGTCAAACCATGTTTGATAAATGATAATAAAAAATCTAGAGTGAAAAATTACTATATGATACATTAGTAGTAGTTGAATTTTATTTTTCTTGTTCTCAGGTTTTATATTTACTATGACCTTTTTTCCCCTAGATTTTGATATTGAGTCGCATAATGCCCAACTCTCTTACAATTGAAGCTAAATATTTTTATAGATTCCTCTTTCCCATAAACATGTGAGTCTAATGACCTCAATCTCCACACATATAGTATTTACCAATCCCTTTAATGAAATTTAACCACACACTTTACTACATATTTTTGACATGTGGGAAATTGAATCCTCTCTCCATTATTATCTTCATCACTTGTTCTTTTGTGAGATTCCATCTTTGACTTCTGTGGTGTGTTTGTGAATTTTAGTATTTTCCCATTGTTAATAATATTTTGTAAAATATAGATTAGAATAATCACATGGACTATCACTTCATTTATTATTCTAATGGTTTCTTCATTCATATAAGCCCCACATTATCCCTTACACCCATAGTTCCTTTTATTTTCATCCATTGTTAAAAAAATGATTCATATGAGTGATGAATCAATATCAACGTAGGGAAAAATCGTAATAAATAACATAAAATGCATTCAACCATAAAACCATCGAACATTAAAATCTTTTTATCATTTAATTACTTGACTTCAAGCTAAATAAATCCTTATTTAACCTAGGTTACTTATATTCAGTAATATTATACTTCTCAAAATAATCCCCAAAAATAGCGAACCCAAATTACCATGACCATTCTTTAAATATTCTAAACCCAAATATCAAAAAAATAAAGTCTAAAAATACATCATATAATTTATTTGGGAAATCACATTTCAATAAATATGTACATTAACATATGAATATATACATTTCAACCTATGTTATCAATGGCCAGTTTCCTATTTAGTTATTCAACCTAAAAAAATAGAATCCCATATAATAGTTTATAAAGATACTGTTAATTAACCAAATAATATCCATCAAGAGTGTAAAATTAGGTGTTTAGTTAGGCCTCTTTTTTATGCACCAGGTGATGATTGAGTTAATACCAAATCCATCCATTTGGGGTTATTACACCTTGGTACATCTAGGCTAGATACTATATCAACTAATAGTATCGAGATAGGGATTTAATTTCAAGTATAACAACACAATCTATAAATTATATAAAAATGGTGATGTTATCCCATGCATATATATTATCTCTTATACTTCTTCCAAAGGTGTTAGATAAAGATATCATTTTGTGATTCGTAAATAAAATGTGAATTATTTCATCAGCATTAAATAATATACAATCCAAAAACAATTATATATACCTTTGAAATTATGATCCTCCTTAACATATCAACTATTAAATTTCCTCAATATACATTCTAATATCAAAATTAATCTAAACCATTCTATTATACCCACTTTGATTCCCCATACCCACACTCTTGGATCTGGTTACTCAAACCCATTTTTTTATACACTGACTTTTTGTCACGACCCGTCCTCGGGGCCTGTGTCGTGACTACCCCAAGCCCGCCTTCCATAGGACAGGGGCTGGCGACTAGCACCAAAGGCGTAATTCCCAATAAAAATGGAAGGCATTGCCTTTAATAAGTAAACAAAAACAGCAGAGTATGCAATTATAATTAAACACTAAGTAAAACTGTATACAAAAGAAAATTCTGAAAGGTAATGGGTCATAAATACATGCCCATCAGTAAAGTACAAACAACTGTAAAACTAATACAACTACAGAAAGGTAAAATAGAAACTACTGACTCATCCTCTGGGAATCCCACATTATGGGTGGGTACAGATAGCCTCCTCAACACCCTAGTTTCTTCCATACTTTCTGTGTACGTCTCGCCAAGTGGTCCACCTCCGGGTACTGTCCACCTCTACAACTCTCTACCTCGATCAGCGTTGTCCATCATCTGCAACCAACACAACAAAGTGCGGTCATAGACCATATAGGGGTGAGTATAATGATACTAATTAGGGACCCCGAGACCCCCAAGGTATCACAATATCCAACGAGGATAACCCACAAAGAAAGATACAATCATGAAGTATCAACCAACCTTATACAGGTATATTCCTATACATATACCTAAGTCACCAATCATTCTTCAGCTCCAACTCTCGAGCCAAAGCAAAACCCAGTCCACACAGGAAGTAAAGTAAATCACCTCAAAGATAAATGATTGAATGTCAAGACTCTTCTCACATAGGTATACATCTTTCATAGAGTGATAGAGATTATCAGATGTAGTCACTGATTCATCTAAGCTGTCGGACCCAAATAGGATACAGGACCAGCTATGTTGTCGGACCCACAAAAGATATAGGACCATATATTTTGTCAGACCCACAAAGGATACCGGAATATAAGTAAGAACTGTTGAACCCATGAAGGATTCCGGTATAGTAGTCATCACTGTCGAACCCATAGAGGATTCCGGTACAGAAGTCATCACTGTCGAACCCACGAAGGATTCTGGTACATAAGTCATCACTGTTGAACCCACGGAGGATCTTTGTATAGTAGTCATCACTGTCAAACCCATGGAGTATTTCAGTACAGAAGTCATAATTTTCTAACACACAGAGGATTCCCGTACATAAGTCATCACTCTCGAACCCACGGAGGATTCTGGTACATCTCAGACGCTGCCAAACCTAGGGTTCCCGCACATAGCATGCTCGATTTAAGGAGGATCCTCTCCTCGATCCAAGTGTTGATACATCAAATATCACTAAGTCTCAAGTTGATGTATCCCGTAGTTCCGTATCATCATATATAACCAAACACGACAGACGGTGCGTCAATCGGACGCTCAGTCTGAGAGTTATTGGCATTTTCGTTTCAGAGGCCCGGTTGGATTCACGCTCGATCCAAAATCGGATGTTTTCCAAATTTGACCAAAACTCACTTAGAGTTTCCCAAAAGGATCGCCTCATTGTGAGGGTCCCAGTTTCATAGACATTGCAACGATCGGATGCACGGTCTGGGAGTTATTCACATTTAAGTGAAGACGGGCCCGGTCCGTCAAGCCCAGTGGGTTGGCAGGGCAACCCGACCCGGCTGGGGGTCGGCCCGGCCGGGTGGGCGCGGCCCACCTGCAGACCTGGCCTGCACTGTTGGCCAGTCCGATTCTCCTGGCGGCGCCAAGCGGCGCCGCCTCCTCATCTGCCCGGCCAACCGTAGCTGGCCGGTTCATCCAGTCGAGTGGCCGGCGGACGCGGGCCGCATCCTCCTCCACACGGCTCCTGCGGGCGTCGCAGTCCTCCAGCGGGTCGGCCGATCAACTGGACAGTTGTCCCGCGGTCTATCTCCATGTATGCTGGTTCGTCCGGCCGCCTCCGCACCTCCACCACAGTGCGACGACGCCGCAGTCCTACTGCCCTCTACGCAGCACGACGACTCTACGCCACCACCACTGTGGCCCGACCTAGAAGCGGCCTTCGACTCCACCGCGCGGCGCGACAATGCCGCACTTCTTCATCTGTTGCGGCCCTCATAGCCGCAGTTCCTCTTTTGTCAGCCGCAGTTATTCTCTGGCGCGGTGTGATGGCACCGCGCCCTTTCGGCACTGCCTTCGATGTCACCCAAACAAGATTTAACAGAGGGACTTCAGGAGGTGTTTGTTCAGCTCTCTCCCTCCACGTTAAGTGATAACAATTTGGCCGATGTTAATCCAAAAATAAAGGTCGAAGTACGTGGGTATAATTCATACGTAAAAATAATCCAATTTCCTCCTACCTTGCAATTGGTGATCTCTTGATGGTGTCATGGGAAAATGATGTCCTTCCGTTGACATCGGGAAGGGATGACGTTGTCATTGGTGACATTCTTCGCGGATGGTGTCTTCCCTTTCATGCTCAGGTTGTAATGGAAGGAGACGGTGTCGTCGTTCTTCAGTGGAGATGGGCGTTCTTTGTAACAACATGATATTTTATGAAAAATTTTCTTTTTAATTTCTTTGATATCTTTTTTTGTATGCTACACCAAGATTATCTTGCACTATACGCGACATCGTATTATCTTGTAGTATACGCAACACTATTCTTGGATCGTGTTACACACAATTTCAAGTTTTTTTATAGTGGTTATTCTACGCAACATTCAGTGTGTGTGTGTGTGTGTGTGTGTGTGTGTGTGTGTGTGTGTGTGTGTGTGTGTGTGTGTGTGTGTGTGTGTATTCAATGTATAACTGGAATATGTTTGGATTTTTTTATACGCAACAACAAAGGAGTCTTGCACTACACGCAAACCTTACTTGGCTTTCATTACACGCAATCGCGACCCTCCTCGATAGCGTGTGTTGTACACAATACTGAGTTTCACTAAACAATCTTATATTGTAATAATATTATTATGAACTAGACATTATGAATAGTATTAACTACATTTTCAATTTTATAACATTATTATTCATATTAAACATTTTCTACAACATGGTATGAGAACAAAATAAATTTTTTGGGTAAAATAAGTATTTTTAAAAAAAATGCCGTTTTTCCACCTTTTGATGGCGCACCCATTTTAAATCTAGATTTTGATATGTTTATAAGTTAAATTTGACAAAATAAAATTCTTCTTTGGAATCAAGAAATAAAAATTTATTTTGGATAAATTTTTCATATTATTCTGATAAATTTCATATTTTAATGAATAGTAAAAACACACTATATTTTTATTAAAAACAACTTTTTTCATTACTATAATTTATATGGTTAAATTATAATATTTAATGGTTTTAAAGTATAAATAGAATATATTTTTAACATTTAATATAATTTATGTCATTACCATTAATTTTACATTGAATTCATCGGTAAAAACATTTCAATCTTTGGGTATGTTTTAACTTTTAAAAATCATTTTCTAAACAACAAGATTAATTTTAAATTAATTAATACAAATTATGTGTTTTGAATTTTGAAAAATGGATTCCATATTTTAATTAATTGGGTGAAAATGATGTTAATATGGTACTTTTATTTTTTTGATATTATGAATAGTAACTATGGTAATTTTTCTTTACTGCCGTTAAAGGTAAATCAGGTAATTAAGGGTAACAATAATATTATAAAATTATCCTAACACCTGAAAAAATTCTATTGGATGACTAAAAGTATACCCATATCACTTAAGGGTTGTAATATATTCATTTTATGAACTTTTGACCATGAAAATAATTTAATTATTATTAAAACCAAAGAAAGTGACAACATGTCACTCTCTAAAATCTTATAAGTATAATAATTTTAATTTAGTGATAAACTTCATGAAACATAGAATAATTATAGTCTCCAGAAGGATACTAAAATTATCGACATTATGAAAATTTATTTATAATTTTCAGGGATAAAATAATTATCATCAATGAGGACACAGTAGTGATGTATAAATTATTTCATCGATTGAAATATCAAATAAATGGTTTTAAAAATATTAAAATAAATATTATATGAACTAATTAATTTGCTACATTAATTTTATACATAAATATGACATGTTATGAATCTATTAAATATTTTGTTTTGAACATATCTTCTGTGTGGATGTTATTTAAATTCAAATAAATAAATTGTGTCAAAAATGACACTATTGATATTTTATATTATTAAATTGTTTAAAAATCACAAAAATATTTGAAAAAATAAAAATTAAATTTTATATGATCTAAAATGTCATAAAGTATCAAATTATGTATAATTAAGAACACATAAGAAAATATTTATAACCATATAAAATTTATAACATTATTACCACAAATAAAATTAAATAGATTAAATAAGGGTAAATCCAAATGATAAGGTTTAAAATAAAATCAAAACATGTCTAAATTTAATTGTTTTATGATATTACAACACTATATTATCTAATATCTTAATTTCATCCACTTTGAAAGTTTTAATGTGGGGTTAGGGTTTATTATAAATTAATATTTTAGAGGTTTCCAAAAGTGCACATCTCCTCCATTATAAAAGGGCACCTCTTCCCTCTCCTCATCACACCAGTTTGAGCCTTCAATCTCGGCAAAACCCTTCCCATTTCACTTATCCAATTCCCTAGAAAAATTATATAGGTTCCGATCTCCTAAAAATACCAACCCAAGTGCCTTAAGAGGAAGCTTAAAAGCGGTGCGTTGAAGATGAGGTAATTTCTTCTACCGATTCTTTCAAGTTTATTTCTTCTTCAAATTCTTCTTCTTTAGTTGTATCATTGTAAAGTAATACAATAAGTATACATAATATATTAATATGAAATTATAAATATTAAACAACCCCATTTAATCTTTTATCCATCCTACGGAAAATGAAATCACTGCGCGTGCGGATGTACGGAATACCGTCTCCATGTTGTGGTGTAATTAGTTTTTCCACCACCACCTTACTTGGATAGGTATAATGGTGTAAATAATAACTATATATGGTTATCATACTTATTCTGAGATATTATATCATCCACTCTAATTCTATTCAATAATTATGGGAATGATATCATCGCTCGTGCGTACGTACGGACTACCGTCTCCATGAACGCGATGAGATTCATTTTCCATGATTAACCATTCAAGTATGATTATAAAGTATATATGTAATAAATAATCATGAATGATATTACATAATAATGATATTGTGTTTATGTACATATATGTTTCATTTACTTAATTCCATTCAATTCAATAAGGAAACAAAAACATTGTTCATGTGTACGTACGGCCTACCATCTCCATGAACGTTGTATTTCATTCCATTTATCGATCTATCATATATATTTATATAATGAATATATATTATATATAAATCATGTTTTACATTCTGGAATTAAGTAAATCAGGATATGAGTAATAATATCAAGAACAAAAAATCGAAACACGTATGATAAATGAAATGATTTTACCCAAAACGCTTCTTTAACATGGAATTTACAAAAGAACGGGTAATATAAAGTAATAAGTGAACAATATATGATATCATAACAATGAATATAATTATGTAATAATTCAATGACATTATTTAAATCATTATACAGGACTGGAATGAGGAGTGAACTCGATTCAGAAAGGGACTTTTTCCACGAAGATGGTCTTGGTAGCAATGCCTTGACTATTATGGAAATCATATCGTGTTCTTAATGGTTTTCCACAATTACATGTTTTATTCCCATTCTCTTTTATCATGATTAATGTTCCATTATGATTTATGCCTTACGTACTACCATGTTTTATGTCATTTCTCATGATTTTGATGTTTAAACATTATGTTCATGTTTTTAAGTTCAAATGTATATGGTTTCTTTTATTTTCTCCATGGTTACCCTTACTGAGCATTTGAGCTCACCCTTTATATGTTTTATTTTCAACAGGATATAAAGAAAGTTTTTCGGTAAGAAAAAAAGGGGAAGATCTTTGTGGGAGATGTTTAATATCTTTCACCATGATTAGAATATTATGTTCTGAGTTTCCAAAGACACTAAACTATTACGGTCCTTGTGTGTTGGTTTTTGTTATGTATTAATTATTCTGCAAAAGTAATTTAATTTCCATGTACGTCAAGCTTTGGGCCACTACATTCTTCGTTGAGAGGATATCATTACTCCAATAGTTCTCCCAAAGCTCCACCAATTATCCTAACAAATGAAAAATATGCCTACCCCCACCATAATAATATAAAAAATATTATTATTCTCACATAATGAATTCAAATTAATTCAAATTGGAGGACCCAATTAATTAATTCCAAGTTTAGTTAATTAATTGATAGATTGAGTTGGCACATTAAGAGGGAAGGTGGAAAGTACAGAGTTTCCACAAGTTATGGGAATTCCAAGGGTTAAAGAGGGTTAAGGGAATTTAAGGGGGTTGAGCTCGTGTGGGCCCCACATCCAACTTCCCCTTGGAGGATTAAACCACCACTTACATAAAAATATCTTAGTCATATTTTTATTTAATTTGTTTAGAAAACCCCCAAAAATAACTTTCTCACATGATAAAACTCAAATGCGGTAAAGGTCTCCTTATACGAATACCAGTGCTGCAAGTTCATCGATGTCCTCAAATTTCAATTCCGAGCACCAGTTCAGAGGATATATAATCCCACATGTATGTTTACTGAACGTACCCGAACAACACTTTAGAAATTGATTCTGAGCACATCGAGCCTCAGAATCAAGCACCGTCAGAAACCACAGAATCATAAAATTCCCATGTATTTAAGAAAACATTTTCCAGCAGATTTCTTGGTCTTTACACTTTTATACCAACTATAGATTTCCCAAAATAAATATCCCCTAATTACATGAAAAAAACAATAAAATATATACATTGTTAAGACCTATTAAGTTTAAATATTTAGGTAATTCCGAAAAAACATAAACTAGAAAACATAGGTCTTTCTCAACTAAGGGATATTTCTCCCGACTATTTAAGAAACTACATTATCCAAAATGATTCTTATAATTATCCCATAGATTCTCCACACAAGCAATCAGGTTACAAATATCATGTGTAATTATTAATTCTATAACATAAAGAAATTAAAAAATAAGGAAGAGTGAGATATAATTTTTAGTATAGTAAAAAGTTAAATGATGTTATTGAAAACATAAACATGGTATATCTAATATGGAAGGAATAAATTATCATAAAAAATCAATAATCAACTAAAACTAAATGCATGTTATAACCATGACAATAAATGAAAACATGAATATAAATAATATAGATCTCATTATTATATAATTCTTAATTTTAGAGGTCAAAAAAAATTCAAGGCCTTATTACACGACACTGTACTGATATGGGGAGATGTATACTCCAAAACCCATGTTGTTTGGTCTCTTGATACTTGTAGAGTCATCGAGGTGCTATATAATGTCGAGTGCCACCCGTCACTTGATTATGTCTAAAGCAGTCACTCTAAGAGTAAATAAGAAAATTCATACCATTACTTATGGAACCCCTATATGAATAATAATTTGGTTATCCATATAATGAAAAATATGGAATGTCAATATATAATAATTCTGTTTAACATTAAAAAATTAATCAATAATTTCAACACTTTTCATTATGTCAATTAAATGGATGACATGAACATAAACCCTCAAGAGAAATAATTTGGATGGTTAAACAACACATTATAAGCATTCCAATAATCATCAATATTTTAATAACCACATGTATAAATATAATACTATTCTCAATGTCAATAGAATAATTTTCGTTTTAGTTTACCATCATCTAATACGAATTAGTTAAAATGTGATGTTATGACTACATAGATTAATTGGGTATATGATTATGTAAATACTAGAATAAGATGATTGTAATATATCCATAGGTCTACATTTTATGGTTTTAAAATAACATATCCCCAATGTGATGAACAAAACCCAGGTGGATTTTTACATAGTTAGAAAACATCCTTATAAAATAATGATTGAAATATACAAACCAATAAGTGATCAAGAATTGGATTTTTTTTTAGGTACCATGAGTTAATTATACAAAAAAAGAAATATATAAATAGTGAAATATAAATCATGTTAGGGTAAATCATTTTTAAAATTAAAATATAAAATGAAGTGAAAACATAATTTATCTATTAAAAACATTTTAAATGTTGATGTAAAATATGATATTATGGGTCACATCAAAAAGAATTTTTTTAAAGGTAAATTGAAAACTTTTTGAAAATAGTTAAATTTTATAAAAAATATATAACAATAGGTCCATAAAATTACAGAATGTTTATCTTGTATAAATGAGGAGTGGAAGAAAAACAAATGAAAGTGAAATGAAAAAAAACCCTTCTAACTATATTCATGATACCTTTGTTCAAAACAATCATTATAAATAGAGTTACCAAATATTATTTTTAATAAAATAATTTTTTTAATATATGTATATAAATTAAATATTAATAAAATATTTGGGTGGGAGAACCTAATCATAGGAAATAAAAGTTCAAGTTCCAACAATATAACTCAAGGAAATATTATTTCATTTATCAATATCCCTTATGGGAAATAAACTCTATGAAGCATGAAACATATGAAAAAGGGATTATGTGGTAAAAATTTGAACAATAATCTAATACCAAATAATACATTCAATGGAATAATATTCCAATATTATAGGAAATAAGTTCATGTGAACAATCAAAACTCAATTAATGAAAATAGTGTTAACAAAAAACCTTAAAACTATGGTAACATATGAGTCTAAATTCCTTTGATAAAAAGAACATAATTTGAATCATTTTATCCCATGTATTAAAAAGAAATAGATTTTAAAAAATTTACAGGATATTAAATTAATATTACACCAATAAAATTAATCATGGTTCATAACAAGTAGCATGTCCCCAAAAAAAATTGTTACCATGAAAACACGTGTGGATTGAGTAACATTTTAATAAAAACCCCTTGAATGATTTGGATATTAATTGAAATTAAAATACAATTAATATAATATAATTCATGATATGATATCTCATAATGGTATTGTATACTCTAACTAAGTGAAATTTGGTTCCTAATACCAAACATGTCTCAAATAAAGACATTTGAGATGAAACCCCTTACCTTGGTATTGATTCATTCTGCTCTTGCACCCAATGTCATAAATAATTAAATTAAGTTCAATAAAACCCTAAAAAATCATTGTATTCATTAATATAACTATTTTATCAATTTTAACTAGATTTGTAAAAGTTGTGTTTCTATCAATTACTTCTCCAAATTACATCCTTATTAAATCATACATGTTTATGAAATATATGTTATAATATAGTTTAAAAATATATAATCTCATGTCATGATAGCTCTGTTTATGATCTATGAGGTTGAAATCGAAGACAAAAATAAAATAGTTATTATAAATGAAGAAAATGTATTTTCTTATTTAATGAGTAAAATGTTGATATATAATTAACAAACCAAGAAATAAATTATTAATATATTTATATAATTTTATAAAATTAAATAATTTATCTTATGAATCCATGATATAAATTCATATTATTTTTCATGTATGTGGTTAATTTGACCCAAACACAAACCTACCATGATTAATGGAAGCTTATGAGATAGTTTAGTTTTAATTTCATTAATCCAAATTAATAAACATATTTTTTTGTTTTTATTATGTTATATTTTATAATTTTAAATAATAATAATATTATATTATTTATATAAATTCACTACATAGAATGAAAAGATTGTTTTCCTCTTAGTCTGCGCGATTAAAATGATTGTATTAAGGATAATAATTTTTTATCATAAAATTAACATGTTCAAAAAAATTAAATGAAAAAACCTTAATGGTATCATAAAAAAATATTTTTTAGTCCCATACTAGTGACCAAACATGTAAGGTGGTGATGAAAATAAAATATTAAATGAATCATTCAATAAAATAAGTAGTCCACACATACTCATAGTTGAAAATTTCATTTTACATAGAATGGGTGAATGTTATAATATGGTTTAAATTTAAAAATAATAAAAATGAAATGAATATCTTATTTTTATTAATTGTTATTTTATATTAACCTTTTATACTAGTGACAGAAAATGAAACACATTCGCATGAAATTGTCAGTCCACACAACACACAAATTACGGTTCCAATTTTCATAATAAAAAAGTGAATATATTATTATTGAATATTACTATTGAAAAATAAAATTATTTATATAACCATTAATTATATAATTATTTAGTAATTTTAGAATTATAATTATAAAATAAAAAAAAGAATGAATTTATGTTGAAATCGTTACTCACATTCAGTGCTTTGATATTTCATTGGAATATCCCTTCGAAATGGAAGAAAAGTTGAATGGATTTTCATAATAATATAAATATAGAGAAATATAATTCTTATATTAGTAATATGGTTATAATTTTATGAGTAAACATAATTTTTATGAGTTCATTGAAGTTATGGTTATATGATCCTTTAATTTGTGGTGAGAATGGAATTTTTTTATGTATTTCAACTTATTATAAAGGGAGAACTTGTTAAACATGTGATGTGGGTCCAAAATTTAGAATTAATGGATTATATATGAGATAAAATTGAGACAATACACATCCACTAAATTCTAGATATGTTTTTATCATGTTTTATGTCCTTTACCAATTAAATTACTACTTTTATTATATTATCTTTTATCATAGTAACTAGTTTTTACAATGGTAAATAAATATTTGTGAATAAATATAAATTGCTTATTATTAGATAATTTGGAAACATTTAATATAAATTTAAAATGAATTTAATTTATTCAATATATAAATTTCTTAACTATTTATTTTAATACAAAAATGTATAATGTGTTAAAAAAATGGAAAATTTTATTTATATTCAAAAATATCAAATATTGGTCTGTAAATAAAAAATATACATTTTAAAATGTAAATAACATATAAAATTGATATTTGGTATTAGAAAAAGGATTAATAAATTTATATTTTTAACTATATACTACTACATTCCTTAATTTATTATCATTTGTAATAATGGTATTTTTCACTTTTCACTAAAAACTATTAATTTTAGAAAAATCACAAAATATCATTAAAATTTTATATTTTAATTCTTAATCCCAATAGTATTTTCACTTTTTTAAAATAAATTTTTAAAACTATGATAGTTTAATTTTTGAATTAAATCCTTAAATATAGTGGAAAATTGTTCATATTGGAAAATAGCATTTTACAATATTAAATTTTTTTATTATTATTTCATATCAATTTATAATTAATTTATTAATAATAATTTCTTTACATTAAAAGTATATTTTATTATTATATAACCAAAAAATATTAGTTTCATGATTCAAGACACAAGTTTTAAAAATATATATTTTTATGCGTAAAATGATTTTCTTAGTTATTTAGTTATACTAATTGAATTTCATTAACATTGAATGTATATATAAATTTCTTTATATAAATATATAATTAAATGGTTACTCATATTCCTTAGTGTTAATTCAATTAATGGGTTTTAATATTAATGAAAAATATTTGTATTGTTGTTGAACTATATCACAATTTTATTTTAGTTCTGTGTTGTGTGCGAATAAATCTATCAAACACATTAGGATCATTTAAATGAATTAAAATATTATAATATCATGGAGTTACATTTTCCACCATAAATAATTTTTTCCCTCAAAGTTTCACTCATATGATTATAGTAATTTCTAAAGAGAACTCATAATTAACCAAACACCCATAGATGATCTTGGATTTACATAGGATGTGGAATGATATTTATCTACATTAAAAATTATTATAAGTTATTTATAAATGGATACAAATTGTTCCAAATTTATATTGGATTCTAAATTGTGAAGAATATTTATATCCATAAATAATAACTTCCCAAAAACCATGAATATGATTTATGTGATAATACTACCACTATGGTTTTTTATTTATAACTCAATATCTTGTTGTTGCTGAAATAATATATCACATAGGACCCTAGAAAATCTAGAGTGAAAACCCAATATCTGGTAAATTATTAACATTTACATATGATTTTCCTTTTTCCCATGGTTTATAGTGACCATTTCCACCATTGTACTTCAGATTTGGAAATTGAATCGCATAATTCTCAACTCTCATGGAATTGAAGAAATAAATTTTTTTTAGATTCTCTTTTTGACTTGCATTATTGAGTCTGATGACCATCATATGCCCACATATATCATTAATAATGTTTTTTATGGTAATAGCCCCTCACTTATTCCCAATTTTGTTTGAATATACTAAATTGAATCTTGTTTCTTTAGTCATCTTCATCACTTGATCTTTCATGAGACGCCATCTTTTTGTACTTTTCTATGTTTGGTAAATTGACTATGTTTACATTTTTAATCATATTTCATAATAGATAATTTTATATAATAAAAATATTTCTTACGCCATCTTCTATTTATATGGGTTGTTTATTGAGTTATTATTTTCATTGTCCCTATCATCCATGTTTCCTTTTAGTTCCTTCCATTACTAAAACCAAGAGGGTTGATATGAGTAACAGAAAATTATAAATATGGGGGAATTATCATAATCAGTAACATAAATTTTTTTTAACCTTTAATCCTTTTACCCTTATCATCAGGATATCCGATAATTATTTTAATTTATCCAATATCAATTTTATCTTAACATGGCTTCTGTTATGTTGGTTTTACTTATACTTCACAACAATATCTTCAAAATATAAATCTTAAATTACTATAAACTTTCTTAAAAAAATACAAACCCCAAAATTATTGAATCTGTTGAATTTAAAATCCAAAATTCCTTTATCATTTAATGAATATATTAATTTATATCTACAATAACATATGAACTTCTATATTTAAATCAATGCTATCTATGGTCAATTTCTCGTTAGTTTATCTAATATAATGATTTTAAAATCCCTCATAATGGTTCACAATGATAATATGAATTAACATAATCATATTCCTATAAAGTGTCAAACCATGTGTCTATATTGAAATATTTTTATGGACCAGGTGATGGTCAGGTTAATATCCAATACACCTTCTTTAGGATTATTACCTTGTGGTATATATATGTGAGATCCGACATCCACATATAGTGTCCTGAATGGGATGCAATATTTAGGAGAGCTATAAAATCACTACTTTACCAAAACATTAAGTTATTATCATATACATAGAATTTTCACTTAGGCATATCCAATAGGGTTTTACAAATTTTCCCTTATCCTAATCCCGAAATAAAAAGTGAAACAATTTCTTCAAATTAAATAATATATTGTCCCAATGGGTTATATATACCTTTTAAATTATGATCCACCATAAATGATCAACCATTAAATTATCCTCAATAGGCACCATAATCTCTTTGGTTATTTTAGCCCTTCTCTAACACCAATTGTGACACCTCATACCTACACTCCTAGATCCAGTGCCTAAAACACATACCTTATATATTGGCTTTAATAACAACAATAGATTCTTAGACATAACTATCCAATAATTACACGACATGATGAAAATATTTTAATACCTAAATTCCAATTAACATTTAGGTTTATATAATTTGATTATTAGAAAAAATCATAAACATAAAAACCCCATTATTTCTCAACTAATATATATTTTTTCTACTATATAAAAAACTACAAAATCTGTAATGAGTCTTTACCATCTCCTAAAATTACTATACATAATATTTCATTTTAGAAATGTCACATTTAAGTCATTTAATTATATCCTAGAAGAATGAAAACATAATAATGGGTTAGCTCAAATTTATAGTAATAGAATCATTTACCTACAGAATATAAAAATATAAGAATGGTATACATAATATGGAAGGAATAAACAATATGAATAATTCCAAAATCAACTAAAATAGAAACAATTCTATATCCATCATAATAAAAATAAAATTTATCAATAATAATGATCTCATAATGATATAATTCATAAAGATATAGATCAAAATATATTGTCTATTATGTTTTAGAGGACACTATACTAATATGGGGAGTGGTATAAACCAAAACCCAAGTTGTTTTGTCACATGGGATATATCGACGCATTGAGGTGGTGTATAATTTTAGGCCCCTCCAATCCCATGATAATATCCAGTGCATTCACTCTAAGAGTTAACATGACGTTTCATACAATTACCTAATGAACCAATAGCTAAATAAAAATATGGATATCGATATAATAAGGAATAAAGAATGTCAAAACATAACAAATGTGTCCTAGTGATCTATAATATTGAAGGAAATAAATAATTTTATATATACCAATAAACGAAAAAAATGATCATAACCCATTTGAAAAAATAATGGCGATGGTAAGATTATATATAATCAACCTATCTATTATCATCTGTATTGGAATACCAACATAAAAAATAACAATACCTTTCCCCATGTAAAAAAAATAACATTAATTCTAGGTGGTCATCATCCAAACTAAATTATGTAAAATTTGATGCTTACACCATATGGAGAAATGAGTATATGGATAAAACAATGTTAAAATAACATGATCATAATCCATCCATTAAAATAAGGGGTGGTTTCAAAAGAATATTTACCTAGTGGAATAAAAGGAACCTATAAGGATGTTAAAATAGATAAAAACCCATGAACAATAATTCTTAAAAGTTACCATAGAAAAATGGGTATTGAATTTTATTTTTTAGTTCCATGAGTTATTTCCCCTGAAAATTTAAATATATATATAGAGAAATATAAAACTTATTAGGTAATGTACATTTGAAAATGAAAATTTAAATGTAATTGACAATTTAAAAGCTCTTTTAGAAAATATTTTTAATATTAACATAAAACATGATGTTATGGGTCACATAAAAATTATGTATTTAAAAAAACTAAGTGAAAAAGAATTGAAAAAATATATTTTTTAAAATAATAATTAATAATATAACCTTAATAATAAATAATGTTTTTTCTAAATAAATGGGTAGAATAACACAAAACATATGAAAGTGAAATGGAAAACCCTTTAATTAGTTTCAAAACAGCTTTTTTCAAAACTCACATTGTAAAAATTGTAACAATATTTTTTTTAATCAAATTTTATGATTCCTTACAACTAAAAAATATGCATTTAACATTTCTAGAATTTTTATTTATCTATAATAAAAAGTGCAAGAAATTTAAGTGAAGTTTAAATATGAATACATTTATCAGCACTAAAAAGACGCTATTAAAAGGTTCTTTTAATAACACTTTTTTAATGCTACTAAAGTTCCATTAAAAGATTTATTTTTTATCAATGTTAAAGGGGACTTTAACAATGAATTTTCACTACTGATAAAGGAAGTGTTGTTATTAGGAAGAAAATTTTATATTTTGGATACTTATGAGCCTGACCCTTTTAACATTGTATCCATGAACCCATTAACATTGGTCCACCCAACATTATCAGATATTTTTATCCAAAAACTTTTAATATCTTATTTTAATATTTCATTACTTATTGGTGTCAGCTTGTATTCAAACCTTGAATCTCTACTTTAAAGGTGTATTGTCTTTACCAATACAACATATTGTTTTTCTACCAATTTAATGATTAATATATATATATATATATATTTAGATCATTTTTTTGAATACATTTATAAAATATTTATCTTTGATTTTGTTATATATGTATATATTAATTTAAATATATTATCTATTTTATTCATTTATATATACTATTATATAATATAAATATATATCTCTTTATTAATACCCATATATGCATATGTATATATAATGTAAAAAATTGTTTGATATTTTTTAAATATTTTTATAAAATATTTTTTTATTTATATATATTATAATATACATTTTTTATATAAATACTTTTTATATGTATTTATATGATTGATTTATTATATGTAAATATAATAAAACATGAATATATATAATTATAAATAAAATTACATAGTGAAAAATTATAAAATTTTAAAACCATAATATCCATATGAATGTAAGACTAGGAAATAAAATCAGCCTATATAAAAAAAGGTAATTATACCCCTTTAAATTAAGTTGAAAATACCACAAATGTTAAAAAAATAGGGGTACCCCGACTAAAAACTCAGTTTTGGTGACTATCTTGGCCTTTTTCAACTTCAAAAATAAGAGAAATGTTTACTTCTGTCACTAAGTGTGTAGATCATGTTGCAGGCTTCGATTTGATATGTGGTAGAGCTCAAATGGACACCCGGATAAAAATTTATCGATGTTTGCAGTTTGAGTTACATTTTCAACTTATTTTAGATCTTTTCTTATTTTTTAAAAAAATGTTTCTTTAAATTGATATTAAAAAGTCTATTACCTGATAATAATATGAGAATTAGAAAATAAAAATATTTTTTTAATTATTTTATATTCTATTTTCACAAAATATCTTATATATTAATTTTAAATGAATATCCACCTTATTTGAAACAAATTTTAATAAATATATATTATATTTATATCAATATAAATATATTTTTATATTTTTAAATTATTCTTAATGAAATAATTTCTTTAAGTATACCTTTCTCTGACGTACTAAAAAACGATGATCAAGACCCAACCCCCCTTTAATAGCACCTTCTTACAAGCACTATTAAAATTCCCTATTTATCCGCACATTTTTTAAGGAGCTGATAAAGGGTGTTCATATATGAGTTATTGTAAAAAAAATAACTATTAGTGGTCCACCTTTAACAACACTTTTTTCGTGATGTTAATGACCCCATTTAAAAACAATTTTTTTAGTGCTGAAAAATGGTGTCTTTGATAGTGTTTTTAGCTAGCATTGTCATAGTCCTAATGTTGTATAATCATAGATTATTTTTAGTACATAGATGAATAAAAATAACCGTATAATAAAATATTTTGGAGGGAAATCCTAATCCTGAAAATTAAGAGGTCATGATGAAACATTATAACTCAATGAAATGAGATTTGAGCTATCAATATCCCTTTTGAGATACATTCCCTATAAATCATAACAAATTGAAAAGGGTCTTATTTATGAAAAATTTTAAATATGAGGGAATAAAAAATAATACAATTAATGGGATGAATATACACAACATATATTAAATATATTCAAGTGAATGATAATAAAATAATGAATGAAAATTGAGATTTGAAAACCACTTACTACTAGGGTAATACATAAGTCAAATGAAATTTGAAGAAATGAAATAAATTTAACATATAATTTCTAATAAAATACTTGGAAATAAATTTTAGAACAATTATGAGAAATTAAATAAATAGAAAACCATATAAAATAAAGATGGTGCATAACATGTTACATGTCCCAAAGAAATATAATTAAGATAATGAAAATCCTTACAACATGACTAGTATTTTAATAAAAAAACCCTTGTAAAAGAAGGATTGTAATTAAACTTAAAATAAAAAGGATTCTATATAATTCATGGTATGATATAGTTTTTATGAATTATAAACACCCTAAAAATTAAATTATGTGTATACATCCAAACATGTTGCAAATAGAGGAATTTTAGATGATTACACAAACATCTGCCCTGATTCATTTTGTACATGAACAAAATGTCATTAATAATTGAACTAAATTCATTAAATACCTACCCAATATACTTTTTCATAACTATCACCATTTATACTTCTCATTTATAATCATTATATATATATATATATATATTTGTTAGTTTTTACCCATTATCATCCTCGGGTGTATGTAAAGTCTATCACGTTGAACTCATTTTCTAAAAGTGAAATTAGCATCAATTATTTCTCCAAATTTAATAATTCATATATTATATATGTTACTATAATAAAGTTTCTAAGATATTTTATAAATCTACAATATTGTTTCATCTTTGTTTTTTTCGATCCATGAGGCTGAAATCAGTGAAAAAAAAGTTTCGATGATTCTTAATAAATGAACATAAGTTTTTTAATTAATGAGTTTAATTTTCATATAACCATAAAATAACTAAATATTTCATTATTTACATATTTAAATCATTTTATATCATAAAATAATTTCTCGTAGTCATCCATGACATAAATGCATATTATTTTACAAGTTTTTTCCTTAACCGACTCAGACATGAACCTACCATGATTATTGTAATATTACGATATGGTTTAGTTTTAATACCATTATATCTAAATATTATTATTATTATTTGGTTAATATTATTTTTATACATTTTAAGTGGAAATAATTATAAAGATAAGCTAATTTATATAAAGGATTTACTTACAATGAATAAAAAAAATTCTCTTATTTTTCTCATTTTAAACAGTTGGATAATCATTAATAATTTATTAATAATATAAAAAATAGGTACAAAAATATTCCATATTAAATTCATAATTATATCACAAAAAACATATTTATCCATTAATCCAGTCGTCATGACCATCTAAGTATTGTGTTGATATATTTATTTTTCTTCTATTTATTCATATGTTATAATATTTATTTAAAATGAATATCGATTGATTTAATATGAGATTAATGCATAATATTATTGTTTTTGATATTATTGTGACATGAATGAAATTTATAACAATATAGAGTAATTCATGGTAACTGAGGAACATAAAGGAACTTCACGTCAAGTCATTTCATAGCATGATGTGAAAAAATAGATGATTGAAACTATTATTGGTGATTGAATCCAAAGAGGCCAAAATATCCATTTGATGAAGGATTATCATGATTTTGGATGATCACAATAGATTCTATAGGCTCCGAACAAAAGAAACAAACAAAAATAGAGATTTCAGTGCTAAAGACACGCATTTCATATTGTGTAATCATTACACAATGTGAACTTATAAAAGGAATGAACAAGCTAAAGACTATAATAAAGAAGGAAATTTCAGCCTGAAAAATTAAACCTCATGTAAACATTACAGGACATGAAATTAAAACACATTATTATCAAATGGTGTTTCTTTGATGTTTCTTTTCAAGGGGAGTTATGGAGTCTAATCCGGATGACCATTTGACACCAATTTGGACTCGGGGAAACCCTTGGAAGGCTTTTAGGATTATAAATATGGGTTATGGCAAAAGGAATAAGGATATACTCCAAAAATGGAGAGGCCCATATATTGGGTGGTTGTCGTAGGGTTCTGACCTGAAGTTCATTATAGATTGGTTTCCTATTTTATTTTCATTTTTCCTTCTTTGATGTATTATTGGTTTAATCATTAGTATAATTTCAGTTTTTTTAATTTTTTTTCTTTCCCATTAATTTTATTCTCATATATTCCCCATGGAATATGATTTACTCATTATTGGAGGTCACCTAATAATGGTTTGCTAATTCCAACGGGGGGATTGGAATCTGTCTAAATGGCTACATACCTAGTTAGTTTATTTCATTCATCACTTGTATGATGATTTTGTTTAGTTAGTATTGTTTTATGATTCAACTGTATTGTATCTATTATTAAATCATGGACCAAGGGTGTTTAATAGTGGATCAAACCCAACATGATTAATATAATTAATTTATGGCCATTGAATGTGATTATTTTTCTATAATTTGAAAAAAAAATACACTGGTAATTTTAATTCATCAATCCACCAAGAATTGAAATATTATGGTATGTTTATGAGGTTTGACCATCTCTCATATCAATTGAATATTATTTATTGTGAAGAAAATGATTATTATTTTTCTATAGACATATTTTTGGTCAAACCACCCATGAAAATTGATTCTTCTCTCTTCATGGAAAGGATACGCTGAAGGTTACTGCTGTTGGAAATAGAACACTACTTTTTTGAAGAGGGTAAATCCAAGGGCTCAATCACAATGTCTCCACCTAATTTCTGGTTTCAATAAACTCAAACTAACATGAATTAGGAGCTTAATTATTCTCGAGGAAGCAGTATAATATTTTGTTGGTCTGATAAAGTGGATGTCACTATGTTCTAAGGTAACCAATTTTTGAGCCACCTATCCCACTGAATATTGAACTCTGTTAAGATATAGATATCAGTCACCTATATATATATGTTGTTTTTTATATTGACATCATTTACTAGGATCCATTTAAACAACCATTCCATGTCTATGAAGTCAAAATAGCCACTCAAAGACGCTTCCATGCTAGGATGATGATGATGTGGTTTCGGTTTGTCACCATCACTATTGTAGACAATCAAATCATCCACCAACAACTATATTGAGTTTGTTTAAAAAGGTTTTATTGCTAATTCAGTCATATGTGACAGATGTGGTGGTGCTTGTTGATGAAGATTCGCTCAGATTTGAGAGTGGTTGACACTAGGAACTCATTTTCTTGTCTGTAGTGAACATAATTCATTATTGTGATATTATTTGTTCTTGTTGGATAATGATTTATTATTTTTCAAGTTATAATTTATTGTGAGGTTACTCTTATCCTCAAAAGTTTTTGATTGTGTTTTTCATCTCTTTTACATCGATCTTTTTCATAACCTTTTAAAATTGGATTTTATTTTTATCAAGAATAACTGACAGCTTGGCCTTTTAAAATTCAATTTAATATTTTCACCAGCTTAAGGAATTTAAAAGTTTAATGGTCATTAAATTCATCCAGTGGATCACTATCACCATTGAAAAATGGTTCCTTGATTTCCATGAACTTTTACAATCCAATTAACATTCCTCTAAAAACTAATCAACTAAACACCCAGGAATTCTTATTTCCCCTCTCTTCTTCATTGTAATTATCCTTTTCCTGATTTTTAAAACCCATTATATTTTTATTCATGAATAATTTTAAATCAAATTTTTTACACCTAATTTCAAACTAACTCACCATATTTTTCCTATTTTTTTTGTTTTCATTTGTTTTCTTTTCATAGATTTGATCACACATTTCCTGTGGGTTCGACCCTACTTTTACTGTACATGTTATATTATGAATAAAAACAAATAACATTGTCTTGTTCAAATAAAACTCCATAAAATTGGGGTTTTATTTCTATAAATGGATTCATGGAGCCTAGTAAAAAAAATTAAAATATCAAAGCATTCATAAATAAGATATTAAAAAACTAAATTTTATTTAGCTCAATCTGAAAACTTTACGAATTTTTTTATTGTATGAATAGTAGATCAAAAACTAAATTTTTAGATCAATTCATTACTAAAACTAACTAACACATAAGTTATCTTATGTATAAGGCACGAGAAGATAGAAATTGAAGACAATATAGAAAATAAAAATAATTACCAAAATCAAAACAATAGTCAACCTCAATATAGAAATGAACATGGTAATGTAGCAGTCTATATGGAGTTTTAATTTACTATGCTACCATGTAATCTTTTATGTATTAGGAAAACCCATAGGGCTCAAAATTATAAAATCAAAATATCAAATTTTTCTACACATCCATCATAAAATGGATATACTAATGCACAATCACTTGAAAATATTTGATATTTTTATTGTTTGGTGTAGTAGCCACCATTGAGGGGGTTGAGCTATGAAGAATAGAAGCTTAAAGTTTTCTCATTCTTTTTTAAGGGAGATGATATAATTTGGTTTCAAAAAATGGATGAAAACATTTTTAGTACACATGGTCAACTTTTTAATTCCTTGTTGGTGAATATTTATCCAAGAAGAATGAAAATTGAGTTCATGAATCAGATCTTTGGTTCTCTTCAAGATGAGGGTTAGTTATTCCTTAATTCTTAGGGAAGGTTTAGAATATTACATATATAGTGTCCAAACCACTAGCGTACTCTACCATTCCTTATGGAATCCTTTTCCAATAGCCTCACCCCATACCCTCAAAATATGGTTAATAATGCTTCTTTTGGTGATTTTAGTAATAACACTAATGAAGAATATACAAAAATATTCAACACAATTTCTAAAAACATTATATATATGTTTTCTAGGAGAAGAAAAATATATCAATAAGGGAATAAAAATTTTCAACATTTTGAGTTAAATAATGTTTAGTATTAAAATGAAAATGATTAAAATTCAGTTAGGGATCAGTTCTATCATTGTAGTATGTATGGACATTCCAAATCTGGGTTTTCTAATAATGATATTCATACCCAGTAGCCTGAGAATGTCCATTTTTTTGTAATTCACCAATTTTACAACCAAGGGATGTTCCTTTATCTAATTAATACAGTCAAGGTTATAGAAATCATATCTCTCATTCAATGATAGAGAATAGGGTTTTTATACCTATTATACCACTTGTTTCCAATAGAAACCTAAGAAACAATACAAAAATCAGCCAAGGGTGAAACCTTTGAATTCTAAAATAAACATGGAAGGCCAAATGTTCTCTAACCTTGTAGGAATTTTATATAGAATGTATTCACAAGATCAAAAATTCAAGACTCAGATTAATATATGAAAAACCCAATATGATTTTGAAAAAATTCAATCTGAATTATGAATTCAGAATTTGGAAATACAAATGGTACAACTTTCATGTGTATGAATTAGAGGAAAAAGGGAAGTTTCTCAGTACATCTAAATCCATTCCTAGAGAAAATATCATGAATATCACTACCAAGAGTGTTCTTTAGACACACCAATAATACCATTAAGACCATAAACCTATTGAAACTAAAATTTAAAAGATAAAAATTACTAAAACAATGAAACCACTAACAATGGAAATTTGGACAGCTATATTGAAATATTTTTACAACCTATTATCCTATGTTTTAATGGAGATGATAAAGAGTTAAAAATAAAGAAAAATAAAAGTAATGAAAATATTATGAAATACCTTAATCGATGCCTACTGTTTTAAATAATTTGGATCCATAAATTTTATTCAAATAATGAATCCGGAAAAAACATCATGAAAATGATATTTTAAATGTTCTAGATTTGTTTATAAAGCTTCGCATTAATATATCTTTTCTACAATATTTAGTTGAGATTACATCATTTTTTAAAATGATTAAAAAATATTTCATGTAATAAAACACTTGAGGAGTTTACTACTTATATTTTAAGTGAGGAGTGTATTATTGTAGTTCAGAATAGGATACCTCTTAAGCTTAAAAATCCTTTTAGTTTTTTGATTCTATTTAATTTTGGGAATACTGTAAAGGTATACTATAATTGTGATCATGGGGATAGTACCAACAATATTCCCTACCTAGTTTTTATATAATTAAAATCGTGAGATCTTTTTTCCTTCGTTGTTGCCTTACAATTGGAAGATCACTCCATTACCCCCTCTGTAGGAAGAGTTTATGATTTTATAGTAGGGGATTGAAAAATTATTTTTACTTGATGATTGTATAATAATTGATATGGATTATGACAAAGAAGTCCTTAACAATATTGGTAAGCCCATTATTTCCACTAGAGGAGCTATAATAAATGTGCCTAATAGAAAATTGAATTTCAATTTGGGAGGGAGAAGTGATGAGTTTAATGTATTGGATAAATGAAATGTATCGACTGAAACTGTAAATTGCTCAACTAATAATCTTCTTGAATCTAAAGAACCATTTGATGATGAAGAATACATTTTCAAACATGATTGATGAAATAAATAATAACACTACATAATCTGTTACTTTCTTCTTCATTTTTTCATGTAAAGATGTAGAGAAGAGGGATTTTGATTTTGGTAAACATCCTAAAAATATGGATAAATTTTCCATATAAACCTTTTTAAAACCAATACAATAAATTGATTCTAGAGATTGGTATGATATGTACAGTAGTATGATTGAGTTTTTCTTTAGCTCTCATTCATTTTATTTGGAAATATATCGAGGAACATGGACCGCTTATTCACAAATGTCTTATTTCTAGTCAATAATAACCCACAATAAAGTTGAAACCTTTTCCCACCTCAAATATTCATTTTTAGGTAAAAAAATAAAATGTACATGTCATAATATTAGTTGAATTGTCATTGAGTTGTGAATGGGGTTTGTTGTTTCTTAGGAAGATTAACAATATTATTGAATTTTATATTGATTATATTAATGTAATTTTACAAATTATTTTTCTTGCCTAAGATACCAGAGGTACCTAATTACATTCCTAGATTAGAAGAACATATAAAATTAAATCAAAAAATTAAATATGTAGTTAAAGAGGAACCCATTAAGCTACTTTTTGATGAAAAAAAATTCTATCTCTGACTGTCCCTAAGTATGTTTAATATAATTTTTCCCTAAGAAGGGGAGTTTCACAATTGTAACTAATGAGAAAAAAAGAAAAAATGCATGTTAGAAAAGATATAAAGTGGATAGTTTGGGTTGATTATAGAATTCTTATCTCTTCCACTAAAAATCATCATGTCCCAATGCCAATTCTAGTTCAAATGAGTGGAAGGTTGTCTGGAGATGAAATTTTATATTTCTTTATAGATATTTTTATTAAAATCAGATACCCATAGACCTATTAGATAAGGAAACAAACACATAAAATTGTACATTGGGTACATTTTTCTATATATGGATGCCTTTAGATCTTTTTGGTTCCCTTATAACCAATCAGGGGTTTATTATGGTAATATATTCAGATATTATTGATAGAATTATATAAGTTTTCATGGATGACTCTTTTAGTATTTGTTTTTATTTTTAGGGTTTTTTAGGTAATTAATAAACTAATTTACATATGTGTGAGAAGAAAAACCTAGTCTTACATTGGGAGAAATGTCAATTCATTGTTACATAAAGAATTGACTACTTACATAATGATTCTAATAGGTTATTTGATGTATAAAATTGTAATATTGAATAGATTCAAAAGCATCCACTTATAAAAAGGTAAAATGCATTATCCATTTCCAAGTACACACAATTTTTTATCAAAGACTCGTCGAATAAAACTGTAAAATTGTTAGGCCACATTTCTCACTATTAGTCAAGGATTTACATTTTTTAAATCACCAAGAATAATTTAATATGTTTAAGTAAAAGCTCTCATATTCACCAATAAGTACGTCCATTATTAGAAATTTTCATTCGATGGTATGTGTGATGTAAGTATTTGGGTAATATTGGTATTTTTTGGACATATAAAAAAAGTGGTTACATTTTATTTACTACTACAATAGATTTCATGATGAATCCTATAAAATATTTTATACCACTGAGAAAGAGTTTACTTTTCACATTTTTTCATTAGACAAAAATATATATCTCATAGGTTTGAAAGTCATAATTGTCATATATCATTCTAATTTGATATATATTACGGTTAAAAAGTAATCAAAACTGAAACTTGTGAGGTCAAATTTGTGTTTTCAAGATTCCAAATTAGATATTAAATATCATATAGGTGATAAAAATGTGGTAGCTGACCACTTGTTGATATTAGCCAAAACAATATTTAAAACCAGTGATACAACATAAATAAATACATTTTTTCTAATGAGTATTTAATTGCAACATCAGTGAAACAATATTCTTGGTTTTTATATTTTTACAACTTTTTTTAGGTTTTATTCCAAAAGAACATTCACATAATCAATGGAAGAATTTAATTGTTGATCTTAATAACTACTTTTTGGGATTAACCCTTCCTTTTTTGAATATGTGCAGATGGGATACTTGGGAGGTGTGTTCTTAGGGAGGATATACTTTCTATTTTAGTGGTTTCTTACTCTTTTCCATGTGGTGGACAACATAGGGGAGAGTGAACTTCCCAGAAGGTCATCCACATAGGTTTTTACTAGACTAACCTATTGAATGATTCAATAGGTCTTGTGATAAAAATATATAAAATGTCAAAGACTATGGAATTTCGGTAGGAAATTATAGTATTCCACAAAAATGGGACCCTAGAAGTAGAAATTATCTATATTGGGGGATAGATTTCATGGGACCATTTTCATCTTCTTATGGGAATGGGTACATCCTTTTTGATACATAATATGTCTGAAAGTGGTTTGAGGAACTTTCCATTCCACACAATCTTTCTAATAAGGTTGTGAATTTCATCAAGAAGAATATATTCTCAAAATTTGGTGTGTTGAGAATTTTAATCATAGATGTTGATAAAAATTTTATAAACAATAAATTCACATCCTTAATTGAAAAGTACTGATGTATTCATAAAACGGGTACCACGTTCACCCATAGTCTAGTTGGAATGATAAGGTGTCAAATACAAAATAGAAAAAAAATTGGGATAAATCTAAAAGTAATTAAATAAAGGTCCTGTCATTAAATTTAGATGATGTATTATGGGAATATAAAACTCTTTATAAAACCCCTATAGGGATGTCTCTTTATATACATTTTTTTGTAAGACATGTCATTTCCTAATATAGATCCATAATAAATAATTTTGGAATGTGGAATCCTTCATCGATGATTTCAAGTCTTCTAGAGAGATGTTATTGTTAGAGTTAAGTTTGTTGGTAGATATTCCAATAGAGTCATAAGAGAAATATATAATTTATAAAGAGAGATCAAAATACTTTCATGACTATATAATTTAAAATTTTTATCTTAAAATTTGTTATATTGTCATAATTGTTATTTATAGATTCAAACTATTTCTCTGGAAACCAAAATCCAAATAGTTTAGAAATTCACTATCCTGAAATATATTATGAATAAATCCTTGGAATTAGTTAATGATTAGTGTAGACCATTATTGGTTACTTCTTAGAGTGATAAATTCAAATTTTAGGGGTATCCAAATGACATTTCTATCATTTCTATTCTAAAGAGATGATCTTCCATTTATTCCAACAGAGAAATTTAAACTCAGTGTTTCATGGGATTGAACACATGGTATCTATTGTTTTCTATTTTATTTAATCAAAAAAATAACTACTTATAATTTTCTTGGTTCTCAATTGTTCATTTTTTCATTGAAAAGTTTTCTCTTTTCCCAAATGTTTGAATAATCAAGCAGTTAGTTTTTACACTATATAGAGGCATGAAGATACTATGGATGAATCATCATTTTTTCTTCAGTTTTAAGAGAAGATATAGTCCAGATAAAATCTAATTCACTTCCCATAACTTTTTCTATGGTCAATTATATTCTTCTACACTATGATCTTGGATCAAATATTGACATTTTTATCAAGTACTATATATAACAATCATTCCAAAACACATTATTCAAGGCATGGATAGGGATTACATTTGTATGAATTTCCATGAGTAAATATTTTATAAATAGTGAGTTCTATTATTTTCTTATTAACTTATTCTACTTATTATTTTTATATATATCACAAAATTTAGTATGTTGGGGGGACTCCCTATAAGTTTAAAAATTCACTTGTTGTTGAAATTTTAATGAATTTTTTGGTTTGTTTCATGAATTTTTGTGTTATATTGAATATTGTTGTGAAGTAAATGAAATCATTATTAGAACCTTGAATTTTAATTTTGATTTTATTATTTAAATTTATAATTTTTTTACAAATAAAAAATTCCTTCTAAAACAATTATATGTTGTGTAATGACATACATAAATTTATTTTTTTATTGGAAAAGTGTAAGAAATGTTTATTAAACATTTGTTTTGAACTATTGTGACCCTTGAACATGTATCCATAACTGATAAAATTTATTATTATTTTGATATAACATTTTCAAATTCTTTTCCCCTTTGAGGGACAGTTCTTGTAATGTGATAATCATTAATTTAATGAAAACCAAATAAAGAACCCTTAATTTTTTTTAGAATTGTGAGTTTTAAAGAATCACTTAAAAAGTTTTTATGAGTGAATTTTTTAATAAAAATTGAAGGCTGTGATTCCACTTAAAGGATAATAGTATCAATTACTCTATAGATTTAATTGATCACATCAATTAAATTTTCCTTTTAAAATATTTTTTTATAGTAACAGTCTGATTTAATGTTTAACGTTTTTCGGTGGATTTGATCATTTTGGATTGAATTAAACTCATAAAGTATGCGTCGATAGAGACTATAATAATAAAATATTAATCTAGGATGATCCTTGATTCATTAATTCATTAATTATTTATTATTATGGATGAATTATTTATTTTGGTTGAAAATTATAAACATTCTTAATTAAAAATGGTGACTCTATGTTATGTCGTGAACCAGATCACATCGCCATCAAAATTAGCACCCGACATAGTCTATGGCATGGCTCGAAGGTCATTCACGATCCCCATGGGCTGGAACAAGTGAGCGGGTATGATAAAGTAAAAGTTGGGAATGACTTACCTATATTTATAATCATAAAAAACAACTGAAATAAAAAAACTGAATCTAAAATTTTAATCCAAACAATCCTTTAATAATATTTCAGAATTAAATTACATGGTTATTGAAAAATGCCATGAGGGGAAAAATCAAAAATAGAATAAAAATAATTCCAAGAACCACCACAATGAAAGGGGTCATCATCCCTAAGCCTTCTCCACAGCACCGTGCTGAGGATGGAAGCTAAAACCCGAACCACTGATTCAGAAGGCATTGCCCAAACCACAACAATGATTTCCAAGCCTACTTACAACCAAAGGTGTAAGTCTGGTGTGAGACTAACACCAATAGGATTCCACTAAAAATAGATTCCATGTGATAAAAATTATAATTCAAAAACCAAGAAAGTATTTATAAACACAAAATTCCATAAACAAATTTTAATGGATGCAACTTTCAATGGAAATGCTTCACAAGAGAGAAACTCTAAAGAATAAACAATTTTAAATAAAATTCACATGATACTGAATTTTCCTGCACAAACACACTGTAGTTCAATGAAAATTACAAAATATACAATGAACACTAGTCATGGAAACACCCCTAGTCACTAGTTAGTTGTGAGCCCTAAGTACCTCGTATCTCGGTAAATTGTAAGCATAACATATATATGTTCTCGTGAATGGAAAACTTGTATGTGAATCACACATAACCTAGTATTCCCCAACATAATCATCATAGTTTTTTAGTGTTTTAATCATAAATAATTATACATGAAATAAGGACAAAACCACTCTAGATCACTAGAAAACTAGCACACATTCTCTCGCCTAAATACATGGGTTTCCCTTTTTGTGCTCAAACAAGTACCACATCTTATAATATTTTGTGGCATGTGTAAATTCCATTTTCAAATAATAAAAACATAAAACATCCCACACAAAATCCTCAAAATACTCATGTTCACATTCAAATTTATTTTAACATCATACTCATAGAAAATAAGCTTATAAACGTGTCCTACCCCATTCATTCAATTTAATAAATCATTACACAACTATTAAAATATTCTCAAAATGTTTAAAATCACAAATAATCACTTTCTCTTTCAAAAACACATTTTATGAACATACAAACTCCAAAATAGTACCTCAATATCTTTTTCACACTTTATGTAACTCAATAAACCATTTGATATCTTTATAAAACAACTACATAGAGTATAAAAAGCTTTTTAACATTAGACACATTCATAAACCCTCTATCAAGTCTAAAATGATACTGAAACCCTACCAAACAAGATTTTTTCGCCCAATCCACTTTTAATAATCCAAATTAATATGTTATAAAATGTCCCCAAATGATACCACAAGATTTGCACAAGAAAAACATACCATTTAATGAAAAAATGTGACATTAAAATTAAACTCTTAACCAATTCTGTCAAAAATATAATTTTCACCCCACAAAACATATAAGGAACATGATAAATAAGTAAATAAATCAGGATAACTCATCATAAAAGGCTTAGACATGGAATCACCAACCACTTCTCTCAAAACCCACAAATCATTGTCTGAAACTTCAACTGCACCAGTTCCATGCCCCAAGGGAATGAAAATAAACCCTAATCCATGAATAATGAATCATTAAAACTCAAAAATGAACCCTAGGTACGAAAACCTAATTGATGGTCATTTGAAACATTAATGATGTGGGAAAAAACCCTAATGAGATTGTATGAAACAATACAAAGATTCACATACATGAAAAACATTGAATAAATTGCCCAAATTACCTTAATGGTTGTACATAAAAGAAACCAAAATGGAAAGGGTGGTTCTAAAAAAGGCTAAATAGGTCGAGCAGGGGATGAAATGGGAGAAAAGGAGTAAAAAATGAATGATTTATGAAATTAAAAAATAACCTTTTCAAATATAGACTATCTAAGAAATCTAGACAAAATTCCCCCTATTCCATGAGGAAGATGTTATCAAATGAGGGAAAAAGTAACATGGGTGTGTGCCTTGGATTTGTGGGCTCAATAGAGAGGTGGAATGATAGATAAATGCTAAAAAATTAATGAGATATAAAATAAAAAAATATATTTTTTAAAAACGGGAAATGGGATCACAGATTTTACCAATTCTTGAATAAATCACCCATATCCACCATAATTATGAGTTCTTAAGGGGTCAAAATAAATTTTTTGTCTTGAATAGGTTTGGGGAGGCCAAGTTGAATGGGTTAAAATTGTTAACAAGTAAAGATGTTACAAAAGAATGAAATTTTTTATATATGTAAATGTGCTCACAGTTTGGCCCAAATATATAAAAAACCAACCCAATAATCATACCCCACAAAAGGTGCCACTAAGAGTATCAAAAATGAAATACCAAGACACCTCATCCTTATACCTTCCCATTAAAAAGTTAAAACTGTAGATACCATCCAATACTTATAATTCTAATGACTTTGATCAAGAAAACCTGAGACACCAAATTTATACCAAGAACACCCAGAAACCTGGAGAAAACTAAGAACTAAAAGTTGATTTGAAATGAAGTATGGAATTGAAAATATGGGTATGAAAATTATCCCCACAATAAATATTTCCTTCCCTAGAAATCCACAAAAATTCCAGATTCAAAACAAACCCCAACCGATAGACCATGATAGGCTCCCTTCCCAAGTATCACCCGCCCCAAAGGCCAAAACACCTCCAGTTGATCAAAAAATGGAAGGGATACTCTAACCTACCATGATTTACCCCATTATCCAAAAAATTTCAATATTACCATAGATATACTTCAAAAAAAACTGTTGGCCATGCCCGAACAGAAATGTTTACCCAAGGAAAAAATTTGTGGTTAGATAGCTTTGAATGAGACTATTCCATGCCAAGACAACACCAAGGAAATAACTGATTCATTGATATAGGGAGACCCGAATGGACTCCCCACCATAAAATCAAACTTGGTTTCCCAATATAGAATTGATACAACAACATGGGAAGGCCTGAATGGACTCCCCACAATAATGGATAGAATAATATTAGACTTATTCCAAGAGAACCTGCATGAGACCCAGGGTGCATCTCCCCACCATATGAACCAACTATCATATCCATCTAGAAAGGGCCAAAACGAAAAATACCCCTAAGATCCAATCTGCATCGCAAGGAGGGTCAATCAACAAAACTCTATACTAACAGATACACTAATTGGTACATCACTCCCATGAACATTACCATCATCAAATGTGTCCAACCAAAACCGAGATCGAAAAGATCCTACAAGGACATTCAAACAAGAACCAACTTACTAATAATTGCACCTATAAGGGTTCAAGAAATGAGTTTGAGAAAAAAACCCACCTCGATGCCCTATAAAAAAAGAGTGACTTCACAACCAATACAGATTACAGCCCTGAGCGAAAGGGTCCCCATGTCCCTTTCCACCACCTAGGACCCCTTGATATGAAAACACCTCATATAGACCTCAAACAATCTCCACCTCCAACACTATAGAAAGATTTTGAAATGGAATCCCTTACACCCCTGGTGATTTCTTGACTGCATGAAAAGTTTCAATCCAAGTCCAATTGTTTGATCCCATGTGTTTGAAGCATCTAATGTGCAGCAGTCAGGAGCTAATGATCACAAGACCCCAAAAAATACATCAACTCAAAAAACATACCTTTACCGAAAATGGACATGGAAGATGAACATGCATCACCGATTTCACCCTTAAAAAGTCACCACAAAACGTGAATCTTTCACGTGAAAAAGTCATTACTAGGAGTGGAACCATGAACAATTCTACAAGTAATATTATTTTACCAAAAGTGACCATTATGGCCTCAAACAACCATATTTTCCACACTGTTTGTTATCTAGAACTATTTGTTTGATGAGACTGATGAAAGATATGAGTTCCCTTTAATAAATCATTCTACACTGATATCACCGGAATTCTTTCACCAACCTTACTAGGATTCCCCTTCATCACTTCCTGATAACACCAATAGACACAAAAGTTTTAAACATCAAATTTGATGATTCAGGAATCATAGTGAACCAATGTATATTTCAACCTTCCACAACCACTCTCCTGGTACATGAGGATCTAGTTAGTTGAAAAAGAAGAGTGGTGGAGTCAATATCAAAATCTCAAGAAGAATGCCCTTATGTTGACTAACATTAGGATCTTCTAATAGTAAATTACATGTATCTTCACATCAATCGTGAATTAACTCCTTATGGGGGCATACCCTAACCAACAAGACAACCCAAGGAATCAATTTTGTAAGCCTTTTGGTCAGGACATTCCACAAACCAGAACAAAACACATGAGGGCAGAAACCATAGGCGATTCCAAAAAAATTTCTCACAATGTGTCACCAATCAACTCTTTAACCCAACATACTGACAAAAAAAATCAAATCATCATTTAAACAATATTTGTTCTCAAACTTAACACACCCCACCGCAAAATTCAAAAAAACCCAAATGACACCCAACCCCAAACACTGGTTGTCAAAACATAAAATTTCATTAAAAAGTCATTTCAATGAATGTAAATGGGGTCGCCGGTTAGCCCATTCACTAATAGTATCTCATGTGCCTCACACAAGCATGTTTTCGTGCCACCACAAGAACCCACCCCATTCCAACCAAGGAACTCATCCACTTTTCCTAACACATAACCCATGAATGTCACTCATCCACTTTTCCTTACACATAACCCATTCATGGTTTCACCCATGAGAACATAAAGGATCAAAAAAATTATCTTTAAACATTTTAAAACCAAAACATTTCATTCCACTCAAAACCAAATTTCATAACCCACATTAAAATAATCTTTGTTTCCCAAACCATTGAGTATTTGAATCCACAAGTTAGGATTATAAAAATCCAATATCTTCTTACATAAATATTGTTTTATGAAAATCCACCTTTTCAAAACCTCGTTCAAAACTATTCTAGAAACCAATTTGCAATCCTGTTGAAAATCAAACCATTCCCATTTTAAAATTACATTTAAAATAGTTTTTCATAATCCTATTAAACATAACATACACATTCCAAATAATTAATTTTAGTAAAACGCATGTTTAAATTCTAAAAAATAAAATTTAATTAAATACAATATCATTTTCACAAAATCAATTACACTTTAAAATATAGTTTCCACAATTTTAAAAAAAGAGATTTCTAGAATGTTTTTCTGAAACCCATAAAGATACTGAATGAATCAAGGGAAAAAATGTGTTTATGGGTTACTCAGGTGTCTTGTTGGTGACCATACACCAGTCACACCACCATCATAGAGCGTGTTCTAGGATAATATCACTAGCTCCATGTGGATTTCTTGGCCCTACGAGATCACTGAGACCATTGAACTAACTCCCAATTCATATCCTAAATAATGAACAACCATGAAAACCATATGACTCACATGAAACCCATATTCCCTTGGTAACTCAATTCCCTAGATGAGGTGTTCTGTCCAGACACCTTACGCCTAACTAGAACATCGATTTCCAAAAAACCTAGCTCCTATCTACCTAGACACTTTCCCAAAAAAACATGATCCAAAATATGCAACCTCCTTTGATATAATTTTTTTCATGAACCAGATCAGGTCTCCATCAAAACCATCACTTTAGCACTTGTTCCATCATGTGAGGATCGTGAATGCTCATCGGGTCTTACCACAGATAGGGTCGAGTGCCGGTTTTTATGGTTACTACATCTAGTTCGTGATATATTATTCATTTTAATTATGTTTGTCACCTCGCCTCAAGGTAAACATTTTTTATAATTCCATTTTGATGAAAATTTTCATTTTTTAAATTCCTTGTAAAATCATCTATTTCAAAAAAAAATTAAAATAAGATACCGAATTTTCACTGAATTTTATTGATTAATGGGGGAAGTCTTATTTTCAACATAAGAGAATCCACGGGGAAAAACATTTCTATGACCAATTATTTTTGGCATTCCGTTTTTCACTCATGATATTTATTATATTAGACTAAAACTGAAAATCTAATTTCATGACGACAAGAAATGATTATGAGTGGTGGAATTTGATGTGGCATTATTTCATTAAATATTTTCCAAATCATATTTATGAATTTAATATGTTTTTATAACTATATGATCTTAAAACACTGAATTTATTAATTTTGATTATATTAGATAAGGATTATTATTATTTTAATATTTTTATTAAAATGATAATTTTTTATGTTAAAGTGATAATTTTATCATGATGTTTTAATAGAAATTTAATTCTAATTATGATTTATGACATTATTTTTGTAATTATAATAAATTATATTCTTAAATTATTATGATGTATTTATTTTCAATAAATTTTTTAATTGGATAATTATAATGTTATGTTTATTTTTGGTTTAAATATTTAATTCAGTAATTTTTTATTTAATTGTTTTTATTTCTCTTAAATCCTTAAATTATTCGTTCTTTTAATTTGGGTTTCCTTAATTTAATTATTTTATTTTGATAATTCATTTTAGTTGTCAGTTTTAATTTTTTTTTAATAATTTTGAATTAATTTTACTTAATTTAATTTTATAATATTGTTTTTCATTACTATTTTTTATTTATTTTGAAATTTAAATTTTTGGTTTTTACTATTTAACAATTACTTAATTGTAATGTTTTTATTGCAAAAACCCCACATATTTAATTGCAAAGTCCTCTTCACATAATTGATTTCCAAAGTGGTTACAACATACCCAAATGTAATGGGATGGACACATAAGAAATTGGAGGATCCTACAATGTCTCCAATTTTTGAATAGATGTTACATATGAAATTATTAATGGAATCCATGTATTCATTTGAAAAAGTTTTCTACGAATAAAATTTGACAATATATCGGATTTGTAATGGATTTCCACGTAGCCAAATTTCTACCAAGTACTGCGTACCTGATTATCCAACTATATACCAATATATCAAAAATTTAGATGGAATATTAATTAAGTTCTCATTCACAAATAAGAATAATAACATGTTGGATCACATGAAGAACTCAAGCTAAGTGTAACACCCCGAGATTCCCTGATACGCTTCTCTTTCAATAATGCAATAGCTTGCATTGTATGCTAGTTTGAGATTCTAACACACTGCGACCAATCAAAGTAGTCATTATGAATAGTAATACCCACTTTTTTAAATTAGTTAAATTTTATATTTCAAAATGGACTTCATTTTTTGATTCAGAATATCGAAATTATCCTATGTTGAATTTTTGGTGTTTTTCTGAGAACTTCCAATTTTCGATGAATAGTGAAAAATACTTAAAAACAACTTTTTTAATAAAAATAATTTATGGTGATAAACTATAATATTGAGTGGTTTTAAATAATAATTAGAATATAATTTTACCATTTTATCCAATTGTGGTCATTATAATTAATTTCACTTTGAAATTGGACATAAACGAGTGTAAATATTTTGGTAGATATTGTTCCTTAAAAACATGTTATTTATTTTGACAGCGGGAATTAAATATAAAAATAATTAATGAAACTTTTATGTATTGAATTTGGTAAAATGGAAATCATTTTTGAATTTGGAATATCAAATATATCTTAGAGTAAATTTTTGGTATTTTTCGGAAAAACATCGATTTTTGATGAATAGTGAAACCACTAAGTGGTAGTTAAAATACTGATTTTTAATTTAAATTAAATTTTACCACCTCTATGATTTGAATTTCAAAAATCTGACATACATAATTTTCATTAAGAAGTAAAATGTGGTTCAATGGGATTAAAATAATTTTTGGTGAATTGTAACTGTTAAGTTCTATTAATCGCTATTAAAGGTAATTAGTGTAATTTAAGGTAAATATAATATTATAATAATATGAAATTACCTTTACACTTGTCCTACCCTTATTGGATGAGTCATGGCCGACCAATACAATCCATGGTTCAACTTGGGGACCCCATGGAGCCACTTGGGTAAGATAATGACATTAATAACTGTTTATTTAAAGTAAAAATAAAATTGTCACAAACATGTGTTGTTTTACAAAAATAATTATTACATGGGGTTATATAAGTTAAAATTTTAACTATAAATATTCATTTTAAAGATAAAAAGATTTCATACATCATGATAGTTTTTTTATTATTTTTAGACATTAAATAAATTAAATTCTTTATGACACCATGATGATGTAGTGATTACCTCATTAATTAACGATTTAAATAAAATGAAGAGATGATGTAAAATCTAAGACTTACACTTGTCAAAAACCTATTTGATGAGTATATTTAGAACCCTTATCACCTTATCCTTGATATATATAATTTTGGTACATTTATAATCCGAAACTCATTATATAATGATGTAACATTTCATGACTTTCCAAGAGTACCCCTCCTCTCCTCTTATAAATGGCCCCCACCTATATCACGTTATTCACCCCATCAAAGCCATTTTGCTCGGCCAAAATCTTCCCAAATACTCTCTAAACTTCCCTATATTACTCATAGAAGCCTCACTTTGGGTATAAGTCTTCTTAATGAAGAATTTGGTTCAAATCAAAAAGAGTTACCCGATTTTAAGGTAATGTCTTCTCTTATGTTCTTTTGTTTTTTTTCCTTCTCCAACCCCTTAAACTCTTTTTATCCCTTTATTTTGTAACAAAAAAAGTATCTTAAATATACTAGGATGTTTTTATGAGAATTATTTTATTTAAAATTACACACACCTTCGTCTAATGGTTAAATAACATACTGTTTCTGTGGGTGGCGAATTGCTCCCTCACGAAACGATGATTGTTCAATATTCTTTTAACACCTCTAATGGTGGCCATTATGATGAAATTATTTATATATATGATATATATTAGTTTTATTTTTAATTTATGATTCTGTATTTTTCATTTATGGCATACCTTTATCATTTCCCTTATGGGTAAACATGATAATTTCATTTTTGGAAGTGTGGTCTACCGCCCCCTCAAAGTGATTTCAATCGTTAATGCCATATGTGGGACGTATAAAGGATAGAGTTAATGATATTATATATGATATTATAATGGAATTATAATATACCTTTATATAATTATGATTTCATTTCATTAAATAAGAAATAGAAATGAAAGTTGTGTTCATGCGTACGTACGGCTTACCGTCTCCATTAACGGTGCATTTCATTTCTTACCTCTAAATGTTATGTAATATTATAAATGAATGTATATAATGGATATATATGATATATATGATATCTAAATCATGAACATAATTCTGGATATAATAGATATTTTACCACATGAATAACTTGTAATTATAAGAAGTTTATTTTTGACTCAAGTACCAAAGATCGACAAAACGACCATTATTTACTTAAATAATTACATAATGTTAATAACACGGTAATAAGTTATATAAAAGGAATAGTGAACTTGAAAAAGGTTCTTAAGAAATTACAAATTAACTCTAGTTTATTATTCAAAAGGTTAAACAACGATCGGGTCAAGTCGGACACGAGGTAAGGGACTTCGTCTCAATCTCCTTTCATTGAGGCATATTTTATTTTATACCCAACTTTATTTTATGCGGTGTATAAACCCATTTGAATTTTAATTTTATTAAAAAGTAATCTTTTTATACAAATCATTTTTAGTAAATGAAAAAAGGAATTTTTTGTCTTACGTACGTGGCGACAACGACTTCTCCGCCGCCGTGACCATTATTTGAGTTTCAGCTTCTTCTAGAAGCCATAACTTTTTTTAAATGAAAAATAAATACCATGTTTTACTTTTCTTTTATTTTGGTATTGAAAATGGTTTTGATAATGTTTTTATTATATCAACGTGTTTTATTGATATCTTGTGATTGAAATGTGGAAATTTTATGTTTCCTTTATGCATGTTTTATGTGATACGATTATGTTATAGTTTATGATATGTTTTAACCTTTTCATATAAGGAATGAATTGGACTTAATAAGTGATGGGTGGAGCCCGCTATAGATCCTCAATGCATCAGTAGGTCTCATGAGACAAACTAGTGTCTTGGCACATGGCCTTGACAAAATCTTATTTTAGTCTCGGCACAAGGCCTTGGCTATGTGGTTATGATAGTCTGGCATTATGTATTCCATCATTATGAAAGTGGTTATTGATATTTCATGTGATTATTCAACTAGTAGAATAATATGTGAATAAGTAAATGGAATTATTTCATTTTAATTTATCCATATTATGCTGAAGTTTAAGTTTAAAAGGATTTTGTTTTAGTTATACATTGCCTTGAATGTTTATGTTTATTTATGAAAGTTTCTGCTATATTGTTATCCTTACTGAGCATCTGAGCTCACCCCTTTCAATGTTTTAATTTTCCCAGGATGTAAAGAAACATTTTATGACTAACCTGTTGGGATAGTCTGAAGGGGATATGAGTGTGGACTATGGAGACCTTGTTATTTTAGTTTTTCACTTTATGATGTAATGTAACATTTATGAATGTATCTAGTGTTTCCATGGCTACTAAACTAATCATTATTTCGAGACTTGATCTTTTTTTATCATGCCAATGTTACATAATAATGCACCAACTCTAGGTAACTAGGGTTGGGGCGTTATAGTTGGTATCAGAGGCAGTTTAGTACTATCCTTGGAAGATAGATTTAGATAAACTCTAATTAGAGCACATATCCCTAAGATAGACCTTGAGGATTAGTATAGAATAACTTCCTAGAATTTTGGTATTATAGAGATTTTGTGAGTTTTCTGAGAAATACATCCTGGTCTGGATACGAGGAGGTAGAGGTGGATCTGGCACAGATGTACCTAGGGGTAAAACCCGAAAACATCGCTTTGAGCTAGACTCGAACGGAAACTGGTGCACGACAATGGGACTTACTGCACTCTTGGTTACGAAACTCCCGAGGGATATGCTTAGGATAATTCACGATTTTTTTACAAACCATTATGAAGGGTTTATGAGTATATACTTCCTCAAAGAAATTTTTTTTATGATTATGGATTATATCCATAAACTGTTCAATTTATGTTAGGTGTTTTACAAGTTTGTTTTTTTGTATTTCAATTTATAATCTAATCTAGTTTATGCAATTTTTTAGAAATGGCGCCTAGTGGAAGTAATGGAAACTGTATCAATGCAAGCACTCCATGTAGGGATTTCCCTCTTGCTCAAGATAATTATAATGGAGCTGCTGATACAACTGGTGATGATAAGCTTATCACCATAATGGGACAACTCACTCAGGTTATGAATAATAACCTCACTCATATGGAGCACTGTAATCCACAATGTGTAGGATCAATATTAGACCGCTTCATGAGGAAACAACCACCAATATTCAATGGGAGTACAAATCCATTATTATATGAGGAATGGATAAATTCCCTAGAGAAAATATTTCATGATTTAGGGAGTAGTGAAAGGGAAAATGTTATCATGACAGTTTACCACCTCACTAAAGATGCTGATTAATGGTGGTCATTGATTCAAAATAAAAAGGAAGATGAAGAAGTATATATTATGGAATGGAGATAGTTCAAAGGGATTTTCTTAGAAAAATACTTTCCTTGTGACCATCAAGAAGATATGGAAAGTCAATTTCTGAGTCTGAGGCAAAAGGAGGATGAGAATGTTGCAAAGTATGAGGCTAACTTTACAAGGTTATCAATGCATGTAACAGATTATATACGTAACCCAAGAAGTAATATTGATCATTTCTTTGATGGGTTAAAACCATTTCTCCATCAAGCCTTAGTCTCACAATCTTTCTCGTCGTATGAGGATATAGTTGTAACACCCCAAGCTTCCACGGTACGTTTCACTTCGAATAATGCAATAGTGTGTGTTGTACGCAACCTCGAGCTCTAACACACACCACAACGAATTAAACTAGCCGTTGTGAATAGTAATACCTACTTTTTGAAATTTTATAAATTTTATTTATCAAAATGGACTTCATTTTTGGATTCGGAATATCGAAATTAGCCTAGGTTGAATTTTTGGTATTTTTCTGAGAACTTCTATTTTTTATGAATAGTGAAAAATACTTAAAAACAACTTTTTTAATCAAAATAATTTATAGTGATAAATTATAATATTTAGTGGTTTTAAATTATAATTCGAATATATTTTTACCATTTTATCCAATGGTGGTCATTAGAATTAATTTAACATTGAAATTGGACATAAACAATTGCCAATCTTTTGATATAAATTGTTTCTTAAAAACACGCTATTTGTTGTAACAGCGGGAATTAATTATAAAATTAATTAATGCAACTTATATGTTTGTAATTTTTTAAAATATACATCATTTTTGAATTCGGAATATCAATTATATCTTAGGGTGAAATTTTGGCCGTATTCTGAAAAACTTCAATTTTTGATGAATAGTGAAACCACTAAGTGGTTGTTAAAAACTGATTTTTCGTTAAAATGAAATATTACCACTTCTGTGATTTGATTTTCAAAAATCCGACATACATAGTTGTCATTAAGAAGCAAAATGTGGTTCGATGAGATTAAAATAATTTTTTGGTGAATAGTAACTTTTAAGTTCTTAATCGTGATTAGAGGTAATTAGTGTAGTTTAAGGTAAAAACAATGTTTTAATAATATGAGATGAGCTTGAAACTTGTACTACTCCTATTGGATGAGTCATGGCCGACCAAGACAACCCATGGGTCAACTTGGGGACCCCATGGAGCCACTTTGGTTGGAAAATGACATTAATATATATATATTTAATGTTAAAATTAAATTGACACAAACATGAGTTGTTTTACTAAAACAGTTTTTAAGTGGGGTTACACAAGTCCGAATTTTGACTATAAATATTCATTAGAAAGCTAAAATGATTTCCTACATTATAGTATTTTTTTATAATTTTTAGACATTAAATAAATTAAATTATTTATGACATAATTATGATGCAGCGATGACCTCATTATTTAACGATTTTAATAAAATGAAAAGATAATGTACAATCCAAGGCATAAACTTGTCCAAAGACTATTGGATGGGTAGATTTCGAACCCTTATCACCTTATCCTAGAATTATACAAGTGTGGGACCTTTAGAATCCGAAAAGCATTGTATAATAGAATAACATTTCATTACTTTCCAAAAGTGCCCCTCCTCTCCACTTATAAAAGGCCCCCACCACTCCCACCTTATTCACACCTTCAAGCCATTTGGCTCGGCCAACCTCTGCCCAAATACTCTCCCAACTTCCCCCTCTTACTCCTAGAAGCCTCACTTTGGGCAGAACTCTTCCCAAGGAAGCCTTTGGCTCAAATCAACAAGAGTTACCCGATTTTGAGGTAATGTCTTCTCTAATGTTGTTTTGTTTTGTTTTTCTTCTCCAACCCCCTAAACTCTTTTTATTCATTTCTTTTGTAATAAAACCAGTATCCTCAATATACTAGGATGTTTTTATACGATGTATTAGAGCTACACTTACACACACCTACATCTAATGGTTAAAGAACATACGGTTTCTGTGGATGGAGAATTTCTGCCTCACGAAACGATGATTGTTCAACACTCATATAACACCTTCAAAGGTGGCCATTAAGATGTCACTATTTTTATATATGATATATAATATGTTTATGTTTTACTTATGCTTCTGTATTTCTCATTTATTGCATACTTTATGATTTCCATTATGGGTAAAACGCGATAATTTCATTTTAGAAAGTGCGGACAACCGCCCCCTCAAAGTGATGTGAATCGTTAATGCCATATGTGGGATGTATAAAGGATGGAGTAAATGATATTATATATGATATTATACTGGAACTATATTATACCATTATATCATTATGATTTCATTCCATTAAATACAAAATAGAAATGAAAGTAGCATTCATGCGTACGTACGGCTTACCGTCTCCATGAACGGTACACTTCATTTCTAACCTCTAAATGTTACGTAATATTATAAATGAATGTATATACTGGATATATATGATATATATGACATCTAAATCATGAATATAATTCTTGAGATAATGGATATTCTATTACATGAACAACTTGTAATTATAAGAAGTTTATTGTTGACTCAAGTACCAAAGATCGACAAAACGACCGTTATTAACTTAAATAATTACATAATGTTCATATCATTGTAATAAGTGATATAAAAAGGATAATGAAATTGAAAATGGTTCTTAATAAGGTATATATTAACACTAGTTTATTATTCAGGAGGTTAAATAACGGTTGAGTCAAGTCAGACACGAGGTAAGGGAACTTCTTAACCCAACTTCCATTCTTTGGGTTAATCTCCTACTTTCAAATTATGTCATGATATTATTATGTCTTATTTTGTATTATTTATGTGTACCTATAGTGAATATACATAATATATCTATTTTATTTTAAAAATTATCTTTGTAAGGACTTCGTCTCAATCTCCTTTCATTGAGGCATATTTGGTTTTATACACAAATTTTTTTTATACGGTGTATAAACCACTTTGACTTTTACGTTTATTCAAAAGGAATATTTTTTATACGAAGCGTTTACTAAATGACAAAAGGGAATGTTTTTGTCGTACGTATGCGGAGACAACGACTTCTCCGCCACCGTGACCACTATTTGAATTTCGGCTTCCTCTACAAGCCATACCCTTTTTTTAATGAAGAATAACTACCATGTTATACTTTTATTTTATTTTGGTATTGAAAATGGTTTTGAAAGTGTTTTTATTATATCAATGTGTTGTATTGATATCTTGTGATTGAAATGTGGAAATGTTATGTTTCCTTTATGCATATTTTCTGTGATACGATTATGTTATAGTTTATGAGATGTTTAAACCTATTCATATGAGGAATGTATTGGACTTAATATGTGACGGGTGGAGCCCGCTATAGCTCATCGATGCATCGGTAGGTATCATGAGACAACTAGACGTGGAATTGGCCGAGGCCCTTTCCCAATTTGATTTATGGTTTTGGCCGAGGCCTTAATCATTTTAGACGTCTTGGCCGAGGCCTTGACAAAATGTTTCAGAATGTCCGGCATTATACATTCCCTCATTATGAAAGTGGTTAATAATATTTCATGTGATTATTAGACCAGTAGAATATCCATGTGAAGAAGTAAATGGCATTATCTCATTTTACTTTTGCCATATTATGTTGATGTTCAAGTTTAAAAGTCGTTTGTTTTAGTTATACATTGCCTTAAATGTTTATGTTTATTTATGAAGGCTTCCGAAATATTGTTATCCTTACTGAGCATCTGAGCTCACCCCTTTCAATGTTTTAATATTTTCCAGGATGTGAAGAAGTATTTTATGAACGACCTGCAGGGATTGTCAGAAGAGGATATAAGAGTGGACTATGGAGACTTTGTTATTGTAGTTTTTCACTTTATGATGTAATGTAACGTTTACGAATGTATCTAGTGTTTCCAAGGCTACTAAACTAATCGGTCTTTCGAGACTTGATCTTTTGTGATCATGCCAATGTTACGAAGTAATGCACCGACTCTGGGTAGCTGGGGTCGGGGCGTTACAGTTGGTATCAGAGGCAGTTTAGTACTAACCTTGGAAGCTAGATTTAGATAAACTCTGATTAGAGCACATAGCCCAATGATAGACTTTGAGGATTAGTATAGAATAACTTCCTAGAATTTTGTTATTGTATAGATTTTGTGAGTTTTCCGAGCAATACATCCATGTCTGGATACGAGCAAGTAGAGGCGGCTCTGGCACAGATGCACCTAGGGGTAAAACCCGAAAACACCGCTTTGATCTAGACTCGAACGGGAACTGGTGCACGACAACGGGCCTTGTTGCACTCTTGGTTACGACACTCCCGGGGGATATTCTTTGGATAATTCTCATTTTCTTTATAAACCACTATGAAGGGTTATGAGTATATTCTTCCTCAAAGAAAACATTTTTATGGACTATATCCATAAATAGTTCAATTTATGTTAAGTATCTTACAAGTATGGAATTATGTATTTTGATTTATAAACTAATATAGTTTATGCCATTGTTTAGAAATGGCGCCTAGTGGAAATAATGGAAACTGTATCAATGCACGCACTCTGTGTAGGGATTTCCCTCCTGCTCAAGATAATTATTGTGGAGCTGGAGATACAACTGGTGCTGATCAACTTATTACCATACTGGTACAACTCACTCAAGTTATGAATAATAACCTTACTCGTATGGAGCACCCTGATCCGCAACGTGGAGGATCAATGTTAGACCGCTTCATGAGGCAACAACCACCAACCTTCAATGGGATTACAAATCCTATAGTATCTGAGCAATGGATAAATTCCTTAGAGAAAATATTCCATGACTTGGGGAGTAGTGAAAGGGAAAAGGTTGTCATGGCAGTTTACCGCCTCACTGGAGATGTCGATCAGTGGTGGGAGCTGATTCAAAACACAAAGGAAGATGATGACATATAGAATATGGAATGGAGGGAGTTCAAAGAGCTTTTCTTAGAAAAATACTTTCCTCGTGACCATCGAGCAGATATGGAAAGTAAATTTTTGAGTCTGAGGCAGAAGGAGGATGAGAATGTCGCAAAGTATGAGGCTAACTTTACAAGGTTAGAAAGGCATGCTGCCGATTATATACGTAACCCAAGGAGTAAGATTGATCGTTTCTTTGATGGGTTAAAACCATTTCTCTGTCGATCTTTAGTATCACAATCCTTCTCATCATACGAAGATATTGTCTCGTGTGCTATCAAGACAGAAAAGGAATTCTCTAAGTCTTATGACAACAAAGTAAAGCAAGAGAATAAGAGAACGGTGGAATAAGAGACAGATAAAGGGAAAAAGGGAAAGAAGGATTTTTCATTATGTGATAATTGTGGGAAGAATCACCCTGGTACTTGTCTAAAAGGAATGGGAGTTTGTTATAAATGTGGAGAAAAGGGTCACCAGGCTCGTGATTGCAAGGGAAAGAAAGAGGATATCAAAGTTGAATGCTATAATTGTAGAGAAATGGGTCATTATGCAAATGAATGTCCTAAGCGTCAGGGGAACTTACCTCAGAAAAGGCCAAGGGATCAAGGACAATCTTATGCTGTTACTACAGTTGAAGCAGAATAACTAATGTATTGGTGCTTTTGGACTCATGGATTATATTTTGGTTATTAGAATAATGTGATATATATATATATATAAGGATTATACTGTAGTAGTTGTTGATTTCAGTAAGGTTTTAATATGATGAAGGTAATTATATTTTTAGTATGTGACAATAAGAGAAACTTTACTTTGTTTGGGAAATCTGATAAATTGATTTTGGAATTAAGAGACCTTTTAGAGAAAGTCTGGACAGAGGTATTTTGGATAACTACAATGGTTGGAGTGGATTAAGTTGATCTTTGGATAGTATTGTTTAAGGTTAAAAAATTTATGAAGATTATTTTTGGAATATTATGATACTATAGTTTTAGGAAAAGGACAACCTGAAGGGTGGGGCATAACCCATCACGTCGGACAAAGCTGCAGGAATCGAACCCACAACCATAGTGCGACAAGCCTTTATTTCCAACCACTAGCCTACAGGAAGTCCCTGGTTATTACAAAATAGTTTTACTAATCTAAATGGTATGTGTTAACATTTGGAACCTTATACAATTAGGATAAATAGAATATTTTTGAGTTCTGTTACCATTTGGAGTAAAAGTTGGGTTTGGGGTAAAAATTTATTAACGAATGACAGTATACATAACAAGTATGTATATTCCCTTACGTTCTTAGTAAATCTCCTAAATAAATTCTTCAACATTATAAAAGGTAACTTAAAACAAAAATGTTGTCGGTTAACTTTTCCAACTGGGGATTCAATGACCGTTTAACCAATCACAAGTTTGTGATTTTCTTGTGGTTAAACTTTCTCCTAATCCTGTTTTCTATAACTCTCCATCAGACCTTGATGGTTTGTTTCTCCTCCATATCCATATTTTCATAGAATCCTAGAATGGGCTATATCGGGTGACCTTTGTACTTATCTTGCTTTCTTTTAATGTTATATATTTATTAACCTTATTTCTGATGTGGGTTTTCCTCAAAGGTATTTTCTCTTTTCAACCTTTTATTTTCAAAGAAAAAATTCAAATTGCGAGGACGCAATTTATTGAAGGACGGGATAATGTAACACCCCAAGCTTCCACGGTACGTTTCACTTGGAATAATGCAATAGCGTGTGTTGTACGCAACCTCGAGCTCTAACACACACCACAACGAATTAAACTAGCCGTTGTGAATAGTAATACCTACTTTTTGAAATTTTATAAATTTTATTTATCAAAATGGACTTCATTTTTGGATTCGGAATATCGAAATTAGCCTATGTTTAATTTTTGGTATTTTTCTGAGAACTTCTATTTTTTATGAATAGTGAAAAATACTTAAAAAAAACTTTTTTAATCAAAATAATTTATAGTGATAAATTATACTATTTAGTGGTTTTAAATTATAATTAGAATATATTTTTACCATTTTATCCAATGGTGGTCATTAGAATAAATTTAACATTGAAATTGGACATAAACAATTGCCAATCTTTTGATATAAATTGTTTCTTAAAAACACGCTATTTGTTGTAACAGCGGGAATTAATTATAAAATTAATTAATGAAACTTATATGTTTTTAATTTTGTAAAATAGACATCATTTTTGAATTCAGAATATCAATTATAGATTAGGGTGAAATTTTGGCCTTATTCTGAAAAACTTCAATTTTTGATGAATAGTGAAACCACTAAGTGGTTGTTAAAAACTGATTTTTCGTTAAAATGAAATATTACCACTTCTGTGATTTGATTTTCAAAAATCCGACATACATGGTTGTCATTAAGAAGCAAAATGTGGTTCGATGAGATTAAAATAATTTTTTGGTGAATAGTAACTTTTAAGTTCTTAATCACGATTAGAGGTAATTAGTGTAGTTTAAGGTAAAAATAATGTTTTAATAATATGAGATGAGCTTGAAACTTGTCCTACTCATATTGTATGAGTCATGGCCGACCAAGACAACCCATGGGTCAACTTGGGGACCCCATGGAGCCACTTTGGTTGGAAAATGACATTAATATATAAATATTTAATGTTAAAATTAAATTGACACAAACATGAATTGTTTTACTAAAACAGTTTTTAAGTGGGGATACACAAGTCCAAATTTTGACTATAAGTATTTATTAGAAAGATAAAACTATTTCCTACATCATAGTATTTTTTTTATAATTTTTAGATATTAAATAAATTAAATTATTTATGACATCATTATGATGCAGCGATGACATCATTATTTAACGATTTTAATAAAATGAAAAGATAATGTAAAATCCAAGGCATAAACTTGTCCAAAGACTATTGGATGGGTATATTTCGAACCCTTATCACCTTATACTATAATTATACAAGTTTGGGACCTTTAGAATCCTAAAATCATTGTATAATAGAATAACATTTCATTACTTTCCAAAAGTGCCCCTCCTCTCCACTTATAAAAGGCCCCCACCACTCCCACCTTATTCACACCTTCAAGCCATTTGGCTCGGCCAAAATCTGCCCAAATACTCTCCCAACTTCCCCCTCTTACTCCTAGAAGCCTCACTTTGGGCAGAACTCTTCCCAAGGAAGCCTTTGGCTCAAATAAAAAAGAGTTACCTGATTTTGAGGTAATGTCTTCTCTAATGTTGTTTTGTTTTGTTTTTCTTCTCCAACCCCCTAAAATCTTTTTATTCATTTATTTTGTAACAACACCAGTATCCTAAATATACTAGGATGTTGTTATAAGATGGATTAGAGCTACACTTACACACACCTACATCTAATGGTTAAAGAACATACGGTTTCTGTGGATGGCGAATTTCTGCCTCACGAAACGATGATTGTTCAACACTCATATAACACCTCCAAAGGTGGCCATTAAGATGTCACTATTTTTATATATGATATAAAATATGATTATGTTTTACTTATGCTTCTGTATTTCTCATTTATGGAATACTTTATGATTTCCATTATGGGTAAAACAGGATAATTTCATTTTAGGAAGTGTGGACTACCGCCCCCTCAAAGTTATGTGAATCGTTAATGCCATATGTGGGATGTATAAAGGATAGAGTAAATGATATTATATATGATATTATACTGGAACTATATTATACCTTTATATCATTATGATTTCATTCCATTAAATACAAAATAGAAATGAAAGTAGCGTTCATGCGTACGTACGGCTTACCGTCTCCATGAACGGTACACTTCATTTCTAACCTCTAAATGTTACGTAATATTATAAATGAATGTATATACTGGATATATATGATATATATGACATATAAATCATGAATATAATTCTGGAGATAATGGATATTCTACCACATGAACAACTTGTAATTATAAGAAGTTTATTGTTGACTCAAGTACCAAAGATCGACAAAACGACCGTTATTAACTTAAATAATTACATAATGTTCATATCATTGTAATAAGTGATATAAAAAGGATAATGAAATTGAAAATGGTTCTTAATAAGGTATATATTAACACTAGTTTATTATTCAGGAGGTTAAATAACGGTTGAGTCAAGTCAGACACGAGGTAAGGGAACTTCTTAACCCAACTTCCATTCTTTGGGTTAATCTCCTACTTTCAAATTATGTCATGATATTATTATGTCTTATTTTGTATTCTTTATGTGTACCTATAGTGAATATACATAATATATCTATTTTATTTTAAAAATGATCTTTGTAAGGACTTCGTCTCAATCTCCTTTCATTGAGGAATATTTGGTTTTATACACAAATTTCTTTTATACGGTGTATAAACCACTTTGACTTTTATGTTTATTCAAAAGGAATATTTTTTATACGAAGCGTTTACTAAATGAAAAAAGGGAATGTTTTTGTTGTACGTATGCGGCGACAACGACTTCTCTGCCGCCATGACCACTATTTGAGTTTCGGCTTCCTCTACAAGCCATACCCTTTTTTTAATGAAGGATAACTACCATGTTATACTTTTCTTTTCTTTTGGTATTGAAAATGGTTTTGAAAGCTTTTTTAATATATCAATGTGTTGTATTGATATCTTGTGATTGAAATGTGGAAATGTTATGTTTCCTTTATGCATGTTTTCTGTGATACTATTATGTTATGGTTTATGAGATGTTTAAACCTATTCATATGAGGAATGTATTGGACTTAATATGTGACGGGTGGAGCCAGCTATAGCTCCTCGATGCATCGGTAGGTCTCATGAGACAACTAGACGTGGAATTGGCCGACGCCCTTTCCCAATTTGATTTATGGTTTTGGCCGAGGCCTTAATCATTTTAGACGTCTTGGCCAAGGCCTTGACAAAATGTTTCAGAATGTCCGGCATTAAACATTCCCTCATTATGAAAGTGGTTAATAATATTTCATGTGATTATTAGACCAATAGAATATCCATGTGAAGAAGTAAATGGCATTATCTCATTTTACTTTTTCCATATTATGTTGATGTTCAAGTTTAAAAGTCTTTTGTTTTAGTTATACATTGCCTTAAATGTTTATGTTTATTTATGAAGGCTTCCGAAATATTGTTATCCTTACTGAGCATCTGATCTCACCCCTTTCAATGTTTTAATATTTTCCAGGATGTGAAGAAGTATTTTATGAATGACCTGCAGGGATTGTCAGAAGAGGATATAAGAGTGGACTATGGAGACTTTGTTATTGTAGTTTTTCACTTTATGATGTAATGTAACGTTTATGAATGTATCTAGTGTTTCCAATGCTACTAAACTAATCGGTATTTCGAGACTTGATCTTTTGTGATCATGCCAATGTTACAAAGTAATGCACCGACTCTGGGTAGCTGGGGCCGGGGCGTTACAGTTGGTATCAGAGGCAGTTTAGTACTAACCTTGGAAGCTAGATTTAGATAAACTCTGATTAGAGCACATAGCCCGAAGATAGACTTTGAGGATTAGTATAGAAGAACTTCCTAGAATTTTGTTATTGTAGAAATTTTGTGAGTTTTCCAAGCAATACATCCCTTTCTGGATACGAGCAAGTAGAGGCGGCTCTGGCACAGATGTACCTAGGGGTAAAACCCGAAAACACCGCTTTGAGCTAGACTCGAACGGGAACTGGTGCACGACAACGGGCCTTGCTGCACTCTTGGTTACGACACTCCCGGGGGATATGCTTTGGATAATTCTCATTTTCTTTATAAACCACTATGAAGGGTTATGAGTATATACTTCCTCAAAGAAAACATTTTTATGGACTATATCCATAAATAGTTCAATTTATGTTAAGTATCTTACAAGTATGGAATTATGTATTTTGATTTATAAACTAATATAGTTTATGCCATTGTTTAGAAATGGCGCCTAGTGGAAGGAATGGAAACCGTATCAATGCACGCACTCCGTGTAGGGATTTCCCTCCTGCTCAAGATAATTATTGTGGAGATGGAGATACAACTGGTGCTGATCAACTTATTACCATACTGGGACAACTCACTCAGGTTATGAATAATAACCTTACTCGTATGGAGCACCCTGATCCGCAACGTGGAGGATCAATGTTAGACCGCTTCATGAGGCAACAGCCACAAACCTTCAATGGGAGTACAAATCCTATAGTATCTGAGCAATGGATAAATTCCTTAGAGAAAATATTCCATGCCTTGGGGAGTAGTGAAAGGGAGAAGGTTGTCATGGCAGTTTACCGCCTCACTGGAGATGCCGATCAGTGGTGTTCGCTGATTCAAAACACAAAGGAAGATGATGACGTATCGAATATGGAATGGAGGGAGTTCAAAGAGCTTTTCTTAGAAAAATACTTTCCTCGTGACCATCGAGCAGATATGAAAAGGAAATTTCTGAGTCTGAGGCAGAAGGAGGATGAGAATGTCGCAAAGTATGAGGCTAACTTTACAAGGTTAGCAAGGCATGCTTCTGATTATATACGTAACCCAAGGAGTAAGATTGATCGTTTCTTTGATGGGTTAAAACCATTTCTCTGTCGATCTTTAGTATCACAATCCTTCTCATCATACGAAGATATTGTCTCGTGTGCTATCAAGACAGAAAAGGAATTCTCTAAGTCTTATGACAACAAAGTAAAGCAAGAGAAGAAGAGAACGGTGGAATAAGAGACAGATAAAGGGAAAAAGGGAAAGAAAGATTTTTCATTATGTGATAATTGTGGGAAGAATCACCCTGGTACTTTTCTAAAAGGAATGGGAGTTTGTTATAAATGTGGAGAAAAGGGTCACCAGGCTCGTGATTGCAAGGGAAAGAAAGAGGCTATCAAAGTTGAATGCTATAATTGTAGAGAAATGGGTCATTATGCAAATGAATGTCCTAAGCGTCAGGGGAACTTACCTCAGAAAAGGCCAAGGGATCAAGGACAATCTTATGTTGTTACTACAGTTGAAGCAGAATAACTAATGTATTGGTGCTTTTGGACTCATGGATTATATTTTGGTTATTAGAATAATGTGATATATATATATATAAGGATTGTACTGTAGTACTTGTTGATTTCAGTAAGGTTTTAATATGATGAAGGTAATTATATTTTTAGTATGTGACAATAAGAGAAACTTTACTTTGTTTGGGGAATCTGATAAATTGATTTTGGAATTAAGAGACCTTTTAGAGAAAGTCTGGACAGAGGTATTTTTAATAACTACAATGGTTGGAGTGGATTAAGTTGATCTTTGGATAGTATTGTTTAAGGTTAAAAAATTTATGAAGATTATTTTTGGAATATTATGATACTATAGTTTTAGGAAAAGGACAACCAGCAGGGTGGGGCATAACCCGTCACGTCGGACAAAGCTGCAGGAATCGAACCCACAACCATAGTGCGACAAGCCTTTATTTCCTACCACTAGCCTACAGGAAGTCCATGGTTATTACAAAATAGTTTTACTAATCTAAATGGTATGTGTTAACATTTGTAACCTTATACAATTAGGATAAATAGAATATTTTTGAGTTCCGTTACCATTTGGAATAAAAGTTGGGTTTGTGGTAAAAATTTATTAACGAATGAAAGTATACATAACAAGTATGTATATTCCCTTACGTTCTTAGTAAATCTCCTAAATAAATTCCTCAGCATTATAAAAGGTAACTTAAAACAAAAATGTTGTCGGTTAACGTTTCCAACTGGGGATTCAATGACCGTTTAACCAATCACAAGTTTGTGATTTTCTTGTGGTTAAACTTTCTCCTAATCCTATTTTCTATAACTCTCCATCAGACCTTGATGGTTTGTTTCTCCTACATATCAAAATTTTCATAGAATCCTAGAATGGGCTATATCGGGTGACCTTTGTACTTATCTTGCTTTCTTTTAATGTTATATATTTATTAACCTTATTTCCGATGTGGGTTTTCCTCAAAGGTATTTTCTCTTTTCAACCTTTTATTTTCAAAGAAAATTTTCAAATTGCGAGGACGCAATTTATTGAAAGACGGGAGAATGTAACACCCCAAGCTTCCACGGTACGTTTCACTTCGAATAATGCAATAGCGTGTGTTGTACGCAACCTCGAGCTCTAACACACACCACAACGAATTAAACTAGCCGTTGTGAATAGTAATACCTACTTTTTGAAATTTTATAAATTTTATTTATCAAAATGGACTTCATTTTTGGATTCGGAATATCGAAATTAGACTATGTTGAATTTTTGGTATTTTTCTGAGAACTTCTATTTTTTATGAATAGTGAAAAATACTTAAAAACAACTTTTTTAATCAAAATAATATATAGTGATAAATTATACTATTTAGTGGTTTTAAATTATAATTAGAATATATTTTTACCATTTTATCCAATGGTGGTCATTAGAATAAATTTAACATTGAAATTGGACATAAACAATTGCCAATCTTTTGATATAAATTATTTCTTAAAAACACGCTATTTGTTGTAACAGTGGGAATTAATTATAAAATTAATTAATGAAACTTATATGTTTGTAATTTTGTAAAATAGACATCATTTTTGAATTCTGAATATCAATTATAGCTTAGGGTGAAATTTTTTCCTTATTCTGAAAAACTTCAATTTTTGGTGAATAGTGAAACCACTAAGTGGTTGTTAAAAACTGATTTTTCGTTAAAATGAAATATTACCACTTCTGTGATTTGATTTTCAAAAATCCGACATACATGGTTGTCATTAAGAAGCAAAATGTGGTTCGATGAGATTAAAATAATTTTTTGGTGAATAGTAACTTTTAAGTTCTTAATCGCGATTAGAGGTAATTAGTGTAGTTTAAGGTAAAAATAATGTTTTAATAATATGAGATGAGCTTGAAACTTGTCCTACTCCTATTGGATGAGTCATGTCCGACCAAGACAACCCATGGGTCAACTTGGGGACCCCATGGAGCAACTTTGGTTCGAAAATGACATTAATATATATATATATTTAATGTTAAAATTAAATTGACATAAACATGAGTTGTTTTACTAAAACAGTTTTTAAGTGGGGTTACACAAGTCCAAATTTTGACTATAAATATTCATTAGAAATCTAAAACTATTTCCTACATCATAGTATTTTTTTTATAATTTTTAGACATTAAATAAATTAAATTATTTATGACATCATTATGATGCATCGATGACCTCATTATTTAACGAATTTAATAAAATGAAAAGATAATGTAAAATCCAAGGCTTAAACTTGTCCAAAGACTATTGGATGGGTAGGTTTCGAACCCTTATCACCTTATACTCGAATTATACAAGTGTGGGACCTTTATAATCCGAAAATCATTGTATAATAGAATAACATTTCATTACTTTCCAAAAGTGCCCCTCCTCTACACTTATAAAAGGCCCCCACCACTCCCACCTTATTCACACCTTCAAGCCATTCGGCTCGGCCAAACTCTGCCCAAATAATCTCCCAACTTCCCCCTATTACTCCTAGAATCCTCACTTTGGTTAGAACTCTTCCCAAGGAAGCCTTTGGATCAAATCAAAAAGAGTTACCCGATTTTGAGGTAATGTCTTCTCTAATGTTGTTTTGTTTTGTTTTTCTTCTCCAACCCCCTAAACTCTTTTTATTCATTTCTTTTGTAAAAACACCAGTATCCTAAATATACTATGATGTTGTTATAAGATGGATTAGAGCTAAACTTACACACACCTACATCTAATGGTTAAAGAACATATGGTTTCTGTGGATGGCGAATTTCTGCCTCACGAAACGATGATTGTTCAAAACTCATATAACACCTTCAAAGGTGGCCATTAAGATGTCACTATTTTTATATATGATATATAATATGATTATGTTTTACTTATGCTTCTGTATTTCTCATTTATGGCATACTTTATGAATTCCATTATGGGTAAAACGCGGTAATTTCATTTTAGGAAGTGCGGACTACCGCCCCCTCAAAGTGATGTGAATCGTTAATGCCATATGTGGGATGTATAAAGGATGCAGTAAATGATATTATATATGATATTATACGGTAACTATATTATACCTTTATATCATTATGATTTCATTCCATTAAATACAAAATATAAATGAAAGTAGCGTTCATGCGTACGTACGGCTTACCGTCTCCATGAACGGTACACTTCATTTCTAACCTCTAAATGTTACGTAATATTATAAATGAATGTATATACTGGATATATATGATATATATGACATCTAAATCATGAATATAATTATGGAGATAATGGATATTCTACCACATGAACAACTTGTAATTATAAGAAGTTTATTGTTGACTCAAGTACCAAAGATCGACAAAACGACCGTTATTAACTTAAATAATTACATCATGTTCATATCATTGTAATAAGTGATATAAAAAGGATAATGAAATTGAAAATGGTTCTTAATAAGGTATATATTAACACTAGTTTATTATTCAGGAGGTTAAATAACGGTTGAGTCAAGTCAGACACGAGGTAAGGGAACTTCTTAACCCAACTTCCATTCTTTGGGTTAATCTCCTACTTTCAAATTATGTCATGATATTATTATGTCTTATTTTGTATTCTTTATTTGTACCTATAGTGAATATACATAATATATCTATTTTATTTTAAAAATGATCTTTGTAAGGACTTCGTCTCAATCTCCTTTCATTGAGGCATATTTGGTTTTATACACAAATTTCTTTTATACGGTGTATAAACCACTTTGACTTTTACGTTTATTCAAAAGGAATATTTTTTATACGAAGCGTTTACTAAATGACAAAAGGGAATGTTTTTGTCGTACGTATGCGGAGACAACGACTTCTCCGCCGCCGTGACCACTATTTGAGTTTCGGCTTCCTCTACAAGCCATACCCTTTTTTTAATGAAGAATAACTACCATGTTATACTTTTCTTTTATTTTGGTATTGAAAATGGTTTTGAAAGCGTTTTTATTATATCAATGTGTTGTATTGATATCTTGTGATTGAAATGTGGAAATGTTATGTTTCCTTTATGCATGTTTTCTGTGATACGATTATGTTATGGTTTATGAGATGTTTAAACCTATTCATATGAGGAATGTATTGGACTTAATATATGACGGGTGGAGCCCGCTATAGCTCCTCGATGCATCGGTAGGTCTCATGAGACAACTAGACGTGTAATTGGCCGAGGCCCTTTCCCAATTTGATTTATGGTTTTGGCCGAGGCCTTAATCATTTTAGACGTCTTGGCCAAGGCCTTGACAAAATGTTTCAGAATGTACGGCATTATACATTCCCTCATTATGAAAGTGGTTAATAATATTTCATGTGATTATTCGACCAGTAGAATATCCATGTGAAGAAGTAAATGGAATTATCTCATTTTACTTTTGCCATATTATGTTGATGTTCAAGTTTAAAAGTCTTTTGTTTTAGTTATACATTGCCTTAAATGTTTATGTTTATTTATGAAGGCTTCCGAAATATTGTTATCCTTACTGAGCATCTGAGCTCACCCCTTTCAATGTTTTAATATTTTCCAGGATGTGAAGAAGTATTTTATGAACGACCTGCAGGGATTGTCAGAAGAGGATATAAGAGTGGACTATGGAGACTTTGATATTGAAGTTTTTCACTTTATGATGTAATGTAACGTTTACGAATGTATCTAGTGTTTCCAAGGCTACTAAACTAATCGGTCTTTCGAGACTTGATCTTTTGGGATCATGCCAATGTTACGAAGTAATGCACCGACTCTGGGTAGCTGGGGCCAGGGAGTTACAGTTGGTATCAGAGGCAGTTTAGTACTAACCTTGGAAGCTAGATTTAGATAAACTCTGATTAGATCACATAGCCCGAAGATAGACTTTGAGGATTAGTATAGATGAACTTCCTAGAATTTTGTTATTGTAGAGATTTTGTGAGTTTTCCAAGCAATACATCCCTGTCTAGAAACGAGCAAGTAGAGGCGGCTCTAGCACAGATGTACCTAGGGGTAAAACCCGAAAACACCACTTTGAGCTAGACTCGAACGGGAACTGGTGCACGACAACGGCCCTTGCTGCACTCTTGGTTACGACACTCCCGGGGGATATGATTTGGATAATTCTCATTTTCTTTATAAACCACTATGAAGGGTTATGAGTATATACTTCCTCAAAGAAAACATTTTTATGGACTATATCCATAAATAGTTCAATTTATGTTAAGTATCTTACAAGTATGGAATTATGTATTTTGATTTATAAACTAATATAGTTTATGCCATTGTTTAGAAATGGCGCCTAGTGGAAGGAATGGAAACTGTATCAATGCACGCACTCCGTGTAGGGATTTCCCTCCTGCTCAAGATAATTATTGTGGAGCTGGAGATATAACTGGTGCTGATCAACTTATTACCATACTGGGACAACTCACTCAGGTTATGAATAATAACTTTACTCGTATGGAGCACCCTGATCCGCAACGTGGAGGATCAATGTTAGACCGCTTCATGAGGCAACAACCACCAACCTTCAATGGGAGTACAAATACTATAGTATCCAAGCAATGGATAAATTCCTTAGAGAAAATATTCCATGCCTTGGGGAGTAGTGAAAGAGAGAAGGTTGTCATGGCAGTTTACCGCCTCACTGGAGATGCCGATCAGTGGTGGTCGCTGATTCAAAACACAAAGGAAGATGATGACGTATCGAATATGGAATGGAGGGAGTTCAAAGAGCTTTTCTTAGAAAAATACTTTCCTCGTGACCATCGAGCAGATATGGAAAGGAAATTTCTGAGTCTGAGGCAGAAGGAGGATGAGAATGTCGCAAAGTATGAGGCTAACTTTACAAGGTTAGCAAGGAATGCTGCGGATTATATACGTAACCCAAGGAGTAAGATTGATCGTTTCTTTGATGGGTTAAAACCATTTCTCTGTCGATCTTTAGTATCACAATCCTTCTCATCATACGAAGATATTGTCTCGTGTGCTATCAAGACAGAAAAGGAATTCTCTAAGTCTTATGACAACAAAGTAAAGTAAGAGAAGAAGAGAACGGTGGAATAAGAGACAGATAAAGGGAAAAAGGGAAAGAAGGATTTTTCATTATGTGATAATTGTGAAAATAATCACCCTGGTACTTGTCTAAAAGGAATGGGAGTTTGTTATAAATGTGGAGAAAAGGGTCACCAGGCTCGTGATTGCAAGGGAAAGAAAGAGGCTATCAAAGTTGAATGCTATAATTGTAGAGAAATGGGTCATTATGCAAATGAATTTCCTAAGCGTCAGGGGATCTTACCTCAGAAAAGGCCAAGGGATCAAGGACAATCGTATGTTGTTACTACAGTTGAAGCAGAATAACTAATGTATTGGTTCTTTTGGACTCATGGATTAAATTTTTCTTATTAGAATAATGTGATATATATATATATAAGGATTGTGTTGTAGTACTTGTTGATTTCAGTAAGGTTTTAATATGATGAAGGTGATTATATTTTTAGTATGTGACAATAAGAGAAACTATACTTTGTTTGGGGAATCTGATAAATTGATTTTGGAATTAAGAGACCTTTTAGAGAAAGTCTGGACAGAGGTATTTTGGATAACTACAATGGTTGGAGTGGATTAAGTGGATCTTTGGATAGTATTTTTTAAGGTTAAAAAATTTATGAAGATTATTTTTGGAATATTATGATACTATAGTTTTAGGAAAAGGACAACCTGCAGGGTGGGGCATAACCCGTCACGTCGGACAAAGCTGCAGGAATCGAACCCACAGCCATAGTGCGACAAGCCTTTATTTCCTACCACTAGCCTACAGGAAGTCCCTAGTTATTACAAAATTGTTTTACTAATCTAAATGGTATGTGTTAACATTTGTAACCTTATACAATTAGGATAAATAGAATATTTTTGAGTTCCGTTACCATTTGGAGTAAAAGTTGGGTTTGTGGTAAAAATTTATTAACGAATGAAAGTATACATAACAATTATGTATATTCCCTTACGTTCTTAGTAAATCTCCTAAATAAATTCCTCAACATTATAAAAGGTAACTTAAAACAAAAATGTTGTCGGTTAACTTTTCCAACTGGGGATTCAATGACCGTTTAACCAATCACAAGTTTGTGATTTTCTTGTGGTTAAACTTTCTCCTAATCCTATTTTCTATAAATCTCCATCAGACCTTGATGGTTTGTTTCTCTTCCATATCCATATTTTCATAGAATCCTAGAATGGGCTATATCGGGTGACCTTTGTACTTATCTTGCTTTCTTTTAATGTTATATATTTATTAACCTTATTTCCGATGTGGGTTTTCCTCAAAGGTATTTTCTCTTTTCAACCTTTTATTTTCAAAGAAAAATTTCAAATTGCGAGGACGCAATTTATTGAAGGACGGGAGAATGTAACACCCCAAGCTTCCACGGTACGTTTCACTTCGAATAATGCAATAGCGTGTGTTGTGCGCAACCTCGAGCTCTAACACACACCACAACGAATTAAACTAGCCGTTGTGAATAGTAATACCTACTTTTTGAAATTTTATAAATTTTATTTATCAAAATGGACTTCATTTTTGGATTCGGAATATCGAAATTAGCCTATGTTTAATTTTTGGTATTTTTCTGAGAACTTCTATTTTTATGAATAGTGAAAAATACTTAAAAACAAATTTTTTAATCAAAATAATTTATAGTGATAAATTATACTATTTAGTGGTTTTAAATTATAATTAGAATATATTTTTACCATTTTATCCAATGGTGGTCATTAGAATTAATTTAACATTGAAATTGGACATAAACAATTGCCAATCTTTTGATATAAATTGTTTCTTAAAAACACGCTATTTGTTGTAACAGCGGGAATTAATTATAAATTTAATTAATGCAACTTATATGTTTGTAATTTTGTAAAATATACATCATTTTTGAATTCGGAATATCAATTATAGCTTAGGGTGAAATTTTGGCCTTATTCTGAAAAACTTCAATTTTTGATGAATAGTGAAACCACTAAGTGGTTGTTAAAAACTGATTTTTCGTTAAAATGAAATATTACCACTTCTGTGATTTGATTTTCAAAAATCCGACATACATGGTTGTCATTAAGAAGCAAAATGTGGTTCGATGAGATTAAAATAATTTTTTGGTGAATAGTAACTTTTAAGTTCTTAATCGCGATTAGAGGTAATTAGTGTAGTTTAAGGTAAAAATAATGTTTTAATAATATGAGATGAGCTTGACACTTGTACTACTCCTATTGGATGAGTCATGGCCGACCAAGACAACCCATGGGTCAACTTGGGGACCCCATGGAGCCACTTTGGATGGAAAATGACATTAATATATATATATATAATGTTAAAATTAAATTGACACAAACATGAGTTGTTTTACTAAAACAGTTTTTAAGTGGGGTTAAACAAGTCCAAATTTTGACTATAAATATTCATTAGAAATATAAAAAGATTTCCTACATCATAGTATTTTTTTTATAATTTTTAGACATTAAATAAATTAAATTATTTATGACATCATTATGATGGAGCGATGACCTCATTATTTAACGATTTTAATAAAATGAAAAGATAATGTAAAATCCAAGGCTTAAACTTGTCCAAAGACTATTGGATGGGTATAGTTCGAACCCTTATCACCTTATCCTCGAATTATACAAGTTTGGGACCTTTAGAATCCAAAAAGCATTGTATAATAGAATAAAATTTCATTACTTTCCAAAAGTGCCCCTCCTCTCCACTTATAAAAGGCCCCCACCACTCCCACCTTATTCACACCTTAAAGACATTTGGATCGGCCAACCTCTGCCCAAATACTCTCCCAACTTCCCCCTATTACTCCTAGAAGCCTCACTTTGGGAAGAACTCTTCCAAAGGAATCCTTTGGCTCAAATCAAAAAGAGTTACCCGATTTTGAGGTAATGTCCTCTCTAATGTTGTTTTGTTTTGTTTTTCTTCTCCAACCCCCTAAACTCTTTTTATTCATTTCTTTTGTAACAACACCAGTATCCTAAATATACTAGGATGTTGTTATAAGATGGATTAGAGATACACTTACACACACCTACATCTAATGGTTAAAGAACATACGGTTTCTGTGGATGGCGAATTTCTGCCTCACGAAATGATGATTGTTCAACACTCATATAACACCTTCAAAGGTGGCAATTAAGATGTCACTATTTTTATATATGATATATAATATGTTTATGTTTTAATTATGCTTCTGTATTTCTCATTTATGGCATACTTTATGATTTCCATTATGGGTAAAATGCGATAATTTCATTTTAGGAAGTGCGGACTACCGCCCCCTCAAAGTGATGTGAATCGTTAATGCCATATGTGGGATGTATAAAGGATGGAGTAAATGATATTATATATTATATTATACTGGAACTATATTATACCTTTATATCATTATGATTTCATTCCATTAAATACAAAATAGAAATGAAAGTAGCGTTCATGCGTACGTACGGCTTACCGTCTCCATGAACGGTACACTTCATTTCTAACCTCTAAATGTTACGTAATATTATAAATGAATGTATATACTGGATATATATGATATATATGACATCTAAATCATGAATATAATTATGGAGATAATGGATATTCTACCACATGAACAACTTGTAATTATAAGATGTTTATTGTTGACTCAAGTACCAAAGATCGACAAAACGACCGTTATTAACTTAAATAATTACATAATGTTCATATCATTGTAATAAGTGATATAAAAAGGATAATGAAATTGAAAATGGTTCTTAACAAGGTATATATTAACACTAGTTTATTATTCAGGAGGTTAAAGAACGGTTGAGTCAAGTCAGACACGAGGTAAGGGAACTTCTTTACCCAACTTCCATTCTTTGGGTTAATCTACTACTTTCAAATTATGTCATGATATTATTATGTCCTATTTTGTATTCTTTATGTGTACCTATATTGAATATACATAATATATCTATATTATTTTAAAAATGATCTTTGTAAGGACTTCGTCTCAATCTCCTTTCATTGAGGCATATTTGGTTTTATACACAAATTTCTTTTATACGGTGTATAAACCACTTTGACTTTTACATTTATTCAAAAGGAATATTTTTTATACGAAGCGTTTACTAAATGACAAAAGGGAATGTTTTTGTCGTACGTATGCGGCGACAACGACTTCTCCGCCGCCATGACCACTATTTTAGTTTCGGCTTCCTCTACAAGCCATACCCTTTTTTTAATGAAGAATAAATACCATGTTATACTTTTCTTTTATTTTGGTATTGAAAATGGTTTTTAAAGAGTTTCTATTATATCAATGTGTTGTATTGATATCTTGTGATTGAAATGTGGAAATGTTATGTTTCCTTTATGCATGTTTTCTGTGATACGATTATGTTATAGTTTATGAGATGTTTAAACCTATTCATATGAAGAATGTATTGGACTTAATATGTGACGGGTGGAGCCCGCTATAGCTCCTCGATGCATCGGTAGGTATCATGAGACAACTAGACGTGGAATTGTCTGAGGGCCTTTCCCAATTTGATTTATGGTTTTGGCCGAGGCCTTAATCATTTTAGACGTCTTGGACGAGGCCTTGAAAAAATGTTTCAGAATGTCCGGCATTATACATTCCCTCATTATGAAAGTGGTTAATAATATTTCATGTGATTATTCGACCAGTAGAATATCCATGTGAAGAAGTAAATGGCATTATCTCATTTTACTTTTTCCATATTATGTTGATGTTCAAGTTTAAAAGTCTTTTGTTTTAGTTATACATTGCCTTAAATGTTTATGTTTATTTATGAAGGCTTCCGAAATATTGTTATCCTTACTGAGCATCTGATCTCACCCCTTTCAATGTTTTAATATTTTCCAGGATGTGAAGAAGTATTTTATGAATGACCTGCAGGGATTGTCAGAAGAGGATATAAGAGTGGACTATGGAGACTTTTTTATTTTAGTTTTTCACTTTATGATGTAATGTAACGTTTACGAATGTATCTAGTGTTTCCAAAGCTACTAAACTAATCAGTCTTTCGAGACTTGATCTTTTGTGATCATGCCAATGTTATGAAGTAATGCACCGACTCTGGGTAGTTGGGGTCTGGGCGTTACAATAGTCTCGTGTGCTATCAAGACAGAAAAGGAATTATCTAAATCTTATGACAATAAAGTAAATCAATAGAATAAGAGAATGGTGGAATAAGAGACAGATAAAGGGAAAAAGGGAAAGAAGGATTTTTCATTATGCGATAATTGTGGGAAAATCACCCCGGTACTTGCCTAAAAGGAATGGGATTTTGTTATAAATGTGGAGAAAAAGGTCACCAGGCTCATGATTGCAAAGGAAAGAAAGAGGCTATCAATGTTGAATGCTACAATTTTAGGGAAATGGGGCATTATGAAAATGAATTCCCTAAGTGTCAGGGAAACTTACCTCAGAAAAGGCCAAGGGATCAAGGCCAATCTTATGTTGTTACTACAATTGAAGTGGAATAATTATTGTATTTGTGTTTTTGGACTCAGGAACTATATTATGGTTATAATAATAATGTGATATATATAAGGATTGTACTGCAGTACTTGTTTTTTTCATTAACTTTTTAATATGATAAAGGTCATCATATTTTTAGTATATGACAATAAGAGAAACTTTACATTGTTTGGGGAATCTGATGAATTGATTTTGGAATTTAGAGACCTTTTAGAGAAAGTTTGGACAGAGGTATTTTGGATAACTACAAAGTTTGGAATGGATTAAGTCTAACTTTGGATAGTATTGTTTAAGGTCAAAACATTTCTGAATATTATTTTTGGAATATTATAATACAATAGTTTTAGGAAAAGGACAACCTGCAGGTCAGGGGATAACCCGTCGCGTCGGAAAAAACTATAGGAATCGAACCCACAACCATAGTGCGACATGCCTTTATTACCTACCACTAGCCTACAGGAAGTCCCTAGTTATTACAAAATAGTTTTCCTAATGTAAATGGTATGTGTTAATTTTTAAAACCTTGTACAATTAGGATAAATATAATATTTTTGAGCTTTATTACCTTTTGGAGTGAAAGATGGGTTTGTGGTAAAAATGTATTAAAGAATGAAAGTCTACATGACAAGTATATTTCCTTACGTTCTTAGTAAATCTCCTAAATAAATTCCTCAACTTTATGAAAGGTAACTTAAAACAAAAACGTTGTCGGTTAACTTTTCCAACTGGGGAATCAATGACCGTTTAACCAATCAAAAGATTGTGATTTTCTTGTAGTTAAAGTTCTTCTAAATTTGTTTTCTACAACTCTCTATCAGACCTTGATGGTTGTTTTCTCCTCCATATCCATTTTTTCAAAGAATCCTAGTATGGGCTATCTCGGGTGACCTTTGTACTTCTCTTTCTTTCTTTTAAAGTTATATTTTTATTAACCCTATTTCTGATATGGGTTTTCCACAAAGGTATTTTCTATTTTCAACCATTAATTTTCGAATAAAAATTTAAAATTATGATGATGCAATTTATTGAAGGAGGGGAGAATGTAACACCCCAAGCTTCAACGGTACGCTTCTCTTTCAATAATGCAATAGCTTGGATTGTACGCTAGTTTGAGATTCTAACACACTGTGACTAATCAAAGTAGTTTTTATGAATAGTAATACCCAATTTTTGAAATTATATAAATTTTATATTTCAAAATGGACTTCATTTTTGGATTCTTAATATAGAAATTATCCTATGTTGAATTTTTTGTGTTTTTCTGAGAACCTCCAATTTTCGGTGAATAGTGAAACACACTTAAAAAAAACTTTTTTAAGAAAAATAATTTATAGTGATAAATTATAATATTGAGTCGTTTTAAAGTATAATTAGAATATACTTTTACAATTTTATCTAATGGTGGTCATTAGAATTAATTTCACTTTTAAATTGGACATAAACGAGTGTCAATCTTTTGATAGATATTGTTTCTTAAAAACATGTTATTTGTTTTGACAACGGGAATTAAATATAAAAAAATTAATGCAAATTTTATGTTTTTAGTTTGGTAAAATGGACATCATTTCTGAATTTAGAATATCAAATATATCTTAGATTGTATTTTTGGTATTTTTCTGAAAAACGTCGATTTTTTATGAATAGTGAAACCACTAAGTGGTAGTTAAAAAACAAATTTTTCGTTTAAATGAAATTTTACCACCTATGTGATTTGAATTTCAAGAATTTGACATACATAATTGTCATTAGGAAGTAAAATGTGGTTCAATGGGATTTAAATAATTTTTGGTGAATAGTAACTTTTATGTTCTATTAATCTTGATTAAAGGTAATTAGTTTAATTTAAGGTAAATATAATGTTATAATAATATGAAATTACCTTTACACTTGTCCTAGCCTTATTGGATGAGTCATGGATGACGAAGAAAATCCATGGGTCAACTTGGGGATCCCATGGAGCCACTTGGGTAATATAATGACATTAATAACGTTTTATTTAAAGTAAAAATAAAATTGTCACAAACATGTGTTGTTTTACTAAAACAATTATTACATGGGGTAATACAAGTTAACCTTTCAACTATAAATATTAATTGGAAAGATAAAAATATTTTTTACATCATGATATATTTTTTATAATTTTTAGACATTAAATAAATTATATTTTCTATGACACCATGATGATGAAGCGATTACCTTATTAATTAACGATTTAAATAAAATGAAAAAATAATGTAAAATCTAAGACTTAAACTTGTAAAAAACCTATGGGATGAGTATATTTCGAACCCTTATCACCTTATCCTTGATATATATAATTCAGGGACCTTTAAAATCCTAAAATCATTATATAATAATGTAACATTTCATGACTTTCCAAGAGTGCCCCTCCTCTCCTATTATAAAAGGCCCCCACCTCTACCACCTTATTCACACCATAAAATCCATTTGGATCGGCCAAACTCTTACCAAATACTCTCTAAACTTCCCTCTATTACTCCTAGAATCCTCACTTTGGGATTAAGTCTTCCCAAGGAAGTCTTTGGCTCAAATCAAAAAGAGTTACCCAATTTTAAGGTAATGTCTTCTCTTATGTTCTTTTGTTTTATTTTGCTTCTCCAACCCCTTAAAATCTTTTTATTCATTTATTTTGTAACAACACCTGTATCTTCAATATACTAGGATGTTTTTATGAGAAGTATTTGATTTAAACTTACACACACTTTCATCTAATGGTTAAAGAACATACTATTTCTGTGGGTGGTGAATTACTGCCTCACGAAATGATGATTGCGCAGTCTTCTTTTAACACCTCCCATGGTGGACATTATGATGAAACTATTTCTATATATGATATATATTATGTTAATGTTATATTTATGCTTCTTTTTTTTCATTTATGGCATACCTTTTTGATTTCCATTATGGGTAAACGCGATAATTTCATTTTAGGAAGTGCGGACTACCGCCCCCTCAAAGTGATTTGAATCGTTAATTACATATGTGGGACGTATAAAGGATGGAGTTAATGATATTATATATGATATTATAATGGAATTAAAATATACCTTTATATCATTATAATTTCATTCCATTAAATACGAAATATAAATGAAAGAAGCATTCATGCGTACGTACGGCTTACCGTCTCCATGAATGGTGCATTTCATTTCATACCTCTAAATGTTATGTAATATTATAAAGGAATGTATATACTGGATATATATGATATATATGATATACAAATCATGAATATAATTCTGGATATAATTTATATTTTACCACACGAACAACTTGTAATTATAAGAAGTTTATTTTTTACTCAAGTGCCAAAGATCGACAAAACGACCGTTATTAACTTAAATAATTATATAATGTTCATAACATGGTAATAAGTGATATAAAAGGAATAATGAACTTGAAATAGGTTCTTAAGAAAGTAGAAATTTACTCTAGTTTTTTATTCAGGAGGTAAAAGAACGATCGAGGTAAGTCGGACACGAGGTAAGGGACTTCATCTCAATCTCCATTCATTGAGGCATATTTTATTTTATACACAACTTTATTTTATGCGATGTATAAACCCATTTTACTTTTACTTTTATTCAAAAAGAATCTTTTTAGACAAAACATTTTTACTAAATGACAAAAGGAATTTTTTTTCTTACGTACACAGCGACAACGACTTCTCCACCGCCATGACCATTATTTGAGTTTTGGCTTCCTCTTCATACCATAATTTTTTTAAATGAAAAATAAATACCATGTTTTACTTTTCTTTTATTTTGGAAATGAAAATGGTTTTGATAATGTTTTAATTATATAAACTTGTTGTATTGATATCTTTTGATTGAAATGTGGAAATTTTATGTTTCCTTTATGCATGTTTTATGTGATATTATTATGTTATGGTTTATGATATGTTTTAACTTTTTCATAAAAGGAATGAATTGGACTTAATAAGTGACGGTTGGAACCCTCTATAGCTACTCGATGCATCGATAGGTCTCATGAGACAAACTAGTGTCTTGGCGCAAGGCCTTGAAAAAATCTTATTGTAGTCTCGGCACAAGGCCTTGACTATGTGGTTATGGTAGTCTGGCATTCTACATTCCATCATTATGAGTGTTTTTATTGATATTTCATGTGATTATTTGACGAGTAGAATAACCATGTGAATAAGTAAATGGAATTATTTCATTTTACTTGTGACATATTATGATGAATTTCATGTTTAAAAGGATTTTGTTTTAGTTATACATTGCCTTAAATATTTATGTTTATTTATGAAAGTTTCCTCTATATTGTTATCCTTATTGAGCATGTGATCTCGCCCATTTCAATGTTTTAATTTTTCCAGGATGTGAAGAAACATTTTATGACTGACCTGTAGAGATAGTCTGAAGGGGATATGAGTGTGGACTATGGAGACCATGTTATTGTAGTTTTTCACTTTATGATGTAATGTAACATTTATGAATTTATCTAGTGTTTCCAAGGCTACTAAATTAATCAGTCTTTCGAGACTTGATCATTTGTGATCATGTCAATGTTACGTAATAATGCACCGACTCTGGGTAACTGGGGTTAGGCATTACACTAAGCACCATAAAAGGAATATTCTTAGCATGGAGAACTAGAATGAAACCAAGTTGAAGGCATAAGGTTACTAAAGTTGAAAACTAAACCATACTTTTTTTAGAAGATAAATCCAAGGGCTCGATCATAATGTCATCGTTGACTATGTTGATTGAAGTGTCTGAGATAAACTCATACTAGAATCTTAGTGCATCTAAAATAATCCATCTGATGATAATTTTGATTTCACAATATAGTGGATTATAGAGATTGAATATGGAGTTTTGATAATATATATTTAGATGATCATGCTAGTTTCACGATCATATTGTGATAAAAAAAATTTCTAATTTATATATAATCACATCACCAATGAAATAAAAATTTCACAATAATATTTATAATATGGATTTTATTTTATTTTATAACATTATTATTAAACCCCCTTAGTCTTAAATGTACATAACTCATAATTAATATTATATTTATTTTAATATGTTGTTTATGTCTAATAAAAATTTAATGAATTTCTATGAATTTCTAAATTGAATCATTTTAATTATTTTTATTTTTATATATTTTTTAACATATGTAAATATATAAATTATTCTAATAATATAAATTGTAATGATTAGATTTTTATTTAAATTTTATTTCTATGGAATTTTTTTTTGTGACCATGATGTATATGTTCTCTATAATCACCCTTGCATGCCACTTTTTTCAATAGTGTATGCATGTGTTTATATTTTTTATCTTTTTTATATTTTCATTTTCCCCATTATACAATAATTTTCTATTTATATAATTATATTTAATTATTTACATTGAAAAAAATATAATATATAACAATGAAATTACAAAATTAAAATTAGTAATAACTGTATTTTATTTTTGATCAACCTCTCAAAGTCTGTGTTAATGTTTCTATAACAATATTTTTAAAAAAATTACGAAAAGATGATAATTAAATATGGTCAAGGTGATAATTTTCTTTATGAAATATATAATGATTATATTATTTGTGAAATACTTTGTTTTTCAATTTTTATTGTTATTTATTAAATTAAATTAAAAAATAAAAAACCAAATATAGTAACTTATTTTCAATTATATATATTTATTAAAGGTAATAATGAGTCGAAGTTGGATTACATAACTATGATGAAGTGATGAATATTAGGATAGTGTTGATTCTTTGTGGTATTTTCTAAAAGATGTTTTAAATAATGAATGGTTTTCTTCCCTTGCTTAAAATTTGTAAATATGAATCGATTGAAAATTCGAGAAATCAGTGATCTTTTAATTTTTCATTTTTTTTAATTTGAGTTATAGTCATTGGATTTTTAATGCTAAAATTTTATAGAATTCATGATTTATTGATGATGATGATTTTTATAATGATAAGTATATATAAACTAATGAAATGATTCATGATATTAAAGTAGAATTAATTAAGAATACCCTAATAATTGATCGTATATATGGTAATGTTGAAAACCCATTATATCAAGGTTGTATGAAATTTATGTCAATTAATTTTGTAAATATTGTTCAGCTTGAAAGTTCAAAATTGATGAATTTATATGAGTTTTCCAGTGTTATTACAACTTTTTAAGGACATACATCCTTTGGACAACAATATTTACGGTTCACATTACAATGGGAAGAATCCCCCTTTGATCGGATGGGGTGGTGAGGGTTGGTTGGGGTTCAAGGCGTGGTCACAAGGTTAAGTCTCCAAAATAATGGTTTATTTGAAAATTTCTTTGTAGCATCATGTTCTGCACTTATGGTTATACAAAACCATTCATAATGGAATGAAATATTATACCTATTGGGTTTGGGTTATAATAAGATACATGAATTTTTTAAGGGCTTTGTGTTATATAGGATGGAATATAAATGTATGTGAGGGTGTTCTAAATATGTGACACCGTAGTAAACCTTGAATGAAATTTCATGGTATTATTTAACATTTACAAAGACTCCTATAAAGGAAATTTTGTATTTTACTCTAATTCCTTGTTTAGAATATTTACTAGAAAATTTAGATAATCTTAAATGGTTAAGATGGAATGAAAATGAGATTCTTTCTGATGGAAAATTACACGATCTAATTGATTGTCCACAATGTAATAAAATTTATGAAAAAATTCCTACATTTAGAAATAGCATCAGAAATATCAGACTTAGACTATGTCCAGATGTAATGAGTGCATATTTAATCCATACAAGAAAACATAGTTCATGAACTATTTTATTGTTAATTTATAACATATCTAATATTTTTTGTATGAAGTGGAAATATAACTTACTGATTCTAAGGATTCATGAACCAAAATAGATTGTAAATGACACTAATTTTTTCATGTCACTATTAATTGATAATTTAAAAAAAAATTGAGACAAATGTTTCAAAATGATTGATTCTTTTAAAATGGTACATTTTTATCTGCATGAAATTATTGTGTTCAATCTAAATAACTTTCCATTATAAAAACATTTTTTGGATACAATGTTAAGGGGAAAAACTTTTCCAATTTTTAAATAATGTACTTAATGTGATCAAGTACAACATGGGTGAAAATATTATACAAGACTCCTTAATGATTTTTAACTATCGATCACTCCTATCTAATATTAGATAATTAAATTCAATATCTAATGGGAATATCATATTACAAGAAAACCATTTTCCATCGTTCAATATTTTGAGAGGGTGAAAAAAAAAATCTTTTCAAAAGAAATATTTTTGGAGATGATAGAAGTATTTTAAATTAACTATCAATATATTTTTGAATCTCCATATTATAGATATCATGATGTAAAATATAACATTAGTCTCATTTATGTGGAGAATAATATTGTAACGTCCCGGTTCTAGAAGCCACCCAGAGGCACCCCGTACCCAGTTGGTCACATGACTTCAAGTGCATTTCCCGGAACACCAGAGGTTGCCGACTAGCCGCGAGGGCCTTGGGTGTGATATTGGGGAAACGATGCCCTCATTGGCAGAGTAACACAGTTGATGTAAAACAAATAGCAATAGCAGAATCAAGAATAATCCATACAAAAGTAAACAACGGAAGACTGGAAATGATAAACAGGAGTATATATATATATATATGAATAATGCATGATACATACATCTAGAAAAGCAGCAAAACAAATCACAATACTGGAATACAACAGTATTAACCCAAGTACCAAAGAAATCAAAGTAAACAACTCCTCATCATCACAATCCATAGCTTGGTCCCATGCTCTCCAGTGCTACACCAAATCATGTACCTCAAATAGAAGGGCGATTTCCCATATCTATACCTGTAACAATATAATCTATTTGGGACCAAAAGCATTACCCAAATAGTGTGAGAAACTAAATACCAGTAGGAAACCACCACAAGAACTATACCTAACAGTCTGTGAGTATAAGGTAGTTAATAAGTACAAGAAATCAGTAAACAATGAAGTACTCAGTAGTAAACAATCCACAGTTTCAAATATCAAGTAACAGCTAATCAAAACAGGTAATCACAAACAGGTAACCCTTTAATAAGTACCCATATCTTATCCCATATAGTCCTACCAAGCAACATAATCTAATGGATAACACAATAGGTAACCCTCTAGGATGTACTCACAACATATCCCCTCTGGTCCTACCTAAAAACTACAAGAAACCCTCTGGGCAGCACACTCAGTCTAACCCCTCTGGATAAGATTAAGCATAGACTCTCTGAGGAAGCACTCACAGTCAATTCCTCCTATAGTCTCGTATCGGTAACTAAAGGAACTATAGGGAAGCACTGAACATCTATTCCCTTGTGGACCACGTCAAGGATCTAAAAACACTCTGAGGAAGCACTTACACCAATTCCCCCTATTCTCTCAAATTGTAAGTAAAACCGATACTCCGGAGAATGCCTTACATCCATTCTCCATATGGTCTATACACCAAGTTCTCACGGCCCTGTGTAAGTTAACCAAGTATATCATTATGTATCGTCCAATGTAAACCTCAAGAACTACTTGGCTAGTAGTCTATAACATATCAGCATATCAGAACAATTACACCATCCTACAACTAGGAATGGGAATGTAAACATCAGCCTAACATGAAAACTATACCCAATGGTAGAAAAAAGCAATCATTCATGGGAAAAAACATCCAAATCAAATAAATTAACCCTATTCACATTCAATTGAGCATTACTCAAGCATACCAGCATAGAAGGAAAACAATTGGGCTAAAACGGTAAACACGCAATACCTGTTTCATGGGTATTGGGAAAAATTGAACATATAAATCAAAGACTATTAATGGAAAGGCACAAACCACCTACCTCTTCATTGGGAGATCAATATACTTAAGTCTCAGGTCTTGAATCACCTTATAACGCTGATGATATGAAAAACGTCTAAAATGTTCAACATAGGATAACATAAGAATGAAGAGGAATCATGAAATGAAGATCAAGAAAAAGTAAGAGCTTACCGAGGTGATCCCAACCCAATCAACAGTAGTCGAATCAGTGATCGGATTCTCGGTCGGCTGCTCGAAGGAATATCACGGCCATATGAGAGCTCTCGGACAAACCAGACCTAGAAGAAGCCATTTTTCTCTATCAGACGTGGCCCCGGTGTGTTTAATGAAGAAAAATAAAATACACAGCGTGTACTATGGAAGTACACAGTGTGTAATTTTCATTTCTATACCTCACATTAGGTGGCATCTAGTTCACCCCCCCCCCCATAGTCATGTGCATGGCCTCTATACAGCCAGCACACGACTACCCGTGGTAACCGAGTACACGGTGTGTACTCAGAAAGTACACGATGTGTACTTAGAAAATTTCCAAAAATTCCCTTTTTTCTCAAAAATGACTAGAAGAAGGAAAAAATACCTAAAAAGAAGATCTGGGTGCTTACAAACTTCCCTCCTTAAATAAATTCATCACCAAATTTCTCTAGCAAGGTGGCATTGATGAAGAAACCCTGAATAGCTCCGGCCACTGTACTCATACATCATCCTCCTTCTCCCAAGTCTCATCCTATACTCACTCGTGATTCCATATAACTCATACCAGAGGAATATAATGGCCATGGAGAACCTTCATTCTTAGATCAAAGACCCGGATAAGATGCTCCTTGAATGATGCATCCACATCCAACACAACCTCCTCAGGTAAGAAAACATGAGACGGGTCTGAGAAGTAACGGAAAAGCTGAGAAACATGGATGATGTCATCCATATCTCATTACCTATGAGGTAACTGCAACCTATATGAAACCGGCCCAACTCTCTCCAACACCTCAAATGGCCTGACGTACCTCAGCGAAAGCTTTCCCTATCTCCTAATCCTCTTGTGTCCCATCCTCGGTGTGACACGTAGAAAAATCTGATCCCCGATCTCGAACTCCGGAGTTCATCTCTGTTGATCAGCGTAAGACTTCTTTCAAGACTGTGCAGTAGCCATCCTCTTCTGAATCAACTTTATCTACTCTGTGGTCTCATGAACAAGATGAGGTCCCAAAAAAGATGTTTCTCCTGCCTCCAGCCAACATAAGGGTGATCGGCATGGCCTACCGTAAAAATCTTAATAATGTACCATTTGGATAGTTTCTTAAAAACTATTGTTCTGGGAAATCTCCACAAGAGGTATGTGATTCTCCCAAAAACCTCCAACATCTAGAATACATGCTCGAAGCATGTACTCAAGAACCTGAATTGTATGGTCGGAATGGACATCTGTCTGGGGGTGGTAAGTTGTACTCAAAAGTACTTGTATACCCAAAGACTTTTGAAGTCCCTTCCAGACCCGAGAAGTAAAATTGGAATCCCTGTCTGAAACAATGGAGTTTGGAACTCCATGAAAACATACAATCTCTCAGATGTACAACTATCCTAGATCATCAACACTAAAAGTCTCTTTGATCAGTAAAAAGTGATAAACTTTCATGAGACTTTCAATGAAAACCCAAACAGCACCATTGCTTCAAGGAGACCTTGGTAAACCTGTCAAAAAATCCATCGCGACATTATTCCACTTCCACTCAGGAATGGGTAACTATTTTCAAAGACATGCTGGTCACTGATGCTCCACATTCAGCTGCTGACAGGTGAAATGCCTCATGATGAAACCAACAACATCTCTCTTCATACCTAGCTACCAATACTGACGGTGTAGATGACGATACATCTTGGTGACACCAGGATGAACTGCCCTTGCTGAGGAATGAAAGTCCCACATCAGCTCCTCATATATGTTTGCTGGAACTCATACACGCTCATAGAAACGCAAGATCTCACCCTTGCCTATGATCCATCCCGGAATAGGGTCCTCTCCTGACACACTCTCCCATAGGACTAGGCCTTCTGAATCTGATAGCTTCCTCATTCGCACTTGATCAAGAAGAGTAGAGGTAACAACCATAGAAGAAATAAACATCTACCCATTTCTGTCGTGCACCTCCAAATTCATCTCAGATAATAGTGTGATAAGATTCCACTCACTGCTAGCCTCCTGAACTCCATGTATCTGAGTCCTCCTTCTCAATGCATCATCCACTGCATCGCCTTTCCCAGGAGTATAAGCAAGCTCAATGTAAAAATACTAAAGGTAATAAACCCACCTTCACTATCTCAAATTAAGATCAGGATGAGTGATGATGTACATGAGACTCTTATGGTTGGTGAAAACCAAAAAATGCTCTCCTAGAAGATAATGTCTCAAACAACGTAAGGCATGAACAACAGTAGCCAACTTCATATCGTGCATCAGGTAATTCCTCTCATGTGGTTACAACTGCCGAGACCCGTACGCAACAACTTATTCTCCCTTAATAAGTACATCTCCTAGCCTGATACCTAAAGCATCACAGTATACAATATAGCTCTTTCCCATATCTGGTAACACTAATATCATTGCTGAAGTGAACCTCCCTTTCAGCTCCTAAAAGGTTGACTCACAAGAATCTGACCATAAGAAATTTGCACCCTTCTTAGTCAGACTCGTTAGTGGTGCTTATAAGTGTGAAAATTCATGTATGAAACATATGTAGTACCCAAACAGCCCTATAATACTTCATACCTTAATGAAATTCTTTGTCTTCCCCCAAAAACTATTGTTCTCACTTTCTTTGGGTCTACTGATACTCTTGTATCAGAGATAACATGACACAAGAAGTGAATATGATCCATCCAAAAAAGGAATTTTTAGATCTTAGCATATAACTGATCCTCTCTCAGTGTACCCAAAATGATCTCAAGATGTGTGGCATGGTCGTGTCGAGTGTGAGAGTACACCAAGCTATCATTCACAAAAACCACCCTGAAGGAATCCATGTATGGATGGAACACTCAGTTCATTGGTGCCATAAAAACTACTGGCATGTTCGTGAGACCGAATGGCATAACCATATACTCATATAGACTATACCTTATCTGAATGTCTGTAAGAGGTATATCAGATGGTATAATGCACAACTTATGGAAACTAGATCTCAAGTAAATCTTCAAGAACACTCGGGCTCCTCAAAGATGATCAATGAGATCATCAATCCTTGGAAAGGGATATCAGTTCTTGACTGTAAATTGGTTCAACATCCAATAATTCACAAAAATCCAGAGGGTACCATCTTCCTTCTTCATAAACAAGACAGGTGAACCCCGTGGAGAAATACTAGGTTGGATGAAACCCTTTTCCTGTAACACCTCCAATAGCTTCTTGAACTCATGTAACTCTAGTGTAGCCATCCTATAAGGAGGAATAAACCCTGGTGCCACTCCTGGAACAAGAAAAATATAAATGTATATATCACACTCCGAAGGAAAACCTAAAAAGTCTTCTAGAAGGACATCTCTGAAACAATCCACTACTAGAGAAAATTCCATCTGTGAAATCCACTGGTCATCCAGATATAAACTAGCAATCTGGTTTGTAACTCCTCCTGTCCCATGATGCTCGGTTCCGGCTCTACTCGCCTGGACATCCCATTATCCCTTATGAAGAAAATTTCCACCATCTAGTGATATGAAACTCACCCGGTGACGATAATAGTCGAAGAATACCTGGATAGAAACTAGACAATCCATTCTGACAATGACATCATAGCCTATCATCTCTAGGACATAGAGGTCCCATAAAGAGTGAAACCCACCATCCTCTAGAGGTAACTCTTTACAATGTCTCACACTAGCCGTTCTAGTCCCCAACGGAGTGTATAGCATCAATATATCAGGAAAAGAAAAGATACAGAGCCCAAGTCTCTCCACGATAGCAACATAAATAAAGATATGGGAGGTCCCTGTATCGAAAAGTGCAGAAGCTAAAACTGAGGCTACTAAGATCGTACCTCGCACTGTACAGGGTCTGGGATCCTCCTCCTTTTGGGTCTGCTCCACTGCATTGGTTTGGCCTGTACAGTGGCCTTGTGACCCTACCTAACCACTCTGAGCTGATCCAGCCTATTGTCGCTGAAAACTGGGCCACTGGATACCACATCCATGACCTCCACCTCGGCCTGAATGGCTGGAAGAACTTCAGCTCCGAGATTGGTTAGAAACTGGTGGTGGTTCTCCTGAACGAGGATTCATAGATGAACTCATGTCACTATCTATTGGTGATAAGATCTAACATAAATGCTGAAGATGACCCATCTTGACACATGATCATCACTTCACTGGGTCTCTCAGGAAATCAGGCCTCGTATACCCACTCTTCCAGCACTGGTAGCACACCACCTGGCTACCAGAAGAAGTGTCTTTCCTCCTTGGATCACCATACGAAGACTCCCTACGGTGCTTCCTACTGTTAGTAGAAGGGATACTAACTCCAGATGTCGACCCTCCCTGCCTCACAAATATAAAATCCCTCAAATTTCACTCAGTGATCAGTGCTTGGTTGATGATAGAAGTGATAGAAGTCAACCGGAAGATGTTCACCTGCGATCGGATGTCATGCCTTAGACCATCCTCAAACTTCATTTCCAGGCATAACAGATCAGCTCCTGAAATAGGCATGAAACGCTACAGCTCGGTAATGCAAGGGGAATACTCCATAATAGAATGAGTACCCTGCTCCAGACTCATAAACTCTCGGCCTCGATATTCCCTCAAGATCACTGGATAGAAGTAGTCATAGAAGATATGCTAGAACTCCTCCCATGTCATGACTTTTTGGCATCCTGTCTGTGAGATCACATCCCACCATATCTTGGTGGAATCCCAAAGCATATATGTAGTGAGATTTACCCGCCTATATGGAGGCTTATCCATATGCACAAATATCGTCATCATGGCTTCAAGCCAGGACTCTGCAGCCTGGGGTCCTCCATCCCCTGAGAATGTGGGAGGATGATGCTGCTAAATGACCCACGTTAATTCTACCATCGACGGGGAAGGAGGCGGTGCTCCCAGAAAGGTCTGAATTATCCTCATAAAACCTTCCTTGAACTGTGCATCACCACCTGCATCCGGTATAATGGTCGGTGCCAAGACTGGAACAACAGGAGGATCTACAGGTAGTCCCTTATCAGCCACATCCGGTGTCGAATCACTACCCTGCAACTATCATACAACCAGAGGACGTCTCGGCGGCATGACTCTGTAAGGTCAAGTGAACACCTTAGATCAACATTATCAAGGACCAAAAATTGAAAATTTAATAAGGGAACAAGATAATGAAAAAATTCATGTTTTTCCAAAACATGACTACACGATGTGTACAACCCCTACATGGCATGTTCTGTTCATCCATTCACATGGGTGTGTACTCTAGTCAGAACAGGTCGTGTAACACCCCATACACACAGTGTGTTAACCTAACACATGGCGTGTACTTGAATCGTATTCCCCTTCCCGATTCCTTCTACACGGCTAAGCCACACGGTTCTCCTTATAAAGAGACTACATGGCGTGTTAGTGCCAAACAAGGCATGTGCTAGACGAACCTCACTGAAACATGTTTTTAGATACACGTCCAGTTAAACAACTCACACTACATGGAATGCTCCAGGCAGACACGGCACATACGAGAAAGGATAACACTGACCCATATTGTTAGTTACACGGCCGGGTACCTGGGTTACACCACACGGCATGTTTCAGATGAACACGGCGTGTACTAAAATGATTTTTTCGAGCCTTGTTGTTAGTGAAATGGCTGGTAACACGGTTCTACGACACGGCTTGTACATCCACTACGTGGCATGTCTTACCGGAGATTCCAAACCCCGTGTCCCCTCCCACAAAGTCTGAGACGCGGTTAGAGACTACACGGCGTGTACATATAGTACACAGTGTGTACTTAAGAAAAACAGTTTCCTCCCGAATATAAGAACACATGGCGTGTATTAAAAACTACACGGAATGTATTTAAAACTACATGGCGTGTATTCAAAACTACACGGTGTTTATTCTGGTATTTTCTGAATAATGAGCCTCATAAACTACTCCAGAGCCCAGAAAAACACTAAAACGATCATTGAAGTTCCAAATTCTGATCCGTGAGGGCCCATAATCCCTGCAAATCGAAGCATGGCATCTTATTCATTCCATATATAAGGTAAACAAGTCCAAGATCCACCAAATTTCGGTCAATGAGGGCCCATAACACCTCAAGAACCGATTTTTGGCCTTCATTCGAACAAAACCATACACAATGATACCCTATCAAATAGCAGGTATTTTATCAAGGCAAATATCACAACATCATGCATCTCTAGCACAACATCTATCACAAGAACATGAAATCACTAATTCACCCTATATGGCATGGAAATAATGCATGATATGTGATTTTTATCAAGTTCTTAAATGATGCATGAGATGGAATACCCTCATCTCATTAGGTCACAATAGAAATATAACTTAAATATGTCAACAATAATAGCACAATACATATTAGTCACCCAATGGTGAAAATCAAATCAACTGTAAAGTTGGAAAACAAGAAAAATTACAACAAACGAGGTAGATTGTATTTTCCCTATACACGAGTTAGCTACTCCCGGGAATAGCTTATTACCATGTACATATTCTGTCATATCTGGAATATAGGCTCCAAACTGTATGTCAAGAAGAAAAAGAAAATCCTCTAATACCACTTCGTAACATCCCAGTTCCAGAATCCACCCATAGGTGCCCCGTACCTGGTTGGTCACATGGCCTCAAACGCATTTCCCCAAATTCCAGAGGCAACCGACTAGCAGTGAGGGCCATGGGTGTGATAGTAGGGAAACTATGCCCTCATTGATAGAGTAACATAGAAGAATAAAACAAATAGAAATAGCGGAAGCCAGAATAATCAATACAAAAGTAAACAGCGGAAGACTGTAAATGATAAACTGAAGCACACACACACACACACACACATATATATATATATATATATGAATGATGCATGATACATATATCTAGGGAAGTAGCCAATAAAATCACAATGTTGGAAAACAACAGTAGTAAACCCAAGTACAAAAGAAATCAAAGTAAAAAACTCATCAGCATCATAAGCCATAGCTTGGCCACATGCTCTCCAGCACCACATTTAATCAAGTACTTGAATTAGAAGGGTGATTTCCCTTCTCTATACATGCAAAAATATAATCTGTTTGGGCCCAAAAGCATGGCCCAAACAAGGTGTGAGACTAAATATCTATAGGAAACCACCATAAGATCTGTGTCTAATAGTATGTGAATATATGGCAGGTAATAAGTACAGAAATTAGTAAACAAGGAAGTACTAAGTAGAAAACAATCCAAAGTTTCAATGCATTCAGTTTCATATATCAAGAAACAGCTAACAAAAACAGGTAATCAAAAATAGGTAACCCTCTGAGAAGTACCCACAGCCTTTCCCCTCTGGTCCTACATAGCAACATATGAAAATGGATAACACAACTAGTAACCCACTGGGATTTACTCACATCCTATCCCCTATGTCCCTACCTAAAAAGTAAATGATACCCTCTGGGAAGAACACTCATTCTAACCCCTCTGGTTCAGCTTAATCATAGACTCCCTAAGGAAGCACTCACCATTAATTCCTTCTATAGTCTCTTATTGGTAACTAAAGGCTCTTTGGGGAAGCACTCAACATATATTCCCCTCGTAGACTATTTCAAGAATCTAAAAAGACTATGAGGAAGCACTTATGTCAATTCCTCCTATGGTCTAGCATCGTAAGTAAAACAGACACTCTGTAGAATCCTTTACATCCATTCTCTCTATGGTCAATACACCAGGTTCTCACAGACTTGTATAAGTCAAGAAAGTGTAGAAACATGTATCGGCCAAAGTAAACCTCAAGAACTACTTTGCTTGAATTCTACCAAATATCAGCATATCAGAACAATCACACCATCCTACAACTAGGAATGGGAATGTAAACAACAAACTAACAGGAAAACTAGACCCAACAGTCAAAAAAAAGAAATCATGAATGGGAAAAAACTTCGGAATCATACCAATTTACCCTATTCACATTCAATTAACCTCTACTCAAGAATACAAGCATAGCAGGCAAACAATAGGGCTAAAATGATAAATGGGAAATACCTTGTTCATGGGTATTGGGAAAAATTGTACAAATAACTCAACAACATTTAACGGTTATGAAAAAACCACCTACCTCTACGTTGGTAGGTCGGTATACTTGTGTCTCAGGGCTTGAATAACCTTAGTATGATGAAGATATAAAATAACCTCTATAAAGTTTAACAGAGGATAACTTGAGAAAGAATATGTATCATGAAATGAAGCTCAAGCAGAAGGAAGGGCTTACTGAGGTGATCCCAATGCAATCGATGATTATCGAATGGGAGATCGGATGCTCAGTTGGGGGGTTCAAAGGAAGACCATGGTCATACGAGAGATCTCGGACGAACCAGACCTAGAATAATCCCTTTCTATCTGTAGACTCATCAACTGTGAATTTATTTAAAAACAATACACGGTGTGTACTTTCCATTTCTATACTCCACATTAAGCAGCCTCCAGGTCACCCCCACATGGATGTCTGCATGGCTGTTACACGGCCAGCACACGAATACCCATGGTAACTGATTACATGGCGTGTACTTCAAAAATTTCCAAAAAATCCCCTTTTTTCTCTAATGAACAGATGATGGAAAACATACCTGAAAAGAAGATCCGGGTTCTTACAAATATCTTTCATAGTTTGATTTGATAATTTTTGGATATTAATTGAAAAATTAATGATCGATTGTATGCAAGATAGGACTTAGTCTCTATTGAAATATGTTTAGAGTTAGCACCCACTCATAATGTAAGATTAACATTCCTATCTCTAGCATGTTATAAATTATCCAAAAGGGTAAAAATTAGGTTTTCCCAGGGCCTATATGGTATCAATGCTTCATAGAGTTATTGTTAAAATGTAAAAAATTTCCTTTCCCTAAAATATTTTAAGTTGATAGGTATGAAATCTCATGATTATCACATCTTGATGTAACCTAACATACCAGTTTCACTACATAAAATATCTCCCATCATGGTCAAAATAACTATCATAATGGTTTATTATATTTTTGATTAAATTTTAAACATGGTGATTGATCTTAATTAATTTAAAAATTTAAGGCATTATGCAGTTTTTATAATTTTTAAATAGGAAAGGTACTTTCCTCCATATTCTTTTAATATAATAGTGCATTTAATAATTAATTTGGTGCAAGAAGTAAATCATTTATGGCTCATATATATGGGTTTTATGTATCATTTTGGATGGTATATGAATATATTTAATGAATATATAAATAATCCATATTGACCTAAAGCTTCCATTACTAAGATGTATATTTCTGGGGAGGTTGTATAGTTTTATACAAACTTTGTGTTTGTAGTGGAGAAAAGAAGATTTACTACATCTCTCCATAGATGATCTTATTTTAGGTGAAATTGGATATGTTTTTGGAAAGTCAAATAATTGATAGGATACCAGATAATGTAGGCAGATTTATACATATTGAATATTATAGATGATGCCCAGCCATATATGACCTTTAATTTTAATGTGTTAAAACAATATTATCTAACTAATAAAGATATGTAGATGTTGAATGAGACTAAAAAACATTTTCCATTTTTAAGAGAGACCATTCATGGTAGATCAGATGCATCATAAATGTTGAGATGGTTAGCAGGCAACCAAAGATTAAATTTGATAACATGGTTCATGTATGGAATTTATGGGTACAGATATTATACCAATGATCAGGAAAACAGATATGGAATTATTAATACTGGTTTATTGGTGTTCATAATAATATTAATTTCTCAAGTTCCAAATAAAAAAACACATCAATATATAATGTTTATATTATATATTTATTTAATCATAATGGTTGATTTATTACATTAGATATATTTTTATAGTATTTAACTATAAATTCCATATTATTAACAGTAGTGTCAGAGATAATGAATTTGGTATGAAAATAGTTAATCCTAATATATTATAATACACAGTAGATCCTTTAATCATGGAAACACATGAAAAAAAATCAATGTTCTGGATCTATCAACTTTCTAGTTATCTATCATTTTATAAGAAAACAATAGTATTTTTCAGATGAAAAACATTACAAATATTTAGATTTATGTGATATCCCGACTTCCATGGTATATTTATCAAATAATAATAATGATCCCATCACAGAAAAGGTTTTTCTATATGGAATAATCACAAGGAAGGAATATAGGAATAAAATCCTTTAGTAAATTCCTATTATTATTGGTATCATATACTTATTTCTTGTTTACCTTTTTAAATTTCATCATATTATATATATATATATATATATATATATATTAGTTTTAATTTTATTTAATACAAACTCATATTTTAAAATATATGATTCATTATTTTTTTGGTTATTTTAGTTTTTCTTGTATAATTTTTTAATTATTCAACATTATATGTAACTTTTTGATTTGTATAAATGTTTTCTTATGATTTTTTTTTGTATATTTCATCTTATATTTCATTATTATTAGAATCATTCTATTAACATTATTTAAAACTAATGAATAAGATAAATAATATTGGTTGTATTAATTTTAATCTTGTTGTTAACTACCCTAATGAATGTGATAATGAGTAGTTTGTTTTTTATTATATTCTTTTGTTTTTATCATTTTAATAAAATATTCAAATTTTTTTGTAACATTCCGATTTATATGATAATTTTGTTGATTTTTTCCTTTTTTATATAATTTCATATAACATTAATATTTTCTTTTTTTTTAGTTAAATAATTCTGAAAATATAAATTAAAATGAGTTTAGATTAGCTTTCTTTGGGTTGGATAATCTTTGGTTTTCATTTTTCTTTATATATAATAGTTGGATTTTTATATTTGTGTACTATGTTCTTGTTTTTTTGATTTATAGGACAATTCCATATAAAAAATTTGAGTCACATCAAGTTTCTAGGGAGAACCACACATATACATCTGTTATGTAGCCTCTTCATCCTTCTACATAGGATCAATCTACTTCCATAGGGTAATTGATGTATTCTTGGGTTTGTGAATGTGGTAGTGTATGTTTACCAAAATTATCAGTTACCCATAACAAAGACAAGTGGTTATATGTTGTGTTTTATGAGAATTATAATTATAGGGGTTCAAAATAAAATAAAAAGTAAGAATTTTGTGCAATGAAAACTAAGGAAAATATTATAATATTTATTTGTTGTTGGAAAATGGTCAAAAAAGTCAAAATATTTCATTTGTTGGTGATACTTTTTGTAAAAAAAAGTACTATTACATTAATTAATAGAGAATTTTTATACTAAAATAGGATTCCCCTTTATATAAAATGAATTATGATATTCCAATCAATAGTGAGTCAGGAAAAAATATTTATCTTTAGATTCTAATAGTTTGGGGGATTTCCAAAAAAACCAACCCATCAGATTTAATTTTTAGGTCAAGAAAAAATAAAAAAACATGTCTTATATATCTGTTTCTAGACAAATATAAATGGAATATTGTTGGAAAAATTAGATGATAGAAATTCTTTTTTGTATGTTTGATGGTATAATATATAATATTCTTATTATTAATGATCATATTAATGAATTTCCTATCCTTAATTTGTAGAAACTGGGGAAATCACATCAGTTATCCTATCAAAATTTATATACTATCGTGCTTTATCATAAGGAGGGTATGTGTTATTGGATGAAAAAATGATGGATGAAAATTTTCAAAAGCTGATATTTGAGTCTCCAGGATCTGTAGTGGTGGCCCTCCTTCCCCTGGGATGACATGAAAAACGGAAGAGGTCCTAAATGAGGAAGAAGGGATGATATCTTACAAAAAGAATTTAGGGTTATATATGAGAGGATTATAATTAGTTTTTTATGTTATTTATGTAATTTTAACTCTTTATATATTGTGATTCACTAATGAAATAAAAAATATTCTATATAAGAATCCCTTAAGGAGAAGATCACATAGGTGGTCTTCAGACCTGAGTGTAGGAAGGATATTTTATCTAATGAATAGGGAAATGTCGAATACATGTGTTCAAGATGAGGGGAAGAGGTAGGTGTATCAGTCAGAAAAGAGTTTTTATTTACGGTAACATCTTCAAATAAAGAACTATATATATATAAGAGAAAATATAGTATTTAGAAGCTAATGTTTAAATGATGAATGAGATGATAGAGGATATGATTAGATGATCTGTACATCCATATTTTTAAACATTAAAATGTTGTTTTAGGATGTAAATCCCACTCCTCAACCTTCATATTCAAATCCAACTTCTCCACCTCCTCCTGTATATCTTACTCATATACCTCCACCTACACATCTTCCCATATGTTGAGAGTTATGTGTTAATGATCCCCAATATCATGTTATTGCATATGGGATTATATATTATATTGGGGATATTGCACACCATCAAAATATAGATATGAATTAGCTTAGGTCCATGGTGTCATATATTATAGATAGATTATTAATAGTACCATTTCCAACAGATGTGGTCACTATAGTTGTAAAATGTATCAACCATTTTTTTTGTCTGACTACACTTATCTAACAAATTCTGACCGATGTATGCATAGATTATATCATTAATTTCATATTAGTGTTATTTTTATTAACATTGAAAAAAAATATTTATCTATTTTTTATAGTAATACATTAAATTAAATACATACTGTATAGATAACAAAAATTATAGGCTTCTATGAATTCATATATTACTTCTTATAAACATGATATATTATGAACATATTTATCTTTTTTTTTTAAGTTTATGAGATTTTGATTGATGCTAAAATTTTTCAGAATAAAATCACTATGATGAATTTAAAGAGAGATGTCGTGTATATTCTAACTGATTTTTTTTATGAGAAACATGATGCATGTCTTTTCCATGAATGTTTATTATTATATTTCATTGAATTATTTTAATTTATTTAATTTTATTACCTATGTCTATTTTTTTAGGTATCTTTATACATAGTTAATTCTATTTTATATGACCTCAGTATATGGATTTTTAACCAACATTTGTTTTCACCCCCAATGATGATAATGAATAATATAGAAAAATATTGTATATTTCATAATGTTTTCAAAATAATTCATTTATGTGTTGGATGTTTTTTTATCATCAAGGGTATGGAACATATAATTCATAATTTGTCAGTTATCTTTTCTAAATAACCACTCACATTATATTTTTTTGTATAATAGTGGTTCTTGGATGTTTTGTGTTTTTTGGTCCAAAGAAAATAAATATTATTCATAATTCTCTATAGATGGTGAAGTAAGTGTAAATTTATACATCAAAATGCACACTTAGGTTTGATTATTTGAAAACTTGTGTGTTATAAAGAATTTTTATTTTATTATATATTATCTATTTTCAAAAAGGGAATGGATTTAATTTAGATATACAATAGGATTGAGGACATCAAAGATCAAATATGTGTGCACAAATGGGAATCTCATCAAAAATTACTACATTTGGTGTGAAATTACCTAAAATTATATTATGAATTGAAAAATTCTTTTGAAGTACAACTATCATTATAAAGAAGAACTAAGAGAATGTAAATATTAGGTTCTATGATTTATTTTTTTAATAATTTCATCTTGTACAATTATAAAATTTAACAAAGTTAAATTTTATCATAATATTTCATAGAATTTATCTTACAATTATATTGAGAATATAAGTAAAATTGATTCATTTTAATTTATATCCTTCTCATTACGCTCTATATTATTTTAAAAATAATCTACATCACTTAAAAGGATAATGGGAATATTATTTCAGATTTCTTATTGATATTTAATTTATTTATAATATATATTTCAATTTTTAGATTTAAGTTGTAAATATGAAAAAAAAAATTAAATTTGTGAAACATTTTGGTGGTTCTATTTCTACTATTATATCTAGTTTTGGCTATGCTGTTGTACTACTAGGATATTGTTTTTGATAAAATTTTTAAAAAATAATTCATATTTAATTTAATTTATTATATTAAAAACATTAAATATTGAAATAAATTTATATTTCACATCAATTATACAACAACAAACATGAAACATAGTTTATCATTTCAGTTAAACAAGAACCAAAATAAAAAAACCATCCAATTATGAAAATTATAACTTATTTATTTGATTATATTTTTTTAATAAAAATACATGGAATATAGTTTTCCATGTTGATAAATAATATCCAATATATGAAACATATTTATAATTCCTCTTTCAAAAACATCACTAGGTAAATGACATTAAAAACCCTAAAAACTCTATGTAGAATACCCTATTTTCTAATAGTTATAGGTGTTAGAGTGAGGAATCATATGGTTATTCCTAAAATGCTATCATGAATTATGATTAACAAAATAAACCTAGTTTAATTTCAAAATAAGACAAAAATCAAGATTCATGGTTGTTTTGGCGATAACGATCATAGAAGAAAGAAGATCCTATTTTCTATATGTCATGAATGTGGGAAGAAGAATCTAATAAATTCATTTAATGGAATGGGGAGATGTTTTAGATGTGTAAAATTTGTTTATATATCTTTTTATTAGTAAAGTATGTAAATTTGGTCAATGGGGTATATTAAGTTCCCAAAAAATGAACCATATATACTTCAATGTTTTAAATTCAATGAGTTTGGGAATTATGAAAATTGATACCAAAATCATTGACTATAATAGATAATAGGAATCAGTGACCTCTTAAACCAAGGGAATAACAAATTCTCAATGTCATGATACTTTCTGAAGTGGATCATGGTAGTAATGACACACTTATCCTCCACTTGAGGTTTGTGGATTTCATTGTTTGTTTCTTCTAGGATACCTATTATATCTAGTAATTTCATCTGAGATCATTAAATCACCAACCTAGTGATTTTATTATTAATGATAAAATATTATTCTATGGTTATTGATTCCATTTCTAATTTTTTGTGATTATTCTTCATGAAAATATTATTCAGATAAATTTTAAGTGATCTTTGAAATGGATTTTTTTCTCTATAGACCCCATATTAATTACCAATGTATGTAAATCACATTTCATATTTCGAACCAACATATAACCATCTATCCATCCATGGATGACTATGAAGTTTCTAGGAAAACTAAATCTACCATAGAAGTAATGATACACAATAATGTGGAATGTATAGCTCAAATTTTTAGAGGAAAATTGAATATTATAGATAATTATATTCTGGGGAAAAAGTTATGTTCCCAAAGTTTGTAAATTTGATATCTGATTTGGATTTCATATAAATATTCTTTCACATTTATTTTTTAGTAAATTGAGCCTTTAAAGTCAAAATATATTTTTAAAATATTATAATCTAAAAGTTTTTTTGTTATCAAATTTTTTTATTTTTTAATATAAAGTAAATTTTTGAATTTAGTTATTTATTTTTAATTGACTTGTTAATTTTTTATTTACATAGTAATTATTTTAATCCTTGATAATTATTATTTTTTTATATTTTAATTCATTTCAATGAGTGTTTTAATATTTTATTAATTTCATTTTTTGTATTTAAAAATAATGATTTTCTGTTTTTTAAATTATTTTTTGTATTTAGTAAATTTAATATTTAATTACTTTGTATTTTTAAATTACTACTTTATCAATGTTTTAATTTTAATATATTTTCATGTTTTATTTTTAAATGTTATAACAATTTTTTTTCTTTAAAATTAATGTTGGTTATTATCTATTTTTCATTTGGGGTTATTTAATGTGGTTGCATAAAGGGTCTTATTCACTCAAGTGACCATTCAAAGTGACCGTACAAAAGAGATGAAGTGACTACAAGAAAATATTTTTAAAATAATCACAAAACCTCAATTGTTCTAGGGACCCCGAGCAGCTGTCACAATCACTTAGGTGATTGTGTAATAATCTATTGAAACCTACAATGAGGAAGATGTGGTATTAGTATAGTGACAATTCATGAGGAGTACCTACAACCTGACTGAAATAGAGAAATTTCTAAAAGTGGATTTGAACATACTATATGATGAATCCTAGTCACATGAGTGAATGCACTGATGGAAACCAAAATACTATGACCAATAATTTGTAATGTTGATATTCAACCTACCATTAATGTTACAAGAACAACACCTGATGAGATCATTCACACGGTTAACTCAATAGATGAATTCGTAGAATGAAGTTCTAATGAAAGGAAAAAACCAATGATATCATTGTTGTGAAACAATCTAGGACTCCCATATGATTTGCATGGAGATAGTACTATTGGAAAATATGTATAGGTGGAAAGAGAATATACATTGAACCTTGATGCATGAATTTAAATCAATATAAAAAAGCGTTTGATAAACCCACATGTTTTGGGGAAAATCAAACACCAAATTATGATTTCTGAAATGCATCTATGAAGGGAAAATCTAGAGAAATTATTGGATTGTAAAATAACTAACCCAAAATCGATCTCATTATCGCTTATTTATATATTAAAATCAGTGTGAATTTCACCAATTTAGTCAAAGAACACATTGGTTCGAGAAAAAATAGACATATCATGGTGAGGGGAACACTGGTTTGATATCACCATTTCGGTCAAATAACACCATTGTTCAAAGGAAATGATACAACTCTTGGTAATGGACACACCAATTTGAATTTAAAAAACACTATTTATTTTAATAAATATTTGGAATAAAACTATAAAAACCTTTCACTTTTATTCGCAATTATTAATTATTTAGACCACAAATGAGTCATTATACATAATAAAGGTATCATTCGATTTAATCCTTTTCATAGTATCAATATCCCAAAATTTTATCAAATTTTTATGTTGTCAAAACAATAAACTTTTTAATATTTAAGATAAACTAGATATATCATACATAAAATGGAACATCTCATTTTTATCACATTTATATCCATGTGCTTATATCCTTTTCATGGACTTTCTATGGATTAAAACCATTAACTCAAGTAAGAATATACCCCACTTCTATGATCACATAGGAAAAATATTACAATGTGATTTCGTTATTAGATACCATAACTCATTGAGTCTTAATATTTTCTTAAGAGTTTATAACTCTACCTCAAGTCATAAAAGTCAATTTTAAGACCAAAAAATTTGGGCTATAATTTTCTATATCAATAATAATCTTCTTAACTTTTTCTTACACATTATACAATTTGATTAGGATCTACCTAAATAATTTTTTGGGTTTCCATTACAGAAATAATTTATTCTATGGGATTTGAACCCATCTCTTTATTAGTTGCAAGAATGATGTCTCTCATTAGATATTTTTTAAATTAATCTGAAATGTTTTTATATGATCTCACATAAAAAAATTTATGGTAGCATCATGTTACAATGTTCTCAAATAATCATGTCTCACTCACATATTTCTAGAATTTTTAATGTACATGAAAATATATTTCATTAATACTGTTACGTCACTATCACAACTGATATAGGTTGTAGGAATTATACTAGCCCACAATTTTATATCCATTAATATATTCCTAATCCATTCATCATCTGTTACACATGCCACTAAGGGGATAAACATCAACTCCATGGTTGATTTTGAGATAAATGATTTTTTCTTATCCACCCAAGAAACAACACAACCTCTAAGACTAAACATCCATCCAGATATAGATTGGTTATCACCAATGGTGGTAATATAACTTGAATCACATTATCCTTCTAATAGAGTCGAATAATCATTATAGTAGGAACTTTAATCTTTGGTCTTTCTTATGTATCCAAAAAATCTAGTAATATATATACAATGATCCACACTAGCATAACTAGTATGTCTAAAAATTTTACATACCACAAAGGAAGTATCAGTTCTAGTTAAATTCATTGCATATATTAAAGAACCAGTTACACTATTATACTCATGCTTTCCAATAGCTGTACTTTTATTTATAAAAAGTTTAACACTAAAATCAAATAGAGAGTTAGAATCCTCAAAACCAAGATGATCAAATTAATTTCACATTTTTTCTATGTAATGAGAATAACATAAATAATTACACACATATTAGTTTCTAACATTAATTCCTAGAATAACATCTACTCATTCATGATCCTTCATTTTAAAGAATGAAGATGATTATTTTTTTGTCTCAATCACACCATTGATATTTCTTCCAAAAATTAACATATCATCTAAATATTGATATTAAATAACTCCAGGTTTTTTTTGAAACATCAAATAAACACATTTGTTATCATTTTTATGAGTAAATATCTTTGATAAAAAATAAAATCTAATTTCTCATGCCATTGCATAAAAGGTTGTTTAAGACCATAAAGAGGTTTAACTGGCTAACATACATTGTATTGATTGCCTATTTCAAAAAAATAATTATAGTTTTTCCATGTCAATTTATTCCTTTATTTATCCTTTTAAAATAATAGTTTCTATATCCATTTGATGGACATAAAAAATGATTAATCGAAGATAAAAGAAATAATATCCTTATTGAAGTAATGCGAGCTACATGAGAATAAATATAAAAATAATAAATCCCTTGTTTTTTCTTGAATCCTTTGGAATCTAATATAGCCTTAAAATTTTGAATGCTATTATTGGAATCATATATAATTATGAATACACATTTACTAAATATAGGTTTAGAACCCCATGGAAAATACATAATTACCCATGTATTATTCCTTATACAAGAATCCATTTTATTATTAATTTCATTTTTTTCAGAAATAAAAATGACTATATATGTAATTTCCTATTTATAAGTCTTTGGGTTATCATCTATAGTCAATAACACATGATACATATCAAGATTTTAATTCTTTCACCTCCTTCAACAATGAAAATTATGTATTCAGGAGAAATAAAATATTGAAGTAGATGTTTCTCCTTCCTAATTCTTGTACATTGTTTATGTTCAACTCAAGAATCATCATTATTATCTAATATTTAATTTGAAATTTATAGTGTATAAGATATTGGGGTAAGAGGAATATCATATGGAATATCATCATTATAAACCTATTTTCAAAAGACTCTATATCCCTTAATTCAACAATTATATTAGCTCCCAACTCCATAATTCAATATGATTTTATATTTCCTACATATAAAAAACCTTTAATTAGTCTAGGACACATTTTAGTTTTGTTAGGACCAGGAACTCTATAGTAAGATAATGACTCCAATATTTTTAAATAAGAATGATTGTGTCCTATACCTATCCAAATTTCGTAAGGGGGTAACTTAGTTTACCGGGAGGAAATCCAATAATGAATATTAAATAAATCCAATAAAGCATCTCCCCATAAATTTAAGGGTAACTTAGATTTATTAACCATGGAATTAACTATTTATACTCAACTATGTTTTTTCATTTTAGATAATAAATTATTTTTATGTGTGTATGGAGAAATACATTGATGAATTATATCGTTTTCTTCACAGAATTCTTAAACTCATTCATAAATTATTAAGAACCTCTATCAAAGCGTAATACATTAAACATTTTGTTCAATTGGTTTTTAACTTCTATTTAATACTTGTTAAACATGAAAAAGGATTCATCCTTCATTCTAATAAGATAAATATTTAAAAATCTACTTCATCCATTAATATAAGTAAGAAAATATCTTTTTACCCTATTAGTTAAAAACCCATTTAATCCAAAAATATTAGAAATAAATTATTGTAATATATCGTAATTTATTTCTACAATATGAAAAATATTATTATTATTATTAGATTATTAGAGTGTTTCTCATTTATTAAAATCATTTACATTGTTAGTCATGTTTATATTCTTCATTAATTTTAATTAATTTCAATTAACATGTTCTAAATTATCGTGAAACATATTAGAGGATTCAATCTTGTAAGATAAAGATTCAATCATATTATTAATTGAATGTTGATGCTTGCCATCATTTTAGTACCATATTCCCAAAAAACTAACTCTTGTCAATAAGATAACCTAATCAAATTCGAATGAATCCCAAAATCCCTCTGTACATAGAATATCTGCGTACACTAAGTTTATTCTAATTTCAAGAACATAAAAAAAAATTATGATGATTCAAATTAATTCCAAGAATTAAATTATATCTCCCTACTCCCTTCTTACTTGACATAGATGAATGTATTATTTCAAAGGTGTACTTATTTCACGATATTACTAGCATCAAAAGTTTTGAACATTGAATGATCCATACACACATGCACTATTTCTACAGAATCAGGACATGATTCTATCTTCATCGATGTTATATTGACTTCAGATATTATTATTACAATATTATATTCAATCATCATATTTGGGTTCATAAAATTTCTTTTGATAATGGAATTCCCTTGAAAAATGCCTTGGATATCCATAGGGAGTGGATTCTTGTTTCTTTATGGAAGGATTTAATATTTTTTTTGAATTTATAAACATTCTTTTTAACATGTAAGGAATAGTTTTTTTTGTGTCATTCCATCAATGATATTAACCTTTATATCAAATTGTGAATATATATCGACCTCTCTCAACATGGATTCATATTAAATTTGAAGAATTTTTTTATATTATTCCAAAAAATATATCATCACTCTTTTTAATAAAATATTTTATCAAACACTTTCCACATTGGTGTAAATTTATCAATATTCACAGAAACATAAAACATTTCAGGTATATTAATGTTAAGGGAGAGCATTTTATTTTCTAAAACATAAATCTCATGAGAATTCTTTAACACTATATTGATATCAACCATTATCCTATTTAGATACTTTTGAATAATAAATTTATTAGTACCTTCTTCCTCGGTTTTTTATTCGAACTCGAGTACATCCCATATCTCTCGAGTGATCTTCATTTGGAAGAAGTAGGCACATATAAGATTTTATAATGTGTTGAGAATATTTTCCTACAACCATACTTGATTTTCTTCATGCTTCTTCTTTATTTCATTGATCTTTACCACTTGAGTCTCATCAATGGGGGCACCATCCGGATATGATGTGGGATACTCAGAAATTGGAGGAAGATTTAGTTCCATTACATAAGAAATATTCAACACTGTAAAAAAACATCAGCATGTCTTTCCACAAATAAAAGTTGTTTCCATTAAAACGATCATGTTTTCCAATGTTTTGATTCTTCAATTTGATGGATTTATAACCCATATTCTCCATTCTACCTTATTAATGCATTTTTTGATGGAAAATTTGTTTATGTTAATGGAGAAAAAATATTGAACCTTGATGCATGAATGGAATTCTCTATTTAAAATTGTTTTATACACCACCAAGTTGAGGGTTTTTGAGTTCTCGGGGGAACTTTACCTCAAGGATTTCACCATGATTTTGGGATAATCAAACACCAATTTTTGATTTCCCCACTACACCAATGTTGGGAGAAATATGGAGTATTTATTGGAAATAAAATTAATTAACCCATAATTGATCACTTCATCGCATATTTTTAAATCTTAATCGGTATAAATTGCATCAGTTTAGTCAAATAACACATTGGTTTGATCGAAATAAGAAAAATATTATCGAGGGACACACAGGTTAGATCTCACCATCATAGTCAAGGAACACCATTTTTCGACTGAAACGATACAACTCATGGTGTGGGGCACACCATATTTAATTTGAAAAAATAAACTATTTTTTTAATAAATATATTGAATAAAAAATATAACATGTAGTTTTTCTTATGCTTAGAGTATGACCGTTATTACAGAATTTGATTTCATGTTTTACCATAGCAGGGATTATTGAATATATTATTGATAATTGATCCAAAATTACAGAACCATTATGAGATAATAACAAATTGCATATGTATTCAAAATAGAATCACTAAACTCGGGAATAGTTATATCCTCAACATGAGATTGGGTTTTAAAGGTCACTGAGCTAAAGTATGATTTCAATGATATTTTTCCCAATAATATACTAAGATTTCATAGTTTGATCTATAGATGTAATTTTTTATATGAACTAGAGTGGCCAATGATTTGGGGAAGTTGAACCAATCCTGAGAACAAATATTTTCCAATTGACGCTTACCAATGAAAAGTGATGTCACACCATAAAATATTTTCATAATCTATAGATATTGATTGTTGAAGGCCATTCAGGAAGTATCATGCATGAAACATAGAAGAAATAATATCTTTTCCACCCAATGGTAAAATATTCATAATATCAAAGCTCAATTAATGATGTTCAATTAGGGATGATAATATGATTTTTTTGAAATGCATGTGGTTTCAATGTTGATTTTATACATCAAATATTTTGTATTATGTGGATTCAGATCTTTTGAATGATCTGGTTTTAATACTATTGGGGATTCTCGTATCATGCTTTACATATTTCGTCAATGTTGTGTTTAACCATATCTTTATAATAGATACTAGGAGGAGTGTATACAATTTGAAATACATATATTCCTATCATTGTTTTTCCTTGAGCGATTGAAGAAGAATTTTCCAATGATTCATAATTGTGAGGCTCCATGTGGAAATGTGCATAAGATTTTTGAAATATTTTTGTTTTCACTAATAACAATTTTGAACGAAAAAAGGTTGATGGAAGAGTCAATACAGCCTTCACGAGGTCATTATCATGCAATGTTATGGTTTTTAATTTTACAAAAAGGTAATACCACATTAAAATGATCTTACATAATGTTCAATCCTTAAATAATACAAGGTTATGTGTGCAAGTGTCCTCTGTTGAGATGAAAAGGTCAAAATTTAAATAAGGTAGTGATTGAAGGTTGTGTAATTTGAATAACCTTTAGTAATTTATTTTTGAGGATGATGGAGAGTAATTGAACTCCAAATATCATTAAAATAATGTTTTCATAGTATCAATGTAATCTTTCATGTGAGTTCATAGTCATTAAAAATAGTTGATCTTTTTCCACATTGAGGTGACTGAAGGTTGGCACATGGAATCCAATCAGTTTACAATAAATTTTTTTGTCATTACTAATGAATATTATAATGGAACAAGTGTATGATTAAAATAAGTATTTATGATTATGATAAGAGAGAAACATATATAACAAATCATTCATCAATATCACACATAGTGGTGATTTGAAGATGTCTTAGGTAGTAGTTCTTAAAGCTGGAGATTGAGGTAGGAGATTTTAATTCCATAGAAGTCTTATCTTCTCCTAATTATGGCTTCTTGATTTGAGTTACTTCTGTGTGTGCCTAAATAGATTAGGGTTATCTGGTAGAAGTTAATTGGTTTCTATAATCTATTCATATCTTGTTTATGAAATTGTGTTGGTGTAAATATTTGTTTAGTTCTATTTTTTGTGCACAAGATTAGTTTCATATAATTATACTGAGTATCAATATGTGATGGTAATGATATTTATAAGCTTAAGAAATTCATCTGATGAATTGAATATTAAAAATGGATAATTTTCTATTATCCATGATTGAAAAATTTGGCTCCTATGTTTTGATCAATGAATCGTTTTCATAGATGAGAGAAAAAATAGTAGACATTTCCTACTGGGAGTTAGGTGCTTGGAGACATATTCTATTCATGAAATAACATAATCGAGTTAGCTTGAATATTAAACAAAACATTTGGTTCAATAATTAGGATAGATTGATTCCCCTTAAACATTATTGGTTGTTTTCACTGTCATTTTTCACTATTTCATTGCATGCAAATATTTTCTAATGTTTTTCACCACTTTTAATATATTTCATTTTACACAATCACAATCATTACATAGGCAGTCTATGATTTTTTTAATATTGATCATTCACACTCATATATAGTCTTTCATATGGATATGAAACCCACTCATCAATGTATTAGGTAGTTTTTGTATGGTTTTTAAAAAATAGTTAATTTTACTCAGTACTAGTCAATGGACTATTAACTCGTCAAATTTTGATACCATTTACCTGGAGTTCATTTGTGTCCAAAAACATATAAAAATATGAAAAAAGTAAAACATGAAAAACACATATTGAAAAAATATATAATTCATAAAATATATGTTTAAAATATCAAAAACCCATTGTGTGTGATTTCTTCTTCACATAATTTCAGTACATATTAACACTTTAGAATATTTTTTTGAACCTAAAACTTCCATTCATAAAATTAGCAAGCATTGTGCTATCTTAAATAAAAAAAATTAAAACCTGAAAAACCATGAATTGGAAAGTCCTCAAAATTATTATAAAAATCTAATAAAAGTTCAACATAGTATTCCAACCCATTAGAAACTTATGATTGGTTAAATACAAAAATCTAAATTTTATAACAACCCCTCATTTATAAGGGTATCCTCTGGATTTAGGAATTTTGAAATCAAATTGTCTTATATCTCTATGCTACACTCTTTCAATGGTTACCCCACTAATGATTCACTTTAAATTATTAGAGAATTTTTTAATGATTACCAATAGTTTACTTGGGAAGGATTTAGTGGAAAAGAGTATAGGTTAATAATTTTCCACTTCTAAATTAAGGGTAGGATTAGGAAATGGTTTTAGAACCTAGCTAAAGAATGGTTTCAGATCTGGGATGATATATTCAATGCCTTTGTACCCAAATTATATCCCATAAACATCACGACCAATGATAGGGATAAGATCACTGGGTTTTCCTAGGTTGATGGTGAGTTAATCCATGAACCTTGGAATAGGTTTCTTGCATTAATCAGATAGTTTTCCAACAACCAATTGGCTCCCCATATTTTGATGGATACAATCTATAATGACCTTAGACCATACAACCAAAACATGGTGGATAAATTTTTTAGGGGAGACTTCTCTAAGTCAACATCTGATGGTATCTAAGAAAATATTGATTAATTATAAAAACATTAAGGGAACAAGTGTATGTGTAAGATAACTATTCATAGGATTGAATTTTGTACCAAATGTATTGTATTTATTAAAAGATAAATTAAGGAATAGTGTATTAATTGATGGATGTATTGAAATGGTTAAAATTGTTTCCCAGACATTGATATCCTTGTACAACATGATGAGAGTATGTAGTATTTGGATTATATGTCTAAGAATCAGGGTGTTAATGACCCATTATCAAATCAATACTAATTTATTTTAAAAACCACCCAATTATGTGATATAATGAACAAGGTGTAATCAAATTACCTATTGTCCCTGTATACCAAATTTGGAATAAAAACCACAATCTAAATTAATTTTAGATAGAATCATATAATACACAAAATAATAAATATGGTATTTTATCTCCAATATTTAATAATTTTTAATATTTAGAGAATAAGTTTTAAACTGTAATTGATTTTCAAGTGGATAGGTGAAAAAGTGGAATAGAATCTAAAAAATCATTATATAACAATATGTTTCTTGAAATGGGTAAGTTGGATGGAGGGTTTTGAGGGAGAGGGAAACGTAAAAATTCCAACATAATATAACTAATCCCAGTGGAGAGAGTGATGAAATTAATAACTAGGTTTGGCCCAAAAACTCAATAACCTATTAGGGAATAATAATTGAATGGAAAAATAAATGATAAATTTTAATATGGAATAAAAAATATTGAAAATTAATGAACTAAAATCTATACATATTTGATCCATAGGAGAAGGATTATAAATCTGTATATAAAAATGATATTGAGTAGAATAAAATGAATTGATAACTCATTGACTATGGAGAGAATAATGTGAGGTTTGAGGAGAAGGAGAGTGATCCACCTTTTTTTTAAAAGTAACCTCTCATTTGTTTTACCCAAGTGTTGAAAAAATATTAGTAACATAATTTTATGAAGCTTCTTCAAATGGTTATGATATTTAATGTCAATATGCATTTTTTGTAATCTTTGAATAATATCACTTTATACATGAAATTTATCAAAATAATCATGGATAATAAAATGGGTTGGGGTGAGAGTTCGATAATTAATATTAACAAGGATTATAGTTACATTGTTTAGAATAACATTCCTTCAAATTAAATAGACTATAGATCATTTTTTATTTTTTTATAATTGGATAATGTGGGAAAATTCGGGTCCTTTGTAACCTAAGTTCAAGCATAAACATTATTTTTTAATCCTTCTTCAAAAATTTGAGACTTAGGGTTCTCAAATAGATATTTGTGTCACTATAATTAGAAAATAGGGTAATTACTTGTCCTTATGGGAGGTTGTATGGCCTATTAGATTATATAGGTAATTTTTCATTACCCATATATTTCATAATTACTAATATGGAATGTGATAATAATGTCCCAAAAAAATTTAGAAGACAATTTTTAGCCACACCTAGAGTTGTCATAGATTATTTGAGGGGAATTATTTCCCTTCAAGATAGTGATGACATGAAGGAATTCCATGTTTTCAAGGATACAACTTTTTTTATATATTCTATGTTCATTTATATCGTTGATGAGGTTTTTAGATATGGGGATAGGTGTAACACCCATAGATTTTGAGAATTATTTTTTTATAATTAATGTATATTTCTAGTATTTTTTTAATTTAAAATGACACTAGAAATACTTCACTATATTTATATATATTAAGACTCTATGAAAAAAATTCCATTCACAAGAAATAAAAACTTTTCTTTCACAATACATAATACTAACTTGGCTTGCAGTACATGAAACACTGACTTGGCGTATAAAGCACGCAACACTGAATTTCTATCTAACATCATTATATATATATATTATTTAAATAAATAATTATAATCTAACCATTAAAAATATTTATTTTAACAATAATAACTACTTTCCAAATATTTTTTATGATTTTTTTATATAAATAAAACATATTGAAAATAAAAGATGAGATTTTTGGTAATGTCCTTTTGTGTAAAAATATTGTTTCATTGAATGGAAAAATTTTTAATAATAAAAAAATAGAAATATTTAAAATTTAATTCTATAAAATGAATATCATTTTTTAATTCAAACCATCATAATTAGATTAGGTTTAATCTTTGGGATATTTCTGAGAAACTTCATTTTTTGATGAATAATGAAAAATATTGCTTTTAGTTAAAAACGATCTTCTTCTAATTAAATATTTAAGATAAATGATATTGTAAATATTTTCTAATGTAAAATTAAATAAATATTAAATTTATTAAAGATATTTAATTCATTATAATCAATTTCACTTTGAATATAATTATAAAATCTTAACAAACTTTTGAACTTCTTTTTATAATAAAACCTCGTTATTTCGTCTCATTTGCGGGATTAACAATAATATAAATTTTTGTGCTTCTAATATTTGAATTTAAAAAACCCCACAAACACCAATTTATTTTATAATAATACCTTGTTAATTTATTACCAAAATGATTAGTAAAAGTGATTAAAATTAATCACATCAGTTAATACCAAATTAAGAATAATTTGGCACTAAACCATAAAATTAAGGGCCCAATTCACCTATACACTTTTCCAAAACCCATATTCTTTCTATATATTGGACATAAAACCTTAAATATAGTATTTGGTTTGTTTGGTATGAATATTTTATTTTAAAACATGTTCCCACAAAATTTGTTTCTAAAAATTACATGTGAATTTATTTCCTTCTTTATTAAAGGCCACCTCCTCAACCCATTACTCAAACCTCTAAAACCTTTTATGTTCTACCATGATCTTCCCAATTAGACTCTCAAAAATAATACCTTCTACCTTGGATCCCCCTTTGGTCAGAAATATTCTCATGGAATCGATTTTTTTTTACCCAAAAAGGAGTTACCTAATATAGAGGTAATGTATTCTCTCGAGATACATTCCTTTATTTTCCTTCTCCACCCCTCCAAATTAATTATTCCATTATTTTATGGAAAAACTGTATCCTACATATAATAGGATGTTTTTATCAAATTTATATGACCTAAAAATACACACAGCTCCATCTAATTTATGTTGAACATACTGTTTCTGTTTACGGTGAACTACAGCCTCACAAAACGATGATTGTTCATTTCACTTATACCACTAATAATGGTGAAATTTATGATGGAAAATCTATTTTTATAGTTTATATATTATATATAATATGTATTTCAGATTATGTATCCCATTAAATAAATAAATATCTTTACTTTCCATTTGGTGTTAATATGATAATCTCGTTTGAGGAAGTGTGGACTACGGCCCCTCAGATCGATGTGATTAGTTCACACACCCAAGGGATTGTATAAGGTATGGATTTAATGAAAATATATGAAATATATGACATATTAATTATACTTGAATAATTATATATATATATACACACATATATATTTACATATATATATATATATACAAATTTCATTTACATACTTTCCTTCAATACGATAATAAAAACGGAAATATCATTCATGTGTATGTATGATATACTGTCTCCATAAATGGAATATTCAATTTTGTAATCATAAATTATACTAATTATAATAATACACATAATATAGAAATAATAGATATTTATATTATGGATTACATTTGGTAATTAGCACATAATTATAAGGACCAACAATATAACAAATTATGACACATGCGAAAAACAAAGCGAATATTACCTGAAGGGAAACCTTAACATAGGAACGTTAACAAGCAGGTAATATAAGGTCATAATAAACAAATATATGGTAATAGATAAAAAATTATTATTCTGTTAAATATTTATAGTAAAGAAATATTTATTATACTGTAATCTTGTATGAGTACATAGAGAGTCAAGAAACAATGTAAGGGTATTTTATCTCACTTCAAATTTCTATGGGATAAAAGCTATGATCACCACTATTTCCTTTTTGGTGCTGTATTTACCACCCAAGATTTTATTCTAGGTATAATTTACTTAAATATTTTTTATTCACATGAATATTTTATTATCCTTATTTCATGTGTATTGACTTTAAAAAGATACCAAATCGGTAAAACAGTTTTTTCTCAATTTTCCTTCTTTGAGATTCATGTTTTTTTGCACCTAAAATATTATTCAAGGTGTATATACATCCATTTTTCTTGTAATATCTTGATTCTACTTATTTTAATGATATCTTAAGATAAATTTAATTTCTTTTTCTTACATGGAGAGTATGATCCCAATATATGAAGTTATAATAGTTTATTGAGACAATCTCATTGCTTTCTGAGATTGTTAATGTTTGTTCATACAATGATGAAATATTTTTACACATACCTCAAGAATATTCATGAGGTTACTTTTCATCAATTATTTCATTATATACTCATTTATTGATATCATTTTCTACTCTTTGGTACTTAATATAGTTAAGAAATTGTTTCAGCAAAGCCCGACAATACCCCATATTCAGTCGGAAATCTATGTTCTCAAAAAAGGGATTCCAATAAAATTATACCATTCCCCTATAATATCTAAAATAAATTTGTTCCGTTTTTTATTTTACTAATATATTCTATGGAATATTGTTATTATTTTATATACATGTCACTTTTCTATCATTTTTACTATGTAAAACAAATGTTCTTTTGACCTCATACGACCTCTACAGATTTACCTGCTTCTATTTTTTGAAGCTCCCATTGCATTGTTAAAAATGATAATCTTTTATAAAATGTTATTAAAAGTATATTTCAATAAAAAAAATTGTCAAAATGGTATTAAACATCTTTTAAATGTTTTCATGGAAAATATTTTTCAAAATGTTTTCAATCATTATTTATAAGTTTTGAAATTATTTTAAAAGGAATGGTTTCCATAATATTTTCAAGCTTTATTGTTTTGTTTTAAAGTATATTTATGAAAAACGGTATTTAATTTTTTTCATGCTTTATTTATATGTTACCAAGTAATTTTCAAGACAAATGTTTTTTAAAACGTTTTAAATCTATATTTATATGTTTTTAATGTATTTTAAATGAAATGGTTTTCAAAACATTTTCAACAATACTTTATAAGTATTCCAAATAATGGTTAAAAATGTTTTCAATATTATTTTATATGTTTTCAAGTACAATGGTTTTAAAAAAAATCCATATATTTTTGTATGTTTTCAATGTTTTTTTCAATGAAAAAAGATTCATAAAACTATTTGAATCACTTTTTTTATGTATACATAGAAAATGGATTACAAAATTATTTCTTTTGTTTCAATGTATTTTATAAGAAAATTATTTTAAAAATTTTTTATGTATATCCATAATTTTTCAAAAAATAATGGATATTTTCTTTAAGAAAACATAAACGATATTTTAAAATTAATTTCCATCAGAGATGAAATATAATAATACTACTCTTTTATTTATAGGAAATGATAAAAATATTTTATTAATATCCTTTTAGTGAATGATTTATTCCTAATTGTTTGGTCTGTATGAAATACATTTCTCTTTTATGGTTAATATATATAAAAAACATTTTTCTCTTTCCTGGGTTATATGGTTTTGAAACCAGGTTCTTTCCATGGGTTATGTTTATGATGAAATGATTGTAAAACTTATCTATTTACATAGGTTATGTTATGTTTACATGTTCATGATACCTATCTCATTTCATGGGTTATGGTGTTTTTATTTATAATCTTGTCGAATATGTATGTTTAATTTCATTATGTGATGGGAAAGGCCAATATATCCCTCCAAAGCATTGGTTAAGTATTTATATATCATGAGATGTATAAGGCTATAATGAGCTTTTTCTCAATTCAATAATATCGGTATGGAATAAGGGTTACTCGGTTTAGTAATAAATGGATGTAATGAGGGTTAATCTATTGAGAAATATAGTTCTAGAAAGATAGTTTGATCAGTTCAGTAATACATGGGTGGAATGAGGGTTACTTGGTACAGTAATATAGGTTTGGAATGAGGGTTACTCTGTTGAATATTACATTGATGGAATGAGGGTCACTAGATTCAGTAATATAGGGTTGGAATAAGGGTTACTCAGTTCAGTGATACATATTAGGAATGTAGGACACTTGGTTCAGTAATAAAAGGCTGGAATGAGGGTCACTTGGTTCAGTAAAACAATTCTAGAATGAGGGTTACTTAGTTCAATAATACATGGTCAGATTGAGGGTTACTCATTTCATTAATATAGGGCTGGAATGAGGGTGACATGGTTCAATAATACTTGGATGGAATGGGGGTCGCCCTATTCAGTAAATTACGTAGTCCAATGAGATGGACTTGGAAGTGATGACTTTTCTACTATGTAAATAATTATACGCTTATGTGTTTTCCACAATTACATGTTTTATTACTATATTATTTTTTCATGAAATATTCTCTTTATTTCATTATGATTCTTGTATTATGAACTAACAATAATTATGCCATGATATTTATTAAGCAGGGTAGGATCTTCTAGTTTTGTTATCACATTATCATACCTTTGTGTTCATTTTTATACTGATATGTCCCTCTTGTTTACCATTAATAATCATCTCATATCACACCCTTTTATGTTTCCCTCCCTAGGATGTGAAGATATTTATTCTATTTGATGTTTCTTAGAAGGGTTGCAGTTAAGAATAACCAAGAGGGAGATAATTTATCTCATTTATGAACCAATGTTTATATTTTCATGTTTCCTAAGGCACTAAACTAGTATATCCTTATTATGTCTATTTATAGAATGTTTAATTATTCCTTAAAAGTTATTTAATGTTAATTTTTTTAATGTGCGGGTTTCTATTGTTGGTATTATAGGAAAATAATAGTTATCCATTATAAATTAAGATGAGAAAACATTTGTGAGATATCATGGTATATTTGAAAGGATGTGTATATGGACCTCTCTAAGGATAAGTATATAGATGGGTTAACAATTAGGAAAATGTCCAGAAATCTTGGTAATGGATAGACTGAGTGGTTTCCTAGAAATACATGCATGTCTAGATACTACAAGTGGATGTGGAATTTGAATAGATGTATACAGGGGTAACAACATTAAAAATATGTTCTGGGGTTGACTCGAGGTAATATAGTACATGAAAATGGGCCTTGCTACACACCTGGTTTGACACTCAGGGAGGATACCCTTTGAGAATTCACAAACTCATAACGAACCATCATGAAGGATTTAGATAAATGGTTTCTATGAATATTATTGGATAAACCCATTGTGTCATTTATTATGGAATGTGTTTTGATTTATAAGTACTATATGTAATTTTTTCATGGATTTATGGTTTTCTACTATGATAAGTAATTATAAAATTATGAATATGGTTTTAGTCAATGGTTGGAACCAGAAGGTACTGAATTAATGATGAATGTGATGTAATATTTTTTTGATTAGTAGTCAAGTGGAATTATCACTGGAGTGAAATATGTCATTATCATGACTAATTAGTATTCATGGAACATTATTAGTATTGTTTACCTTAACTAACTCTCTGTCTCACCAATGAAGAGAAAGAATGAGTTCACTGAGAGTTTGGGAAATGGAGAACATAGAGGATAGATGATTTGTTTTTTTGTCATTAATGTGCCCAAAATCACCTAAGTGAATTACTTAGAGGAGAAATATGGTGTTTTGACAGTGGAAAAGATAGACACAAATAAAGTTACTACATAAGAAAAATGAAGTGTTCAGTTAGTGAAATGGATTGAAATTTCGGTCTTCTTAAGTTGTGATCCAAGGTGATTTGTTTTAAGTGTGGATAAAATATCCATTATGCAACCCAATGTCCCAAAAATAATGTTCCTAAAGAAAATCAACAAGGTGGTGATATTAATGGTTACATTATTAATGATAACGAGACTATGAGTGAAATGATTAAGGAAAGAGGTAAGATTTTTAAGGGGTTAAGGTTGATGTTAACGAAGTATTTGTATATTTGGATTAAAAATTTATGAATGATGACATAAACAATGATTTTTCTACTTATGTTTTAGATCATTATTTATTATTTTATGTTGGATTGGGGTAGTGACTTAATGACAAGGTGATATTTTGACTAAGGTAATGTTACCCTTGAAATTTTCTTTATGTAAAGATAATGTGGTATGGTTAATGATATGTGGTGTATGAATATGTAAAATGAAAAGTGTAGATTACCTTGGAACTATGTAAGGAATATTTTTTAGGTGTTTTATTCTACCACTCTTGAACAAAATATTTTTATTTAAGAATCGATCCAATTATTTTTGGATGAGTAAGCATGCATGTTTTCCAAAAGGATTTATGGTTGTTTGGGCTGTAAACTTGTTTCAAGAGAATATATGATGAGTGTATTCACATGTTTGCAATGTGAAAACCAAGAGATAATTTGTGATATACATGGGATTCAATGTTATTCTTATTTTGTGACTCTCTTTCTAATGTTTTGGACTTTTTTATCATTGAGAATTTTATAAGGTTAACCGTTCATGAAATGTTTATGTTATGCTTTTGAGGAAGTATTTGGGCACTGAGTTTGTGATTAAACCTTTAGTTAAGACTTCAATCAGTGATTAACCTTATTTCATGGATTTCTATATTATATATTATTATGGTTTTATAAAAAGGGCATAATTTCTGTTGGCTAACAACCAAACAAGTTTCGTAAGGCTGTGGGTCTTGAACCCATGACAAAGGGATGATAAGTGTTTCACGCCTACCACTGGCCAATGTAATTTACTATTTAATATGTATTTATTTTTTATTAAAAAAATTTTGATGAACTATTAGTGTTACATTTTATATTTATAAATTAATTCCTGATTTTTTAAGAGACAAATAGTTGGGTTTTTTATTCTTTTATGGTTTTTAAGATCCATTAAAATCATATTTTATTCCTTTATTAATAAATTTTAATTTCTAGACATTCATTCAATGAGGTTGTAGATGTATTAAATAGTTTTCAAATTACAACCCAAGAATCAGATAATTTTTATATAAATTTATCAATAATTACTCATCGTCATGAAAGTGGTCAAAATTGTTTATCCTAATTTCTTGGTTTTTATTGAGTTGATAGTTGTTTAAATAATAAAAGATTTATGAATATGAGGCCTTAAACCTTCCTTTGATCAATCGCCTATTTTTTATTGATAACATCATCTCTCACTATAAATATTTATGTTATTCCTCCAGTCCAATCTCCACACCCAACTAAGGTTCTCTGATGTGGAAACTGGGTTATATGTTAATTTGGGTAACTGTTATGGTTCCAAATTTCCATTTTTGAGGGATGTACTAGTGTTAATATTTATTATTGGGGGTTTATATTAATTAAATATTAATTTATACAAACTTGGATAACCTAGATAAATTTCTAGAGAAAAATTCATTTTAAGGGTGGTAGAATGTGACACCCTGAGATTTTGAGAATTATTTTTTTCAAATTAATTTATATATTAAGAAAAATTCATAAGCTGACATTGTATATAGTTATATATATATATGTTTTTATTAAAACACTAATTCATACAATCCATTCACATGAAATACCAAGTTCACTTTCACTACAAGCAACACCGACTTGGGGTATGATGCACAGAACACTGAGTTTCTAGGATACATAATTTTACATATATATATATATATAATAATACATAATAATTATAACCTAGACATTAAACATAGTTATATGATTAGTAATAACTAATTTACAGATATTTTTTTATCAATTTTATATATAAATAAAACATAGTCATCATGAAAGCTGAGATTTTTGGTAAAGTCATTTTATGTTAAGAATATTAATTTCTTACATGGAACAATATTTAATAATGAAATTTAATTTACACACATATATAAATTAAATATTTCAAAATTATCTTATTTTTATAATTCAAGATGAAAAAAATTTCCTAAGATGATTTTTTGATATTTTTCGGGGAAACTTCATTTTTTATGAATATTGAAAAATATGAAATTTTAGTTCAAAGCTTTCTTTTTTGTCTAATTAATTATTTTGTATAAATGATAATTTAAATATATATTATGGTCAAATTATATAAATATTTTATCTATCAATACAATTTATTTCATTACAATCAATTTTACATTGAAACTGAATATAAAATCTTAACAAACATTGGAACTTTTTCCTACATTAAGTCCCCATTATTTCATCACGTCTGAAGGATTAGCACTAATCATAATTCTGTTTCTTTTATGATTTGAATTTCAAAAAATTTACATAAATAATTGTATTTAGTTTAATATTTTGATTCTAATAATACCATGTAAATTTTTGAATGAAATGATTAGTAAAAGTGATTAAAATTAACCAGAGTAGTTAATTCCAAATTAAGAATAATTTGGAACTAATCCTTAAAATTAAGGGCCCAAAAAGACCTATACACTTGTATAACACCAATTTTATGTCCATTGTTCTTCCATAGAACTTATATAATAGAGTTTTTTGGTTTCTTATGACTTTTTTATGTGAGAACATGTTCACACCTCATTTCTTTTTAAATATTTCAAGTGAGTCCTTTTCTTTCCCTATAAAAGGCCACCACCTCTACCTATTCCTCACACCTCTCAAACCTTTTAGGTTAATCCATGATCTACCCAATTATCTTACCAACAATCCTCCCTTAAACATTTAATCTTCCCTTCGGGTATAAATGTTCTCCACGAAGGAATTTTTTATTAACCAAAAGGAGTTACCTGATTTGGAGGCAACATTTTCTCTCAAGATCCATTCCTTTATTTTCTTTCCTCACTACATTCAATAAGTTTTTTCCTTCTTGTCTAAAAAAATAAATTTCCTATATATACAAGGATGTTTTAGGCCATGTATCTGACCTAAAATTACACACACCTCTATCTAATGAATTTTGAACATATTGTTTCTTGTGTACGGTGAACTACTACCTCATGAACCGATAATTGTTCCTTTATCCTTTACCACCAATCATGGTGGAAATTATGATAGAATCTCTATTTATATATTTTATATAATATATTTACAGTTTTTTTATTATTTTTTATTATTTTTTATTAATATTACAACACACACCTCTATACATAACATTTGGTGTTAACACGATAATCTTGTTTGAGGATGTGTGAAATAATGCCCCTTCAAAGCGGTGTAATTGGTTCACACACATCATGGAATGTATTAATATTTGGATTAATGAACATATATAATATATATGAAAAATTAATTCTACATTAATGTTGATTTATTTATATAAATATATATATAAATTTCATTTATATACTTTATTTCAATAGGACAATAAAAATGGAAACAATGTTCATGAGTACGTACAGCTTACCGTCTAGATGAATGCTGTATTCTATTTCATACTCCTTTATTATATAGATAATTAAATAAAAATAAAATTGATACAACTTATATTTATATTATGTTTTATATTCAGAAATAATGATATATGTGTATGAAAAAATGATATGACAAATTAAAAAACATGTGAAGAACAAAGAAAATATTACCCGAAGTCAAACCATAACATAGAATCGTTAACAAACAGGAAATATAAGGCCATAATCAAACCTTATATGATAATATATATAATAATATAATTCGGTAAAATATTTATAATAAACATATAGTTATTATAAATAAATTTTGTATGAGTACATTGAGAATCAAGACACAAGGTAAGGGGATTCCATCATACTTCTAATTTTGTGGGATACAAGCTATGCTCTCCACTCTTTCCTTTTGTGTGTTGTATGTAATTTTAATGATTATATTATATTTATATTTTACATAACTTTTTTTGTATTCAAATTCTTATTTTTCGATCCTTCTTTCATGGGGTTTAGATATCAATAGTTACTAAATTAGTAAAATTGTTTTGTCTCAATTTTCATTCTTTGAGATTCATGTTTTGGTATGCTCTTAAACACTTATTCGAGGGGTATATACTTCAATTTCACATTTTATATCTTGAATATAATTTTTTTAATTATATTTTATCCTAAATTTAATTTCCTTTTATTACATGTAGTTTATGATCCCAAGGTACAGAGTTATAAGAGTTTATTGAGACAATCTCATCGCTTTCTGAAATTGTTCATGTCTATGCTTACATAAATGAAATATTATTATCCATATCTCAAGAATATTAATGTTGTTAAATATCCTCTATTTTTTCATGATATAAACATTTATTGGCACCAATTTCTAATATTTGGAACATAATATAGTTATGAAAGTGTTTCTAGGAAATCTGGACATTACCCCCTCTTCGGTCGGAAATCTATGTTCTCAAAAAATTATTTCCAAGAAAATAATAACATTTCCCTATAATATCTAAAATCCGTTTTACCCCATTTGTATTTTAAAAATATATTAAATGGAATATACATGTCTTTTTCCAAAAAAAATAAATTTCTATATTTTTTACCGTGAATAAGTAATGGTATTTTCACCGCATACGACATGAATGGATTTACCCACTGAAATTACTTTGAAGCTCTCTTTGCATTGTCAAAATGTTTATTATTTAATAATTTGTTTAAAAATTACTTTTTTTTAAAAATTATTTTAAAAATGATTAACAAAAATATTTTTTATGTTTTCATGGAAAAATATATTCACAATGTTTTAAAATATTATTTATACGTTTTCAAATTATTTTCAATGAAATGTTTTCCAAAACATTTTCAATCATTATTAATATGTTTTCAAAGTATTATCAAGAAAATAAATTTCAAAACTTATACATGATCTATTTATATGATTTCATATTTTTTTCATGAAAATTGGTTTTCAAAATTTTTTCAAGCTTCTTTTAAATGTTTTCAAGAAAAAATAGTTTTGATAATGTTTTCAAGGTTATTTTATATGTGTTCAAGTACAATGGTTTTCCAAAATTACTAAAGTTATTTATATATTTTTTCAAACTTTTTTAAAAGGAAAATGTTTTTTAAAAAGTTTTAAGCTTATTTTATATGTTATCAAGGAAATCTTTTTTAAAAATGATTTCAAGAGATTCAAGGTATTTTCTAAGAAAATGATTTTAAAATGTTTTAATGTATTAAAATTCCATTTAAAAACAAGAAAGGATATATTCTTGATGAAAATTTTTTAGAGGATATTTCCAAATTATTTTTCATTTAATATTACATCTATTGATGCTACTAATTCCATTCTAGTAAATGATCTGAATTTCCATTCATATCATTTCCACAAAAAATTAATGATTATTGTTATGGTCTTTATGAAACCCATTTCTCCTTCGGAGGTAATATGTTTTTGAAAACCATTTTTTAGGGATATATTATTTCAAAACCCAATTATTTTTAACGGTTATGTTTATGATGAAATGATTATAAAACCGATATACTTCCACATGTTATGAAATGTTTACACATTTATGATACCCACTTTGTTTCACCTATTATGATATGTTTATTTATAATTCTGTGGAACATGTATGTATGATTTCATTATATGATGGGTGGGACCTATATATCCCCCACAATGCATTGGGTTAAGATATATATATCATGAGATGGAAATGGGTAGAATTATGGTTTACTCTGTTTAGTAATGCATGGCTAGAACGAGGGTTAATTAGTTCAATAATATAGGGTAGGAATATAGGTAACATAGTTCAGAAATGCATGGCTGGAATGAGGGTTTACATGGTCAAGTAATAAAGGGCTAGAACAGGGTTACTCAGTACAGTAAAATAGGGCTAGAATGAGGGTTACTCATTTCTATAATATTGGTCTGTTATGATGGTCACTTGGTTCAGTAATACAGGTGTGGAATGAGGGTTAATCGTTTCAGTAATACAGTGTTGGAATTAAGGTCACTTAGTTCAGTAATAACAGGCTAGAATGAGGGTCACTTGGTTCATTAAAAAAGGTCAATAATGGGGGCTACTCAGTTCCGTAATTCTTGGCCAGATTAAGAGATACTCATTTCAGTAATACGTGCTAGACTAAGGGCTACTCAGTTCAATAACACATGGCTAGAATGAGGGTCTCCCCATTTAGTAAAGTAATTTTTCCACTGATATGTTCTAGGATGTGATTCCTTGTCTACTATGGAAATAATTATATGCTTATGTATTTTCCACAATTCCATGTCTTATTCTTATGTTATGCCTTCATGGCCTATGTTCTTTATTTAAGTATGATTCATGTCTTATAAACTGATAATATTTATACCATGATCTTTATTTTTTCGGGTATTATATTCTATATTCATGATCACATTATCATACCCTTGTTCTCATTTGTATACTTACATGTGCCTCATGATTAACCTTTATGAGAATTTTAGATCAACCGTTTTTATGTCTCCCTCTATAGGATGTGAATATTTTTATTTTGTTTGGTGTTTCTAAGAAGTGTTCTTGTCAATAACATAGTGAGAGATAATGTATGTCATTTATGTACCAATGTTTATGTTTCCATTTTTTCAAAGTAATAAGGCTTATATCTTTTTTTTCTATATATATAATATTTAAGTATTCTTCAAAATTTATGAAATGTTAATGTTTTTATAGTATGGGTCGCTATTCGTAGTTAAAAATGTTTCTCATGCTACTCTTCACAATTTATCACACTCCCTTAATCCCAACCCTAATAATGATTATATTTCATGAAAACTAGGGAAATACGATTATTATTTTGTTGATAATATAGATGAGATGAAATTTTGGAAAACATGGAAGGTGTCTATGTATAATTATGTTCAATATGGAGTTGAAAATGAGTTTTCCCAATCTAAAGATAATGTGATAGGATATTTCTAGATTTTTTATTGTATGAATACAATAGTAATTTCCTTGTTTCTATGATTTTATTTGATGATAAATTCAATGTATGTAAGAATAGGTAAAGTTTATGTAATGTTGAGAAGAGTTAATATGTTTCATATAAGGGTTTTGGATCTGATATTATTTCTTTCAGTACTCATACTACTGTAAATGATGCACCATTATCTACAATTGTGTGTCCCCAAAGTGTGGGGTAACAAATGAAGAGTGAAGTTTGAAATGTTTTTGTTAATTCTTGGGTATTTTCTTTAATTCAAGGTCTTATTATAGAAATTATTTTATTTGAAACCATTAAAAATGAAGAAATTTTTAATTGAAGATTTTTTTATTTAGACGTTTTTTTTCAAGATGGGGTCAAGTATGAGCTGTTGGGTGCTGATGTTGAACTTTATGAGAAAAATAGTCAATTATCAAATAATTCAAGATTATACCCATTAAATTATCATGGATAAAAACATAAATCTAGTTATTCAAGATGATGACTATAAAATCACTAATTCCTAGGATGTAACCAATGTTTCTCTTATTTTTCTATTTTTTATTTTTTAAAATTAATTTTTATTACACCATTGTGTATCTACCAAAATTGGTGAACCAACCTTGATAGAAATTTTGGTTCATAATCTTTCATAATATTGTTTTATTTTTTATTGAATGTGGATGGGTTCACTGACCATGAAGCGAAGTGGTATTTATAGTGGGTAGATTTACCATGACGAGTGGTTTTTTATTAGGTCATGTGTTCATGAGAAGAGACCAATAATGACTGTGAGATCCACTTTTTAGTCATAGATTAATTTTAATATTTAAGGTTATAAAAATCTATTAGTTGGGGATAAATTCATATGCCTTCCCTCAACTCTAACTCTAGTTAATATAAAATTCTAGAAACTCGTTGTGATTTGATTACTTTTTTGGAATTGAACATGAAACCAGAGTTCTGATTCAATGATCATAAGGGATGACACATTTGGTATAAAACATCATGAGAACATATAAATATTTGTGGATTAATTTTTGTAATATCTTTATTAATTTTTCATAATGATTATTGTAGTGCCATGGAATTCATTTCGGAAATTAATTTCTTATGTTATGACATGAAAGTTGAAATATTTGTTAAATCCTTATTGGTCACTAAAATTGTTCAAATTGCATCTATTTTTTTCAATATCATTCCAATTTTTATTTCTCCTCTAAAAACAATTAATGAACTCACTTGTAGAATGAAAACTTCTAAGATTTATTTTTTTTAGAATTAACTTTTAATAAGTGTCTAATGTGATTGTGTTTCATGTTTTGTAAAAACAATTATGATCTATTTTTGTGTGGAAAAATTATTTTTTAACTATACATTCACCCCTCATTTTGATCTTTCTCTATGTTGTATTTCTAGATCGTTTTGAACAAAACAATTTTATTGGTTCTCTAATGTTTGATTCAATAATTGGGACACTGTTGAGTTAAATGTGTGTTTGTGGGGGAGTGAAATTTTCCTTATACTATAATTCATTGAGAACCTATCAAAACCGCTAAAATTTATTCAAATTTTTTAGTCTCCAACCATCACATAATCATTTTCAGGGGGTGTTAATGTTTAGCAAATTTGAAGTGTGTGATCCCACAATGAGGATATTATCCTTTCATCCTTAAAGATTTAATTAGGTAGGTAAATTTTTTCATACCCACTTCAAAAAATAGCTTTCAGTTAAAAATTGGTAATATATTATACAATTATCATTCATTTCGATCTTTTTAATTGGAATTGGACTAAGAAAATATACATCTAAATGGAATATGAAATGAAAAGTATAATTCATGGTGAACTCATCATTCTTAAATTCTTTTCATTTGTAGTCAATATTTTTTGGATGAGTAATTTATTTTCCCAACAAATCTTCACTCCACCTCATTCACCAATGTGTCTATTTATTATGGCATCTTCAATTGTGTGAGTCTGTTCCCCTAGATGTAAAAATATTTTTAGACTTTCACTTGGATGAAAATTGATATTTGTTAAATTCTCTATAAAATTTTCAATTTTAAACAATTTTTTAGAACATTAACCAATTTTGGACCGAGTAAATATAAATAAAAGGGAATTCACATTTTTAAATTGGGACAATCTATGAGGGAAAAAATTTGAAAATATATTCTTAGTGGAATTTTTTTTGCATATTTTTTATTTATTTTCTACCATTTAATGTAACTAAAGAATTGTTTTAGAACAAGAAATTTTCTTAATGTGGGGGAATTTCATGTGACATTCATTTACATATATTTTTACACATAATATATTGTAATTATTTGTTTTTATATTATCAAAATTATATATTTTTATGTAATAATTTTTATTTTTTGTAATTTTTTTGTGAAATTATTTAAAATTTAAATATAATTTTAAATTATTTATTTAATTGTTTAATTTTTTTCTTCATGTTAATTTATTTTTTAATTAGTAATTAATTTATAACCTTATTACTATGATGGTTATTAAATTTGAATTTTCACCTATCGTTCTTTTATTATATTATTATTTTTATTTTATGTTTTTCAAAATAATAATTTTAATTATTTCATTTATTTATTGTGTTTAATAAAAATTTTATTTCTTTATATTTTTTCTTTAAATAACTAGTTTATCATTTTCAAATTTTAATTTAATTTATCATTTAAAATTTTAATCTTCATAACATTAATTTTTATGTTATATAATTTACAATTTTTTTTAATTTATTTTTGGGTTGAGGTCATTCAAAGTGGTCGCATGATGGGAAAGGAGAATTGGTCAATATGGGATTTGGTCTATCCTCGATTAAGATTGGATTTGAATGGTTTTTGAACTTGAGTGTGATTTCAAATCATTTTATATCTCTCCAAGGATGGACTACAATTTCTAAGTCCAAGCATCCAATGTCAGTTGTTAGATGAACCATGGTGTTGAACAATTTAATAAAGAAGAACCATGATTAACCAATTGAAGCTTCATGACTCAATGTGATGTCTCCCCGTGGAAGATCATCTGTGTCTAGAGATACAGAGTATTGAATTCGATTCAAGAATAATTTTCCATTAACCCAGGGGAGAGAGAATCACATGTCCACACAAGGTTTTAAGATAGATGATATCAAATCTTAATTATGGTTGGGATGATGTTCAGTCAAATAAGAGAGTTTTATTTTTTAAAGAAAAATGATTCTGATTTCATAGTTGATTTGTAAGATAAAAAATTGATGATGATGGGGATTCGGAGCTTTTGAATGATATGGTTTTGAACCCGTTGGGGGATTCACATATTGTGATTAGTATATTTCCTCAATGAGGCGTAGAAGCATTTTCTATTGAGAATGATCGGGAGTACTTTGGTGAATTCCCTACAACTACTTAAAAAACACTCTATTGTGGTCCCGTCAGGATGATCCTCTCTATGGATTTTTATTTTAGAGAAAAGAGGATATGATGGTCCAATACTGTTGTATGGAAAGGATCTTAGAGACCAAGGGGACAAAACGATGAAGGTCGGGCTCTAGAGAAACAATATTATTTATAATGGTGAGACAATATGATTCCAACATGATAGTGTCACATATTTTCTCTAATGATAAATACAATCCCAAAATTATTTATTGTGCTTTTGTAACCACTTGTAGCATCCCCTTCCTAGAAGCCACCTGATAGGTGCCCTGAGCTAGGTTTGCCACATAACCTCATGCGCATCTCCCCGAATGCCAGAGGCTGCCGACTAGTAGTGAGAGCCTTTTTCGTGTTCGTGGGGGATACTATGCCCTCATAGGTAATAGTTAATATCACAGTGGATGTTACAATAATTAAATAATAAATATAGGAAGCATAAAAATGAATAAACTTCAACAAAAGCAATATAAATAATCCAATTGAATGATAATAAAGTGAGGAAGCTTAAAAAACCATGGAATGCCATGATGTGTGTCTAAACTAAAGGTACAGAAAATTGAATCTCAATCCTATTGTCAATAAAAAGAAAAGACACAAAGAAAAAACCGCATCCCCAGGAAGGCTCGGTCCTCTGCCCCAGTCTCCATTTTATGCAGCATGAATTAATCTAGCATCAAAATCAGCACGCTTCCATTTGTCAATACCTAAAAGCATGTAATCTACTCTGGTGTCAATGATGCCCAATCAGAGTTTCAGATAAAATACCAATATTCTTTCACTCATAGTGTCTACACATTTCCATTTCATGCAATAATAAAATGCATTGTTCCATAATATAACAATTATAGATAATGAACTAATTGCAATGAAATAAATAACTTTTCCCAGGTTCCCAACAACACATGTTCCTAATCACATACCTCGACCTAAGCCAAAAGTCTGAAAGGGGTACCTTTATATAGAATAAACATGTGAATATATATAAATATTGGATGAATAATGTAACATAAATAATAGGCATACATCCAATCTTGTTCTTTAACTTGGGGTCTAAGTCATGTGTCATCCAGGTGTGGCTCAGTATGACAGAAAGATATCATCCAACTCAAGAGACTAAAAGCATCATTAACATAACCCTTCAGTGCATTGTTATTAAGTTTTATGTTGAGAGTTTGATTCTGAGCTCATCCCGACGGTATTTCTACATAACAACTTTCAAATTATCCAAAACCACCGATCCTGTCCAAGGAAATCTTTTGAAATACCATGTTTCGTATGAGGCATGGATTTACCCTAAGTTCATCCCAATCTCACAAAAAATGGGTCGAGTATCATCCTAGGATTTATTAGACACAGTTCCGACATATTTTCCCCCAATGGGCCCTTTTATAACTGGTATCACTTATAAGTATTAGAAATCCCAGGGAAGACTCGATATGGAAATGCATTAGACACCACCCCCCAGCGCGTAGTGGTAACCAGTCATGAACAGAGGGTCTAAGCATTGAACTTTAAATGAGATCCATCTTCATTCCCCAAACTAAAGTTAATTAATGTTTTCATAGCACGAGATGTGACATGATAAGCATATGAAATTGTAGCTTTAAAACTAAACAGATACACACATGCATCACAAGATAGAAATTGAATATTACAGCATATAAATCTTAACAAGTTAATATACCGCTTCAAAATACACAGAGAAATATTATTTTTAATAAATAATTAATTCAGCACAAAATACTACCCATGATCCAATAATTAAAATTCCATATTTAATTTAAATTAATTATTTCAATTAAACACAACAAAAATAGGTTGTAAAACCCATGCAGTTAATAAAATTAAAAACCCGGCTAACCGAAATTATACTGCCCATGTCAGCGCATCCAAAGGGTTGTCCGAACATGTTTAAAAAATTCAAATAATTTAATTCATGATCAATAGGGTTGAAATAATTAAGCGAAACAAATAAATTAATGAAATTGGGTAAATTTTCACAAAGTCGGTAGGCACTGACTAAAGGCACAACATTGCATTTTCTTAAATCACAACAAAACGGAGGGAAAGAGTGTAGACGTGCTACCTTGTAATTATATATGATTCTATTTTCTTTGGTAGGCATATATTTGATCTCTAATGAAAGAAAGTAGATGATTTTAGAGAATCTCCATTATATGGTAAAAATATTTCCACGACAAACTACGGACAGGATATTCAGTGAAATCCTATGATTCCAAATTCACATGGTTATACTTGACCTGTGATTTACTTCACACCTAACAACGAAGAAAAAGGACAATGGATGTAACATCATCGGTAAATAAAGAATATAACATTTTTATATTTAATAATATATTTTGAATTAAATATTTATTTTACTTTAAAGGGGATGCTATGTTCTATGTCGTACCTAATATGCAACAATGAGTTTCCTTGAAATAATACATTGCACACTACGTTGAGTTATACTAACAAATAATAATATATTGTTAATTTAAATAGTAGTTAACACCTAGTTTTTTTATTGTCAGGAATGAATGGAACTAAGTACAATATTATTATACAGGTTATTTAAATGTTTTTTCATTTATCGAATAATAGTTAGAGGCTTAGAATGTGAATGTATCTAATTTACTTTAAAAGGGGGATTTATCACCTTTTAATGGAGAACCCTATTTAAATATAGTTTTGGTCACATTTATATGTTCATTTTGAAAAAATATAATTATTCTTTAGATTTGGGACATCAAAATTCACTTTGGGTAAAATTTTGGTCTTTTTCTAATAAAATTCATTTTTTGATGGATAGTGAAAAATACTATATTTTAATTCAGAAATTCCTTTTAATATAATTTATTTATATAGATAGATTATCTTTTTAATTTATTTTAATGTGTAATTATATTATGTTTTTACCATTTAATCCAATTATGGTCATTGGAATTAATTTCACATTGAAATTGATCACAAACAAGTGTCAATCTTTTGATATTTAATATTTCTAAAAAAATGTTTTTTATTTAACAACAGATATTAATTTTAAATTAATTTTTGTAACTTTGTCTTTTGAATTTGGAAAAATGGATTTCATATTTGGAATCAGGAGGTCCAAATTGTGTAAATAGGTATCTTTTACTTTTAGACCTTATGAATATTTACTTTAGTAAAAAAATTATTTACCACGGTTAAAGGGTAAATCTGGTAAATAAGGGTAATAAAATATTAATATAATAATATAAAATTACTCTAACATGTTTCCTAAACCTATTGGTTGATAAATATCCTACCATGGTCATTTTTTGGTCGATTAAGGGACCCCATGGAGCCACATGGGAGTGATAATGACACTTTATTTTATTTAAGATAAAGCTAAGAAAAAAATTACATAAACCAATATCTTTTAGTAAATTAATTTTTACATAGGCTTATATAAGTTATAATTTCGACTATAAATATTATTTGGAAATATAAAAATATTTTCTACATCATCGTAATTGTTTTTTAATTTTTAGACATCATATATATTAAATTATTTATGACACATTAATGATGCTGTGTTTACCTCATTAATAAAAAATTTAAATAAATATGATTATAAAGATTAAAATAATGTCCAAAACCTGTCAAATTATTATTTTATGATTTTATTTATACCATGAGTCATCGTATCTTATACTTTAATGATTTTTGGATCTTTAGAAACCGAAAATCATTTGAGGAAGTGAGGACTACCGCCCCCTCAAAGTGATATGACTTGTTAATTCCTTATGCGGCACGTATAAAGGATGTATTTAATGATATTATATATGATATTATACTGGACTTATAATATACTTATTTAAAATTATGTTTAATTCCATTAAAATAATAAATATAAATGTATGTAGCATTTATGAATACATACGTCTTGCCGTCTCCATTAACAGTGCATTTTATTTCTTATCTCCAAATGTTATGTACTGTTATAAATACCTAAATATACAAGATATATATGATATATATTATATCTACATCTTTAATATCATTTTTTAGATAATGGAATTGTGACCACATAGACAAATTTTAAATATAAGAAGTTCATTTTTGACTCAAATACAAAATATCAACAAAAAGACAATTATTAACATAAATAATTACATAATGTATATAATATGGTAATATGTGCTATAAAAGGAATAATAAACTTGAAAAATATTCTTAAGAAGGTATAAATTAACTTATGTTTATTATTCAGGTAGAACAAGGAACAATCAAGTCAAGTCGGACACAATGTATGGGGTTTCTTATCTCACTTTTAATTACGTGATATTTCCATTGTTCGCGACTAATTTATTAAATATGGTGTATTGTGTACTTCCATATGATATATATAATAATTATTCTATTTATATTAATGTTATTATTTGAATCATTTGGTTCTTATTAACTTTTGGTCACATGACTCGGTTGATTACAACGTGGTAAGGTATTTTCATCTCACTTTTTATTCCCGTGAGATTAATACTATATTATTTACTATTTCCTTTTTGTGGTGTATTTATTGCCAATGATTCAGTGCATTGTGTAATATACGTTAATTTATTGGTATGTACATCTTCATTTTAGGATCCTTCTTTAATTTTGTGTATTTTTCATATGTTACCAAATCGATAAGGTAACCTTCCATCCTCCTCTTTTAAAAATACTTCTTTTTGTTATGTATTTTAATTTACATATTCTTGTGTTGGGATATTTTATTCTATATCCTTATTGTAGTAAATTTTATGTCATGTGTTGAGATATCCTTTTTTATCTCATCAACTCTTTTTCCAAAATTTTATGTGACGCCGTTAGGCTATTGAATTTTTCTAAGGGAACTTCTTACCCCAATTTCAGTTATTTGGGTTAAACTTCTACTTCTTGATTATGTCTTGCAATGAATATACGTGAATAACCTTTTATTTTTTTACACTTAATATCCACTTATATTGGTTGTATTTATATTTTTTATGCATATTAATTTTATTGATTTATCCTTAATCTAAGTATACTTTCTTTATAAGGTGTTTCGTCTCAATTTAGATTCCATTGAGACATCATTGTTGTTATAAAATAATTCACTCTTATATGGTGTACATACTGTCCTTTGGAATATTATATCATGAATCCCTTAATTCACATGATATTATAATATTATGATCAAATTTTATTCCTCAATTATTGGTATTCAAGCTTCTCTCACTCTTTAATTAAAATATCAGTTAAAATGTTTTAAAGATTTATTATTCTAAATACTTCTCATTAATGTCCATGTTTTCAAAATGGTTTTAGGATTTACATATATGGAAATTAATTTTTTCAAATTATGATTCATTTAAAAATTTCAAATTGGTATGGGACACTTCGATTAGAAAATATTTTTATTACATGTTTTAAATGGTTTTGAAAATGGTTTGATAAAGCTTTATTTATTTCAATATCCTAAATTGATATATTGTGATTGGAATGTGGAAATTTTATCATTACTTTATGATTTTATTATGTGTTATGATTATGCTATGGTTATTGGGAATTGTTTATGTATGTGGATGGTTCCTTGATAAACCTATGGTGGGTGGGCTCGAGATATCTCTCTGATGCATTGGGTAATGTGACGGAGATAAATGTTAATGTTTCTTTGAAGATATTTAGGGAATATACTGTGATGGGTATTCCTAACGTAACTCCCTATGTAGCTATGATAGATACAATTTAAGTGTGTTATGAATTCCATAATTTACCATTATGATTTATGATTTCTATGTGCTATTCATAAATCTTATGATTTCACATGGTATGTTATGATTGAAAATATGGTTTCTTTTATTTGAATTAATTTATGGGTTAATGTTTGAGTTCCTTATTTTGAAACCCTTACTGAGCTTTTTATGCTCATCCCATGTTTTTGAATTTTTTTCATAGGACTTAAAGTTGAATAGGGTCAAGAATGGGATCAAGAATAGTCATGTTGTCGAAAACATAGAACTAGACATGTTTCTTTTTAAGAGTTTTTATTTTGTGAAAAAAATTGATATTGGGTAGTAGTTTCTACATGTACATTTCATGTTGATATGTAATATTTATGGCCTAATTATATAAAACTCTAAACCTTAAAAATATCATCAATGTGAATTGTTCATTTAATTCAATATTATGTAATGTTTTAAGGTCGGGTCCTTATAGTTGGTATCAGAGGTCAGTTTAGATAACTTTAGAGGTAAGGTTGTTCATTAAGCAGAAGTGAAATTACCATAATGGTTACGATTTTAGAACGAGTCATAGTTATTTTAGATAAATTTAATAAGTTTAAGATAACATGAATAAATATATCATAGTATTTACCCACCTTATAAGATATTATATGATGATTTTTTTGATATGCTTACACTAACCTTTTTATTTTTTGTAAATTGATGGATCTAGAAGGCACCAACGTAACAGTTGATGTGAAGAAAATTTTGATGGTTTTCTGAATAAGAAACTAAATGAAATTGGAGTTACAATTAGAACTCGTGTTTTTATTCTCAACCAACTTGTAAGAAAACAGTTCTTATTTTTGAGGTACGGAAATCTTCTTTTTCCTTTACCTTAAGTTTTTTTGAGAAAATATGGAAAATGGGGGGAAATCCTAAATTTTGGAACTACACGTCGTGTACTTTTCCACACACAGTGTACTTTTGGCCGTGTTGGGATGAGTACACGGGGCGTGTAGCCATGTCGGTGATGAGGGGTGTAGGAACTGACTACACACTGTGTAGTGGTACCTTACAGACCGTGTAGTCAGTCGGTAGGCTTAAACAGTAAGGCGGTGGAGTCGCCCCCAGCTTGGCGACAGTACACGCCATGTACTCGAGAGTACATGTCGTGTACTCATGTCGATGGTTGAACAGTATGGCGGTGCCGCCAAGTGAACAGTTAAATAAAGAAGTACATGTCGTGTACTCAGAAGTACACGTCGTGTACTTTGTTTTTTTGGCATAAAACAGGAATTAGCCTCCTCATTTGGCAGAGGAGGCGTTTGAGCCATTTTAGAGCCAAGGAGGATGGTCGGACCTTTGAAGATCCACCGGGGGTTCTTCTGGAATCGGTTTCCGCCTCAGACGATCCCGTTGGAACTACATAGGTAAGCCCTCTCCTCTCCTGGTAGCATTATTACCAATTCTTTCCCGAGGGAAAGTTATTTACGTTTGAATGGGTTTTGTTCTTCGTCAGATCTACGCCATTCTTGGGCGTTTCTGGAGTCGGCATTCGGGTATAACATTTGTTGGTGTATAATGTAGGTTTCTTGGTGTAAATTTCCAACTCCTGTGCGTTTTTGTGCCACGAACCCATGTTGGGGTGTCGTGAGGCTGAGGCTATTGCTATATTTAATTCCTATAATTGCATAGGAGATTAAATTGTGATGATAAAATGCTGGTTGGGATCGTTGCTTGGATCCAGAACCACCCTGGGGGTGTGTTTCACTGTTTAGCCGTTTGTTCAGGATACCCGAGGGTATGCCTTCAATGTAGTAATTGTATAATTTCCTTGAGAGTAATTGTGTTTACTGCATTTTGGAATCTCATACATGGACCGGTTACCTATTTAGCCTGAGGGAATCATTGTGATTAGCCTGTGGGAACTGCACTATTTTTCTCAAGGGCTGTACTTATTTCGTCCTAAGGGAAATTTATTCCATGCTTGTGCGCAGCTGACTCTATGCCTATGGGTGACACTACCTACGCCTGAGGGTGAAATTCTATTACGCCTGAGGGCAATTACCTGCCGGTTGGGTTCTACTTACCTGAGGGTAAGGTTTTTCTTGTCTGAGGATGTGGTCTGTTTACGTAGAAATGCACTGTGGTGATTTCTAATATTTAATGGATTAAATGAATAATAATATGTCAATATAACTGGTAATTAGTTACTTTTGAGTACTGCTTACTTTATTGCATTTTACTACTGCACACTAGTGTTGCATGCTTACACTCAGTTGGGCACGGGCCTTTGGTGGGTGCCTACTGAGATATATTTCTCACACCCTGTTTGGGTTATGCTTTTCAGCCCAAAGAGATTATGTTTCTACAGGTGTAGATAGGGGAAAGAGTCCCTATACAGGTACTTGACTGTTGCTGAGGAGTAGGAGGGCATGGGATCGAGCCTAAGCTCATGATGCCGCTGCCAGCTGTTTTTCTTGTTTTGTTGTACTCTGTATTTTGTTGTGTTGTATTGATGTATAACATGTTCTAACTATTTTCTTAGAACTTGAAACATGTAGCATCATCACATCTATATTGTTGGTTATATCCACTACTGTAGTTTATATCAGTTGTGTATGTTTACTGCTTCCACTGTAATTGTATGTTTATTCTGTTTTCGGCTGTGCTACCCCTTGACAAATGAGGTCATAGTTTCCCCACTATCAGACATGGGCCCTCGCTACTAGTCGGCAGTCTCTGGCGTTTGGGTAAATGCGCTTGAGGTCACGTGGCGAGCTGGGATCGGGGAACCCGTTGCGTGGCACCCGGGTCCGAGACGTTACAAAGTGGTATCAAACGGGTTCTTTTCTTTGAATTATTATTTGGATCCATAGTCAGGGATAGGAAGAACGGTAGTTGGTAATAAGTTGTTCTCGGGCGTATCTAACCCGTGTATAGGGAAAATCCAGTCTACCTCGTATTGCAATTTGACTGATTTTTCAAATTCTACAGTTGATATGTTTTCACCGTTGGGTGACGCACTTTGAGATTGTGTAGTTTATATTTTATCTATGGGTTCTATTTAGTTTAAACCTGATGAGATGAGGGTATGTCATCTCATGCATCATATAGGCACATGCTAGATATCACATGCCATGCATAGTTTCCATGCCATGTAGGTGCATTAGAAATTCGCATGTTGTTGTGATAGGTGTTGTGCTAGAAAAGCATGTTGTTGTGATAGTTGCTTGATAAATACCTTCCTTGTGATATGGTATTTTTTGTTTGATCTTGTTTATAGAATGGACGCCAAACTTTGGTTTTTGGGGAGTATGGGCCCCCACTGACCGGAATTTGGTGGATCATTGACTGTTTATTGGTTATAACACATATAATGTGTCAAACTTTGATTCGTGGGGAGTATGGACCCCCACGTTTCAGAATTTGACACTTAGGTATTGGTTTCAGTATTTTCTGGGTTCTATGGAAGTTTCTGAGGAATACTATCTGGAAACCCAGTATACACGCCGTGTAGTAATTTATACATGTTGTGTATGCTCTTCTGTTCGGGAAGAAAAATGAACTTTTTGAGTACACACGGTGTACCCGGAGTACATGTCATGTAGTCTCTTCCTGTGTCACAAACTGTGTGGGCGGTGACACAGGGTATGGAAGGGCTTGGGTAAAACATGCCATGTAGTTTTTTCACATGCCGTGTAGTGTTGACCCGGAGTCCGGCCGTGTAACTAACAACACGGGTAGGTGAAATCCTTGACAGAACACGTCGTGTCAATTGTGGACACGTCGTGTAGTGTGACCTGGGGACTCGGCCATGTAACTAACAACATGGGCTGGTGTCACCTCTCCCTGAACACGCCGTGTACCTGTAGGACACGTCGTGTAGTCTGCTCTGAGGACAGACCATGTGGAGTTAGCCGTGTGGCTTGGAAACAGGGTGGTGTACACGCCGTGTGCGGGTGTAACACGTCGTGTAGTGTCAAGCTGAGTAGTCGGTCATGTCACAGATGACACGGGCCGTTGGAAAATTACACCGTACATGCCGTGTAGATTTTATACACGCCATTTAGTTTTGTTCAACGGAAGTTGTGTGGCTTAGCCGTGTAGAAGGACCCGGGCAGGGGAAGGGAAGTCATGTACAAGATGTGTAGTCATTATACACGCTGTGTAGTCTTGTTTTTCCAATTTTGAATGCCTTCTTCCTCTTGTTTCCTTTGTGGTTCCTTCACTTTTTGGTCATAATAATCTTGAATCTGAGGCATGCTTTTGACCTTGTAGTTTCATGCCGCCTAGACGACCGTGAGTTGTTTTCCAGGAGAGTGGTGACGATTATACTCCAGAGATGGTGGGTCGTGGGCTACCAATTGATCCTCCAGTAGAGCCAGATGTGGCACCAGCTACTATACCAAACACAGGCGTAGATGCGCAGTTCCGTGAAGGCTTTATGTGGTTCATGCAGACCTTTCAGGGAGCACCACAGGCTGCCACATCTATGGCCGGGCTGACACGTATCTTTCAACAGCAGCATCCACCTACATTTTCAAGGGATGGTTAACCACAGGCTGCGGAGTCTTGGTTGGGGTCGATGTAAACTATTTTCTAGCATCTTGAGATGCCTCCAGGGTGGAGGGTCAAGCTCGTGATATATATGATGTGTGATTCCTCCAAGAGGTGGTGGTATGTTACCACCCAGTCAGAGCATCATAGATACATGGCGTGGGAAGATTTTCAGGCAGTCTTCTATGACTTATTCTTTCCCGAGATGCTGAGGGCAGATAGAACTTGAGAGTTCATGAATCTGCAGCAGGGCGCCACGTCGGTGATGGACTATTCTGCTCGTTTTACGGAGCTTCAATGTTTTGCACCCGTGCTAGTGGGTGATGGGACGTTGAGAGCCAGACATTTTGAGGATGGTCTTCGGTATGACATCCGAGCGCTGGTAAATGTTTTCAGGTTGCCTATTATACACACGATTATGAATGAGGCGCTGATTACAGAGAGGAACCTGTGGGAATCGAGTAGTGTGGGCCAGGGCGGTTCAGCACCAGTTACTGGTCCTATTTCTACTAGAAAGAGGAAGAGACAGATGGACTTCTCTCAAGGTGGAAGTACCAGCCAGGAAGCTTCTTCAGGTGGCCCGATCAGGTGCTACCAGTGTGGCAAAGAGGGGCACAGGAGATCGCAGTGTCCACGAGACCCAGTGGAGTGCCGAGATTGCGGCAAGATGGGTCATCTGCAGCGCTTTTGTAGGGTGTTTCTACCAGTGGCTAGTGAGAGGGGTTCTGTGCAGACTCCGCATGCAGGAGAAGGACCATTGGCTTCTTACCAGTCCGGGAACTAGAATACGTCAGGGCGTACAGGCAGAGATAGTGGTCATGGTCGTGGTAGCCAGATGCTAGGATCTCACAGGAAGAAGGGCGGGACATCTCAGGGTATCCAGGCTGTGTCGTAGGGCCGCAGCACTAGGCAGGCATATGCAGTGCAACAGACCCAGCAGGAGCAGGATCCCAGACCTTCTACAGTCAGAGGTACTATTCTAGTAGCTTCTATTTTATCTTCAATACTTATCGATACGGGTGCTACACATAGTTTCATATCTGTGTCCATTGTGGAGAGCCATGGGCTCTATGTTTCTTCTTCTTCTGATATCATGACGCTAGACACTCTGTTGGGGACTAGGACGGCTGGTGTGCGTCAGTGCAAGGAGTTCCCCCTTGAGGTTGGTGGGTGTCACTTCCTTTGGGACCTTTATGTCTTGGATATGACGATCTATGACGTCATTCTCAGGATGTACTGGTTGGTTCCCTTCCGAGCCTTCATAGAATTCTACCATCGTAGGGTGCGTTTCACGTCACCAGAGGGCGGGGAGTTTCTATTCAAGGGCGAGTGGGATGTTCAGGCGAGTCGAGCTGGACCAGAGCATCATGGGCGAGGTGGAGTCACAGCTCAGATAGCGAGCTTATATCTGGATGATCAGGGGACTTGTCAGAAGGATTTCCCTCCAGTTGTCGATCGTTTCAGGGATGTCTTCCCGGATGACTTTTCAGGTCTACATCCAGTGCGTGAGGTGGATTTCTCTATCGATCTTGTTCCAGGAGCAGAACTGGTTCCCATTCCTCCTTATAGGATCGCCACGCCTGAGTTATAGGAGCTAAAGAGGCAGTTAGAGGAGCTATAGGTGAAGGGTTTTATCCAACCCAGTACTTCTCCTTGGTTTTCTCTGGTCCTTTTTGCGAAGAAGATGGATGGTACCCTAAAACTTTGCGTGGATTATCGGAAGCTGAACCAGTTGACGGTTAAGAACCGATATCCCTTGCCGAGGATAGATGATCTGTTTGATCAGCTTTGTGGAGCACGAGTGTTCTCGAAGATTGACTTGAGATCTGCATATCATCAGCTACGCGTAAGACCATCTGATAGACCTCTCACAGCTTTCAGGAGTAGGTATGGTCTATATGAGTATACGGTTATGCTTTTCGGACTGACGAACGCACCAGCAGTTTTCATGGCTCTGATGAATTGTGTGTTTCATCCGTATCTTGATTCATTTGTGGTAGTATTCATGGATAAAATCTTGGTGTACTCTCATACTCGACACGACCATGCCACCCATCTTGAGATCGTATTGAGTACACTGAGAGAGCATCGGCTATAAGATAAGCTCTCAAAGTGTCACTTTTGGATGGACTAGATTCACTTCCTGGGTCACATTATCTCAGAGGCAGGAGTTGCAGTAGACCCAGAGAAGGTGAGAGCAGTAGTTTCTTGGGAGAATCCTAAGAACATGTTTGAGATACAGAGTTTCTTAGGGCTGGTTGGTTACTAAAGACGCTTCATACAGGACTTCTCCCGCTTAGCAGCACCATTGACAGGTCTGACTAATAAGGGTGTGAAGTTCATTTGATCAAAAGCTTGAGAGATATCTTTTCAGGACCTTAAGGGAAGGTTGACATCAGCACTGATACTGATACTCCCAGAGTAGGGTTAGATCTATACAGTTTACTGTGATGCATCAGGGATTGGGCTGGAAGCAGTTTTGATGCAGGGCAACCGAGTTGTTGCGTACGGGTCTCAGAAGTTGAAGCCACATGAGAGGAATTACCGGATGCATGATCTCGAGTTGGCTGTAGTTGATCATGCATTTCACTGTTGGAGACACTATCTTTTGGGAGAGCATTTTTTGATTTTCACCGACTACAAAAGCCTCAAGTTTATCTTTACTTAGTGTGACCTGAATCTGAGGCAGAGAAGGTGGTTTGAGTACCTACAGTCCTTTGATTTTGAGCTTGCCTATACACGTGACAAAGGTAATGCAGTAGCTGATGAACTGAGAAGGAAGACTCAGATACAAGCAGTGTAGGAGGCCAGTGGTGAGTGGCAGCTCATGGCTTTGTTCTCTGAGATGCATCTGGAGGTGCATGACAATCAAGGGCAGGCTTATCTTTCTTCTTTGGTTGTGACATCTACCCTCCTGGACAGAGTGAGGATGAGACATCTATCTGATTCAGAAGGCCTAGTTCTACGGGATTCGGTGGCAAGTGAGGACCCTCCTCCCGGTTGCACGATATGTGGTGATGAGGTTTTTCATTTCCATGGACGTGTATGGGTTCCAGGGGATATACTTGAGGAGCTGATGCGGGAGTTTCTTGCTTCAGTTTGGGCAGTTCATCCCGGGGTTACCAAGATGTACCGAGACTTGAGACATCAGTACTGGTAGCCAGGTATAAAGAGAAAGATAGTGGGTTTTGTTACGAACTGTTCCACCTATCAGCCGGTGAAGGCAGAGCACCAGAGGCTAGCTGGGCTATTACAGCAGTTGCCCGTTCCAGAGTGGAAATGGGATGATGTCGCAATGGATTTCGTGATGAGGTTGCCGAGGTCACCTCGAGGCAAGGACACCGTGTGGGTTGTTGTGGACAGACTCATAAAGGTAGATCACTTCTTTCCAATCAAGGAGACATTTGGTGTAGATGAGCTCGGAAGGCTGCATATTCGAGAGATCGTACGTCTTCATGGGGTCCCTCATTCTATCGTTTCAGATAGGGACACCCGCTTTACGTCTCATTTCTGGTAGATTTTTCAGAGGGCGCTGGGTACACATGTGCTTCTGAGCACAGCATACCACCCTCAGCCAGATGGTCTGTCAGAGCGGATGATACAGGTGCTAGAGGACATGTTGCGTGCATGCGTCCTAGACTTTGGGGGCTCTTGGGAGAAGCATATACCCTTAGTCAATTTTTCCTATAAAAATAGTTTTCAGGAAACTATTGAGATGGAACCATACGAGGCATTATATGGTAGGCCATGCTGATCACCTTTGTGCTGGTTAGAGGCAGGTGAGGCAGCTTTACTGGGGCCACAGCGCATACATGAGACATCTGAGCAGGTCCAGTTGATTTGAAAGCAGATGGATACCGCGCAGTCTCGTCAGAAGTCTTATGTTAATCGTCGCAGATGACCTCTGGAGTTCGTGGTCGGGGATCAGGTGTTCTTGCGTGTTTCGCCAAGGCTGGGACACAAGCGTATCAGGAGACATGGTAAGATTTCACTGAGGTATGTGGGACCATTTTAGATTCTGGAGAGAGTCAGGCTGGTTTCCTATCGGTTGTAGTTACCGCAGTAGTACCGAGCCATGCACGACATCTTCCACGTGTCTCAGTTGCGTCGCTACCATTCAGACCCATCTCACACCTTTCAGCCAGAGGAGGTTGAGCTTCATCATGATGCTTCCTTTGAGGAGCATCTGATCTGTATCATTGACAGGAGCACGAAGGTTCTCTGAGGCTGGTCAGTTCCTCTCGTATGGGTGCTATGGCAGCAAGGCCGAGTGCAGGACGAGACCTGGGAGCAGGAGGCTGACGTACGTGCTCAGTGGACAGAGCTTTTCTGAGCTAATTCTTCGCCACCCTGGGAAGGGAAATTCGGGGACTAATTGATATAAGGGGGGAAGTTTGTAAGAACCCGGTTCTTATTTTTGAGGTACGGACTTCTTCTTTTTCCTTTTCCTTTAGTTTTTTTGAGAAAATATGGAAAATAGGGAAAATCCTAAATTTTGGAACTACACGTCGTGTACTTTTCCACACGTCGTGTACTTTTGGCCGTGTTGGGATGAGTACACAGGGCGTGTAGCTATGTCGGCGACGAGGGGTGTAGGAACTGACTACACACTGTGTAGTGGTACCTTACACGCTGTGTAGTCAGTCAACAGGCTTAAATAGTAAGGTGGTGGAGTCGCCGCCAGCTGGGTGACAGTACACGACATGTACTCAAGAGTACATGTCGTGTACTCATGTCGACGGTTGAATAGTATGGCGGTGCTGCCAAGTGAACAGTTAAATGAAATAAGTACACACCGTGTACTCAGAAGTACATGTTGTGTAATTTTTTTTTGGTTTAAAATAGGCAGTAGCCTCCTCATTTGGCAGAGGAGGCATTTGAGCCATTTTGGAGCCAAGGAGGATGGTCGGACCTTTGAAGATCTTCCAGGGGTTCGTTTGGAATCGTTTTCCGCCTCGGACGATCCCGTTGGAACCGCATGGGTAAGCCCTCTCCTCTCTTGGTACTGTTCTTACCAATTATTTCCCGAGGGAAATTTATTTACGTTTGAATGGGTTATGTTCTTCGTCAGATCTACATCGTTCTTGGGCATTTCTGGAGTCAGTTTTCGGGTATAACGTTCGTTAGCATATAAGGTAGGTGGCTTGCTGTAAATTTCCAACTATTGTGCGATTTTGTGTGTTTTTTGTGCCACGAACCCATGTTGGGGTGTCGTGAGGCTTATTTCTTTTCTATATTTAATGCCTATAATTTCATAGGTGATTAAATTGTGATGATAAAATGCTGGTTGGGATCATTGCTTGGATCCGGAACCACCCCGGGGGTGTGTTTCACTGTTTAGTCGTTTGGCCAAGATACCCGAGGGTATGACTTCAATGTAGTAATTGTAGAATTTCCTTGAGAGGAATTTTGTTTACTACATTTTGGAATGTTGGGCATGGCCCGGTTACTGTTTAGCCTGAGGGCGTCGTTGTGATTAGCTTGTGGGCACTGCACTATTTAGCCTGAGGGCTGTAGTTATTTCGGCCTGAGGGAAATTTCTTTTGTGCCTGTGGGCAGCTGACTCTATGCCTATGGGCGAGACTACCTATGCCTAAGGGAAAACTTCTGTTATGCCTAATGGCAATTACCTGCGGTTTGGGTTATGCTTACCAGAGGGTAAGGTTTTTCTTGTCTGAGGACGTGGATTGTTTACGTAGAAATGCAATGTGGTGATTTCTAATATTTAATGGATTAAATGAATAATAAGATAGCAATATAACTGGTAATTAGTGACTTCGGAGTACTGCTTACTTTATTTCATTTTACTACTGCATACTATCGTTGCATGCTTACACGCAGTTGGGCATGGGCCTTTGGTGGGTGCCTATTGAGATATATTTCTCACACCCTGTTTGGGTTATTCTTTTCAGCCCAAACAGATTACGTTTCTGCAGGTGTAGATAGGGGAAAGAGTCCCTATATAGGTACTTGAATGTTACTGAGGAGTAGGAGGGCATGGGACCGATCCTAAGCTCGCGATGCTGCTGCCATCTGTTTTGCTTGTTTTGTTGTACTCTGTATTCTGTTGTGTTGTATTGATGTATAACATGTTCTGGCTGTTTTCTTAGAACTTGAAACATGTAGCATCATCACTTCTATACTGTTGGTTATATACATTGTTGTAGTTTATTTCAGTTGTGTAGGTTTACTACTTTCACTGTCGTTGTATGTTTATTCTCTTTTCCAATGCGCTACACTTTGACAAATGAGGGAATAGTTTCCCCACTATCAGACCTAGGCCCTCGCTTCTAGTTGGCAGCCTCTGGAATTTGGAGAAATGCACTTGGGGTCACATGGAGAATAGAGATCAGGGCACCCGTTGCGTGGCACCCAGGTCCGGGACGTTACACAACTATCTGGAGTCATCATTGTCCACCTAAACCATGGTTGTTTTTACAAGGCATCATATATACGAGAAACAAATCTCTACAAAAGTTCATTTAATAATCATAATGGTCAGTATATTCAAATACCTATGTGTTAAGGATGTGGTATAAACAAATAGGAAAATGTTTCAATGGGATGAGAAGAATCAATATATGTGGAAGTGAAGGTTATAAAGCAAGAACCTTCCATAGAAAAAGGAAGCATCAAGTTGACTCTATGAAAGGGAATGAATTTCTTTCTAAGGGATCAATTAAATGTTTTAAATGTGGTGTGTGTGGTCATTATACAAACTCATGTCCTATGAATAAGGTTCTGGAATGGTATCACCTAGATCATACAAATATAATTTTACCAATACCAAATTTCATTCCAATTGAGGATGAGGAAACTGATAATGACCAATGAAATGTATGGATTATTTCTTAACTAATGTTTAAACATTATTTAATCATAGGATATGAATCATGATTTTTTGGTAAGAAATTTGTATTTCAGAACAATTGGGAAATGAATGGTTAAGAGATCATGAAGAACGTTGAATGATTAAGAAGTCGACATATAAGGGATTCAACTATTTTGGTAGATTTTAAGATGGTGAAATGCTCAAAATTATTAGGGCTCTGTTGATGATGGGATTATATTAGAAGATTTTTATAGTATGTGTAACCATGATGTTTGATATAGAAAAATTTTATTCAAGGAATAGTTATCTTTTCTTTTGTGTATATAATTATAAATAACCATTTGGGTTTATATGATCCTAGAATTTGAGTAAATTACAATTTTATACCTTCTGGGATGCAAAATTAAAGTTATTAGATAACCTTTGGGGTTAAAATATGTTATGGTTAATTTTGATGAATTTATATCTTTTTGGGAATGTTATAAAATTATAGAGTTTTTGAAAAAGGACAACACACAGACTACATGACAACCCGTCCCTTTGGACAAAGTTGTGGGAATCAAACCCACAACCAAAGTGTGACCGGAATTTAACACCTTCCACTAGACTACGTGAACTCCCTAGTTATTATGACTAAATCTTTTTACTTAGATGATTTTATGAATCAATAATATGTTTATTTTGGGTTATCTATTGAAATTATTTACCTATCATGGAGAATATGTGATTAGGTTAATTACTTTTCAATATGAGACTTTTAGAGTAAGAGATGTTATTTAAACATAAATGTTAATATTTATCTTGAAGACTATGTGATTAAATCCTTCTGAGATTTGGGTTTCAATATTTGTTTTGATTACTTTTCAAAATTTTATAGAAAATTTTTTATTGAATGGACTTTTTTTATATTTGGGTATTGTTTGACAAATTTTTAATATTAAGAGTTGTTTTTCTTTTTATAAAATATTATCATTTCTGTGGATTTTCTGATCTTCTACTAATAATTTTGGTTATTGATATCTAGAGATAGGGTAAATATAAGTTCATCTTTTTTGGATTATTTGATACACTATAAGTTGATTCTAGTTATTATAATGTGACTAAGTCTGTTGGAATACTCATCATTTGGAGAAAAGATGAGTTTGTGGTAAAACTTTAGTAAAGTCTGAAAGTCTACATATCAAGTAAGTATGTTTCCTTATGTTCTAATTCAATCTCATAAATAAATTCTCTAAAATTATGAAAATTAACTTAAAAAGTTTTTGTTCGTTTACTTTTCCAACTAGGAAACCAAGGACCGTTTAACCCATCACAAATTTGTGGTTTTCTAGTTGTTAACTTTCTCTTAATCATGTTTTGTATCACTCTGCATCATAACATGACACATAGTTTCTCCTCCATATCCATGTTTTATTTGAATCCATGTATGGGTTTTCTCGGGTGACCTTTTTTTGTTGTCTATCTTTCTTTTAATGTGATATTTTTATTGATTCTTTTTCCGATGTTGGATTTTCAATGAAGCTTCCAAGCCCAATTTTAAAATTGTGAGGACGCAATTCCCTAAAGGGGGGAAGGATTAACATCCTAGGTAAATAAATAATATAAAACATTCATATTTATTAAAATATTTTTAATTAAATATTAATTTTACTTTAAAGGGGATGTTATTTTCTATGTTGTACCTGATATGCAGCAACAAGTTTCTTTGAAATATTACGTTGCACACTACATTGAGTTATACTGAAAAAATAATAATATACTATTATTTTAAATAGTAGTTTACTCCTAGATGTTTTAATGGTGGTAATGAATTAAAATAACTACAATATGATTATATGGGTTAGTTATATGTTTTTACATTTATCCAATAATAGTTAGAGGCTAAAAATGTGACTGAATATAATTTACTTTAAAAAGGTTGATTTACCATCTTTTAATGGAGAACCATCTTTAAATCTAGTTTTGGTCACTTTTATATTTTATTTTTTACAAAATAAAATTATACTTTATAATTGGGACATCAAAATTTACTTTGGGTAAAATTTTGGAATTTTTCTGATAAAATACATTGTTTGATGAATAGTGACAAATAATGTATTTTAATTCGAAACTGTCTTTTAATATAATATATTTATATGGATAGATTATCTTTTTAATTTGTTTTAAAGTGTAATTAGATTATGTTTTTACCATTTAATCCAATTTTGTACATCATAATTAATTTCACTTTGAAATTGGGCGTAAACAAGCGTCAATATTTTGATAGTTAATATTTCTAAAAAATACCCTTTTCATTTTGACATCGGGAATTAATTTTAAATTAATTTTTTCCACTTCTATGATTTTTATATGGAAAATTTTATTTTATATTTTGAATAAGTATGTCCAAATTGTTTAAATAGTTAACTTTTATTTTTAGACATTATGAATATTTACTTCAGGAAAAATAATATTTACCATTGTTAAAGGGTAAATCTAGTAAATATGGGTAAACAAACATTACTATAATAATATAAAATTACCCTAAAATGTGTCCTAATACTATTTATTGATACATATACAACTTTGGGAATCTTTGGGTTGATTTTGGGACCCCAAGGAGCCTCATATGAGTGATAATGACACTTTATTTTAATTAACTTAAAGTAAAGTAAAAAATGACATAAACCAATATCTTTTAGTAAATTAATTTTTACATGATTTTATATAAGTTATCTTTTCAGATATAAATATTATTTTGAAATATAAAATAATTTCCTACATCATATAAATTAAATTATTTATGACACAATAATGATGCAGTGTTTACCTAATTAATAAAAATATTTAAATAAATAAGATTATAAAGATTAAAATATTGTATTAAACCTATCCAATTATTATTGGATGATTATATTTATACCATTATTCATCTTTTATTCAACTTTAATTATTTTTGGATCTCTAGAAACTGATAATAATTATATAATAAAACAATATTTTCACACTTTCCTAAAGATCCCCTCCTCCGCCTTATAAAAGGAAACCACCTATAACCCATTTTACAAACCTCTAAATCCCTTTAGATCTCCAAACCCCACCCAAATAATCTATAAATATCCCTCTATTATACCTATAATCCTTAATTTAGGCATAAGGCACATCAAGAAACCCTTTTTGTTCAAACCAAAGGGAGTTACCCAATTTAAAGGTCATGTCTTATCTTATATTCTTTTGTTTTGTTTTACTTATCCAACCCCTAAAATATTTTTATTCTTTTATTTTATAACAACACCTGTATACTCAATATAATAGGATATTGTAATGATATTTATTTAAACTAAACTTTGACACACCTCGATCTAATGGATAAATAACATATGGTTTTTGTGGATGGAAAACTAACGCCTCACGAAACGATGATTGTTCAATTATCTCCTACCACCACTCATGGTGTCCATTATGATGACACTATATTTATATATGATATATATTGTGTTAATTGTTTCTTTATTATTCTGTATTTTTCATTTATTTCAGACCTTTATGGTTTCCATTATGGGTAAACACGATCATTTCATTTGTGGAAGTGCGGACTGCCGCCCCCTCAAAGTAATATGACTCGTTAATGCCATATATTAGAAATATAAAGGATGGATTTAATGATATTATATAAGATATTATACTGGAATTATAATATACCTATGTATCATTATGGTTTAATTCCATTTAAATAAGATATATAAATGAAAGTAGTGTTCATGCGTGCGTGCCACCTACCATCTCCATGAACAATGCATTTCATTTCTTATCTCCAAATGTTATGTACTATTATAAATACATATATATACTAGATATATTGGATATATATTATGTATATTATATCTAAATCATTAATATCATTCTGGATATAATGGAAAATTGACCACATAGACAACTTGTAAATTAAAGTAGTTCATTTTTTACTCATGTTCCAAATATCGACAAAACGACTATTATTACCTTAAATAATTGCCTAATGTTTATAACATGGTTATATGAGATATAAAAGGAATAATAAAATTGAAAAATTATCTTAGGAAATTATTAATTAAATTATGATTATTATACAGAAATAACAAGGAACAAAAGAGTCTAGTCTGACACGAGGTAAGGGGTTTCTTATCTCACTTTTAATTCTGTGAGATTTCCATTGTTCACCACTATTTTGTTGCATGTGGTGTATTGGATACTTCCATTCGATATATATTACCATAATTATATTTATATTAATTTTATTCAGTGAATCAATTGGTGGTTATTATCTTTTGGTGAAATGACTCGATTAATTACAACATGGTAAGGGATTTTCATCTCACTTTTTATTCCAGTGAGATTCATGATATATTTTCAACTATTTCCTTTTGTGTGGTGTATTTACTACCCATGAATGTATTAATTTTTTAATATAATTCAATTTATGCATATTGAAATCTTCATTTTATGATTCTTCTTTCATGTGGTGTATTTTTTGTATGTTACCAAATCGGTAATAGAACCTTTCACCCTCCTCTTTTTAAAAGACTTTTTTTTGTTATATCTTTTAATTTACTTCTTCTTATGTTGGGATATATTCTTCTATATCATTATTTCTATAAATATTATGTCTAAGTGATGAGATACCCTTTTTTCTCTCATCTACTATTTTTCTGAAATTTTAAGTGACGCCGTTAGGCTGTCGAATTTTTGTAAGGGAACTTCTTAACCCAATTTCAATTCTTTGGGTTAAACTTATACCTCTTGATTAATTCGTCGTATGAATATGTGTGAATAAACTATGAATTTATTACACATAATATCCACTTATATTGTGTGTATTTATATATTTCACAAATATTAATGTCATTGACTTAACCTTAATCTAAGGATACTGTCTTTATAAGGGGTTTTTTCTAAATTTACATTCTATTGAGACATCATTGTTGTTATGCACCAATTTACACTTATATGATGTATATACTATCCTTTGGAATATTATATCACGAATTTATTTATTCTTGTGATATTATAAAGTTCTGATTAAATGTTATTCCTCAATTATTTGTTTTTAATCGTCTCTCATTTTATTAAAAACTCTTTATTTAAAATATCAGTTAAAATGTTTTAAATATTTATTCGTTTAAATATTTCTCATTAATGTCCATGTTTTCAAAATGATGTTATTATTTATTTATATAGACATTAATGTTTTAAAATGATGATTCATTTAAAATATTCAAAGTGGTATGAGACACTTTGATTCAAAAATCTTTTTATTAAATTTTTTAAAGGGTTTTGAAAACGGTTTGATAAAGCATTATTTATTTCAATATCATGGATTGATATATTATGATTGGAATGTCAAAATGTTATCTTTCTTTTATAGTTGTGTTATGTTTTATGATTATGTTATGGTTATTGGGAATTGTTTACATATACGGTTAGTTCCGTGATAAACCTAGGGTGGGTGATCCCGAGATAGCTCTCCAATGCATTGGGTAACATGACAGAGGTAAACGTTAATGTTTCTCCTATGAGAATTAGGGAATATTCTATTATGGTTATTCCAAATGTAACTCCCAATGTAGCTATGATAGCTACTATGTACGTATGTTATGAATTCTATAACTTGCCTTTTTAATTTATGATTTCTATATGTTATTAATAAATCTTATGATTTCATGAGGTATGCTATGATAGAAATGTATGGTTTATTTTCTTTGAATTTATTGATGGGTTAATGTTTCATTTCCATGTTTTGTAACCCTTACAGATCTTTTTATGCTCATCCCAATATTTTGAAATTTTATTGACAGGACTGAAAGATGAATAGGGTCAAGGATGGAATCAAGGAAAAGTCATGTTGTCTAAAACATGGAACTAGACATGTTTCTTTTTAAGAGATTTTATTTTATGAAAAATGTGGATACTGAGCAGTAGTTTCTACATGTAATTTTCAAGATGATATTTAATAGTTATGGCCTAATTATCTAAAACTCTAAACTTGAAAAGACACTCAATGTGAATTATTTATTTAATTCAATATTATGTATTGTTTTAAGCCTGGGTCCCTAACATGGAAGGAGGAGAATCTATCTTCTTTTTGGGATACAGGGTGGTGTTCCACCTAGGGAGAGGGAGGGGTACAATGTGAGGGAGAGAAGGATAGAAAGCGAGAAAAAATATTGAATGCAAAGGAAGTAAAAAAAATAAAAATAAGATAAAATGGGAAATAAAATGAAAGAAAAATAAAATAGAATAAAAATTATAGAAAAGAAAAAAGACTAAAAATAAATTACAATAGAAATATCCCATTTTAATTATTTTTACATTTTTAGTAACCCCTTTTTTATTTTATTTCAAAATTTCTTTTTATCCCTTCATTCTTTCTTTTAAATTCATTTAAATATTTTATTATTTGTTTCAATATGTAATTGATTGTTTTACTCCCAAAGACCACACTAATGAACAACATAACATATTTCATAGAACATTTTCAGCTATTTAAATTAATTAAAATTACCATATGGGACCCACAGCGAGGTGCACAGACGTGAATCCTAGGTCTCTATAAAAATTTAGTCAACAATAATAAAAAATGGTCCATATTAGATTATGGTTGGTACATCACACCAATGGCAGGAAATAAACTGTGAGATCTTTCCAGCATGCACCAGTGATCAAAACCAATGATTCACAGACAACAATGTTGAATCATGTGAAGCCCTTTATTTAGAATGACACGTCTATATTTAATTTATGAGTTCTTGAGGAAGGGTCTCAATGAAACGGTGGCAGGGAGTCTGAAGGTCCATCCAATAATTGATCACTATTGCTCCATGAGGACAGCGAGTGGGAGGAAAGATCAACCTATGATGTGGAAGGTTTAAAATGCTTATTATAGAGGGTTTCATTTATCCATGACCATATAATACAGTACATAGTGCACCAGGGACTCAGGTATTACATTGAGAGATTTGATGACCACCAAGTAAGAAGAGAAAAAAATCAGGGGAAAAAGACATAAGGTGATCAGCAATAGGGAAGAATGTACCCCATATATTCCTAGCTCTAGGGAAGCCAGAGATGGCATGTCTGGGGGATTCATCAATGAAACATCATTGAGGACATGATGGAAAATATAATACGTGGCGATAGGTGATAAATTATATATAAGGAAGGATCCATATGCATGGTTTCCAGCAGAAATGTCACGCCTTATGGTGGATCGGGAGGCAATATAATGATTTCAAAGGTAAATAATCCTCCAACAACAATGAGGTGGTGGCTAGAGAATATCCCAATTTGATTGATCTGTGATTTCACTCATAACCATTTGAAGAGACCAAAGGGTTCTTAAACAGTCAACGATGCATTTACAATGTTGTTCTATAAGGGTCATCATTTTGACCAAAACATAATACCGCATGAAAATGATCCCAAAGATATGTCAATCATTAATATTTTAAGGTCAAGACCATAAGGGTCACGTTAAGAGATAAATTTTCGGTTTCATCCTTAATCGGGGATGTTATGATCCATTTAAATAAAATAATTTATTTTAGAATTACATGAATTTTAGAGGCAGTAGATTTTTTGACCTCCACTCTTGCTTTTTCATCCCTAACATGGTGCGACTATTTCTATGGGGTGTTGTAGTTAAGGTTTATGGAAATTGTTTTTAGATATGAAACTAGATAAATTATTTGCTTCTTAGATGTTATCTTTATGTAGATTTTTGTGTTTTTCATATGTATATTTTTTTTTAAACAGCGAACACATTCTCTACATGTTCAAATCTATTTGAGTTTATTTATAATGATTCATTCTTTATTTTATACTATTTCAGACTGCATCAGCTTTCTTTCATTGATCTGCTATTTTATCAGAGTATTATTCTTGAGATTCTACACATTATTAGGACTCTCTATCATGTGATATTAATTATTAGTTGACTCTTCATTCTGGAATAGGCCTCATAGTTTTTCCCTTTTTGTAATTCCATGATAAAAATTTATGATGTCAATATTTATTTTCTACACATATTTTTTTTCACTGTGCATAGTCATTATTTTTTGAAGCTTATTTAATAGGGAAAATATTTATATATCCACTTAAAGTTCACTATTTTATTCATTTATGAATTCATCGCATTCCAATATTCCTAACACATGGTATCATAGAGTTTTTTTATTCAGATAAATTATGAAAACCAATTATTGTTGGATTATTTTGTTTAATATTGCCAAAAAATGTGATGATTAAAAATAATGGCTCTAATTTTTTTCAATAGAATGATTCTTCTATTGTTTACTAAACGGAATTAAGAAAGAACGTCTGATGAATAATGATATTTTGATAATGAGATGTCATGTGGTATGATTTTCCAATGTTTTGAAGACAATGTGATGAACCAAGTTTTAAATATCTCTCATGTCAGAACAGTGTGGGAGAATATTGAGTCTACCTATGCTTCAAAGAAAAGAAAAAAAGAATTTGATCTCTTAAAAAAGGTGAATAATTTGAGGTAAAAATAATTTACATCTAGTTATGACTATTTGAGTGAATTTCAGGGCTATTTGGAACAATTTTCTAGTATGGTTAATTATTTTGATGATGATATTTTATAAATATGATTGACTAATACATTACCCGATTTTTGATAGAATTTTTTTGTTACTCTTAATAGTTGTGCTCCTAATTGTTTTGTGATAACAAAATATATAAATTATCCTATTTTGATTGAAATTTTCAGGAGACGTACTTAGGGGTAAACCTCATCAAAGTATTTAGTCATAGAAAATAGGGGAAGAAGTCATGAAAAAATCGAAAAAAGTATTAAATATAATAGTAAAGGTATTAGAGAATCCAGGTTGATGTATGGAAAGTTTTAATTTCATCATTATTGTAAGAAATCACATGTAATGAGGTTTGGATATCAGATGAAAAGGTAAATCCTAAGGAAGGAATGTTTGAAATATAAAAATTGTGATGAGGATGATTGTGTCTCTACTATTAGAGGGGTGATCTTATTATTTTTTATAAATCCATTAATATTGATTCTCGTGATTCTTAATGAGTTCTTGGAAGTCGTGCATGTTTTCACATGATATTGAGTCTAGTGTTTTTTTACAACTTAAAGCCTAAGAAATTTAGAAATATTTAAGATGGGTAATGTTGGAAATTAAAATTTTGTAGGTATTGAGACAATTTATTTGGAGACCAACACTGAAAGTAATGTGATTTTTTGAATGTTTGACATGCACCTGAGGTTCATCTGAATATTATTTATACAAATTTTTTTGACAATGGTGGTTTTATCAGTTCTTTTGGTGATGACCAATGGAATATTTCTAGTCATTCTTTGATTGTGACTCTAGGGAAAAAATATTCAAGTCTGTAATCTACTAGAGATTCTATTCACAATTATACAGATTGTGGTGTTGTTTTCAGGGTGTCTTCTAATTAATGGAATAAGTGTCTCATCCACATTAGATAGTAGTTTTTTGATTTTTTTCCCAAAACTAATTTTATTCTAGGTTTCAATAGTGTAAAATTGGACATATGTGGTAATCTTATGATAATAAAATAGAACAGGATGAGTTTCACCACTCATCCTTTGCATAAGAAGCTGCATGTACTTTAATTAAAACATTTTGACAATTATGGCCCTTCAAAATATAATACATTTATTTTTGTTCTCTATTTTGTTATGTTTGTTAATGAATAATCATGTAATATTTTAGTTTATGTTTTTAAAGCCAAAATCTAGTGCTCATTGTATTTATAAAATTTCATGTTTAAACTAATAGGGAATCTAAAAAGAAGTTGAAATGTATTGGCACTTACAATAGGGGAAATTTATTATGGGAAATTTGATCAGTATTGCAGACAAAAAGGTATTCATCAATAAAATACACCTCTTATAAAACCTCTTATAAATGGTGTAGCTGATTAGATGGACATGACGTTGTTGGAAAAAGTATTATTTATTCTCTTAGAAGAAATATTTTCTGGACATTTTTAGGATAGTCTTTATTTACTTTTGCTTATATTATCAATTTATCACATATGGTTTCTTTGCAGAAAAACACCCTCAAATAGTTTTGGTATAGAAAAGAGATCACATGTGATCAGTTATGTGTTTTTGTATGCATGTATTTTTTTCATATTCATAGAGATGAGTGATCTAAAATGTATGTTAAGTCCTAAAACAACGTGATTATTTTCAAATAGGGTATCTCATCATATGAGCATAAAAGATCAGTATGATATATTTAGATATCATACCCCAACATAATAAAAGGAACTTGAAAGAATTTAGATGAAAGTGGAACTTCAAAACGAGAAGGGTGAAGAACCACTTAAAAATTCGGCAGCCTAACAGCGTCACTTAAAACTTAAAAATACTGAATTGAAGAGATAAAATGGGGTCTTTCATCATCTGATCATAAAAGATCAGTATTATAGATTTAGAGATCATACCCCAACATAATAAAAGTAACTTGAAATACTTTACATGAAAATAGATCTTGAAAAATGAGAAGGGAGAAAGAATCCGTTACAAAAATTTCGGCAGCCTAACGGCGCCACTTAAAACTACATAAAACGAAATAATGAGAGTAAGAGGGGATATCTCATTATGTGAACATGAAAAGGGCAGTAAGAGGAGTATAAAATAACACCCTTTAACATAATAACATGGAGCATAAAAGAAATTACATAAAAGAGATTTCTTGAAAAGAAAGAGAGAGATCGGATCCCTTACCTTAAAACGTAACTCTTAAAACTCAAAGGTTGGGACCTTGAGGGCTTGGGGGCACCTTGGGAGGACTCCTTGGGAGGTAATGAGACTATAACTTCGTTGGGGAGGAGTGGGGAGTCTAATGGATGAGAGGATGGCTTGGTATTTATAGGGAAAGTGAGGGGACAAGGCATTAATGCCCAAGGGACACCTCATTAGTGGTTTTGGCACAACCATGGGTTTGCCCGTGGTATTTTCCCATGGTATTGGCCACTTGGGACACCTAATACCTTATATTACTATTCATAAGTCGAACATATTGATTACATACTTAATACATCATTTAATGATGTCATTAAACACCCGTAACTTAAAAACTGTATTTTCACTATTCATCGAAAATTCAACTTTCTCAAAATAATCTCAAAATTTCACCTTAACCAAATATCAATGCTCTAATTTCAAAAATGAACTCCATTTTATAAAAATAATTTTCTAAATATTTTTAATTTATTTTATAAATAAATACACTATTCACCAAAAATTCATTTTTTTCAGAAAAAACCCCAAAAATTACCATAACATAATATCGGTGCTCTGAGTTTAAAAATGAAATCCATTTTATAAAAATATTTTTTAAAATATTTTTAATTTAATTTTTAATTAAAAAACACTATTCACTCGAAAAAACTAATACTTGAATAATAATTTATGAAATCGTTATTTAACCATTTTATTGAATCACATTATTTAATCAAGGTGCCTAGATTATATTAATACTTTCTTTAAGTGATATTACTAATCCATTTGGACACATTACTAATACTAATCATAAAATCACTATTCATAATTTACTATTCATCAAAAATTAAGTTGATCTTATTAGACTCTAAATTTCGTACTGAGCATAATTGTAGAAGACCATTTTTTGAATATCATTACACATTTTTAATTATTTAAGGTTTACATAAACATTTTTTAAAATATCCTTTTTCTAAAATTCATCAAAAATATGCATATTATATTTATCCGGTGATTGGAAAATTCATAAATTTCATCATAAGAAGAAATCCCAATTTTTATTTAAAACAAAGGATTACACAAGGCAGTTATGGGCTCCTTACATAGCCCCTTATCACACCAGCATAGGACCTAAGTTTAAGGTGTGCTAAGATGAGAGAATCTGAGGGAGGCTCGGCTAACATCGCACGAGTAGTAATATCTGTTAGTTTGAACTTCTCGCAAAGGTGATTCCATTCTAGCTTCACATGATGAAGTTCGGTTTGGGTTTGGTCCAGAGCAAAGCCCAGTGGTGCTACCTCCTTCCCAAGTTCTGTTAGATGGTCTTTGATCGGTCCAAGACTACTGGATGAGGCCATCGAATCTTCTTTCTATAATAATTAACCAAGACTACTTGTATTTAGATACAATAATCAAAATGTTTAGTTTTCAGGGGTCATATTGACCAATGGTCATATAACAGTCAAAATCCAATGGTCTCATTTTAATTATACTCATGCTATCAAATGAAACATTTTTGTTGAGTATAAAAAACAAAATAAAATAACACATAAAAATAGGAAACAATATTTATTCAAAATTTCGGGTCGTTACAATCTTCCCCCTGAAGAAATTGCGTCCTCGAAATTTTTAAAATTGGGTTTTGAAATTTCATTGAAAGTCCCACATCGGAAAAGGATTCATTAAAACTATTACTTTAAAAGAAAAAAAATGTAAGTACAAAGGTCACCCGAGTTAGCCCACACTAGGATTCCAAGTACGAAAACATGGACATGGAGGAGAAAACAAAGGGTCAAGTTCTGAGAGAGAGTGATAGAAAACATGATTAGGAGAAAGTTAACCATAAGAAAATCCCAAACTTATGATGTGTGTAAATGGTCTTTGATTACCCAGTTGGAAACGTAAACCAACAACGTTTTTGTTTTACGTTCCTTTTCAGAATTTTGAGGAATTCATTTACTACATAAAACAAAAACATAAGAAAATATACCTATCTTCATGTAGAGTTTCATCCTTTAATAAGTTTCTACCCAATACTAATCTTTTCTCCAAACTATGAGAATTCAAAACTACTTGGTCTCATCAAAACACAAGAATCATCTTCTAGAGAATCACATAATCCACAAAGGATTAACTAGCTATTTCTTATATCTTTAAACATTATCCCAAAGACAGAAAGGGTAAGGTAAAACAACACTTCAAAAAGAAAGAATCCCATAGGAATAGAAACTACTTTTAAATCTTAAAAGTTCCATGGTACTACCCAAAGTTCATCATAGTCCATTCCATAAATAACGGTCCTTAAAATTCTTCAAAATAAACCAAACTAAGATTGAAACCCAAATACAAGAAGGATTTGATAACATAGTCTTCCAAAATAAACTTCATTGTTCATATCCAAACAACATGAACCACTCCTAACATCTTATAACAAAAGTATCTAACCTAAACAGATTTTACCCAAGATAGGTTAATCATTCCCATAAGTAACCTAAATTTCTATAAGTCCACCTTAAAATCATCTATTCTTCAAAATATAAGTCAACCTTACTCCTCAATGAAAATACCATAGTAATATATTTACCTCGATCATATAGGGTCCCCAAAATAGTGAACGTCTTCCAAAATAATAATCATATTTTAATCCCCTAATCATCCCTGTCATATTAATATGACAATCGTCGCATTTCCTATCACATTGGTTGTTGGGACATGTTCTTCCATTTCCCACCATTAACTAAGAAGAGGAAGTATAATTAGAGGCTTAAATACTTAACCAATAATCATGAAAAGGAACTGAAAGCATATAAGGATAAATTGTAGAAGAAAAGTATACCCTAACTTGTGATCCCCTAGGTTACCATCTAGGTTATCCATGATCATATATTCTTATGTGAATCTTTATTTATTTTATCTTTGTTCCTTTAACAATGGTTCATACTAAGCTTATGAATTTACCAAAGCATATCCCCCAGGAGTGTCGTAACCAAGAGTGCAGCAAGGCCCGTTGTCGTGTACCAGTTCCCATTCGAGTCTAGCTCAAAGCGGTGTTTTCTGGTTTTACCCCTATGTACATCTATGCCAGAGCCACCTCTACCTGCTCGTATCCATACATGGATGTATTTGCTTGGCAACCCCTTACTCAATACTCACCAAAATACCAGGAATATTTCCTATATTTAAACTTTTCTATAGGTTTTTTCCTAGAGTTTTCATATCCTAATTTCCACAAATAACTAAACCATCCTTTGATACCAACTATAGCATCCCGCATTTTTATCACATAAACTTTCATTACATTTCACAAAAACCGAGGATCTTTAAGGTTTAGTGTCTTGGAAACCAGGAACTTTAAACATGAAAACATAAAACATTCTTCTTAAACACTTGAAAGGCTTATCCTCACGTTCATCCTAGGTTCATTACTGCATCTCATAACCTGGGGAGATACATCAAGAGAAAGCGTGAGCAGAAGGCCCAGTAAGGGAAACAAGAGAAACATTTTACATGTGAACTTGAGATACTTCAATAAGGTCATGAAAAGAACATTAAGGCATGAGAAAGAAATCATGAGGCATATCATAGTAAAAATAACATTTTTCATAACTTGAAGATGTGTCTACAACATTTAATATTGACAATCATTTAGTTTCACCAAGTTCCATCCCCAAGGTGTCATTAAAAATTACCAAGGTTATTCACCAAGGTATTAGTCTAAAAAGTCATCTCTAGAGATTAAGTCTTTACCCAATGCATTGGAGCGCTATCTGGGTGCACCCTTGACATGTATTTATTATCATTTTATCCACATATATCATCATAAATAATTTCATAAACAACCCATATAGCATAAAAGAAATGGGTTTTATTTCATAATCATAACGTTTTAAAAACTACTTTAAAGACATGATCTTTATGTCACTTTAAACCCACGGAAAGGGAAAGTGGGTTTAATGTATGTAAATACCAGAATTTAAAATAGAAAATTTTGATATATATTTGAATACCCCTGTATAAATAATATCTTTGAGTATTCACTTAATAACATAAAATAATTTGAGAAAAGAGTGAGGCATTTTGAGACGAAAATCCTGCAGCATAACGGCTACGTTTTGGGGTTTTAGAAAACATTGAAAAGAGAGGAGACATGGGTCAAAAATTAATAAATGAACCATAAAACAGTATAGGGAAAAAATATTAAGTATATATGAACATGGTAATGAAATTTGAAAGATTTACCATATGAAATGAAGAAGATGAAATAAAGACAAAATAAGATTTCTCTTATGAAAATTCGGCAGCCTAACGGCGGCACTTTAAATTCAATAAAAATGAATTGACGAGATCAAATAGGGTATCTCATAATATGAGCATAAAAGATCAGTATGATAGATTTATAGATCATACCCCAACATAATAAAAGGAACTTTAAAAAATTGACATGAAAGTGGAACTTCAAAATGAGAAGGGGGAAGAACCACTTAAAAATTCGGCAGCCTAACGGCGTCACCTAAAACTACAAAATACTGAATTGAAGAGATAAAATGGGGTCTCTCATCATATGATCATAAATTATCAGTATGATAAATTTAGAGATCATACCCCAACATAAAAAAAGGAACTTGAAATACTTTACATGAAAATAGATCTTGAAAAATGAGAAGGGAGAAAGAATCTGTTACAAAAATTTCGGCAGCCTAACGGCGCCACTTAAAATTTCATAAAACGAAATAATGAGAGTAAGAGGGGATCTCTCATTATGTGAACATGAAAAGGGAAGTAAGAGGAGTATAAAAGAACACCCTTTAACATAGAACATGGAGCATAAAAGAAATTGCATAAAAAGATTTCTTGAAAAGAAAGAGAGAGATCGGATCCCTTACCTTAAAACGTAACTCTTAAAACTCAAAGGTTGGGACCTTGAGGGCTTGGGGGAACCTTTGGAGGACTCCTTGGGAGGTAATAAACCATAAATTCATTGGGGAAGAGTGGGGAGTCGAATGTATGAGAGGATGGCTTGGTATTTATAGGGAAAGTGAGGGGACAAGGCATTAATGGCTAAGGGACACCTCATTAGTGGTTTTGGAAAAACCATGGGCTTGCCCATGGTATTGGCCACTTGGGACACCTAATACCTTATCTTACTATTCATAAGTCGACCATATTTATTACAGACATAATACATCATTTAATGATGTCATTAAACACCCGTAACTTAAAAACTGTATTTTCACTATTCATCGAAAATTCAACTTTCTCAGAATAATCCCAAAATTTCACCTTAACCAAATATCAATGCTCTGATTTCAAAAATGAACTCCATTTTATAAAAATAATTTTCTAAATATTTTTAATTTATTTTTTAAATAAATACACTATTCACCGAAAATTCATTTTTTTCAGAAAAACCCCCAAAAATTACCCTAACATAATATCGGTGCTCTGGATTCAAAAATGAAATCCATTTTAAAAAAACATTTTTTAAAATATTTTTAATTTAATTTTTAATTAAAAAACACTATTCACTCGAAAAAAATAATACTTGAATAATAATTTATGAAATCATTATTTAACCATTTTATTGAATAACATTACTTAATCAAGGTGCCTAGATTATATTAATACTTTCTTTAAGTGAGATTACTAATACATTTGGACACATTACTAATCATAATCATAAAATCACTATTCATAATTTATTATTCATCAAAAATTAAGTTGATCTTATTAGACTCTAAATTTAGTACTGAGCATAATTGTAGAAGACCATTTTTTGAATATCATTACACATTTTTAATTATTTAAGGTTTACATAAATATTTTTTAAAATATCCTTTTTCTAAAATTCATAAAAAATATGCATACTATATTTATCCGGTCATTTGAAAATTCATAAACTTCATCATAAGAAGAAATCCCAATTTTTATTTAAAACAAAAGATTACACAAGGCAGTTACAGTCTCCTTACATAGCCCCTTATCACACCAGCATAGGACCTAAGTGTAAGGTGTGCTAAGGTGAGAGAATCTGAGGGAGGCTCGGCTAACATCGCACGAGTAGTAATTTCTATCAGTTTGAACTTCTCGCAAAGGCGATTCCGTTCTAGCTTCACACGATGAAGTTCGGCTTGGGTTTGGTCCAGAGCAAAGCCCAGTGGTGCTACCTCCTTCCCAAGTTCTGTTAGATGGGCTTCGATCGGTCCAAGACTACTGGGTGAGGCCATCGAATCTTCTTTCTATAATAATTAACCAAGATTACTTGTATTTAGAGACAATAATCAAAACGTTTAGTTTCTAGGGGTTATATTGACCAATGGTCATATAATAGTCAAAACCCAATGGTCTCATTTTAATTATACTCATGCTATCAAATGAAACATTTTTGTTGAGTATAAAAAACAAAATAAAATAACACATAAAATTAGGAAACAAGATTTATTCAAAATTTCGGGTGGTTACAATATTCCCCCCTTAAGAAATTGTGTCCTCACAATTTTTATAATTGGGTTTTTAAATTTCATTGAAAGTACCACATCGGAAAAAGGAGTCATTAAAACTATTACTTTAAAAGAAAAAAAAGGTAAGTACAAAGGTCACCCGAGTTAGCCCACACTAGGATTCCATGTACAAAAACATGGACATGGAGGAGAAAAAAAAGGGTCAAGTTCTGAGGGAGAGTGATAGAAAACATGATTAGTAGAAAGTTAACCATAAGAAAATCCCAAACTGATGATGTGTGTAAACGGTCTTTGATTACCCAGTAGGAAACATAAACCAACAACATTTTTGTTTTATGTTCCTTTTCATAATTTTTAGGAATTCATTTACAACATAAAACAAAAACATAAGAAAATATACCTATCTTCATTTAGAGTTTCATCCTTTAATAAGTTTCTACCCAAAACTAATCTTTTCTCCAAACTATGAGCATTCAAAACTACTTGGTCTCATCAAAACACAAGAATCATCTTCTAGATAATCACATAATCCACAAAAGATTAACTAGCTATTTCTTCTATCTTTAAACATTATCCCAAAAACAGAAAGGGTAAGGTAAAACAACTCTTCAAAAAGAAATAATCCCAAAAGAATAGAAACTACTTTTAAATATTCAAAGTTCCATGGTACTACCCAAAGTTCATCATAGTCCATTCCATAAATAACGGTCCTTAAAATTCATCAAAATAAACCAAACTAAGATTGAAACCCAAATAGAAGAAGGATTTGATAACATAGTCTTCCTAAATAAACTTCATTGTTCATCTCCAAACAACATCAACCACTACTAACATCTTATAAAAAAAGTATCTAACCTAAACATGTTTTACCCAAGATAGGTTAATCATTCCCATAAGTAACCTAAATTACAATAAGTCCACCTTAAATTCATCGATTCTTCAAAATATAAGTCAACCTTACTCCTAAATGAAAATACCATAGTAATCTATTTACCTCGATCATATAGGGTCCCCAAAATAGTGAACTTATTCCAAAATAATAATCATATTTTAATCCCCTAATCATCCCTGTCATATTAATTTGACAATCGTCACAATTCCTATCACATTGGTTGTTGGTACATGTTCTTCCATTTACCACCATTAACTAAGAAGAGGAAGTATAATTAGAGGCTTAAATACTTAACCAATAATCATGAAAAGGAACTGAAAACATATAAGGATAACTTGTATAAGAAAAGTATACCCTAACTTGTGATCCCCTAGGTTCCCATCTAGGTTATCCATGATCATATATTCTTATGTGAATCTTTGTTTTATTTTATCTTTGTTCCTTTAACAATGGTTCATACTAAGATTGTGAATTTATGAAAGCATATCCCCTAGGAGTGTCGTAACCAAGAGTGCAGCAAGGCCCGTTGTCGTGTACCAGTTCCCGTTCGAGTCTAGCTCAAAGCGGTGTTTTCGGGTTTTACCCCTATGTACATCTGTTCCATAGCCACCTCTACCAGCTCGTATCCAGACTGGGATGTATTTGCTTGGCAACCCCTTACTCAATACTCACCAAAATACCCGGAAGTTTTACTATATTTAAAATTTTCTATAGGGTTCTTCCTAGAGTTTTCATATCCTAAATTCCACAAATAACTAAACCATCCTTTGATACCAACTATAGAATCCCGCCTTTTTATCACATAAACTTTCATTACATTTCACAAAAACCGAGGATCTTTAAGGTTTAGTGTCTTGGAAACCAGGAACTTTAAACATGAAAACATAAAAGATTCTTCTTAAACACTTGAAAGGATTCTCCTCATGTTCATCCTAGGTTCATTACTGCATCTCATAACCTGGGGACATACATCAAGAGAAAGGATGAACAGAAGGCCCAGTAAGGGAAACAAGAGAAACATTTTACATGTGAACTTGAGATACTTCAATAAGGTCATGAAAAGAACATTAAGGCATGAGAAAGAAATCATGAGGCATATCATAGTAAAAATAACATTTTTCATAACGTGAAGATGTGGCTACAACATTTAATATTGAAAATCATTTCGTTTCACCAAGGTCCATCCCCAAGGTGTCATTAAAAATTACCAAGGTTATTCACCAAGATATCAGTCTAAAAAGTCATCTCTAGAGATTAAGACTTTACCCAATGCATTGGAGCGCTATCTGGGTGCATCCTTGACATGTCTTTATTATCGTGTGAGCCACATATATCATCATAAATCATTTCATAAACAACCCACATAGCATAAAATAAATGGGTTTCATTTCATAATCATAACGTTTTAAAAACTTCTTTAAAGACATGATCTTTATGTCACTTTAAACCCACGGAAAGGGAAAGAGGGTTTCATGTATGTAAATCCCAGAATTTAAAATAGAAAATTTTGATACATATGTGAATACCCCTGTAGAAATAAGATCTTTGAGTATTCACTTAATAACATAAAATAATTTTGAGAAAATAGAGAGGCATTTTGAGACGAAAATCCTGCAGCATAACGGCTACGTTTCGGGGTTTTAGAAAACATTGAAAAGAGAGGAGACATGGGTCAAACATTCATAAATGACCCATAAAACAGTATAGGGACATAATATAAACGATATATGAACATGGTAATGAAATTTTAAAGATTTACCATATGAAATGAAGAACATGAAATGAAGACAAAATAAGATTTCTCATATGAAAATTCGGCAGCCTAACGGCGGCACTTTAACTTCCATAAAAATGAATTGACGAGATCAAATACGGTATCTCATCATATGAGCATAAAATATCAGTATGATAGATTTAGAGATCATACCCCAACATAATAAAAGTAACTTTAAAGAATTGACATTAAAGTGGAACTTCAAAACGAGAAGGGTGAAGAACCACTTAAAAATTCGGCAGCCTAACGGCGTCACTTAAAACTTCAAAATACTGAATTGAAGAGATCAAATGGGGTATCTCATCATATGATCATAAAAGATCAGTATTATAGATTTAGATATCATACCCCAACATAATAAAATGAACTTAAAATACTTTACATGAAAATAGATCTTGAAAAATGAGAAGGGAGAAAGAATCTGTTACAAAAATTTCGGCAGCCTAACGGCGCCACTTAAAACTTTATAAAACGAAATAATGAGAGTAAGAGGGGATCTCTCATTATGTGAACATAAAAATTTCAGTAAGAGGAGTAAAAAATAACACCCTTTAACATAAGAACATGGAGCATAAAAGAAATTACATAAAAGATATTTCTTGAAAAAAAAGAGAGAGATCGGATCCCTTACCTTAAAACGTAACTCTTAAAACTCAAAGGTTGGGACCTTGAGGGATTGGGGGAACCTTGGGAGGACTCCTTGGAAGGTAATGAGACCACAACTTCATTGGGTAAGATTGGGGAGTAGAATGGATGAGAGGATGGCTTGGTATTTATAGGGAAAGTGAGGGGACAAGGCATTAATGGCCAAGGGACACCTCATTAGTGGTTTTGGAAAAACCATGGGCTTTCCCATGGTATTTTCCCATGGTATTGGCCACTTGGGACACCTCATACCTTATCTTACTATTCATAAGTCGACCATATTGATTACATACTTAATACATCATTTAATGATGTCATTAAACACCCGTAACTTAAAAACTGTATTTTCACTATTCATCAAAAATTCAACTTTCTCAGAATAATCCCAAAATTTCACCTTAACCAACTATCAATGCTCTGATTCCAAAAATGAACTCCATTTTATAAAAATAATTTTCTAAATATTTTTAATTTATTTTTTAAATAAATACACTATTCACCGAAAATTCATTTTTTCAGGAAAAACCCCCAAAAATTACCATAACATAATATCAGTGCTCTTAATTCAAAAATGAAATCCATTTTATAAAAATAATTTGTTAGATATTTTTAATTTAATTTTTAATTAAAAACACTATTCACTCGAAAAAAATAATACTTGAATAATAATTTATGAAATTGTTATTTAACGATTTTATTGAATCACATTACTTAATCAAGGTGCCTATATTATATTAATACTTTCTTTAAGTGAGATTACTAATCCATTTGGACACATTACTAATCCTAATCATAAAATCACTATTCATAATTTATTATTCATCAAAAATTAAGTTGATCTTATTAGACTTTAAATTTCATACTGAGCATAATTGTAGAAGACCGTTTTTTGAATATCATTACACATTTTTAATTATTTAAGGTTTACATAAACATTTTTTAAAATATCATTTTTCTAAAATTCATCAAAAATATGCATAATATATTTATCCTGTCATTTGAAAATTCATAAAATTCATCATAAGAAGAAATCCCAATTTTTATTTAAAACAAAGGATTACACAAGGCAGTTACGGTCTCCTTACATAGCCCCTTATCACACCAGCATAGGACCTAAGTGTAAGGTGTGCTAAAGTGAGAGAATCTGAGGGAGGCTCGGCTAACATCGCACGAGTAGTAATTTCTTTCAGTTTGAACTTCTCGCAAAGGCGATTCTGTTCTAGCTTCACACGATGAAGTTCGGCTTGGGTTTGGTCTAGAGAAAAGCCCAGTGGTGCTACCTCCTTCCCAAGTTCTGTTACATGGGCTTCGATCGGTCCAAGACTACTGGGTGAGGCCATCGAATCTTCTTTCTATAATAATTAACCAAGATTACTTGTATTTAGAGACAATAATCAAAACGTTTAGTTTCCAGGGGTCATATTGACCAATAGTCATATAACAGTCAAAACCCAATGGTCTCATTTTAATTATACTCATGCTATCAAATGAAACATTTTTGTTGAGTATAAAAAACAAAATAAAATAACACATAAAATTAGGAAACAAGATTTATTCAAAATTTCGGGTCGTTACAATATAGTGTGGTATCATAAAGAAAACATGTGAATGTGACAAAAAATTAAATGTGAAATCATAAACATATGTCAATGATATTCACAAAAACATCATAACATGATGGAAAACATCATATGATAGATTAGGTTCACTCCCAAATCTCTAGCATGATGTCTCATTAGGATAAAACATTAACTAATGTGTTGAAGCAGTATCTAATTTCGGGTGCACCCATCACATTCATATCATGTACATGTGTATGTGTGCAACATAGATCCTTAAACATATGTTCACATTTCCTAAGATTTAATTAAATCATCAAGAAATATGAAATATATACATTTGTGTCCCAAATAATGTAAGTACAATTGCATAAAGTTGAATATCCTTAATAGGAAATGGGTATGGTTATTCACTACACAATTGTTTGTAATGGAAAAGAGAAGTGAAATATTGGTAGAATAATAGAGGCAGATAAATGTTTATGGGGTGGATTAATGATATTGAAAGAGATATATCATCATTTACACATCATAAGGATTGTAGGGGGTATATAGAAGAACATATAAAAACATTAGTAATTGGAGATGAAGGGAATAATATAATGAAAATTCTTGAATAAAGAGGACAAATAGAGGATGCCTAACTCAACATTGGTATTGTATCGGCTTAGGTAAATTCTATAATGATAGGGGATAAATGATCTAAATTTATTAGAAACTAAATTATTAAATTGTGGGATATTTAAAAGTGTATGAATATATAAAAAATGATATTTAAAAGGATAAATACATATAAGGTTCTCTAAATTAAAATAAAATAGAGAGGTATCATACTAAATTTTAGCATGGTGATAACTAATGTAACGGTAAAAATGAGAAAGGGGAAATGATCTATCATTCAATAGAAATAAATTGAATAGATATTGTCTATTCATATATTCATGAAAATATAACCAATTTATATTCAAAATTTAATATCAAGGAAGGTGATTGAATTGAAAAGAAGAGATAAATATATATTACTCTTGGTGTGGAAATTTGCATGACAATTTCGGCAGTACAACGAGTGTACATAAAGTTTCATGGGAGGGATTAATGATAGTTAAAGGGGCCTCTCAATAAATGTACACAAAAATTTATGTAATAGAGATATATTTAGTCACACCTAAATAATAAAAAATTAAAATTAATAGACACACCACAAAAGAGGTGCTTGAAAACAAAGAAGAGAAGAAAATCACTTACCTTGAGATGGTGATTTGAAAAGCATGGTAGGTAATTCTTCAGAGATTTATGAAAAAAATTTTGGACTCTAGATATGGTATAAAATTTTATATATCTCATACATGTTATAATAGTGAAAATTAATGACATCCTAGGTGGGTTTATATAAGAAAATATAGTGCAGTTCTTTGTTTTTCCTCAATCAACAGTTTGGGATCTATATAGTAAAATAATCAATACAAAAAACCATACCATGTATTGTCCAATTTTTTTCTTCAAAATAAAAGTTGTTTTAACTATTTTATATTTCCATTGTCCAAAAATATTAAAATATTAACCTTGGTGATGTATGAGTGAGTCATGTTCTTAAATAAATGCTTTAATAAATTTAAAATATAATATAGGTTTTTTGAGGATTCATAAAGGACTTATAAAATTAATAAAATAAATTTAAGAACAACTGATTTTGTATGGGAAATTAATATTTGGTATTATATATAATTTATATCATTTATTACATCACATTTGAGTCATTATGATGTCATAATACAAGACGTATATTTATACTGTTTTTTATTTTTACCTAAAAATTCTAGTGTCTCATGAAATTACGAAAAATTAACCATTGGATAATTTTGATGTGATAAATAAAAAAATAATTATTATTTTAACTAAATATTTATTTTAATTTTTTAATTTTCACTTTTTAATCAAATTCAATATTTATTGAGAAACGGTGTATTTTTTGACAATAATAGTATTTGAACCATTTTGAAAATTATATTTTCAGTTCATTGTATTATATTATATTTAATATATAATATTTAATAATAATATTAAAATATAATTTATTTAATAAATTCATTAATTAATCAAAAATAGTTTCATGATTAAAATTATGAATTACCCCAACTATAATTTCTATTTTCAAGCATCAAAAATCATTTAGGTATCAAAAATATTATTTAATCATTTATAAAGTAACAAGAATATAATCATTAATGTATTGAAATTAAAATATAAATATTCATACTTATATGGTTACTTTTTTTGAGTCCTTATAAAATTATCATCATTAACTATTTACCCATAATTTAACTTTTTTACTTTTATAAGGTAATAATTATTTACTATGGTTACTATTCACATTCTCCCTAAATTAAGTTTACCATATTACTGAATATTAATTTTTATGATTCAAAATATGGAATATGTTTCAACAAAATCAACTCACATTTTTTTAGTAGTTTAAATTAAATAAAACCGTCAAGCGTGGTGGACAACAATTTTCCAAAAATTGCATTTTTCAAAGAATTGATGATTTTACATTAACTTTGTATCTAATAATATTTATTATATTAATTTTAATTAATAATTAGATAATATATATATATATATATTAAATCATTCTAAATTTTGAGTTATTTTAATTAATTAAATAGTGGAAACATTATGTGATTTATAACATTTTTTTAGAAAATTTGTTTATAAGCCCAAAAAATAAACATGTTTTGAAATATATTTTGATGTTGATTTATATCTAATTAATTATATTAAATAAAACTAAAGTAAAATTATTTAACTTTTAAATGAAATTAAAACAATAATGATACATTTAAATTGCATAATTTATCAAAAAATGATAGTTTTAAAGAAATGGGTATTTTCACTATTCACTAAAACATCAATATTTTCTGGAAAAAAATCCCCATATTTATCCCTAATTTAATATTTATATGATGATATAAAAAAATTTGTATATTATAATACTTTTTAAAAAAAATGATAAAATATTTTTTGAATAAAACATAATTTTTGAAGAATAAAATGGAATCTCTAAAAAATTGCTGATTATTTACTTAGAATTTATCAATACATATATGCTGAGTATGGAATATACATATTCCATAAAATTGATAATCCTATTCATTCTAAAATAATTAATGGCTAGGTTAAAACTTTTATATAATCCTTTCTTTTTGGGTTTAGGGTTGCGTAATGTATACGATATCGAACATAATTTTTACTTTTAAAAACACAGGGCATTACATTCTTATCACCTTTAACAAATTGAATCCTTTTAATATGAACATGATATGGGTTAGCTATGTTTTGTAACATCGAAATATTTCTATTTAAAACACACATAAAAAGGGTTAATATAACATCTACATGAAAAGGGAGGAAGGGAAGGATGAATGTCGTCATATAACCAGGTTTCCAATTAATAAAACATTAGTTGGAAGTGATGATATATACACAAATAACATAAAATTCCCATTAACTCATAAAGTTTTATATATATCATGGTTAGGATAAATTCAACTACCAATAAACCATATATCATTGATGGGTGGAAATAACATTAATTCATAATACGATAACATCTTTATTTCAGGAATATTTTCCTTGAGTTAGGGAATTATTTTATCTTCTAGACTATGAACATAAGGAAATACACTGTTTTGAAATGTATTATTTCGTCCATTAATAAATTTCTATTAAAATATTATGTTTTCCCTTAAAAATTGATAACTCATAATGAAATTTTCTTATGCTAGAATCTGTAGAATAATTTTTCAATTGATAACATAATACACAAAAGAAAAACAGGTTATCCTTCCTGCCATTAATAAATAAATAATTTTTAGCATCATGTAAGATAATACAAAAAATGAATAATCCATAATATTTTAATCTCCAAAACTTATTAAAAAATTCAAATATTTCATCCTAGAACATTACTAAAAATAAATACTCAAATATCCAAAATAACACAAATAGCCTCAATATTAATGAGTTTTTATCCTCAAATTTTATACCATAACTTTCCATATAAACATTCAAAAATATAATAGAATTATTATATAAAAATCCTTTATATTAAACCAAATGGTTATATATACCTCAACCCAATAAACACTTCTTTAAATATCAATAATCACCTCAAAATAAAAAAAAATTTGATCCTGCAATATATTTTCCCAAAATATCCTCTACCATGCAAAACATCCATAACATATTAAAAATATTTGAATTAAATATATAATACCAAAAATATTTTGGTTAATTACATCAAAAAATACATATTAAGGGTTATCAATCCCTCTATCATCTGTTTTCTAAAATATAACTTTATAACTAAATCACTTTTATTGGTTATCGGTACTACTCAGCATATGTTTCCAATCCTTAAAAAAACTAGTATGGATAAATCCTTATATATATAAAAATTATTTTATCCACCTTGTAATTGAAATAATACTTCATTAACATATATCTCAAATACTATAACATAAACACAAAAATTCATACACTTAAATTATTTCCATAGTATTGGTCCTAATTCTAGGATTTAACATATAGATAATGGAATTGACTTAGATAGTTCTTGTATTCTCCACACATAACGCATTGAAGAATAATTAGTGATATAGGATGTAATATATTCCCTTACATCATAGACATTATTTTTATACATTAAATAGATAATTTATTCCCTATTTTTCACACTTAAAACACCTTTGAGTTTCTTTGTGGAATTAAACTTTTGGCCATTTTACTCATTTTTAACACCCAGTAAATTTAATCTTCCTTTCATTATCACATTTATTAGATGAAATTTGTTGAGGTTTAGTTCTCCCCTTTTTTGATATACTGGTAAATTCAACTATGTTTTAGTTTTTAATTATGATTTTTGATAGCTAGTTTAGCATAATCACAATATGTCTCACTTGAGCTCCCATCACGTTAGGCATCTCATTTGGGTTGTAATCACATTTCCCATCATATTGGTTGTTGAATAAGTTCTCTTTATTTTAAAAAATTTTATAAAATAAAGGTTAAATTAGGGTTGAGTAATTATAAAATATGAATAACATAATCGAGAATAAAATAACATTATGGGATAACCTATAAATAATATTTATTTCCTTAACTTATGAGTTTCAAATATTTAATAAATGATATTCATGATCTATCACCTATCAAAGACTCGTATGAGATTTATGTCTCCCTTATCAATATTTCATAATGATCTTGTGAATATACCAATGATTATATCCAGATAGTTTCAAACATGGTATGCAACAATACCCAATGTCGTGCACCCAGACCCGACCAATTCTATCTCAATGCGGTGTTTTCGGGAGTTACACCATGGTACATATGAGGCAGAGCCACATCAACTTTTATTATCCAAAAATTGATATATCTTATTAGAAAAAACATATTCTATACTTTAAAAAAATTTATGGATGCATTCATATGTTTAATCTTATACATATCTATTAAGTATATTTTTCTAATCCTAGTCCCAAAAAATAACTAAACATTCTTTTGATACAAACTATGAGAACTCGTGTCTTTATTAAAAATCAATTCATGATATATTACATAAAAATAAACATAATACACCTATAATATCGATAGTTCTAGTGTATTTTGGAATTAAATACATAGCATAACATATGGAACACAAGATACAACAACATTATTGAAAACTTCCTTTACATGATCTTGAAAATCATCACTCCTATAAAACTGCATAAGAAAACATGGGGATGTACATAAGAAAAGGGAGATCCATAAATCCTATTAAGGGAATATAAAAAAAGGAATACATGAATAAATTATTAAATAATATAAAATTAAAATTTAAATGGAACATAAAATGGTTGATGATAAAAAACATGGAAAATAATTCGTGATATAACATGGTAACCAAATGGAAACTTGAGATTGCGGAAAACAATTTAAATAAGAAATCACATAGGCTAAGGATAACTAAAATGACATGATAAAATGGTGGATAAAGTGTTATGACGAATTAGGTTTACATAGTAATCACTTTCATGATGTCTCATGAGACTAAAACATTATCCAATGCATTGGAGTGCTATATAATTTTGGGCGCAACCACCACATTCATTTCATGTACATGCATAAGTGTTCCACATAGTTTATTCAAAATTGATTAATATTTTATCATATTTAATTCCCCTATCATGGAATGAATAATACATACATTTAATTACAAAATAAAGAAATTATTAGTGAATAATGATGAACACCCTTGATAGGAAATGAGTATGGATATTCACTCTACAATTGTTTAGCAGGGAAAATTGTAGTAAAATTTCAATAGTATAATGGGAGAACATAAATGTCCATGGGAGGATTAATGAGAGTGAAAGGGTTATATCATAAATTATAAATAACTAGGTTTGTAAATGGGATATGGAAAAATATATAGCAGCATTATTAATTAGATATAAATGGAATAAGATAACGAATATTTTAGAATAAAGAGGAAAAGGAGAGGATCTCTTACTCAATTTTGGTATATAACGACTTCAGTAAATAGTATAATGAGAGGAAACGAATGATCTCAAATAATTATCAAATAAATTTTAATGTATATTTGTCTTTAAAAGGGTATGATTATATAACCAAATTATAATTAAAAGGATAAATATAAATAATTTTCTTTAATAGATAATAAAAGAGAGGTATCGTACTATATTTTGGCATGGTAACGACTTAGGTAAAGGTTAAAATGAGAGGGTGTAAATAATATATCAATAAAAAAACATAAATTCCATAGTAAAGGGATGATAATAAATATATAAAAATATAACCAATTTATATTCATTATTCTAAATAAAAATAATTTTCTTGAATTGAAAAAAAAAATAAAAAGGTCCCTTGCATTTCATTCAAAAAATCACAGTACAATTTCTACAGCATAACCGGTGTACATAAATGTTCATGTGAGGGTTTTATGAGAGTTAATTTAGTATATAATAAATTATATATATAGAATTTAAATAATTTGGATGTATCAAATCATACGCAAACAAGAACAAATGGAAATCAAGAGGCACAACACAAAAGATGTGCTTGAATAAAAAAGAATAGAGGGAGACCCCTTACCATGAGTGGTTGATTCTAAAATATTTATAGGATATTATTTATATCTTTAGGGAACCATGGGATGACTATAGAGAGGGTTTGGAAGTGTAAGGAAGTGATCCATGGTTTTTTTAGTGAATAGAAATGGGATATTGTGTGTGTTTATATATGAAAAGAGAAGGTAGATATTTAGTATGTCCCAAACATTGATTTTGAACTTTATATAATAAAAAAATCAACACAAAAAAACATACCATTGTTTTTTAACATGGTTTCAGTCTAGGTGGACTGGTTTTAATTATTTTATAATTAAAATAACTGAATATATAATAATATTACCCATAGAAATGTGGAAATGAGACATGTTCTTACAGAATTGATTTTAAAACATTAAAATATAGTATAGGTTTTGGAGGATCTATAAAGACTATAAAATTAATAAAATAAATTCAAAACACATTATTTTGGAGGGGAAAAATAGATATGATCAGTGATACATTTTATAGTTTTATTCAATCACTTTTGGGTTATTATGATGTCATAATACACACTCTATATTAATACCGTATTTAAATTTTTCCCAAAAATATGACTATATCAAAAAATTATGAAAATGTCACCAATGGAAACTTTCAACATTATGATTCCAAAATAAAATTATTTTATCAAAATAATTTTCTAATTTTTTTATATTTTCCATTTTAAAAATGAATCGATATTTATTGGAAAATAATGTGTTTGTTTATAAACAAATCATCAAACACATATAAAAATAACATACTAACATCATAAAATTTTATAACTATAATATGTATTATTTAATAATATTATTAAAATATCATTTATTTGAAAAAATATTTAAATAATCAAAAATATTCTTTATTAAAATTATATATCACCACAACTAGAATTTATGTTTTAACTTATCAAAAATATAATTTGTATAAAAATCATTATTTAATCATTTAAAAAGTAACAAAAAATATAATCATTAATATATTTAAATTAAAATATATATATTCATTTTCATTGGGTTAATTTTATTTAGTCCTTATTAAATTATTATCATTAAATTTTTACCCGTAATTAACAAATATTACTTTTACAAGTCTAATAAATATCTACTACATTTATTATTTATATTGTAAAACAATTAAGTTGGCATTATTATATAATATTAATTATTATTATTCCAAATAGGGAATCAGTTTCATAAAATCTATTTAGATAGGTTGAATAATATAATTTCAAAAACTCAAAAGAGTGGTTCAAATCTGTTTTTTGAAAAATGAATTTTTTCAAGGAATGGGTTATTTTACAATAACTCTATAATAAGTAATATTCATTTTAAAAATATAAATTAGTAATTATTTATATATATAATTATAATTTAAATATTTAACCATTAGTGTTATTATTAATTATTTAAAATGGAGAAATAGTATGTATCTTAAAAGAGTTTTATTCAAAATGTGTTTATAAGCATAAAAAATCTTATTCTAAAATCCATTATAATGATGAATTAAATGAAAAAATTGGGTTAAATATAACTCAATATTAATTATTTGAAATTAAAATAAAATTAAAATATTTATGATACTTTTAAATAACATTATTTATCAAAATAAATTACAGTTTTAAAAAAATAGGTATTTTCCTCACTCATTGAAAAATCATAATTTTCTAAAAAAATACCAAAATTTCACCCTAATTTATTTATAGATATTATGAAATCAAAAATTAATCTCATTATAATATTTTGTTTCATTAAAATAGATAAAAAATATATTATACTGAATAACATGACATTACTAAAAATTTAGTGATTAGTTACAATGAATTATTCAATAAATTTATTTGGAGTAGGATATATATATATATATATATATATACATATTTACATATATTATAATGAACCTAATCATATACATTCAAAAAATAATAATGTCTTGGTTAAAATGATCATATAATCATTTTTTGGGATCGGTGTTGCGAAGCACATATGCTAACAAATATAATTTTTTCTTATCAAAACTCCTGTTGTTACAAAAATCTTTTATTCCATTCATTCAAGATTCAAGACTTTAGTTCCCTCTATTTTTACCTAAATTTATTATGGGAATAATATTTAAAATGGATTTATTTATTTAATCTATTCATATATTATATATGAAATTGAGTTTGTGTTACTCTTTGTTTGGTTTTATTTTTTGTGTTTAAGATGACTATAATTTCTCACTACTCAGTGTACTGGCAGGTAAAATTTGTGATATATCAAGTAAATTGAACATCATTTTATGTATTAAAATTATAAAATGATGATTTTATCATCTCTATCTATGATAAATTATTCTCCTTATTTTTTATCGACATATCAATTTCTAAGGGGGGTTCACTCAATAGTGGAGGTCACCTAACGAGAGTTAGGTGCTTTGAAACACCTTATTTTATTGTAATAATATAATTGAGATAGTTTCAATATTTAACATAATATTTTTTTACAAATAAAGACTGTTTTATTCCCCTAAAATCATCATCTGTAATTTCCCCACTCATAATTCACTGTTTCCTTTCCTAGACATCTTTTCGACTGTTTTCACCATTTTTTCCATTTCATTTCACGCAATCATAAAGATACCCCCACATTATTTATAATTTTCTACGTTTTAATTGGTTATTAACACTCATATATAGCTTTCCATATGGATTCAACACACACTCTTCACTTTATAGCATATTTATTGGCGGGTATTTTTTTCAATAAATTAATTTTACAAGACACTAGTAAATGACCTAGAACCTCGCCAAATAATTTATATAATTTATATAATTAGTATTTCATTAAGATATACTTTTATATTTTCTCTAGTAATTGTTAATAGCAATTTTTAGTATTCAATTTATTTAAGGAGAGAATATTACAATAATGAATTTTATTATCAATTTAAATAAAATGATGAATATCTTATTTCACAAGAAACACCAATTTAAAGTGAAATTGTGATACTTTTATTAAGAAATATTTTTACGTATTTTAATATGGATTTTATAAATTTTGACATTGAATTTGAAGGTATTAATAAAAGAAACGTATTTAATAAATATATGTAAAATAAAAATCATATTTAAAGCAAATATATTAATAAAATTAAATTATTATAGCTAAATAATTAATCATATCATTTTATGATTATAAATGTTTTACATATAAATTATATTTATATGTTCTATGAATTTTTATTTCCTGAAAATAATTAATTTATATTTAAATGATGATAAGATATATTTCAGATATGAGAAATATATTAATACTATTTTAATTATAAATTTATAGTATATAGGTGTAAAAAATGTTAATATTATAAAAAATAATTTTCCAATAAAATGGTTTATTTCATTCTATTATATTTATTTATTTTAAAAAATTAAATTTCTTAATCCTATAATTATAATTTTTCAAAAGGAACATCATTTTTTTGATTCATATTAAAAATATTATGTTATGATTAATTTTTTCGAAAATATTGATTTTTTGGGAATTTTAAAAAATTATTATTTTAAAAATATTGTGACTTTTATTAAATTATTTGTAAGTAAACATTAATTAAAAAAATTAAACCTTTTTCCTGATAATATATTTATTTAATAATTAAAATACATATTAAATAATAATAATTTTATTTTATAATCCTATATTTTTATTTAGGAATATAAAATTATATATTTCAAAAGATGTTCTTTTGAATTAAAACATACTATTTTAGAATTAATTTTTATAACCTTTAAAAATTTAATATTTTTAAATTATTTTAAAATTTAGAATCATAATATCCAAATTATCTAATAAGGGTAATTTAATTTTTAGTTTAAAAGTATGTAATGAAGGTTAAAAAATATAACCGTGGTAAAAGAAACTTTTGGTCAAAATTTAAGACCAGGGAAAAATGGCCTAAAATCACTCAAAATATACATCAAAATTCAGTTTTAGAGTAGGATCAACCCACACTCATCCCCTATCAATTATAATCCAATTTTAGACAAAAATGTTACCAAAATGTCACTCTCTGTACATATAAAAGGGTACATACACCAACCCTTAGATACAAATTAAAACTAAAACACACTTTTAAATAATAAAATTTTAAATTCCTTGATATCCACATCCCTTTTTGGTATACCCTTGATAGATGGAAAATTAATAAATCCTCCATTTTAAAGAACTCCTCTAAGAGAAGGTTTAGATTCTCAACATCATTGCTAACCACTTCTTAAAATCTTTCTTCTCTATCTTTCTCATAGAAATATATTTTACCCATTATAATATAATTAAATAATTATTATTCTTATACTTACATTTTATTATTAAAATGTTATAACGATTATCTGCCCTTCCCCACTTATTTGAAAAATGAGAGCATCATTCTGGCGTACATGTGAGCTACCGCCTCCATGAAGAAACATAATTCATTTTTCATAAAAATAAATAAATTGATGGTTCTGAATGGTTATTAAATTAATAAATATGATATACATATCTTTTTTTATTATGTAAAATAATCATTTTCTACCATTATTTTGTTCTATGTAAAATGAAAATGCCATATGTATGTACGTGCTAACTACGAGTTCCATAGAATAACATATTTATTTTTCACCACCACCTTACATGGATGATTATAATAATTTATATAATTAATTAAAATTAAGTTTATTAATTTTTTATTGTTTTATAGGTTATATTAATTCTTAACTATTTATTAACATACCATCATTTGATTTTAAAAATTACCGAAATAATATCATCCATGATTCCGTCTTCACGAATCATGACTAAAATTATCATGGAATGAAATTATAGATTTATAAAAAATTACGTAACATATATACAAGTACCTTAAATAATATGATGATGAATAAATTATTATTAAATAATATATATTGATATATACATTATGAAGTGTGTGTGAAACAATCAAAATAGTTCACACTCAATAAAGAAAATAAACTATAACAAACTAAGAAGTGTATATAATTGATTTTAATTAATGATTATATAGGGTAAATATATCAAAAAAAGGTTCGAAAGTATATTATTATTATGGGTAGGTTTATTATACGAGACATTAATGACTAGTTTTTGAAGTTAGGAGTAAAATGTTAGAGTTTCTTGTCTCCAAATTTCCATCATTGACACATGTTTTATATTATGAACTTACTTAATTTTATATAGTGTATATACTAACTCTTTGACAATTTATACCTTGTTTATCTCTTTATTCCCAATATTGAGCGTTTAATTTAAATGTTCATTTTTTAGGGATTTTTATTTGAATGTTATAAAATCAGTAAAGGGGTTTTATTAAGTCAAATTTTTTCATGTGACATAATTATTCATCTTTGATGGTGGATTTAAAATATTTATTAGTTTATCCTATATGATGTTAAATAGAAGTTAATCAATATTTTATAGGTAATAAATTTTTAAAAAAAATAAATTTTCTTCAATTTATTTCTTTATTCACAAAATTTTATGATGTCAAGAATAGTTCTCATCCTCTCCAAATAAGTTGTTTCTCACCAATATCCATGTTCACTCATTCCAAAAACGTCATCCTTTTTAAATAAATAAAAAATATGCACTATTTTTCATGATATTATAATGTCTATTTACATTCATTAAAATGAAATATTTATCACTCATTTTATAATGTGGGTTTTAATAAAAATATTTTCAAAATATTAAAAACTATTTCTCTTTTATTTTCATATTTTTATCCTTCATTCCAAATTTCATCTTGATAGCCATTATGTAATTATCAAGGCTCTATTATGAGATTTATTTTAAAATTTAATTTTACAAATATTTCAATTTATCTTGTAGGAAATTATTTTTTAAAGAGAATGGTAACATAATATTTTTATGATAATGTAAAAACATTGTATGATAGAAATAATTTTAATGATTTAGCCCATATTTTACAATTTATATCAAAATTATTTATCACTTTTGGAGTTATGTTGCATGAATTAACCTAAAAAATATATTATTAAATACTTGTTTTGGTTAATTTAACTTTTGCTAACAATCAATCCAATTCTTGAAGTATTTTTATCTGATACCACTTGAAAATATTATGAAACCCATATTCATTCCTTGGGTTATTTGTGAGATGATATCTAATTAATTTCTATTGGAATTCATATGTATTGATGATGATATTTTGGGTTCTATATCTTCATATAATTCATTAGTTATAGATAAATATCCTATGAGATAAAAATTGGTAGTGAGATAAGCTTCTTGAGTCAGAAATGTGATGCATGTTATGAATCTCAAGTCAATAATGGGTCACAAGAGGTAATCCATCATGCAATTCTTCATAGGATTTTGATGTCTGAACCACTATTTAATTCTTTAATATGACCATTTTTGTTCTATAAACCCTCCTTACAAACTATTTCAATAACATCCAATATTTCAATAACATATGTTTATGATTATTCTCCATGGATCATGTTTATTTACATACGCACTTTTACCATGTTATATTTTCAATCATTATATATTACATTTGTTCTATCATGAAATTGGAAAAATATTATTATTCTATGTTCTCTTTTATAATATACATTTCCCATAATCATGTTTTCTTGGATGGATATTATTTATCCCTTGATGAAAAGTTCATAAGTTTTTTTTTATTACTTTTCATTTGAGATCACACCTTTCTAATATTTCAATTACTATTTATATGAATATTAATATAAATTATTATATGTATATAACGAAAATTAGTTTAGTTTTATTATATGTAAAAAAATTTCATGTATTGTAAGATAAGTTTCTTATATGTCTTGTCCCTAAAGATGCTAAATCTTTCAGTTATCAAAAATATAAGATTATTATGATATATAATCATTTATTTATGTGAAATATATGTAATTTTTATTTGAAAAAATCATTTGGAATATACATCTATGTATAAATATTTTTTTAGCATTGCACCTAGAATTGTGGGTCTATAATAATTTAATTATCTAGTATGGTGGTTCTCCAGGATCCATTTTATATCATTCCCAGTTTTTTAAAATCATCAAGGTAAAGAACTATTTTATAGGTGTCTAATTAAAGGGTTTAGTTTTTTACATGCCCTTCCATTATGAGTTTTTAATGATGGAGGTGTTCAAGAAGAATATGGAAAATATGAAGTGGATTTTAAGCTGGATTTCCAGTTGTATGACTCTTCTATGGAAAGGAATATTGGGTTCAGAAAAATCGGATGGTCTACAGCATGTTGATGGACCCTATGGAGTTTTATTTTTTGTATGGGGGTTTTTTTAACCTACCATATTTTCTATGGATATGTATTGGAGTTATGGTATGGTGTGGTGACTTTGGGTATTGTTTAGTAGTCTATTAATTTTGAAGGGATAGTACTGTGTGGGTGTAGGTGGTCTCGTGGAGACCTAATGGGTGTATCTAATGATTTTTTGGTATCTATAGTGAAGTAAGTTGGTCAAAAAATATTCACATAAATGTTTATTATTTCTATTTGGGAGATACATTGGGTTTAATTTATGGATTCCATAAGTTCAAACTTAATTTGATTAGTCTTTATTATTACACCGTAGTTTAAGTAAAACCCCTTATAATTATGGTGTATTCAAGGATGTTTCATCATGGATCTGTTAAATAAATAATAGGTACAATTTCTTAAATGGATCTCAAATATCTTATTTACCTATTTATTCTTATAATCCCTAGGTGACGAGAGGGCCTCATTTCATTGAATTTGAGAAACCTTTGATATGCATGAATCCCATGCTTTGGAGATTGATTCCATCTTGATTAAAGTTGATTTTCTTATTCTGTTGCTCTTATTCTCTATATTTTCATTATTCCATAAAATGATGGTTTTATCATCTCTATTTTCTCACATTTCTCCATTATGTTTTATGTCATATTATTTATTGGGATGTTGTTTTAGGGATAACTTTTTCTATATGGGAGAGGTGATCAATGTTTAGAACTTTTCATTCCATTATTTCTCAAAGAACATTGAAATATTCATGTTAGGTCATGGGATTCATTACCTTTATTTATTTAAATAGAATGCATTGTAATATAATGCATTATACTTTCCTATTATAATGTGAATAACCAAATAAAGATAATAATAATTTAATTAATATAATAATGATATATGTTTTTGGGTATTGTGATACCATGGGTATTTTTACTATGTTTTTATTGCCTACTAAATTTCTAAATAGTGTGATATCTATTTTTTATGAATGTTATTGTTTTAACATTATTATTTTCTAGAAATGTGATAAACTACATAAATTTAGCATAATGATGATATTTTTAATGAAATGTGGATGAAATTTATAAATTGTTCTTCCATGAATTTAGTAGAATATGAATGTAATACTAAGGGAATGTTTATATTTATTCATATATTTTAATAGATAACAAATTTTAAGATCATTTTTATATAAAAAAATCATTATAAACTGGTTAATTTAATTCAAGAATTAAAATTGTTGTATACTAAATACAATTATTTAGTGATGGATGATCCCATTCTCATATGTTGGAGGTCTAATTGAATTTATTACTTGGACTAAGTCTCCTTTGTTGTGTGTAAAAAATAATATTAATATGTATGTTTTCTCTAGGATAATTATATCTCTACATTAAGACCTTCTCTTTTTCAATTTGTAAATTTCATAAGGCTTTTTAATTTCTTGTTACCATAATGGTCAAAATTTAATGGAATATTCTTAATGGAACTCAAAATTTTGAATTAAAAGAAGTAATTTTTTAGACACGGTTCATGTTTTGAAAGGTATAATTATGTTTTAGGATAATATTAGGGGTTTGGTAACCAAAATAGATGTTTTTGAAAAATCTTTCACAACTTTCATAGTAAGAGAATGATTAGTATATATTGTATAGACTAACCATGAGAGCCATTTTATAATGGAACATGGTTTTCTTAACCATGTGTCCCTAGATAACCATGTATTTTTGTACAATTTTCAAAAGATACTAAAATTATTAGTGCACAATTTTCTTAAAGATGGGATGCACTATGTTTGGGATGTGGTGTTTTGATAATGAATACCACATGGTTGGCACATGTTCTAACTAATTTTACATCCTAACTGTGAACCTCATTAAAAAAAATAAATTACAATTTTACCCCTCTAGAACGTTTTACCCCTATCTTCTCCATCATTTCACCTAGCAGGTCCCCAATGAAAACCCACTGTTTTCTCCCTTCCTACATTGAATATATCCCTTGTTTTCGGTCCGAATCGAATTCCAATACATGCATTGGAGAACTAGATTTATTTATTTGACACTATTAACCTATTTTTTGTTCTTCTCCATTTTCCTCTAAGTTAGGATTCTCTTGTTAGTGTTGTTATTCTCAATTCCAATAAAGAATGGTTGAATATAAAACTTGTGATGGGGATTTTTCTCCGCATAAGAAAAGGATAACCTGGGAGGCCGTCTATAATTAGCCTTGTTAATTTTCATTAAAGTATGACCCCATGGTAAACTTATAAATCATTCAAGAATAATTTTTTTTTGGTAGTTGGTAGGATTCCATTTATAGAGATTTGTCCCAATTTGAGGTTGAGGAGGTTTTTTGGGTTTTTGGTGAGAGTTTGGTCACTATTATGGTGTGATGGGATCGACTGGTAAGGTTTTGGGTGTTATTCATTTAAAAAGAAATTGGATTTTCATGTTTTAAAACATTTTATGTTTAATTAATTAATTATAGTGAAATTATAATTAATTATAATCTAGTGGTTTTTATGAGACAGGACACCATATGTCTCAAATGATCTTGGATGGGCCTTGGAAAATGAGTTTAAGACATTGAAGGAATTGTAATGCTTCATAAAGGGTACGTGGGTTTTCAAACCTTCCTTATGGTAAATTTGTATGTTTATTATAGTATGTGTATTTTAGGACTCACCCATGTGGGTGATTCCTATTATTCAATTTATTATTAATTAATTGTTTAATCAATTAAATGGTCATTTTGTAATGGGTGACCATCGAGGGTCACTAACAACCCCAGATTCTACTCTCATGGCTTCAACCATTGAGAGACTGAATAGCCTCTTGAACTCTTAAGATATGATACTTCACTTTGTAAGTCATGTCATTTATTTTACAAGACTAAGTTTAAATACCCTTGGATGTTCGAGTTCTACGTGGATTTTTAGATCATCCCAGAAATATCATGATCACTGAGTGGTACCATGAGGAATTTCATAAAAATTTCTATTGTAGAAGTACCCCATGAAGATGGAAAGACAATGCTAACCCTTTTTCAATTCTAGTGTACATGATGTCTTGGGGCATTGACTATTGACATGAAACCAAAACATTAATTATAGGATACCAAGAGGGATTCCAATTCTTATATGTGGTACTTAAGAAAATATCCAAGGAAGCCTCTTTGATTTATTGAACTTGGGGACACCAGTGGATTCCCTAATGATGATATGTCCCTAACTAAGTGAATTATGTTGTTTTTAGTCATTATTCCAACTACACTCCTTATTTATGATTTTAATTGGTTACTCTTGATGAAGTTATGGATAAAAGAGGTACATCATGTTATTTGGATAGTGAGCCTCGCATAATGTGATGTCATGATAAGGATTCCTAGAGGTAATAACTAGGATCTGAAATCTCAGCATTATTATATAGATGTAATCGATTATAATGGTTATAGATACTTCTTGGGATCCATCTTCTGAGACCTAATAACTAAATGTTATTTTATCACGATGATGGACATAGAACACATCATCCATTTTTGAAATTAGAAGACATGGAATTCTAAAGTGGACCTGGTATTCTATAGTTTTGATTAAAAATATGGGACATGGTTTTCTACAGTAATGATTGAGATTAGTGGACATGTAGTTCCTCAGTTGTGATTGAGATTAGTGGATATGACGTTCAATATTGAATATGGTGTTATGTAGATAATATTAAGACACATTGTATAGAATTCCACATTGTAAATATTGTTCCATGTTTATGACTAATTATATTCTTCCATCACTGATACTTGCATTCTTGATATGCAATTCAATGGAATACACCATATGTTACATGGAATTTATTTTATTCTATAACATCATTATACATGGATTCCTTGGTTACGTACCTTGGGTCCCTGATTTAATTATATAATATAAAATACTCAATGATATTCCAGCACTTTCAAAAGCATGTATTGTTTATCAGGATAATTTCCCTAATGATTAATTTTGTTTTGGTTTTACTATGTTATTCCCAATTGTGTCTCTGTTAGGATGAAAACTTTACATGAGAATACACATGGAACTACATGTCTCTATATCCCTTTTGTATACTTGTTTATCTAAAATAATTTGTTATATTTATTATCATTATTATCCTGATTAGTATCTCCCATGTACATAAAAATCATTTTACATGATTTTTATGAGGCTTCATTAGTGGTTCCCTACTATGTTTCATACTCACACCATACTCAATATTCTATTACAATAGGGTACTAGATCTATCATTCACTTGGCTATGGGAACAAGATGTGATGAGGCCTCAGACTGGTCAATCCGGATGTCCCTATTGTGTATGTGGTGATTGGAAATGTTTTTCCGCTCAAGGTTAGTAGTATATACATGTACCATTATTTTTAGTTTCTTTTATTTACTCTTGTATATGTGATCAACCTAGTTGGTGATCATTTTTGAATGTATGACATTTTTGTTCTGTCTTTTACTACATATTATTTATTCCTACAAACTTGTTATATTTACTAATTTTTAACTCCATTTATTTTCTATTATGGATTATCATTTGTTATTTTTTCGTGTTTCTTACACTGATATGAGGTAATTGTCTCCCCACAGACACACCCAATACCTACGTTGCCTATCAAAATCCTCTAGAATACAGGGATGAGTGTTTGAGGCTTTGTTTGCAACTGGTTTGGTTACAATTCATAGATTGAAATTGGCTGAGATGTGACAAATTGGTATTAGGGGAATTTCCATTCCCATTATCTTAATATTTTGGATATTATAGACAAGAGTATTATAAATGTCTTGGAACCTGTGATTGATATCAGACTAGTTCATCGAGAACACTTATTGTTAAAATAATTACTCATTTGAAGGGTTATGGGATTACTATTATAAATATTTTTTTATTTTTGTATATGATTTTATCTTTAAAAATTGTATATATTGTGTGGATTTATATTTTATTATGGATTTCTCACTATTATCCCCTCATCAAGAGGCCAGGGATGGATATTTTCTATTACGTGGAAAAAGAAAAAATGCATCTCATGCATCATATTTTAACCCCTGGTAGAGTATAGTTATCTTGGATCATTTATTTAATGCGTCAGTAACAACCTATCTAGTTTTTTTATGTATATATTTGAATGGAATTCTAACCCAACCTAATTATGTGAGAGACATAAAACAATTATTATTTGAGATGATGTTGTTTTTATATCGTTGGCCCGCTTAGGTCAATGATAGCTAGTGATAAATTTTAAATATACCCTTTATGGGTGAAACCTTTTTATTTTAGGTAAACTAAATATTATTAACAACCTATATGAATTTTTCTTATTTATATAACTATGATATTTAACTTAACCTAACTTCATTTATAGTTACCGATTTATATCATCGAGTGCGATTCCACTAAGTAAAAATATGTTTATAGTAAACTACAATCTTGAGGTGGTAATACCCTATACAGATGTTAAGTGAGGGTCAATTATTTTTCTTTTCATAGATATGATAATACTATATAGGGATGTTCCTTTTGAGTATTCTTGGAGAGGATCAGATCTTGGAAGGATAATTCTTGGTAGGTGATTCCCTAAATGATTAATAAATTAAGAATCTTATCTTTTTTATGAGCTACCGATGGGTTTCACTTAAATGGGATTCCAATCAAAAAATAATGATTATTTTACTAAATACAATTCAATTGAAAACCTATAAAATTGAACCCATGATGATAGGTTTTGACCATAGTAGGATGATGATGTCCGTACCTCCCTTATATATGATTTCAGGAACATTAGACTACATACATTGTTATGGGTGCATGTATGATGCCCCATGAGATGTGATCTTTGTGTGTTTTTTGACCTTTATGATAGGTGGTCGGACCTAGTGACCATATTTTGATACTTGATTGTTAGGGTTAGGCAAGATACCTTGGGTCCTTAGGAGTGTCTTAGACCCTTGAAGGTCATTATTTAATTTGATCAATGGAAATTTGTGAGAGGGGTTGGCTTGGGTTAGTAGCTATCAACTGAGGCATTGTTCTTGGTGGGGAAGTCTTATTAATACTAATGCATGGAAGTTTCATGATCATTGTGATATAAAAATTATTATGCCTTTGGTTTCTCAGCAAGCACCTAGGGTTCTTGGTTATCAAGACAAAATTCAATGGGAATGATTTTTTGGGTGTCTAGCCTTGTTGACTAGTGGTTATGTGGTTGATTATTTAGTTTCATAAAACAATATCATGTGCTAAGTATTCATGGTATGAATCATGAAAAAGGTGGAGTACCTTATTTTAAAGATGAGTTGCATTGGATATTTTAGTGGTTTAAGACTGATATGTTGTGTAGCATGGTATGTTTGGATTTTATATTGTGCATCTTGTGGGAATGTTGGTCATGTGATAACTAGTAATACATGATTGTACACCCACTGTGCTGAGAGAGATGGTAATGGTACACGTTGATTGAATGTGGCACTTTTTAAATAATAAATTTTTGATTGATTATTTGTGATTTAGGGAATATTGGTTTTAATGAAATGTTGTGGGCATGGTTTCTTAATAGTTGTGATAAAATGATAAATGTACCTTCATGCTATAATGGGAATCGATAATGGATTGGGATTGAATGCTCAATCTAACAAGATTAATGCTAATTATATATTAATATGATGTTGATCAAGGATTGGTTAGAGAGATACATGCCTATCGATGAAACCTTAATTTAATCTGAGTGTAGAGACGATCATTCCCAATATATTGACATCTTCTAGAGTATGATGAGAGAGAATTTTCTATACATATATCTATCAAAATATAATTTATGATTTGATAGAGGGAATCCATGGGAGTGGAACCTGAGGAGCGGTATAAGGTAATTCAGATGGTGGGGAGTACACCATTGGTTGTTCGAGAGTGCTGATCTATATTATAAGTAAAATTAAAATAATTATATGGACGTAATTTATGTAGGTATAATAATTAGAGATAGTTGACATTTTCAGTAGTGGTCAAGAATGAATTGGTTTTAGACATGTTTTTTGGTATAATTAGTTATGGATGGGCTATGGGCTATGGTGATCAGGAAGAAAATTCATTATTGTGATGACAAGGATGCTCCTAAAGTGGGGAGTCAGATATTGATCACTAGTATGTATCCCTCATCTGTGAATAGTTGTGTGAGGATGAGAATAGTTATTATATGGCCATTTTGGATTTTGGATATCAGTAGTTAGAGGACAGTTCAACAATGAAAAGTCATTGCGAGTCGAGTATAGGATTTGATGAGTGTTCTCATTATTATCTCAATGTTCCATTAGGTAAAGGCATTGGAAATAGGTTTTGGTGATACATCAATGGTATAATCCAAGCATTCAAGAATGTAGTTTGTTGGAGGATGTTCATGTTGAGTTCCCTTGAGTATTTTTATAAGGTTGATGAGGAACTTCATCAGTCACTCCAATGGGATAACATGAGCACAGTCTAAGGGTTGGTCTATGATTTTCAAGTAGAATCTAGCATGACCATGGTATTAGGGTTAGATTTGAATTCGATCATTTCTATTGATTTGAGGACCAATAGAAGTGTCCTCGTGTGTGATCGGGCATAGTTAGTTGAGAAATTTATCATATGTTTCACTAAGATTATAGGAACATGTTTTTGTAAGATATTTATATAGTGAGAGTACCATGGATTAGAATTATCCATTTAAATGCAAGATACTATAGTGGGTTGTACCATAGGCTAGTTTATGAAGAGAAAATGACATCGCACTATCTTAGGTAAGGTATGATATATTTAGAACTCTTTATATGTTCCAACTTTATTGAGGAGCATTGGATGTTTTTAGTGATATGAGAAATGAATGCTTTATGTGGTTCTTGAATGAGCGTTGGGAATTAATAAATTCAATTTATTAATTTGAATGGAGATTATGATCCAATTAGTTTAGTTTTTTCATTTTTTTTCTTACCTATACTCCATACGAATAGAAATCATTATGGTGGGTTGGCTTTAAAATCCCATGTATTGCAAATTGTAAATTTCATAAAGGATTTTGAATTTTTATTCACTGGATGAGTCAAATTTTAATCATAAATTTAGAATGGAAATAAAAAGACATGAATGTCTCAAAATTATTATTATGACGTGGTTTGAGGCTCATAATATAACTTAGAGGTTTCGGGAGTGTCTTGGTAGTTCGTGACCTGATATTGGAGTTCTAGGGAAATTCACCATTGGGCACATAGTTGCTTCACGGTTAGTAATATCCCCGAAATCAAACCATGAGACCTAGTTTATAACGGTACACATTTTTTTAACTATGAGAGAGGTCCTAAGATAACTGTGAGGTTTGGTGTAGAGGCATAGAGACACTGGAACAGTTGTTCCACGATTTTCCAAACCCTTAGCTACAATTGTGCATGCAGGAGGTGTTCGGACAGTGAAGACGGTATGGTTGTAAGATGGTCATCCTAATCACGAACCACATTAAAAGTGGAAAAAATACCTTTTTACCTTCTTGTCCTTAACAAATTTTACCCCTCTATTCTCCCTCATTTCACAAAAGAGTTCTCCCTTGTCCTTCCTGGTATATCTCCCTACCTCCTTGGGAGATATACCTTGTTCTTAGTCTAAATCGAACATCGTTGGATGTGTTTGAAGCCTAGAGGTTAGTATTCGACTTCATTATCCTCTATTGTGTTCTTCTCCTTCCTCCTCTAAGTTTGGATTTTACTAGGACAGTTTTATTACCAATTCCACTAGAGCATGGGGGAATCAGATACCAGTGATGGGGATTTTTATCATCCTTTGAATTAGATAACATAGGTGGTTGTCTGTAATTGGTCACGTATCATTTCATTTAAGTTTATCGTTGTGGGATATTTATAAATAATTAAATCATAAATAAAAATTTTTAGGTAATTTTGTGTATTATTTTGTATAGTGATTATGCCCAGTTCATGGTTGGGGATGTGATCCAGGTTGTTGGAGGCTGTTTAGATTATCTTTTAATATATTGGGATTGACTGTAATTGTTTTGGGAATTATTCATTTTAAAGTAATATGTATTTCATTGATTAAAATTTTTTATGTTTAATTAATTAATTATTATGTAATTGTAATTAATTATATTTTGTTGGTCATTATAATATAGGAACAATATGACTTAGATGAGTTTGGATAGGCCTTGGAAGCAACTATAAACCCTTAGAAAAACATGTATGGCTTTGTAAAATGTTTTTGATCAGTCAAACCTTCCATATGGTAACAATGTCTATTTATGGTAGTATGTTTTTTCTATGGATTAACCCTAAGGGAGATGGTTCTTATTTAATTTAGTTCCAATGATCCACTTAATAAATTAAATGGGTAATTTGTAATGGGAGAATGTTAGCGGCCACTAACAAACCATTTTTACCGGTTTTATGGATTGGCTCATTGAGAGACTGATTACCCTTGGGATTTCTAAGGAGGTGATACTACAATCGTTAAAACATTTCCTTCATTTTATATGACTGGGTGGACAAACCTTTAACAAATTCTAACTGGTTTTTAATTGTATATTTTCATTTCTCATCATACCCCATTTGATTAAGATGGAGAAAATAAATTTCATGGCCTTAAGTGAAATCCACAAGACACTGAAGGCTGGAAATAAATTCCAATGGATTAATTAATATATCGGGGTAGATTTACCCTTTGAAATTAAAAACAACCCAAACATACATACCGTAAAGAAATACCACTACATAATGAATGAAAAAAAATTAAAATGGCTCAATGTATTACTATTGATATCAAAAATCATACTACAATAATGTACCATAGCACAGCGGATGATAATGCCAAAAAACACAACATAAATCCACATAACTCCAAATATCCACCTTTCTCCATAATCCAACTCTAGAAAAATGCCCATGTATCATGATGTACTAATCTAGAAGTGTGATACATTACCTTTTTACATGTCTCGATTGTAACACCCCAAGATTTCATAGTGTGTTATTTCTTCAAAATAATTCAATAACTTGCACTACACGCAACACCGAGTTCAATCACACCATGACTTACCAAAAAAATGCCATTCAAAAGATGTTATGAATAGTATTAACTAAATTTTAAACTTTATATAATACATATAATTTTAGAATCCATATTATGAGAACAAATTCATTTTCAGTATTGCACTTTTATCAACTTTTAATAGTGAAACCTTTTTAAATAAAATATTTTAAACCTTTTGACTAAATGGGGACATCAAAAATTTAAAACATAAAATCCCAAGCTTCCACGGTACGCTTTCCTTTGAATAATACAGTAGTGTGTGTTGTACGCAACTTCTAGTTTTAACACACACCACAACCGATCAAACTAGCTGTTATGAATAGTAATACCAAATTTTTGAAATTATATATATTTTATATTTCAAAATGGACTTCATTTTTGGATTCGGAGTGTCGAATTTACCCTAAGGTGAAATTTTGGTACTTTTTGGATAACTTTCATATTTTGATGAATAGTGAAAATTACTAAATTTTAATTAAAAACAACTTTTTAAATCAAAATAATTAATAGTGATAAATTATGAATTTGAGTGGTTTTAAATTATATTTAGAATATATTTTTACCATTTAATTCAATGTTTGTCATTGGACATAATTTTACAATTAAACGGAACATAAACAAGTGTCAATCTTTTGATTGTTATTATCTCTTAAAAACACGCTTTTTGTTTTAACAATGGGAATTAATTTTAAATTAATTTCTGCCACTTCTGTGTTTTGAATTTGGAAAAATGGATTCCATATTTGGAATCAGGATTTTCAAATTGTGTAAATAGGTAACTTTTATTTTTAGACATTTTGAATAATTAATGCGGTAAATATTTTATTTACCATGGTTAAGGGCAAATACGGTAAATAAAGGGTAAAAAAATAATATTATAATAATACTAAATTACCCTAAAACATGTCCTAACCTTATTGGTGGATACATGTCCGACCATGGGCATCTTTGGGTCAATTTTGGGACCCCATGGTGCCACTTTTAGGTGATAGGGACACTTTATTTTAATTAAGTTAAAATGAATACAAAAATGACAAAAGCATATATCTTTTAGCAAAACAATTTTTACATAGGTTTATATATGATTGATTTTAGATTATAAATATTCATTAGAAAGATAAAAAGATTTACTACATAATTATATTTTATTTATAATTTTTAGTGTTGGGAAGAAATCCCTCAAGGTATCATTGAAGCATTTTTGAGGTGATTGTGTTTGTTGACAAAGTGGACATCTGGGTAGTGATTGTTGAGAAAGTAAAAAAATGAAATACAAATTTTTTTACAAAGAGTATTTCATGGTGGAATGTTGAGTTCAAGAGCTGAGGTCAACGATCCATGTTTGATTCAAGAACGTCGATAAAAGGAATGGATGATCTGGAGGCGGTACAAAAGAACAGATACAAGGTGGCGCCGTTTTCTAGTGTTTGCCAAATTTTAGGGCCTGAAAATCGGCAAATGAAGAAAAGTGTTTTTGGCAAAGGGACTTGCGCGCCGAGGAATTAGAGAATAGAAAACTTGCGCACCATATGTTTTTCAAGATCAGAAGATGAAAATATGGCAAAGGAAGCAGGTTCGTGCAAGTTTGGGAGTTGGTCGCGCAAGTGTCCAAAAGGACAGAAGACTTGTGCGCCGCAACTAGGTCGCGCAGGTGACTTGTGTGTCGTCACGCAGGGTGGTCAGATTGCCTATAAATACTGGACCACCCCTCCTCATTCTTCACCGGAGTTCAACACTTTGAGAAATCAGAGCTCCCGTCGAGCAAATGTGGTGGTCGCGCAAGTGGTGAGTGTGAGTCGCGCAGGTGAATTTGTGCGCCAGTAGTTGAAGTTGTGCGCCGGTGTTAGAAGTTGCGCGCCAATATTGGTTTGGGCATAAAAGGAAGAGAGTCGTGCATGTTTGGAGTTGAGGAAGCTTGAGTCGCGCAAGTGTCTGAGGAGGACTTGCACGCCCGTTGTGACTTGTGTGCCAATACTTGCGTGCCGAGATTGAATTGTGCGCCAAGTAAGGTTTTGTTCCAATGGTGCTTCTCGGACTGCGTGGAAGCTGGTATGTTGCCCGATACCTTCGGTGCAAAGAGATATTCATCTATGGGTGATAGTTTTACTTCAACAGAGCATCTACACATAGAGGAAGATGCATTCATTCATGCAAATGAAGAGACCTATAGGTCTATAAACTGTGAGTGGATTCCCTTCTGGAGTAGTGAGCTTAGGAAGAGGAAGTAGGTGATCCTCTCCACCGGCAGTGAGCCAGAGAGAGAGAAACAGGGAGTGACCCTTGGGAAAGCAGTGAGCTGACCCTAAACATTGTAAAGGCAGTGATCCTGGGCATAAAAGTGATCTAGCACGAACTTTGTATCCACATCTAGTGAAGAATAGTGGAATTTGGTACGACCGGAAACTTGTCGGCGTATGCTCCTTGGACCTAGCCCAGTTAGGGTGAACCAAGTAAAAGTATCTGTGTCTACCTGTTTGCTTCCCTACATTGCATTCAAAGCATCATTATTAGATAAAGAAGTAAATAAGTGATCATATTTTACACACAAGAGCAAACAAAGTGACCCTTGTAATAAAGAGGTCAAGATCCAGTGGGGTAGGAAGAACTTTGAAAAAGAATATCCATACCCTGATTCACCCCCCCTCTCAGGGTATACATGCCCCTATTGGTCCTAACAATTGCTATCAAAGGGAAGGTTGCTTTAATCAGATTTGTTTGCTCCGACTTGGTGTAGTCGATCTGTGTGTTTAAAGAATTAGTCTTCTCTTATCTCGGTGAGCCATGGAAAAGGGAAAAACATCCAAGAAGAAGCAGAATTCAGGTGGTATTCCTCAGTGTGGAAGTGTGTATGGAAAAAGTGTGATTCATTTAAAAGAATCAAATGGCTTACTGAAGGAAGGTTTGGATGAATCTGACAGGGAAAAGATTGATTCACTCAAGCATGATGCAGGAATGAGTGAAGTACATGAACTTAAAAGTGTTGATGAAGAAGAAATAATTGAAGGAAGAATAGATATGAAAGCTGAGTTAGAGGCTGCTCTTGAAGAGATAGATGTTTGGAGAGCCAAAACCAAGAAATCTAACAAAGTTGTTCACGATGCCAAACTCTATATGCAGCAGCAGGAAGAAGAGAAGTCTGAGTTGATGGATAAAATTGAGGAACTCAAGTTATCATCACTAGGGAACTCAGAATCAGTTGGTGAGTATAAGCTTATGATTGAAGAACAGAAAAGGGAGATCGATGTCTTGAATAGAAAAGTGAAAGATCAAGTCAAGCGCATCGAAGAACCTGATATTCCAAGTGACGTTGGAAACACCGAAGAAGTCAAATCTAAAGATATCCGGATCAAAGTATTGGAGATTGAGGTCAACAAGCTAAGAGGCTTAAATCAAAGGCTTATTGATGTGACAACTGACCTAAAGGAGAAGAATGATTCTCAAGCTGAGGAACTCCAAAAGCTGGCTAAAATAAAAGGAAAACAAAATGCTGATGACTATGAAGAGAGTCAAAAGTCAGATGAAGTTCAGAATCTGAAATCTAAAAATGATGATCTTGTGACACAGCTTTCTGAACTAGCTCAGAAGAATAAAATGTTACAACAAGAGAATGAATGTTGCTCATATTCTGTTGTTCAAGAAAAATTGAAGGTAAAGGAGCAAAGTGAAGTAGTGGAAAAGCTTACACGAGAATTGGAAGTTGAGATGAGTAGAGGAAAGTATCTCAAGAGAGAACTTGATGCTGAACTTGAATCAAGTAAAGTACAGATTCAGAAGTTGAAAGAAGAGCAAGAATCAGTGAAGAAGGAAATGGAGAAATCTAAATATGAAGATAATCCCAAGTTGAAGGATGCACTGCACTTATTATTTGACCAACCTTTGGCAGGTGATGATAAAATGAAGAATAGATATGCTATTTCTGAAGAGAAACAACAGAATAATTTCTCATCTCAAAGACCAGCACGTTTTAGAAAATCTGGTATCGGATTTGATGAATCCCCTCCCATGAAAGATAGAAAGAGAGATGTGAACAGTTCCAGATGTGAACGAAATCCTATAGGTGTTGTAGATAGGCCTAAAAGGACAGTCACAAAAAGTAGTGATGACATGTTCTATTTCTGTGGGATTCATGGCCACACATCAAGCTTCTGTTCAGAGGTTCTGGAATACATTTCATGCTGTGAAAACAGAGACATTTCTAAATTTTTGAGAATAAGAAGAAGCATCATGATAAATCAGAGAGAAGAGTTTCTCAGAGGAGAACATTCATCAGATGCTATTACTGTGGAAGGATGGGACACACCATGCGTATGTGTCAGGAAGCTCATGAGATCGATGCCAGAAGAAGAAAACAAGTTGCATCAACATCTCAGCAGAGAAGTGATGATATGAGGTATTCCTTTAACAAAAAATGTTTCATATGTTCTGATCATGGGCATTTGGCCAGACAGTGCAGCAAGAAGAAAGCGGGGAAGGAAAAAGACCCGAGAAATAGATTACCAACTCCGGTGGTACATAATGAGAAATTATACACTGGGAGACAAAGTGGTAAGGTGAAAATTAGGCTTAGAGCCTCAGGGGAATCACATGGAGCTGAACGAAAGGTGTATCAATCACCTCCTTTGTCGTACTCACAACTGCTCTCAAGGAGAGAATGTGAACAAACATGGAAGATTAAGGGGAGATCTACTCTAGCTGTGATAAAGAAGAATGAATGTTCAATAGAGGACCCACTGTTAATGAAAAATAGGGTGGCGACTCATAAATCTGATAAAAGTCAGATAAACAAAGAATGCATTGAAAAATTTGCAAGTCGTGTGCCACAACAAGCAGTGGAGAAAAGAGGAAGACCCTTGCAATGGTGGAAAAAGCAAGGGAAGATCAAAATAAAAGAGATTCCTTCTCATAGAAATAATCATGGAAAATGGAATTTTGGTAGAACTTCAAAGACAGAAATGTGTACTAGTGGGTTTAAACCCCAAATGGTGAGAAAGGTTAAGTCTACCGAATCTACATATCAGAGAAAGGCTCCAAATGTGGGAAAAGAATGCCTAGTCATATGGCCAGAACAGTTTAGGTTGGCTAGGAAACTAGAAGAAGCAATGAAGGAGTGTGATGGTCTGCAAGAAAGAATCAATGGGTTGACCCATCCAGATCAACCACAATCCTCATCTTGAGGAGTTTGAAACTAAACCCCTCTCCCTATGTATATAAATTCAATTAAATGATGATTCATGTGTTTCAGGTTCTAGGGAGATACGATCCAAGGGGAAGTGGCATCTAAGGATGCGAAATGGATATGTGATATGCTCTAGAGTTTCAATTGATTCAAATCCGGTACCAAAGCTGAAGAATAAAGGGAGTGAAAGGGAGCAACATAGAACATTATAATGTGATTGTGTTATTAACTTTATCTCTTATTTTTTACACCGAGTTTCAACTCAGTAGGCTTAGAGATTTTGTTAATGGCTCAACTCTGAGTGGAAGATGAGAACAAATGATGTAGGAGGAAAAGACTAGTTATGGGTCTAAACTGTTGGGCCTAAAAACTAGAAGAGTTTCATAACACAGGGGGAGCATTCTATATCCCAATTAGATGCATGATCTCAATATGATATGAAGGATGAATGTTTTTGCTCATGAAAAATGATTGGTGGAAAAGCAGCAACACACATTTTTTCATGATTATCTATTTTGTTCTAACAATGTGGTATCAACTGACTGCATTCAGGATACCAAGAAGCTACGAGAGAAAATCAACGGTGTGTCAACAAAAATATGAAAAAAAATAATAATAATGAAGCCACAGAAGAATGAGTCAGTGAAAAATTTCTTGACGAATGTGTTGAGGAAGAAAGAGACACAGGGAGAGCAGAAGTGGCTGATACTGATTCAGAAGAAGACACTGATGATCTAGAAAGTGTCAAGTCTGTGTCTACAAGGAATCCAAAGAGCTGAGCTGAAATTGATAAACAGAATATCATTGGTGATCAGTCGGATTCAGTTCATACAAGGAAAATTAAATCACTACAGCAAGCATCTTTTCTATCTCAGGTTGAGCTGAAATGCATTGCTGATGTAGCTAATGCTGAAAACTGTGTTCATCCATGAACGAAGAGATAGATCAGATTGAGAAGAATCAGAAGTGGAAGATTGTTTCGAGGCTAGTAGACAAGAACGTCATTGGGAATAAATGGGTCTTTCACAATAAGATGAACGAAGATGGCACAATGATTTGAAACAAATCACGACTGGTGTGCAAAGCATACTCCCCAAGAGTATGGTACTGAAGGCTATATCAGTATTTGAAGAAGATTGGTTTTCAGCATGGGGGATTTGATTACAATCTTTATTTCAACAACAATAGTAATCAAAGGATGGTGAGGCTAGTCAAGGAAGAAGACATAATATTTGGAAGATCAGATGAAGCATAGTGGGGACAATCTTCTGAATTCAAGAAACATGAGTTCGAAATGTCTATGATTAGTGAGATGATGTTTTTCCTTGGTTTATAGGTTACACAAGGTAGGAATGGCACATTAATTTCTCAATCCAAGTATTCCAAGGAGGGTTTTGAAATGATTTGGAATGGAAAATTCCAAGGAGACGAAGACTCCGGTTTCTACCCGGATAAAATCATCAAAAGATGATAGTGGCAGGGCAGTTAACTTCATTGAAAACAGCGAGATATCAGAGAAAATACCAAGTAAAGCCACATGCTTGCAGTGAAAAGAATACTTCGGTATATCCAGGGCACAGTGGATTTCGTCATGATGTATAATGGATAATATCAAACGAAGTCATTGGGACATACTGATGCAGATTGGGTCGGTTCAGCAGATGATAGAAAATCAACGTCAGGTGGTGCATTCTATCTTAGTGGATTGTGTATTTCTTGGCTAAGCAAGAAGAAAGATTTCATTTCATTGAGCACCGCAGAAGCTGAGTATATTGCGGCCACTCAAGCATGCACACAGTTATTGTGGATGAAGCAGCAGCTTGAAGATATGGGAGTTGAAGTGAAGTCTCTGATCGGAATCCAGTGCGACAACTTAAGTGCTATAAATCATAGCAAAAATCGCATCCATCATTCAAGGAAAAAGCTCATTGAGATTAAGTATCATTTTATCAAGGAGAAGGTTGAGCAGGGAATCGTGAAGTTGGAGTACGTGCCTACAGAGCTACAGGTTGCAGACATTCTGACAAAGGCCTTACCCAAGGAAGCTTTTGAGAGGCATCGACTGGCTCTGGGAGTTCAGTCGATTCCCCGCACTTGAAATAGTGTGGATGTGGGACCCTCCCCCTCTCCCCGAGGTATGATGTGTTCTTCCCTAATATGCTGATATGTGTTCTCTACTATGTTACAGACTACAAAGGAGTGTCCTTTGGGTTTGTTGACAAAGGGGGAGAAAAGTGTTTGTTAAAGGAGGAGAAAATAGTGATTGTTCAAGGGGGAGACAGTGCGGAGATTTGACAAATCATAATTGATACGGGGAGAAGCTGACAGGTGGAGCAGCTAGAAATGGGGATCAATGAGAAAGGGGGAGTGTATTAAATCTGACGATGCTAGAAGTGATCGATCAAAGAATAGATATCACGACAGTTGAGGATCGTGATAAAAGCAGAAGAGTGGTGTTGGAAAGTGGTGAGACTATTTCCAAACCAAACAGTGGTCTTCCAACAAATCCGTCAACAATTGGTATCAGTTTAGTACAAATTGGTATCAGTTTGGTTTCATCAGTGGATGTCAGAGATAAAGTGATTCATTGATGAACTTTTCATTTACTCTTGTTTCTCACGCCGAGCATTGCTCATGTGGGCTTAGAGTATGTGTTGAGTAAATCCTTGATCGCTATCAAAATCGCAATGAGGCGAATGAAGGCTGAATAATCAATGACGTATCTTTGTTTTGGAAGAGTTGTCAACAAACCCAAAGGGGGAGATTGTTGGGCAAAAATCCCTCAAGGTATCATTGAATCATTTTTGAGGTGATTGTGTTTGTTGACAAAGTGGACATCTGAGTAGTGATTGTTGACAAAGTAAAATAATGACATACAAATTTGTTGACAAAGAGGATTTCATGGTGGAATGTCGAGTTCAAGAGCTGAGGTCAACGATCCATGTTTGATTCAAGAACTTCGATAAAAGGAATGGATGATCTGGAGGCGGTATAAAAGAACAGATACAAGGTGGCGCCGTTTTCCAGTGTTTGCCAAATTTTAGGGCCAGAAAATCGGCAAATGAAGAAAAGTGTTTTTGGCAAAGGGAATTGCGCGCCGAGGACTTGGAGAATAGAAAACTTGTGCGCTATATGTTTTTCAATATCAGAAGATGAAAATATGGCAAAGGAAGTAGGTTCGCGCAAGTTTGGGAGTTGGTCGCGCAAGTGTCCAAAAGGACAGAAGACTTGCGTGCCGCAACTAGGTCGCGCAGGTGACTTGCGCGCCGTCGCGCAGGGTGGTCAGATTGCCTATAAATACTGGACCACCCCTCCTCATTCTTCACAGTAGTTCAACACTTTGAGAAATCAGAGCTCCCGTCGCGCGGATGTGGTGGTCGCGCAAGTGGTGAGTGTGAGTCGCGCAGGTGAATTTGCACGCCAGTAGTTGAAGTTGTGCGCCGGTGTTAGAAGTTGCGCGCCGGATGGCAGTTGCGCGCCAATATTGGTTTGGGCATAAAAGGAAGAGAGTCGCTCATGTTTGGAGTTGAGGAAGCTTGAGTCGCGCAAGTGTCTGAGGAGGACTTGTGCGCCCGTTGTGACTTGCGCGCTAATACTTGCGTGTCGAGATGGAATTGCGTGCCAAGTAAGGTTTTGTTCCAGTGGTGCTTCTCGGACTGCGTGGAAGCTGGTACGTTTCCTGATACCTTCGGTGCAAAGAGATATTCATCTATGGGTGATAGTTTTACTTCAACAGAGCATCTACACACAGAGGAAGATGCATTCATTCATGCAAATGAAGAGACCTACAGGTCTATAAACTGTGAGTGGATTCCCTTCTGGAGCAGTGAGCTTAGGAAGAGGAAGTAGGTGATCCTCTCCATCGGCAGTGAGCCAGAGAGAGAGAAACAGGGAGTGACCCTTGGTAAAGCAGTGAGCCGACCCTAAACATTGTAAAGGCAGTGATCCTGGGCATAGAAGTGATCTAGCACGAACTTTGTATCCACATCTAGTGAAGAATAGTGGAATTTGGTACGACCGGAAACTTGTCGGTGTATGCTCCTTGGACGTAGCCCAGTGAGGGTGAACCAAGTAAAAATATCTGTGTCTGCCTGTTTGCTTCCCTACATTGCATTCAAAGCATCATCATTAGATAAAGAAGTAAATAAGTGATCATAGTTTACACACAAGAGCAAACAAAGTGACCCTTGTAATAAAGCGGTCAAGATCCAGTGGGGTAGGAAGAACTTTTAAAAAGAATATTCATACCCTGATTCACCCCCCCTCTCAGGGTATACATGCCCCTATTGGTCCTAACATTTAGACATTAAATAATTTAATTTATTTATGACACAATGATGATGCAGTAATTACTATAATAGTGAAAAATTAAAATAATTGATATTATAAAGACCCCAATAAATATAATATGAAACTTTTAATGAATTAAACTAATTTTATAGGATAATATGATATACTAGTATTGATTCAATTGACTTTTTTCGAAGTATTCAATCTGTTATGAGTTTCACAAAAATCAACTATTGAATAGTGTCAAAATTGACATAAAGGAGTTTTTAAAACAAATATTATATTATTAATTGGTATTAAATTCATAAAAATATAAGTCTCGGCCAAGAGACTTATATCATGATAGGTGTCTCATTAATGGACCACCTGGGGGTAGCTTGGATGTATATACTATGTTTATTAACCATATAATATAAAAATACAAAGAGACATTGTAAAAGTGAAACTAATTAACTTAGAGTTAATACTTAAAGATAAGGTTAATATAAGTGCCCAAACCTGTCTAAATTATATTGGTTGAATGTTTTTCGACCTATCCCCACCTTAACCTTTTAATAAAAAACATTGGAGCCATTAGAAACCGAATATTAATTTATTATGAATTAATATTTCTAGATTTTCCAAAGGTGCCCCTAACCCCTCTTATAAAAGGGCACTCCTCATTCTCATTTCTTCACACATTCAAAGCCTTTTGGTTTGGCCAAACTCTACCCAAATACTCTCCCAACTTCCCTCACTACAACCTAGAGGCCTTATTTTGATCAGAAAGCCAACCTAAGGAGCCCTTTTGATCAAATCAAAAGGAAGAACCCGAAGAAGAGGTAATGATTTCACCACCCTTTTCCAAGTTCCTTTCTTCTTCTACTTCTTCTTCCTTTGTTGATACCATTCTAAAATAATAACTCCAGTATCATATATATACTATGATGTTATTATAAATATGGTACAACCATATTCAGTATTCTATCCACCCTTTTAATAACATGTCACCATACGTGCGTACGTACGGCTTACCGTCTCCACGTCGTGGTGTAATTGTTATTCAATATATTATTATTTGGATGAGTATAATAATGATGTGTAACTAATGTAAATAATAAATATAACATGTTAATGATTCTTTATATATGATATACCATCCATTTATATATTATTTTAATATCAAAAGAATGATATTTTCGCTCGTGCGTAAGTACGGACTACCGTCTCCACGAACGCGATGAGATTCATTCTCCATCGTATCCATTCAAGTATAATTATCATTTCGTGATTTAAAAATAATGTTTAAGGATTTGATATCATTATGGATATGAATAATATACAACCTATCCATGACAAGCATGGCTTATGTAACAAAACATATAAAAGAAAACGAGTAAGTTAACACCAGAAACGACAATAATACTAAGATATTATTAACAAAGCAATGTTAAAAGATCATATATGATATCATATGAATGTATATGATTATTGTATAATTTAATAACAATTATTTCACCACTATACGGGAGTTTAACCTACCCTAAACCAAGGAAAATTGCAAGGTAAGGGTTTATTTCGCAATCTCTTCATTATTCAAGGTTGTTTATATGTAATAATCTAATGGGATATCTTTATCATCCACATCCATGTTTCTTCGAAATGTATTTCAAAACATTTTTACTATTTACAAAGAATATTAGTTAAAGTCATTTATACCCTTAGGTGTTTTTAAAGGAATCTTTCCATCATTTTCCAAACAAGGCACTTTTTACCTTTCGACAAATTTAAGGTAAGAATGTTTTTTTTAAAACTTATACGGCGGGTGCGGCTATTTACCGCCGTTATAAAATCATCAAAGCTTCCCTTACAAGATTACAAGGATATTTTCAAAGTAAATGTTTTATTTTATAATTATGTGACTTTTAAATGATTTCAAAATGAATATTTTATGTATTTCGGAAAGGTACTCTTTATCAAAATCAGAATTTTAAATGTTTTAAAGATTTATCTTTCTAAATCTTTTTAATTAATGTCCATGTCTTCAAAATGGTTTTTAAGGATTTATTTATATGAACATGAATGTTTTTAAAAAAATTAATTCCTTTCAAAAGTTTCAAATTGGTATGGGACACTTTGATTCAAAAATCTCTTTTTAATTACTTCCTTTATAAATGTGTGACTTTTAAATGATTTCAAAAAAAGGAGATATTTCTCTCAAATAGTTTTGATTTCATCTATGTCAACATCCTTTGATGGATTTTAAACTTATTTGAAGTTGATTTATTATGATACAAAACTTCTATATTGTATTGAAGGTTTTGTGATATGTTTGATTGTGGATGTGCTATTTTTATACCATTCATAGTTTATGGTGAAAGTATTGACATTTCGTATGCTAGTTTTAATACGAATGTTTATGTTATGTTTAAACCTTTTCATATGGGAATGCATTGGACTTAATATGTGACGGGTGGAGCCCACTATAGCTCCTCAATGCATTGGTAGGTCTCATGAGACAAACTAGTGTCTTGGCACAAGGCCTTGACAAAATCTTATTTGTAGTCTTGGCACGAGGCCTTGGCTATGTGGTTATGATAGTCTGGCATTATGCATTCCATAATTATGAAAGTGGTTATTGATTTTTCATGTGATTATTTGATTAGTAGAATATTCATGTGAATAAGTAAATGGAATTATTTCATTTTATTTATGCCATACTATGTTGAAAGTTCAAGTTTGAAAGGATTTTGTTTTAGTTATACATTTCCTTAAATGTTTATTCTTATTTATGAAAGTTTCCGCTATATTGTTATCCTTACTGGGCATTTGATCTCACCCCTTTTCTATGTTTTATTTTTCCCAGGAAGTGAAGAAGTAAATTATGAATGACCTGCAGGGATATTATGAGGGGTTAATAGTGTGGACTATGGAGACAATATGTTGTTGTAGTATTTTTTCACTTTATGATGTAATGTAAAACTTTATGAATATATCTAGTGTTTCCAAGGATACTAAACCAATCGGTCTTTCGAGATTTGATCTTTCTTGTGATCATGCCAATGTTATGTAATAATGCACCGACTCTAGGCAACTAGTTTCGGGGCGTTACAGTTGGTATCATAGAAAGTTTAGTATAAACCTTGGAAGCTAGATTTAGATAAACTCTAATTAGAGAACATAGATTTAAGATGAATTTTAAGGATTAGTATAGAAGAACTTCCTAGAATATTGGTATTGTAGAGATTTTGTGAGTTTTCCGAGCAATACATCCATGTCTGGATACGAGCAGGTAGAGGCAGCTCTGGCACAGATATACCTAGGGGTAAAACCCGAAAACACCGCTTTGATCTAGACTCAAACAGGAACTGGTGCACGACAACGGGCCTTGTTGCACTCTTGGTTACGACACTCCCGGGGGATATGCTTAGGATAACTCTCATTTTCTTTACAAATCATTATGAAGGTTTTATGAGTATATACTTCCTCAAAGGATACATTTTTATGATTATGGATTATATCCATAAACTATTTAATTTATGTTATGTGTTTTATAAGTTTGGGATTAGGTATTGTTATTCATAAACTAATCTAATGTATTCCATTTTTTAGAAATGGCGCCCAGTATAAGGAATGAGAACTCTAGCAATGCACATGATACAAAGAGAAAGAAGGATCATATATTTCATGGTCTTAAGCCAGAATTTATAAGAGAAATAGTCTCGCATGTATTATCATCATATGAAGAAATAATATCATGTGTTGATAAGATAAGTAAAGAGTTTATTGAGTCCTATGGCTTTGAAGGGAAGCAAGAGAAGAAAAGTATGGAAGAGAGAAAGATGGATAAAGGGAATAGGGAAAAGAAGAATTTTCCTATATGTGATAACTGTGGAAAGAAACACCCTGTAACTTGCCTGAAAGGAATGGTATTTTGTTATAAGTGTGGAGGAAAAGTGCACAAAGTACGTGGCTGCAAGGGTAAGAAAATAGTTTCAAATGTACAATGCTTTATTTGCAAGGAGTTTGGACACTACGCGAAACTATGTCCCAGTCATCAGACTATGCCGCAAATGATGCTATTGGATAATAATGAAGTTATGATACTACCACAGATGAAGAGGACTGATTAGAGTTCTTTTGTTGATTATGTCATTTGAGTGTTGTGTCAACAATTTACTTGTTATAATAATTATGGAGTATATAAGGATTGTACTGCAGTACTATTTCATTAAGGACTTGAGATTGTGTGGAACAAATAAAAGTGACTCAATAGCAGGTTAAATTTTTGGAAAATATATGGTTGAGAGAAAGATAAACCATAATATGGTTCTGATACCGAGGTAGTGATTTTAGAATAATACATGATTGATTTGGATAAATTATATTTGATATTCTTGACTACCTTGAAGCTGATTAATGATTTGTATATTCCATCATTGTTGGGGTTTAAAACATTTTTGGATTGATGAAGTATATCCAGCATTCTATATGGAATAAGGGAGCATGAATGTAATCAATAAGGATTATGGTAATTCAGGATGTTTCAGCGTTTTAAAAGAATACATGATGAAGGTATTAATATGATATTATGGGGTAAAAAGGATCTACATTATGATTACCTTCCTTATAAATGTTGGAATGTGAGTTTGGACAGAAGTATTTTGGATAGTTCTAGTTTGGATTATTTTGGATGGCCATAAAAGGACAACCCGGTGGTCGGGCGGCAACCCGTCGCGACCGGCAAGGCCGTGAGACTTGAACCCGCAACTGAAGGGCGAAAAGGGTGTATCACCTACCACTGGCCCACGAGATGTCCTGGATTAAATAATGTAGTTTTTTTTAAATGATCTGGTAGATGAATTATAAATTCATTTATTTTGGAACCCTGTACGAATAGTATAAATAGAATTATTTTTAAGTTCTATTATCTTTTAGAGTGAAATATGAGTTTGTGGTAGAAATTTATTAATGGATAAAACTCTAATTATAAAGTAAGTGTATCTCCTTATGATCTTAGCCAATCTCATAAATAAATTCCTCAACATTAATAAAAGGAACTTAGAACAAAAATTTTGTCCTAGATGGTACCTTAAATCATCACTAATTTATGGTTTTGGTATTGTTGGCCATTTCATAACCATGTTCTCTACCACTCTCCATCAGATAATTGATGGTTATATTTCTCTTCCATATCCATATTTTCCTACATGGAACCCTAGTATGTGATATTTTCGGTAATATTCATACTTTCCACTCTTTATTTTAAATAGAGGCCTCATTAATTCATTTTTCGATGTGGGATTTCAACTAAGATATTTTGAAACGTCAAAAATGTGTTATCCCAATACCCTATGTTTTGTTGAACCGATGGTATTTCAAATCATCATAGATTGATGAGTTTAAGGACCTAAATTTTATACTTGTTTGTGATTGATGACCTCAATCACTACCTATAAATATTTACGTTTTTCCTCCAATTATATGTCTCTAATTGCCACCAATGTTCTCCTAATCGAGATCATAATTTGGTGGTGACCCTTTCATTTCTCTTTTCCTCATATTAAGACTAAATTTTAGTAACCCAATTTCCGATGTGGGTTTTCCCACAAATATATTTTCTATTTTCAACCTTTTATTTTCGAAGAACAATTTCAAATTGTGAGGACGCAATTTATTGAATGAGGGGAGAATGTAACACCCCAAGATTTCATAGTGTGTTATTTCTTCAAAATAATTCAATAACTTTCACTACACGCAACACCGAGTTCAATCGCACCATGACTTACCAAAAAAAATCCATTCAAAAGAGGTTATGAATAGTATTAACTAAATTTTAAACTTTATATAATCCTTATAATTTTAGAATCCATATTATGAGAACAAATTCATTTTCAGTATTGCACTTTTATCAACTTTTAATAGTGAACCCTTTTTAAATACAATATTTTAAACCTTTTGACTAAATGGGGACATCAAAAATTTAAAATAAAACATCTCAAGCTTCCACGGTACGCTTTCCTTTGAATAATACAGTAGCGTGTGTTGTATGCAACTTCGAGTTTTAACATACACCACAACCAATCAAACTAGCCGTTATGAATAGTAATACCAACTTTTTGAAATTATATATATTTTATATTTCAAAATGGACATTATTTTTGGATTCGAAGTGTCTAATTTACCCTAAGGTAAAATTTTGGTACTTTTTGGATAACTTTCATATTTTGATGAATAGTGAAAATTACTAAATTTTAATTAAAAACAACTTTTTTAATCAAAATAATTAATAGTGATAAATTATGAATTTGAGTGGTTTTAAAGTATATTTAGAATATATTTTTACCATTTAATTCAATGTTTGTCATTGGACATAATTTTACAATTAAACCGGACATAAACAAGTGTCAATCTTTTGATTGTTATTATCTCTTAAAAACACGCTTTTTGTTTTAACAACGGGAATTAAATTTAAATTAATTTCTGCCACTTCTGTGTTTTGAATTTGGAAAAATGGATTCCATATTTGGAATCAGGATGTTCAAATTGTGTAAATAGGAAACTTTTATTTTTAGACATTTTGAATAATTACTGCGGTAAATATTTTATTTACCATGGTTAAGGGTAAATCCGGTAAATGAAGGTTAATCAAATAATATTATAATAATACTAAATTACCCTAAAACATGTCCTAACCTTATTTTTGGATACATGTCCTACCATGGGCATCTTTGGGTCAATTTTGGGACCCCATGGTGCCACTTTTAGGTGATAGGGACACTTTATTTTAATTAAGTTAAAATGAATACAAAAATGACACAAGCATATATCATTTAGAAAAACAATTTTTACATAGGGTTATATATGTTGGATTTTAGATTATAAATATTCATTAGAAAGATAAAAATATTTCCTACATAATTATATTTTATTTATGATTTTTATACATTAAATAAGTTAATTTATATTTGACACAATGATGATGCAGTAATTACTATAATAGTGAAAAATTAAAATAATTGATATTATAAATACCCAAATAAATATAATATTAAACTTTTAATGAATTAAACTAATTTTCTAGGATAATATGATATATTTGGATTGATTCAATGGACTTTGTTTGAAGTAATCAATCTTTTATGAGTTTCACAAAAATCAACTATTGAATAGTGTCAAAATTGACAAAAAAGAGTGTCTAAAACAAATATTATATTATTAATTGGTATTAAATTCTTAAAAATCTAAGGCTCGGCCAAGAGACTTATATCATTATATGTGTCTCATTAATGGACCACTTGGGGGTCTCTTGGATGTATATAGTAAGTTTATTAACCATATAATATAAAAATACAAAGAGACATTGTAAAAGTGAAACTAATTAACTTAGAGTTAATACTTAAAGATAAGGTTAATATAAGTACACAAACCTGTCTAAATTCTATTGGTTGAATGGTTTTCGACCTATCCCCACCTTAACCATTTAATAATCAACATTTGAGCCATTAGAAACTGAATATTAATTTATTATAAATTAATATTTCTAGCTTTTCCAAAGGTGCCCCTCACCCCACTTATAAAAGGGCACTCCTCATTCTCATTTCTTCACACCTTCAAAGCCTTTTGGTTCGGCAAAACTCTGCTCAAATACTCTCCCAACTTCCATAACTACAACCTAGAGGCCTTATTTGGATCAGAAAGCCAACCTAAGGAGCCATTTTGATCAAATCAAAAGGAAGAACCCGAAGAAGAGGTAATGATTTCACCACCCTTTTCCAAGTTCCTTTATTCTTCTACTTCTTCTTCCTTTGTTGTTACCATTCTAAAATAATAACTCCAGTATCATATATATATTGTGATGTTATTATAAATATGGTACAACCATATTCAGTATTCTATCCACCCTTTGAATAACATGTCACCATACGTGCGTACGTACGGCTTACCGTCTCCACGTCGTGGTGTAATTGTTATTCAATATATTATTATTTGGATGAGTATAATAATTATGTGTAACTCATGTAAATAAAACATATAACATGTTAATTATTCTTTATATATGATATACCATCCATTTATATATTATTTTAATATCAAAGGAATGATATTATTGCTCGTGCATACGTACGGACTACCGTCTCCACGAACGCGATGAGATTCATTCTCCATCGTATCCATTCTAGTATAATTATCATTTCATGATTTAAAAATAATGTTTAAGGAATTGATATCATTCTGTATATGAATAATATACAACCTATCCATGACAATCATGGCTTATGTAACAAAACATATAAAAGAAAACGAGTAAGTTAACACCAGAAACGACAATAATACTAAGATATTATTAACAAAGCAATGTTAAAAGATCATATATGATATCATGTGAATGTATATGATTATTTTATAATTTAATAACAAGTATTTCACCATTATACAGGAGGTTAACCTACCCTCAACCAAAGAAAAGTGCAAGGTAGGGGTTTATTTCGCAATCTCTTCATTATTCGAGGTTGTTTATACGTAATAATCTACTGGGATTTCTTTATCATCCACATCCATGTTTCTTCGAAATGTATTTCAAAACATTTTTACTATTTAAAAAGAATATGAGTTAAATTCATTTATACCCTTATGTGTTTTTAAAGGAATCTTTCCATCATTTTCCAAACAAGGCACTTTTTACCTTTCGATAAATTTAAGGTAAGAATGTTTTTTTAAACTTATACGGCGGGTGCGGCTATTTACCATCGTTATAAAATCATCAAAGCTTCCCTTACAAGATTACAAGTATGTTTTCAAAGTAAATGTTTTATTTTATAATTATGTGACTTTTAAATGATTTCAAAATGAATATTTTAAGAATTTCAGAAAGGTACTCTTTATCAAAATCAGAATTTTAAATGTTTTAAAGATTTATCTTTCTAAATATTTTTAATTAATGTCCATGTCTTCAAAATGGTTTTTAAGGATTTATTTATATGAACATGAATGTTTTTAAAAAATTTAATTCCTTTAAAAAGTTTCAAAGTGGTATGGGACACTTTGATTCAAAAATCTCTTTTTAATTACTTCCTTTATAAATGTGTGACTTTTAAATGATTTCAAAAAAAGGATATATTTCTCTCAAATAGTTTTGATTTCATCTATGTCAACATCCTTTGATGCATTTTAAGCTTATTTGAAGTTGATTTATTATGATACAAAACTTATATATTGTATTGAAGGTTTTGTGATATGTTTGACTATGGATGTGCTATTTTTATACCATTCATAGTTTATGGTGAAAGTATTGACATTTCGTATGCTAGTTTTAATACGAATGTTTATGTTATGTTTAAACCTTTTCATATGGGAATTCATTGGACTTAATATGTGACGGGTGGAGCCCGCTATAACTCCTCGATGCATTGGTAGGTCTCATGAGACAAACTAGTGTCTTGGCACAAGGCCTTGACAAAATCATATTTGTAGTCTTGGCACGAGGCCTTGGCTATGTGGTTATGATAGTCTGGCATTATGCATTCCATCATTATGAAAGTGGTTATTAATTTTGCATGTGATTATTCGATTAGTAGAATATCCATGTGAATAAGTAAATGGCATTATTTCATTTTATTTATGCCATAATATGTTGAAAGTTCAAGTTTGAAAGGCTTTTGTTTTAGTTATACATTGCCTTAAATGTTTATTCTTATTTATGAAAGTTTCTGCTATATTGTTATCCTTACTGGGCATTTGATCTCACCCCTTTTCTATGTTTTATTTTTCCCAGGAAGTGAAGAAGTAAATTGTGAATGACCTGTAGGGATATTATGAGGGGTTAATAGTGTGGACTATGGAGACAATATGTTGTTGTAGTAGTTTTTCACTTTATGATGTAATGTAAAACTTTATGAATATATCTAGTGTTTTCAATGCAACTAAACCAATCGTTCTTTCGAGATTTGATCTTTCTTGTGATCATGCCAATGTTATGTAATAATGCACCGACTCTAGGTAACTAGGGTCGGGGCATTACATCGATAGATGATATCTATAAAAGCAGCAAAGTGATAAGTTGGGGTGAGTAATGAAACTCAGTAGGCATCCCCCAAATGAATTCCCTTCACACTCCACTAGGATAAAACATGTTATCACATTCATATATGATAATTTATATAAAATAATTATATATAACAACTTAAAATACTTTATATCAAACCACAAATATTCCTATAAAAAATAGTTTTTCCAAAAAAAAATCTAAGGAAGAGACCAAGAATTTATTTCAAAATAATTCTATATTCCATCTTTTCATATCCCATTTCAATACACAAACTCATGCATCCACACATGCATTACCATATGAAATTTACATACTCATGAATGGTTTCTGGTCAATATACCAAGTCATTATAGGTTAATTAAAATCACATGTTCCATTATAACTTTAGCACTAAGCACCATTTCATATTTCAATTGGGCCTTGTAAAATGCAATATGAACACACACCATCATGTAAACTGAAAAACCATGTCAATTAGATTATGAAATAAATTTCTATAAGACAATATTTTTTATTAAAAACCAATTTAGAAGTACTTTTTCAATGAATCAAACCAAGAAATTGTTTTAAAATTCACATTTTAAAATCAATTATCAAAGAACTTTTCAAAACTATTACATAGCTTAATAAAAATAGAAAACCACTCAAATCATCATTGAATATGGTTTTTGTAATGACCCACCAATTATCATTGGCTTGAGAGTAAAATGAGTCATTACTAGGCCTTAAGCAATATCCCCAAGATGCCAAAGGCTGGAAATAAATACCTAAGGGTTTCAATGCGGGTGGGGGATGATTTAATCTTTGAGAAATAAACCAACCAAAACATCAATAACAACCACTATATGATGCATTTTAATGAATCAAACAACTCATGAATTACAAAAAGATAACTACACTATTCCACAAACCAATACAACCAACACAAAATCAGATTACCAAGAAGATTACTAACAAAATACCAAAACATACCAAGACATGCTCCAAGGATCCACACTGATATCCATGCTCCAAGCACCACCACATCGCCCAAGCATCACCACGAACCACTAGTAATGAGATGCCTTACCTCAACCTATGTCTTGGAATACGACATCTACAAAATCACCAAAGTGCCAAAGTAGGGGTGAGTATAAAAATCAGTAGGTTTTCCCCCAATGACTTCCCTTCTCACACCACTAGGATAGAAGAGTTAGCAACAATTATATAAAAACAATTTATATAAAACATTTTCTCAAAATCAGTTTATAACTTAATATAAACAAGTTTTCAAAACCATTCATAACCAAGAGAATCCAAGAGCAATTGAAACCAGTTTTCCAACAAAACATTTTTTCAGAAAAATAACCAATCAAGCTTTAGAACCATTTCACAAAATCCCTTTTTAGCATACCCAACCATTTCACAACCCGTGAAATCAACCATGCATTCTTTTTTATGACAGTTCCATACTCATGAGCGGTTTCTCATCAATCTACTAATTCGTCACAAGGCAATTGTTTCCCATGTTCCATTACACCTTAGGCACCGATCATAAGGTCATATTTTAACCAAGCCTCATACTTAAAATTCCCATGTTCCATTAAACGTTTGGCACTAAGCACAAGGTCCTATTTCAACCAAGACTTGTATATGCAACATGAACACTCACCACACATTCACAGCAATCATGCCAAAACCATCCTTTCAATAATACACCTTTTATTAAAAACCATTTCCATCAAAACCAAGTGTGTTCAACCAATTCAAACCATTTCAATAAAACCGTACTTTTATTGGAAACCAAAGAATGATCCAATTTCATCAATCCATTTCAATACCAAACCATTTCAATAAAACACCCCTTTTTATTGAAAACCCATCTTTTATCAAACCATTTACCATTCCATAAAATCCATAATTTAAAAATCAACATTTTAAATTCAAGAATCCAAATCACATTGCACAACAATTCACCAAGATTTCACAATTTCCTCAAAACCATAAATCATCACTAAAAAAGATTTATTCCATGCTTTGTACAGTCAATTTCATTAAAATAACCTAATTTGAAACTAATACAATCAATTCTAACAAAAGGATTCAAGAGTGAAGCCTCCTACCTCAAAGGCTTTGACGAAAACCCTAACAAACAGAGAGCGCACAAGGAAACCGGGCTGATTCACCAAGGATCCTCCTTAGATCTCTTTTCCTAACACAACCAAGACCAAATATCATCATATTTGGCATCCACACACATAGATATACCTATAACATGCATAGATATAAGAAATCGAGAGAAGAGGAGAATTATATATAGGTAGATCTATGAAACCAAACAAGAACGATCACATACCTCAAGAATCCGGCTTCGATTCATCAAGAGAAGCCTTAGAAATGCCTCTGGGACTATGGGAGAACCCTCCTTGACCTTAGGAGAACCAAAATCCCAATTTTGGGCTGCTTAGGAGGAAAAACAAGCCACTTAGAGGCAAAAACATGTGAGATACACCTTTATAGGATCTCGTTTAAGTGGTCACACGGTTAGTGCACACGGTTTGACGAACCATGCACTAACCGTGCATTAGCTACTCCCTCGACCACCCTTCTCCCATGGTTTGGCCACACGGTTAGACAAAATGTGCATCGAACGTGCGGATGCCACTACCACCAAGACCCACTGTGCACGGTTTGTCCGCACGGTTTAGAAAAATTGTGCACTGCACGTGCGACTTCCCCTTTGCCTCACAACATCATTCCAAGTTTTCTCAACTCTCCCAATCAACAAAATTAACTTTAAAACCATGAAAATATTCAAGTAAGGGTTACATACTAGAAACCTGGGGTACTACATTCTTCACATCATTGTTCTTTCCGTCCTTGGAAAATAGAAAACCTTCATCCAACTGAAATAGTTCTGTCCACTGCTCTTTCATTTCCTTTTCACATTCCCAAGTCTCTTCTTGAATCTAACAATGCTGTCATAAAAACCCACACTAGACTGATGCTTTTTCCACGGAATACTTTCTCTTGCCTATCCATAATCCATACCGGGATATGTATCAATGAAGCATCCAACTCTAGGTCAACGTGATCCCATCTGATCACATGGTCAGGATCAGGCTCAAACTTTTTAAACTGAGATACATGGAACACATTATGCACCAAACTGGACCATAGTGGTAATTCCAACTGATATTCCACCTCTCCAACCTATTATAGTATCTCAAGAGGGCTAATTTATCATGGAGATAACTTTCCCTGCTTCCCAAAATGATCATGTCCATGCCTTGGAGAGATCCTCAAGAATACATGATCACCCACAACGAACGACAACGGTCTTCGATGGTGATCTGCATAAGAGTTTTGAAGACTCTGAGCCATCTCCATCCTCTTTCTAATCAACTGAATCTTCTTCATTGTTTCTTGGACAAGGCTCGGCCCAACTAGTAAAGTTTCACCAGTTTCCACCCAGCATAGAGGTGAACGATAAGGACGCCCATACAATGCTTCAAACGGAGCCATGTGTATCGAGGATTGATAGCTATTATTGTATGAGAAATCCACTAAGGGTATATGCTCCTCTCATGAGCCACGTAAATTCATTACACAAGCCTGCAACATGTCTTCCAACATTTATATCATTAGCTCAGATTGCCCATCCGTCTGAGGATGATACACCATGCTCATAGTCAACTGAGTCCCAAGGGATTACTGTAATGATTTCCATAAATGAGATATGAACCTCAGATCTCTATCTAGGGCTGTAGACACTGGTACACCGTTCCTCTTAACCACTTCTCGGATATAGATTTCTGAAAGATCTTCCACCGTTTGAGTTTCATGAATAGGGATGAAATATGCCAACTTGGTTAGACGATCCACTATCACCCAAATGGAATCATGTTTCCGGACCGTTCTTGGAAGACCTGTAACAAAATCCATTGCTCTCTGATCTCATTTCGACACTAGGATAGGTAAATATTTTAACATACCAGTTGGTCTCTGATGCTCTGCTTTAACCTGGTGACAAGTTAATCATTGATAGATGAACTCGGCCACCTTTCTTTTCATTCCGCTCCACCAAAACTATGCCTTCAACGCCTTATACATCTTCTGTGTACCTTGGTGTACGGACCATATTGAATGGTGGTAATCATGAAGGAGTTGTTCCTGAAAAACCATAGGTACAACCATTCGATCTTTGAAAAACAAAACTGAACCCCCATAAATTTTCCAGCCATCAATGGTCCCCCCGCCATTGAGTTTTGAACATACGACCAGACATTCTGTATCAGATGTTTGTTCTTCTTTGATCATCCTTACCAAATCAGGAACAAGCATAGCTGAAAAGAAAACTGCAAGATCACCTCAGTTTTCATATTCCACATGCATGTAGGCTAAGACCGACATCAACTGCCATTCATATGAAGAAACATTCACTAACTGAGCCTATGACTTTCTAATAAATGCATACGCCACCGAATTCCCTTTTCCTGGTGTGTACACCAAGTCAAATTCAAACATCTGGAGATACTCCATCCCCCTCTTTTTCCTCAGATTCAAATCTCACTCTGAGAAAATGTGTTTCAAGCTTTTGTGATCCGTAAACACAGTAAATTTGTCTCTAAAGAGATAATGTCTCCATGTTTTCAAAGCATGGAAGACTGCAGCCAACTCCAAATCATGTGTTGGGTAATTTTTTTCATGCACCCTAAACTGCCTTGAGCCATAAGCAACCACATGGTCTCTTTGCATGAGAATACAACCCAACCCTGTTCTTGAAGCATCACAATACACAACATACCCCTATCCTAATTCAGGCAAGATCAAGATGGGTGCCAATGTAAGATGAACCTTTAGTTCCTGGAAAGATTTATGACATTCTTATGTCCATTGTAATGGAGCATTCTTCTTTTTCAGAGCTGTCATTGGTGATGCTAGTCATGAGAAATCACACACAAAGTGTCAGTAGTAACTATCTAGACCAAGAAAACTGTGTATCTTGAACACATTCTTTGGTGGTTGCCAAGAGATAATGACTTATATCTTTTTAGGATCAACAGAAATGCCTTTCTCAGAAATGACATATCCAAGGAAACGTACTTCCCGTATCCAAAAATCACACTATGATAATTTGGCATACAAAAGATGAGCTCTCAAGATTTGTAACACTATTTCCAGGTGCACCTCATGATCAGCCCTTGTCTTTGAATACACCAAGATATCGTCGACAAACACCACAACAAAAGAATCCATATATCGTCGAAATATCTGATTCATCAAATCCATGAAGACCGTTGGTGCATTCGTTAGACCGAAAGGCATGACTACATATTTGTAGTGGCCATATCTGCTTCTGAAAGCTGTCTTTGGAATATTCTCATTCCGAACTCACAAATGGAGATATCCTGATCTCAAGTCAATCTTGGAGAACCACTGAGCTCCCCATAATTGATCGAACATATCATCAATTCATGGAAGTGGATGTCTATTATTTATCCTAACTTGGATAAGCTTATGATAATCAACACACAGCTGAAGAGTTTCATCTGCCTTTTTCACAAACAACACCGGTGCTTCCCATGGAGAAGTACTTGGTTGAATGAAACATTTACTTTCCAGCTCCTCTAACTGCACTTTCAATTCACGTAACACTATTTCTTCCATCCTATAAGACATAAGGGAAATAGGACTGGTCCCCAGAAGGAGATCAATTGTAAAGTCCACTTCTCTTAGAGGTGGTAACCCATAGAATTTATTGGGAAAATAATCTATAAATTGATCCACCACAGCTGGAAAACGATTTTCCTCAATCTCTTCCATTGATGCCAAAGTCAACGCTGCTAGTTGATAAGATATTGTTCCCACCATTGGTGCCAACAGGATATTTGGACCTTTATTTACCATACTCTCTCCTATGAAGAGATGGTCGATGTCGTCCTCATTCGTGAAACTAATTGTTCTCCTATAACAGTCGATGTAATCCTTAAACATTGTCAACCAATCCATACCCAGGATTACATCATAGACATCCATGTCCAACAACAAGAAGTCCCATTTTAACTCAGCTCCATCAATATTTATAGAACATGATCTACATGCAAAGGCTTGATGTTCTCTTTCACCCAAAAGAGTTTTTAGTTTCAAAATAGAAGGCATCATTTCCAGATTTAAACATAGCAAGTCAAGAGCATGAGAAGATATAAAGGAATGTGATGCACCAATATCAAACAACACTTGAACAAGGGTAAAATTCAAAAGAATAGTACCTCTCACTATAGATGGTCCCGCCTGATCATCGACCATCATATTCTTAGCTCCATACAATTGCTTCCTCACTGCACTGCTTTACTTGTTGCCTTGTTGAAATTTTCCTAGTTGAGGAGTCATGGTATTTCAAGAATCACCATGGATAGTTCTGTTATACTAATGAGACTGACTCCGCTGTCCACTTCATGTCGAAGAATACGATGCTTGTGATGCCAGAGAAGTGTCCCGAGTGCCCTCCCTAGGAGCACTACGACAATAGCGTTGAAGATGTCCCGTCTTGTTGCAATTATGACATGCTCTAGGTTGCGCCATACACTCTCACTATATGTGGTCAGTTGAACCACATTGAAAGAAACCTTCTTTGCTTTGGGGTTGTGGAGGAAGGTTCACTGATCCTGCCATCTGGTTCTGATGTGCACTCACACCATAGAAATAGGTATCCCTTTTCCTCTTGTTCCCAGCGGTTGAGTTCCCACCGTTTCCCATAGGTATCCTCATTCCTCCTCCCATCGATCTGGAGATATCACGTTCAGAAATAGTGTCTTTTTTCACCATCTCTATATAATTCATAATACAGAGCACCGCAATCTTCGATTGAATCTTCTGTATTTTCCCCGATTAGAAGATGTGTGCCTTTAACGACGTATTTTCCCCAAACTCTGGTGAAAAATATACTTAATTCATGAATTTATCCACATACATTATGACAGATATACTCTCTTGTTTCAAGATGAAGAAGTCCTTCTTTTTCTGGATATTGAACATGTGAGGATAGAATTTTTTGTTGAACAATTCTTCAAAATCCTCCCATGTAAGGCCTTCATCCAATTTAGCCTACACCGCTAAATCCCACCACTGACGTGCAATATCCTCAAGCATATATGTCGCCAACTTTGATTTTATTTCTACTGTTATGCCGATGAAATTGAAGATACGATTCATCCTACTTAGCCACACCTCCACCTTTTCGGGTTCAACATCACCCCGAAAGTTTAGTGGATTCTGCTTTATGAACTGAATGGTATGATCCAAATGCCTTAATTCATTCCTCTGGTTTCCCGTATCCTCAGCATGAAAAGCTTCGAAAATACCGTGAACCAGCTCTTGGTTCATCTGTGGTTCTGGTGCAACCACATTCTCTGAAGCTTTTTCAGGTTGGTTTTGACGACGCCTACCGGGTGCCATTTTCTAATCCAAAAACAAACTCTATCAATCTCACTCTCTAGCAACTTATGGCTTAGCATTCAAATACTATCACATAATTTATCACAACATTGTTCTCAAAAAAACCTTTTTCCCATGTTTAATCATTTTTTAAAACATTCCTCATTCCTTTTGAAAATAAACCCATTTTCAAAATACACCAAATACCCAGTTTTCAAAATCATTTACTTGAAAATAATTTCTGCATTTTTCAAAAATTTGCACCTTGAAAAACATCATTAGTAATTCCTCACAATGAGATACACAATCCTAGTGGGAAGTCAATCCTCTATAATGCATGTCATGCTCATCTCATTGGTTAAACCCATGAAAATTAGATTTCCAACATTCTAGAAGTGTATCCAAAACACTTATGTACCCAACACCCTGGTAACTTGAAGTTCAGAATAAATGGGTTAGATGCGTCCTTTTATTCTATACATTTCATGTTCCAAAAATCCTACTACTATCTAAGATTTCGACCTAAGGAATAAACAAGAATGAATTTCAACTCCAAGACCAAGAACATCGATGACCACTTGTTAAGCGAGGACCAAACATGCTGATACCATTTGTAATTACCCGCCAATTCTCAATGGCTTGAGAGTAAAATGAGTCATTACTAGATATTAAGTGACATCCCCAAGATGCAAAAGTATGGAAATAAATATCTAAGGGTTTCAATGCGAGTGGGTGATGATTTACCCTTTGATAAATAAACCAACCAAAACATCACTAACAACCACTATATGATGCATGTTAATGAAACAACCAACTCATGAATTACCAAAAGAGAACTACACTTTTCCACAAACCAATAAAACCAACAAAAAATCAGAGTACCAAGTGGAAGACTAACAAAAGACCAAAACAGACCAAGACATGCTCCACGGCTCGACACCGAGCTCCATGCTCCAAACACCACCAAATCTCCCAAGCATCACCACAAACCACTAGTAATGAGATGCCTTACCTTTACCTGTGTCTTTAAATATGACATCTACAAAAGCACCAATGTGCCCAAGAAGGGGTGAGTATAAAACTCAGTAGGTTTCCCCAATGACTTCCCAACTCATTCCACTAGTATAGAAGAGTTATCAATAATTATATAAAAACAGTTTATATAAAACATGTTCTCAAAAGCAGTTTATAACTAAATATAAACAAGTTTCCAAAACCATTCGTAACCAATAGCATCCAAGATCAATTGAAACCAGTTTTCCATCAAGTTATTTTTCTCGAAAAATAACCAATCATGCTTTAGAACTATTTCAAAAAATCCCTTTTTGGCATACCCAACCATTTCACAACCCGTGAAATCAACCATGCATGCTTCGTTATGACAGTTCAATACTCATGAGTGGTTTCTCGTCGATCTACCAATTCATCACCAGGTAATTGTATCCCTTGTGCCATTACACCTTTGGCACCTATCATAAGGTTATATTTCAACCATGCCTTGACCTTAAAAGTTCCATGTTCCATTAAACATTTGGCACCGAGAACAATGTCCTGTTTCAACCAAGCCTTGTATATGAAACATGAACGCACATAACACATTCAAAAAAATAATTCCAAAACCATACTTTCAATAAAATACCTTTTATTGAAAACCATTTCCATTAAAACCAAGTGTGTTCAACCAATTCAAACCATTTCAATAAAACCGTACTTTTATTGAAAACCAAAGAATGAACCAATTTCATCAAGCCATTTCAATACCAAACCATTTCAATAAAACACCCCTTTTTATTGAAAACCCATCTTTTACCAAACCATTTACCATTCTAGAAAATCCATAATTTGAAATCAACATTTTAAATTCAAGAATCCAAATCACTTTTCACAACAATTCACCAATATTTCACAATTTCATCAAAACCATAAATCATCACTAAAAAAGATTTATTCCATGATTTTAACAATAAATTTCATTAAAATAACCTAATTTTAAACTAAGACAATCAATTCTAACAAGAGGAGTCGAGAGTGAAGCCTCTTACCTCAAAGGTTTTAATGAAAACCCTAACAAATGGAGAATGCACAAGAAAACTGGGATGATTCAACAAGGATACTCCTTAGATCTATTCTCCTAACACAACCAAGACCAAATCTTGTCATATATAGAATACACACACTTATATCTACCCATGATGGGAGTATATCTAAGAAACCGTGAGAAGAGGAGAAGTATATATAAGAAGATCTAAGAAACCAAATAAGAATGATCACATACCTCAAGAATCTGGCTTCAATTCGTCAAGAGAAGCCTTTGGATCACCTCTGGAACGATGGGAGAACCCTCCTTGACCTTAGGATAAACAAAATCCCATGTTAGGGTCACTTAGGAGGAAAAAAGAACCACTTAAAGGAAAAAACGTGGGAGATACATCTTTATAGGATCTCATTTAAGTGGTTGCACGGTTAGTACGCACGGTTTTAAAAATCGTGCGCTAACCGTGCGTTAGCTACTTCCTCGACCACCCTTCTCGCACGGTTTGGCAGCACGGTTAGACAAACCATGCACCAAATGTGCGGAAGACACTGCCTCCAAGACCCACTACATACGGTTTTGCCACATGGTTTAGACAAACTGTGTGCTGCCCATGCAACTTCCCCTTTGCCTCACAACATCATTCCAAGTTCTCTCGACTCTCTCAATCAACACCCTTAACCTTAAAACCATGAAAAGTATCAAGTAAAGGTTACATACTAGAAAGTAGTGGTACTACAATTTTTATCATGCCTTTCACAAACATTTCAAAATAAATTTAAATTCATTTAAAAAAATTAGATTATGACATCAAGTCATAATAATATGACTCAAGAGTAAATCCGCCTACCTCGAAAATTATGGTGAAGTCGAATAATGGATTGAAAGCACAGAAAAATATATGATAAATTTAAAAGACACTTCTTAAATATCTTACACTATCATTATAAAAGAAAAATCTAACCATGATTGGCATCAAAACCCTCCGACATTTCTGTAGAGGACTAGATATAAAAAACTACGAGAGAGTGGGAGGGGGATGTAGATCTAAGAAGATCCATGATAAACTACTTTAATTGAGGATTTAATGATGGAATTGAGCTTCAATGAACCATGAAAAGCCTTTGGATCATATTACATTCAATAGAGAGGGGTTCCAAAACCATTGGGGGAAAAAATATCATGTTAGGGTTGATTTGTAGAGGATTGTGGGGATTAAAATGTAATCTCATCTCAGATCCACTTTTTTCATGATCTTATTTTTAAACTATTCAGGTTTAGTCAAATGGTTTGGAAAATTCATGACCCAACCTCTTCCTCCAAGAGCACCTCAAACGGTTGGCCCACATGGTTATAAATACCATGCTCCAATAGTGAAAAATCTCATTGTCCCACATTTCATAGTTTCTCATTGGTGGCCACGTGATTTGACATAAATATTCACCCTCCCTTTATCCATTATCCTACAATGCATAGTTTTTTATAGGTGTTAAATGGTTTCTAGATACAATGCACCAATTGATAACATGTAGAAAAGGAAAAATAATATTACAAAATGTTAAAAACACACAAAAACTTCACCCAAACACTTTACATACTTAAAAAATCATAAATCACATGTTACATAGGCAAAACCAGGGGTGCTACATTCTCCCATCAATTGGAATTTTTATCCCATTAAAGGAAAAAATTACCACTAATATGACTAAGTTATGGCCATTTCTTATTCACTTCCTTCTCATCATCACCGGTTATTTATTTATTAGGAGAAGAAATGTACATGGAAAACCAAGGGAAAACTGAATAGAATCTAGGGGAGAAAATAGTGAAAACCCAGGTCATCCCCTCTAATGATGTTAACCCCATTAGGATCCAAAATTTTCAGATCATAGAACCCAGAAATTCTGGAGTTATGAGACACTATTGAGGCTCGGTGATCTACCACTTTATTCCCCTCTTTCCATGTGTTAATTATTTGAATGTTGGTGGATAGAATGCCACAACATTTTCTGATGTTATAGGCAGTCAACCATGGTGTATATCTGATGCCTATAAGGTAATTAAGGAGGATAAAGAAGTTAGTTTCAACATCATAAATGGAGATCTTCTTCTGCCAGAAAATGGAATGACCAGGGAGGAGGGAGTGAGCCCCTTCTTGTAGAGAAGATCCTCACCAAAATGAGTAGTGAAAGCCTTGATAACTGAGCCTCTGGTTTCACGTACATCCCCTCATCCTTTCATGACCCCATATATATAGGAAAAATATATACTAAGATTAAATCCCATTGGAGGAGGAAGACTTAAGATAGATTGGATTCACAAAGCATAGTGTCCTGGATGAGAGGATTGGATTCTGGAAGAAATAATTTGGAGGGATGAGGAATCCTACCATTTTAATGAGAGCCTGTAAAGGTTAATGAGGAAGATTCTCACTTTAGAGATGATGCCTCTTTCTATAGCATGGATCCCCTCATTCCTTGCTTCATTCTTGGCCTTCCATAAGCACGAACATCTAGCATGAAAAATAATGGAACTCTCGATTTTCTCTGGACCCCTATCACACGATCCATGGAACGAGGGGGCATGAAACATCTCTTTAAAAGGGTTTCTTGATTAGAAGTTGGTGAAATCCCCATAGAATGCCCATAATTTATGTTCCCATTCACCCTCGAATAATAGGGGGGCCACGCATTCCTCTTTATTGTTGGATTAGAAAGAGCATTAAGAAACCATGTTGAACCAACATCTTTGAATGTTATCATCATTGGGGATAACATTTTCCTAATCATCCATGTAAGAAAACTGATCTTCATGGTAATTTCCTTCAACCAGAATTCGTTCCAACAATTATTTTTCCCCGGGAGAGAAATAAAATTGCAGTAATCCTTTTTCTTTCATATACACAATCTATACTGGAATGTGCACCAATAAATCATCTGGAACTAGTGAAATGTGATACAATTTAATAACATTTTAAAGATTAGGCTAAAAAGTTTTCAACTAGGATACATTGAACACAATATATGAAACATTAAACCATGGTTTCAATGCCAACATATATTAAACCTCTCTAACCTGTTCTGGTATCCCCAAAGGGAAAATGTATCTATGATATAACATATCCTTCTTCCCAAAAATATTATTTCAAAGCCTTCGAGAGTTCCTTAAAAACACATGATCACTCACCTCAAACAACAAAGTTCATTTATGATGATTCAGATATGGTTTATAGTGACCCTAAGTCATATCCATCTGGTTTTTGATCATGTGAATATTCTTCATTGTCTCTTATAAAAGGCTTGACCCAATCAGTGAAGTATCGCTTATTCCACCCAAAAAAGTGGAGAATGAAAAGGACATCAATACAATTCTTAAAAATGTTCCATATGTATTGAGGATTCATAACTATTGTTATATGATAACTCTACTAACATTATATTCTCCTCCCATGAACCACTACAATACATTAAAAAAAATACTACAACATATCTCTTAATATTTGTATCGACTATTCATATTTCCCATCTATTTGAGGATGATATTGCATGATCATCATCAATATAGTCCAAAGGGATTTATGTAAGAATTTCCAGAAATGATATTTAAACCAAAAATCTCTATCAAACGCTATCAAAATGGGTAAACCATGCATTTTTACCAGTTATTGGATATATATTTATTACATGTACTCCATCATATAATTTTCAAGAATAGGGATGAAATAAGATCACATTGTGAGCTGATACATTATCACCCATATGGAACTATGTTTTTGAATCATTATTAGGTGAACCTTTAAAAAATCCTCAATAATCTTTTCCCATTTCCAAATAGGAATATGTAAATAATGAAATATACATTCTGGTCATTAATTCTCATCCTTATAATACAGTTTTTTTTTCATTTTGAAAAAAACACGTCCCCGTTTATTTTTATACCGACCAACCAAAACTATGATTTCAACACCTTATACATATTATGTATACATGGATGAACTACCCATTTTTAATGGTTATAAGCATTAAGTATTTGTTTCTGTAATGTAATACATAAGACCATTTGATTATGAAACCACAAAACTGAACTCTCATTCAGATCTCAACTTTAAATTTTCTCCACAACAATGAGTTATTTTCTAATTGAAACACATTTACAATCGAATGTATATGCCTCTTATTTCCTTAGAATAAAAAGACTAAGGTGATGTTGCATCTTTTTTTTATAGTTTTTTTGTTCTTAATTTGCTGTGTCACCATAGTTCCTTTACCTAGTCTATATATTAAGTCAATTTCAAAAATTTTAAGATACTTAATCCATCTTATTTGTCTCATATTCAAATCCATTTGTGAAAAAATATTTTTTACGATCTTATGATCCATAAACATAGTAAATTTCTCACCAAAGAGATAATGATTCAAATAATTCAAAGATTATACTACAACATCTATCTCCAAATCATTTTATGTGTATTTATTCTCAAGAAAAAATAACTATATCAATATTTAAAAAACAACATGATATCCCTGAATGAAAACACATCCAAACCCTAATCGTGATGAATCACAATACACCACATATCCTTGTACTGATTCTGGAAATATCACGATATATGATGATGAAAGGTTAAATTTAAGCACTTTAAAAGAAATATAACATTTCCCAATCTATTGGAATAGAACATTATTCCTTTCCAAAGCTATCATAGGTGAGGACAGACTTGAAAAATTATGATCAAAGTGTGTGAAACACAAGCTATAGTAAGAAAATTATGTATCTTAAAGACATTATTTAGTGGTTTCCAATATAGAACAACCTATATCATTTCTAGATCCAAATGAACACCTTTTTCATAGATTAAATGGGCAAGGGAAAAATCCTCTTGTATCCAAATACATCACATTGGAAGTTTTTCATACAACTGATGATCCCTCAAGATTTCCAACATTGTCTCTAAGTGTTTCTCATGCTCAACCCTTGTCGGTGAATACAAGAGTATGTCATCCACAAAAACAAACACAAAAGATTAAATATATCACTAAAATATATTACTCATCAATTCCATAAACACCAATAGTGCATTCATGAGACCAAAATGCATTACCATATATTCATAATGGCCATATATAATTTTGAATGGTGTCTTTGGAATATCATCCTTTCTAACCCCCAATTGTTGATCATATGATCGCAAGTAAAACTTAGAGAATACCTTAAATACCTTCAATTGATCGAATAAATAATTAATGAGTGGATTTGGACACTGATTATTTATTGTAACTTGTTATGATTATGATAATCTACCCATAGCTGTATATTTATATCTTCATTCTTAACAAACAAGATTGGTGCTTCCCATAGTGACGTGCTTGGAAGAATGGGCCCTTCACTTTCTAGTTCTTCCAACTGCCCTTTTTGATCCATTAGTTTGGTTTGTTTGATCTAGTAATATATAATGGAAATAGGATTTTTCCAATGAAATAGATCAATTTTGAAATCCTCTAATCTTGTGGGTAAAAACCCATAGAAATCTTCAAGAAAAACATCTTCAAACCATTCAAAACCCTCTAAAAACTACTACCCCTGATCTCTTCCATTGATACCAAATCCAGTTCTATCAAGTAGTATGAGATAATTTATGGTCTTAACCATCTTTTTTCACCTTCTTTTACGTTCTAGTCCTCTCTAAAGAGATTATCAATACCATCCTCAGTCGTGAATCTAATGATTTTTATATAACTGCTAATGTGATCCTTGAACATTGTTTACCAATCCATAACTAGGACTATATCATTTATATCTATCTCAAGAACATTGAATTCCTATATCTACGAATCTCCATTAACCGTTATTTACCATTATTTAAACACGAAGGCTAAATATTCTATTTGGCCTAGAGGATTTTGATTTTTGAACATATAAGGAATTACCTCAACAAAAAAAACAAAAAAAAATCTATAGCACAAGAATAAATAAAGTAATGTAACTCACCCATATCAAATAAATATATAATGGGGGTAGAATTAAAAATAATCATACCTCACACAATTGATGGTATATATTGATCATCCAAAATATCATGCTTCGCTCCATATAATTTCTTACATTATGCACTTTTTTACATATTTCCTTATTGAGATGACCCTTGTTGGGGATTCATGGTATTCCCAGAATCACTATGGTTATCTTTTTTTTATAAAGATATATATTGTATTTCCCTCTTCCCATTGATGAATAGAACACCTATGACACATGTGAAGTTTCCCAAACACCGTACTATAGAGAAATGTGATATTAGTTCTAATTATGACCTATTATTTATAAATTATGTCAAGTTATCAATAGATTCATACACTCTATTATCATGTGGTAGAAAGAACCACATCAGTAACATCCAACATTAGTCTTGGGTCTTAAAGGAATATTCACTAATTCTACCATTTTATTCTGAATCATCATCGTACCTTGTAAATAGGTGTCCCTCTTCCAATTTCTCACATTATTAGAGGTTCCACAATTTTCTATAGGTTTCGACAAACTCCATCCACCCATAGCTCCTGATATGTACTTTTTATCCATCATCTCTCTTTTAACCATGTCTATGTAAATCATAATACAGAGCACAAAAATATTTGAGTGAATCTTCTTCCTCATCCCTGATTTAAATATTCATTCCATGAAGGATGCATCAGCAGCAACTTCATGTGCAATGTGGACTAAATTCATAAATTTAGTTGTATACTTTTAACTGTGAGGATCTACTTCTTTATGCTAAAAAATCCTATTATTCTAGTAATTGTAATCATAAGTGGTTAGAATTGATTATGAAAAAATTATACAAAATACTCCCATACCATACCTTGAAAAACAATTATCCTAAGCCACTAAAATTACACCATTGGTATGAAAGATCCCCCCGTATATAAGTCTCTAGATTTACATTTATCTCTACTGATGTGCTAAGGAAATGAAATATTTGATTCATCTAGTTCAGCAACACCTCTGCCATCTCTATTTCCAGGTCACCCAAAAAGGTGGGTGGATTCTATTTCTGGAACTACATGGAGTGATCCACTATCCATGGTTAATCCATTCACTTCCCTCCTTCCAAAACTCTAAATTATTGAGAAATACTCTAAAACAGTATTAGGTTCTACAGTAGATGAGGTGAAACAATATTTTAATCATCTTTATTCTATTGGTTTCTAAAAATACTATTGAGTTCCATTTTCTATGAACACATAAAATTCCATAAGATTTACTATCTAGAGACTAATGGTTGAACAATTTCTAATTCTATCACATCATACTGTCACAAAATTTCTCCCAAAATTCTACATTTTCCACATTCAATAATTTTTTAAAATTTCACCATAATTTTCAAAATAATTCCATTTTTAAAATTACCACTTCATTCCTTTTCAAAATATCGCATTTGAAAATAAATTTAACAATTTTAAAAAATCAAAACTTTTTCACCAAATCATAAATCATTACTCAAGATGAAAAACACACTCTTAGTGGGATGTCAATTATAGAATTCAAATCATGATCATATAATTTGAAAAACCCAGTAAAATGAGATAACGATCCTACACTTATGTACCCAACTCCTTGGTAACATGATGTTCTAAATTAAAAGGATATATATGCCTTTTATGTTTTAAATTTTCCATTAACAACATTAGTACTCATTTCAAACATCCCAACTCAAGGAATAATCAAGAATGGTTTTAAACTCCATGACTGATAGAACTAATGATCACATATCTTTCAAGGACTAAACAAGATGATGCCACTTGTTTCAAAAAGATATTTGTAAGGACCCAAACTATTTCCACTTGTAACATTCATACCCACATCATTGGTTTGAGAGGGAATAAGGAAATTACTTGCCCTTAAGTGATATCCCCATGATGTCAAAGGCTAGAAATAAATACCAAGGGAATCATTAACATATAGGGGATGATTATTCCATTGAAAATAAAATAACCCAACCAAACGTACCAAAACAAAAGGCCACTACATTTTTCATGATAAAAATGTAAAATAACTGAATGAAATAGAATTGATTTCAAAAATAAATATACCAAAAAGTATCGTAATAGTACACAACTAACATTAAAGTATATGGTGGAAGAGAAAGCCAAATAAACTCAATGAAAAACCATATAACTCTAAATCTCCAACCAGATCCATGATTCAACTCCACAAAACATCCCAAGAACCATGATGAGCCACTAATTAAGTGGCATACTTTACCTATTCCTATTTATTGATAGTTTATATCTACAAAAGAACCATTGTGCTAAAGAAAGAGTGAGTAATGAAACTCATTAGGCTTACCCCAATTGACTTCCCTTCTCATGCCACTAAGATAGAATAAGTTAGAACATTTATATAAAAAAATTAATATAAAATATTTATATAAAAAAATTAAAAAAATTATTTAAAATGAAAACTATTTATATTAAAAATATTTTTCCTAAACCAAATTATTTTACAAGGAATAGTCTAAGTATGTTCTTCAAAACAATTACATATTATATTTAATCATATCCCATTTTAGTCCATAAACTCACGCATCAACACATGCATTCCTATATGAAATTTCCATACTCATTAGTGGTTTGTTGTCAATATTCCAATTCATCAAAGGGTAATTGAAATCTAATGTTCCATTATAACATTGGCACCTAGCACCAATTCATATTTTAATAGGGTCTTGTTAAATGAAATTTGAACACATGACACCATGTATGACCAAAAACCATAACAATACAGTCATGCCAAAAACATTTCAATAAAAAAATATTTTTTTTGGAAAACGTTTTCAAAAAAATTCCATTAGTCAGACCATGAATATATTTTAAAATCAATATTTTAAAATCATCTGTCAAAGCACTTTTCAAAACAATTCCAAAACATCAAAAACTCCAAAAATTACTTAAACAATTAGTAAAGATGGTTTCTACATTAATTTTCCCCACAATTTTAAAATCAATTTAAACCAATTTAAACAATTTGAAACTAACTCTTCATGTTTTAATAAGAGATGTCGAGAGTTAAGGCACCTGCCATGGAAATAATAGTGAAAATGAAGAACGATAAAAAAATGCCTACAAACCGGGTTGAATATTTAAAAACCCACCTTAGATATCTTCCCATATCATTAGAAATTCCAAATATAGCCATAATTTTCTTCAAAAACCTTATATATTTCCAAAAATATCTAAATCTAAGAATCCTAGGGAGAGAGGGAAGTAAATCTAAGAAAAATGAGGAAAAACTACAACAACTATGAACTTACTAGGGGAATACAGGTTCAATGCACCCAGAAACACCTCCATATCTCTTCCAATTTGATGGGGAAGGGTTAAAAATAATTTGGAGGATAAAATATCAAATTAATATTAATTTGGTGGAATAAATATGGGTTAAAACTTAATTTTTACCAAGATACTATTTTTAGGATTTTGTTTTTAAACTATTCATGGTTAGACACACAGTTTGGAAAAACTATACACTAACCATGCACTAACCTCTTTATCATGGAGAACATATCATGGTTCACCCAAAAAATTAAACAAACTATGAAAAATCTCACTATCCCACTTTTTAGGGGTTTTCCTTGATTGCTGCATGGTTTGGAAAAATTGTATGCCTACCCAAGTGCCTTCTCCATAACCCATGTCTCAATATACCTGGTTTCCTATAGGATTTACATGGTTTACAAAAAATAATGAACCAATAATTCACTAGTTAAAAATCCCTAAAAACATTAAAAAAGGTTTCCAAACCCTCTAAACATCACCAAAGAACATTACATGCTTAGAAATCATTAATTAATGGTTGCTTACTTGAAACTGAGGGTGTTATAGACCGTCCCACAAATATTGTGATCACTGAGATCTTCCATGATCCATCTCAGCATAGTTTCCATTATGGAAGGAACCCATGTAGGTGTAAATACTGTTATACCACTTTTTGGATTTAGGGAAAATGATATTATATTTCATTAGGTTTCGACTCGATACCACGACTTGACTTACAGGATCCCAAGATGGATTCCTTTGCTTATATGTGTACCTTGAGGATCCCTCTAGGGACACCTCTTCATAGTATTGGCCTTGGGGACCCCAGTTGGTTCCATAGTGATCGACCAACCCTGATCGAGTGCATTATGGGTTTTGGTAGAGATGGTAGTGGGTGTCACCTAGAACTCAGGCTTAACATGTAATCACATGGGGCAATAGAAGTAGTGGTTGGTTTAGGTGTTTGTCTATCCTAGCTTTTTATTTCTGATTTCACATGGTTACTCTTGATTTATCCATGATTTCCAAAGACACTTCGTGGAATTTTCATGATGAGACTAACATGATGGGATTAAACAATAAGGATGCATGGAGATATTTTATGAAATTTTTCTTATGATACTTATAGTTCAAGTGTTATCTATAGTGATTTGTAGAGTTACATTCTAGGATTATAATTTTAATCCATACATATTAAATGGTTTCTTATCAGGAAGATATACATGGTAATCCTCATTTTTTATTGAAATTAATAAGCATGGGATTCCATATTGGATATGACATTCCATAGTTATGATTAAAATTAGTGGCCATATAATTTCAAAGTCATGATTTATATTAGAGGACTTGGAAATAATTAGTTGTGATTGAGATTAGTCGACGTAAACATCCATAGTGGACATTTAATTACATAGGTAAGATTGAGATATTGTATAGAGTGTTATACATTGGACATGGAGTTCCATGGTTAAGAATAATTATATTGTACCTTGAGTGATATTTGGAATCCAGATATGAAATTCCATGGATGATCTCATAGGATACATGGAACTTATTTTAAGCATTAAATTCATTATACATAGATTCTGTGGTTACACACCTTGGTTCAAAATAATAATTTTATAATGTAAAATTCTCATATATATTCTAGAGTTGGTTGAAGAAGTTATATCCGATCAATTTCACAGACTCAATGACTGACTGGGGTTCTATTTTACCATTTTATTACTAGATGTGTCTTAGCTTGGTTGAGCATATTCCATTATCATGAACATGGAAAATATTTCATCATTGTATCTTTTTTCTTCTATATTATCTTCATAAGTGGGATTTATTTATTATTATTGTTATCCTGATGAGTAGCTCACATATACATAAACATAATTTTAAAGGATTTATATAAGACCATGTTGTTCTTTCCCTGTGTATTTTTTATTCACACTATCCTAATACTGGAATCACAATGGGTTAATTGGGTATTCCTTCACATAAATGTAAACATATGATGGGGTGAGGATCATGACTAATCAAGTGGGATGTGTAGGATGTGTATGAAGATTTCAAGAATAGTGTTTAGATGGAATTTACTAGTATTTCCTTGTAACATTATTTTTTTATTTTTTTTACTTCTATAAATTTGAGTATCCAAGGAGGTTATCATTGTTGAATGTATGAAAAGACTATTCATTCATTCACTTCATTCCATTTAATAATATTGACTTTTTATATTTATTTCATCTATAATCTATTTATTTTCATCTATGGATGATGTTTGGTTATTTATACTAGTTTATTACTATAATATGAAGTCATAGTCTCCCTAGATACAAACCATAAACCATAAAGTCTTATTGGTAGCCTTTGCTATATATGAATTCACTCTTAGGGCCTTGTCATCAACCAGTTTGGTTACTGTTCATAGAGTGAACCAAGACGTAACGTTAAATATATTGTTATTTGAAGACTATGAACCTAGAATTGCAAGGAACGTTAAGGAGAAATTGTGTGGAGTATCAGGAATGTAGTTATGGTTAATATTGATTATGTTTACAAGGATTATAATACATGAAATGGTGTCATGGATGACACTAGGGTTGATGGAATGAATTAGAATTCGGGATTTTCTGGAATTATTTTTTCTTCATACTTTTTAAATGGGAAGTTGGATGGATATTATATAATTTGTTTCCAAATTCTAGATATATTCTGAAAACTTATAAGGAAAGTGAATCTTTGATGTCGTACCATAGTACCAGTCCTGGAAAATCCAAAATTTATAAATTTACAAATTAAATAATAGAATAACTATATTGGTTATTGATATTTATAAATGATTATTACATAATTCAAAATATATTCAAGGAAATATGGTGTCAGATATAGCTGGGTTAGAATATTAATGTATTAATCCTAGAAATTTTTATGTAATAATATTAATTAATTACTGGTTGACTAAAGAATTTATACTAAAATTTGATTCTTTCTTACATGTTTTAGATCTAGTCCATATCATTGGAATTTGGGTATCTTTTGCAATGTAAGTTGTTGATATGTCTAGAGTAAGGTTTTTATCCCTAATGTGGTTATTTGTTATATATTCTATATTTTTTTATTTCATACAATTCATCATACAAGTTAAAAGGGAAAATTACACCCACATATTTTTTGGGGTGTTTTCTTCAACATTTTGGATGGTGATGGAATGGATGGTTGACTTATCCCTCTCTCCCACTTTTCCATTAGTTCTAGTATTTATATCTGCATTTCCTAAGCTCTAATGGCTTACAATATAAGAATATTTACTACTAAGGATATGATGGCTTCTAATTTTAATATACATTTATATATTGGATGAAACTGATCGATATATATAATATAATTGTATAAGTTAATGGTTTATATAACATCCCAATAGTATTCCTGAAAGGGATGTGATGGATTTATGTATAATTTATTTACACAGGATACAATTGAGTTCAGGAATACACATGGTTATAGATAAGATGATAATGATGTGAATGTGTCAGGATGCATAGGATGCATATTGGTTATGATTTGATTGCATGGGATGCAGGTTGACTTATGGAAGGGATATGAAAGTGACATGTGTTTTTAGGGAATGGGAGAGACAAACTAATGGTTAATTGGATGATAGGAGCCTTCATTTATATATATTATTTTGATATATAATGATTTAATTATATGTATTAATTAGTGAGTAAGTAATTTTGTGGATGGGAAAAACTATAAATGTTTAGATGATGGGTTAGTTTAGTTATTTATTCACTGGGATTTACTATACATATTTCACATATTACATGAGTGTTCTCAATGAGAATTATATTGTGTAAACATTTTATACTCACCATATGAATATATAAACTATTTTTTATGTCTTCGAGAGATGTTTAGTGATAAATTTGGTAATTAAAAGATCATAGTGGTTTATTTAGATTTACCCAAGTTTGTGGTCATTTTATAGGTTTTATTTTGGAAATTTTTGTTTTTTATGATTATTTATGAAACTATATTTATACATTTGGAATACTTATTTATATTATTCATGATTTTGGTTTGTGATTTCTCTTCTTCTCTCATATTCCTTAAACATATAAACGAGGTTAATGTCTCCCATACATTTGCATACCCTATGGGTTAATCCCTAAAACGTATCCTATTTGATGAAATATTTGAGGCTCTATATCTCTCTTTATTCACTACTATCCTATGAGGGGTTCTAGTTGGGGTATGCGGATTAGAAAAAAAGTGGTGGACAAACTATTTCATGAGCTGTAAAACAATATATTAAAGTGAATTTATTTTTCATTTTGTGGATATTTTTGGTATTATTGTGGGTTTAAAAATGTTGAAATGATATATTGGTTTAGTAAAATAAATTTATATGAGTTAAGATATATTTAAAGTGAAAATTTTGAGTGTTATTCAACCCACATAACAAACAGATGTTTAGAATAATTATTAAATTTTTGAAGTGAGAATTGAGATTTTATTTCTAGTAGTAAAAGACCTCTATAAAATATGGGAAAATAGGTTCTTAGTGCTCATAATTACCTTATTATCTTCCTATATTAGTTTAGTACGTATCATGATACTCAAAAAAATTCAGATGTAGAAAAATTAAGTAATGGAGTAAGATCTTGTAGTGGAAGTTGTAATAAAATATTCTCATAAGGTGCATCAATGGATACTAAACCGAAAATGTTCATCTCATATAATGGGACATATGAAGCATCTAAAAGATATCAAAAATTAAGAATATGGATTTGTATTTTGAAATTATGGATCACTCTAAATCAAAGGTTTTGGTTCAATAAAAACATGATAAGGAAAATAATTTCAAATAATACACTTTTTTCAATGGTTTGAATTATAATTTACCTAGTGTGTATCAATTATGTAATAAATGACATAAAGTTGATTTTTGAAAATATAATTTCATAGTGAAGAGACTAATGTATATCTATGTCATGAATAAAGTACAATGAACTTGAGGTAACTTTTTTCATATGGTTTATGAAAAAAACTATTTGAATTAAAATTTTAAAGATGAAAATATATAATGTAATAAAAGGTTTTTCCACATTAGTTAAATAAATAAAAAATCAAACTCAAATAGATAAGTTTAGTGATGTTCCAATACTAAATATAGATATAAATTTAATATATTATATTTTCCAAAAAAGAGAATATTTTCACTTCTTCACACAAGAAAGTAAACAATGAAAATATCATACATTAGAGATCATTCATTTAGATATTTTTTATCCTATGTTGACTGATTTTATTAATGAATATTTGTAGTTTATTTAATTTATTGATGAATTTACTTGGATTATATATATTATTTTTATCAAATATAAATTTTATTTATTAATGTTTTTTAATTGTTTCATGAGAAATGTAGAAAAGCAATATTAATGTTCAATGAAGATAATTAGACCATAACAATGAAGTGAGTATAGTAGTAGAAAGTTTGAACCATATTTTCAAAAACAAATGGTGTCTATCAAGTGAAAAAAACACTATATAGCCCATAAAAATAGTTTCACATGGTAGAAAAATATTTTTTTGGGGTAGAGGGATTAAATGACGTTTACTGAGTATAATAATTCATTTTTTAGATACAAGTTATTATTATATAGTTTTAAATTCATATTCATTGTTTATATCATCAATATTTAGATATGTACCTATATGATATGTATTTTTAGAATAATCCATGTTTAATTGTTTTTTAGTTATTTGGTAGCTCATGAGTGATCAAGGTAAAAGTTACCAACATAAATAAGTATTATTAATGATTATTAGATGGAATAATTATGGAATATACACCTAATGGAATAGGATATATATATTAAAATAATGAATGATATAATATTTTCTATTCAAAAGGAATGAAGGAAATTGATCACTTTTCTGAAGATTGTGGATAGAAAATGATGTCCAAGAAGGTATAAAAAGAAAAAGAATAATGGGTTTGAAAAAATTTTGTAATTTTAAAAAAAAAATTAAGAAATAGAATTGAAGAAGGTAATGATTCTTTTTTATCAAGTAGTTAAGAACAATTTTTTTATCTTTTCCAAGTTTTAGAAAATATATATGTTCATAACATCATTGGTGATCATTGTGAGATGGTTAAAAAGAGAATTACATTGAGAATATCATTTAATGACACATTATTTCCATAAGTTGACCGTATAATATTAAAGAATCATTGAGTATCACGAGTAGATAAATAATATGAGTAAATAATTAGATCAAATAGAGAAGAAAATACCTAGGATTTGAATTCCATGACATCAAAAAACAATGTTATTGGACCAAAGTGGATGTTTTGTGAAAAGTTAAATTGGATGTTATAAGTGATGAGGAATAAAAAATTAGATTTTTTAAAGGATATTCTTAAGTTGAATGTATTGAATTTGATATTACAATTTTATTTATTTTTAAGATTGAATTCCTAAGGACATTTTTTATCACGTCTCAAATAAGATATAATATTATCATAATTGATGTCCATTCAACCATCCTCAATGTAATAATTGAATATTAATTGTGCATTTAGAAACCTAAATCATTTTTTATTAGAAACTATAACATACATGTTTTTAACATATAGAAGGAAGTATATGTGTTATATTATTATCTAAAGAGATTATATTCAATGTTAAATAAATTATTAAATTCATGGGAATTTAAAAAGGGATAAGTGGTTAAAAATCCATAAATTAAAGAAATTAGTGTGGAAACTATCACTATTATCATCTCTTTCAATGATAAAATTCATGCTAGGAATGAGTAAATATCTTTAATGGAATTTTATGCAAAAATAAAGCATATTTTTGAGATATTAATTCTTAGAGAGATAAAGGATTACATAGCTATCCAAATTTCTCAAGAATATAGTCATATTTTCATTTTTTTCTAATTAGATAAATACACCAAAGTTCATTTTATGAAGTTTATAAAGGAATAATAAAATGTGGTTTTTGATCAAATTTTAGTAGTAAGTAAAAATTATAAAGATTGTGAGGGTAAATAAAAAATAAAATTGACTTCATAAGACTCAAAGGATATCTACTATAGTATATTAATAAAATATTAGATATCATTTGTGTTTTTAAAATATTTACACATTTTTAATGTTTACCAAAGGTGTATCACATCATTATAGTTAATAAAGTATCTTGGTGTAAAAATGTATTATCTTATTTTAGGATAGAATATTATATTAAAGGGAAGTTAGATATCTATAGATATGTTGTTTAAGATTGGGATAGAATTTTTAATGATGAGATGTTTCCAATTAATTAAGTTTTCTTATTGGTTTATAAATGTATATATTGTAACAAAAAGAAAAAAATTACATAAAACTAAGTATATTAGAAGGGGAATATGTTTGAAAAACTTAAGAAACCACATGGTTTATTTGGATAAGAATTGAACTTTATGATCCAAAGGAGAATGTAATGATTTTCTTACTGGTTGTTGGGATAATAAATGTTATGTTATCTTTAGAGAAATCTAGTTAAAATTTATTGATCAAAATATATATATTTCATGTATTACATCATAAATGATTTTTTTTAAATTGATATTGAAGTTATAGAATTTTTTTCTGCGGATAAATTGGTCGATTTCTTTTCCAAATCACTATTAAAGGATGCATTATATATTTTTATGATGATTATTGGTGTAAAAACTCATATTTATTAGGGATAATTTAGGGGGTCTTGTACTCTTTTCTCTTATCTGTAGATAGTTGTCGTCAAATATGGTGAAAATGATACAAATACAATGTATATGTCGTTCCATAAAAGGTTTGTTCCTTGAGGGGATGAATTTATTTGAATAAAAAGGAAAAACATTTAGTGTTAGTATGTGTGGGTATTCCTGTGTAATTATTTTGTGAACTATTCTAATATTTTTTTATCTATGTGGGTAGGAATTTTTTTAAAACATATACAAGGATATTTTTAATGAAAATATAATAATGGGAAGATATTTGTAATGAAAATGAATGTGGAAGTGAGTTTCAATTGATAATGGAAATATATTAGAAAATTATTAATTATTAAATCCTAAATTATATATTTTTTCTATAAAAAGGGTGATTCTATGATGGTGAATTTATTTAGGGCAGAAAAAAATGTTAATTTTATGATCTAAGAATGTATGTATGTGTGAATATAAATAGATTGTGGTCTGGTATAATTTTTGTATTGATTATATGTGAAAATAATTTTTTTTGAAAAATATAAAGGGATTTTTTTTATAATATAATAATCATAATGGATTATATGTGAATGTGAATGTAGAGGTGGTTGTCAATTTAAAGTGGAAATCCTTGTGTTTTTTATTTAAAGTTTTTATGATTCGATTTCTCAACGGAGAATAGTTTAAATCAGTGGAGACCAATATTTTTTTTTTTATTTTTAAATAAATCAACCTCTGTAACAAATTAGGATTTGATTCACTCAAGTCTAGTCACAACCTCACTCATGTATTCAAAAAATAGAGCGACAATGGACCTAAGGATATTTAGAATTTCCATTCCCTTCGTGGGTAACCTACTCCTTTTCATGATTGGTTTCTCCCCCAAACCAATAATTATTAACTATAAGAACAACATATTACAAACTCAATAAGAAGACATAGAGTCACTTTATACCTTTTTATAGTAACACTGATATATTCAATTTTACACTACCTTCATACAGAACATGTATCCAATATAAGATAGATTATCTAAACAGATCAGTTTCTTCAGTAGCAATAGAAGTATACCGCCATCAAGCAGCCTTTAGAAATAATCCAGATTATATTTTCACTTCATTTATTTCTGATTTATAATCACTTCTCGACCTCAATAAATCTCAATAAATTCTAGTGCAACACCAAATGATGAAAACGTTCACTGAGCTGCATCTTCAGATCCTCTATTTTATCACTCTCAATTTTTATTCAATCACCCCCCTTCAATACAATCAAATACCTCATTACGTATTTCTTTAAAATACTAAATATCAAAAAAAAACATAAATAATTAAATTAAATTAATTCCAATAAAATAATTTCAATCTCATCATTCTTGAATCATCATAGTGAAATTATATACTAAAATATCATTTTTTTCTCAATTTTATATACTAAAAAACAAGAACTATGATCTCATAAATATTAATCACTTTTAGTAAATGTATATCTACTACATAATTCTATTCTACACTTATTGTTTCTCACTATATTTATGAAAACCAATTCCAAAAAACATATATATCATCACTTAATTTCAATAAAAATTTATAAATTATAAATTCTTAAATTCCAAAAATACAGATTTAAACATCATTTTTGAAATAAACGATAACTATTTCTTTTTAATACAATTCATGATCTGAGAGGAAATATATCTCATCATTACACAAAAATAACCCATCAACATGAGTAATTATTCTTAGAATAATTACTTCATGATTCTTTTCTAGTGATTATTTTATTTGGATAGAATCATCATAATAGCATTCTAGATCTAAAATTTAGAGATTATTCATGAATAGTTTTATCTTTGAGTCACCCCATTATCTTTTCAAATAAATTAGATTAAAATAAATAGATATAATTAAATACCACAATTGTTGAAATATTACATGAATATTCATGAACCACACTTTAGATGTGATATTGTACCCCATGAAGAACTTCTTTGTAATCATCATGTATTGTTTCATCAGAAAACATAATGTCTAAAAACTCTTAAATTCACTGAGAAAACTCACTTAATAAATCCATAAAATTTAGAATATATTTTCTAGGGACATCAAACTCTTATATACATATGGAATTAATCTTTATAGACATAAACTCAATGGAAAAAGGCTAAAAATCATCTTAAGAGTCTTTCAATCATTCTTCTGCTGTTTTTCTGCAACACCTCAAAGACACAAGTTCCATAAAAATTATACGATGGACTCAATGGCTTATGGTGAAGTCATATAATAATAATTTATGTTTGTAATAAATTTATTTTATTATATAAATATTTTTATTAATTTTTTAATATATTTACAAACATGGGGAAATATTTATACCTAGAAACATAATTTTTGATTTCTTAAACATTAAATTGACTACATGACCAAATAAACTATCCAAATAAACAACTAAACTGAAATAATGTGGACAAAAATTAACCACATGATAATAAAAAATAAATATATGACCATTTCAAAAACCTTACAAGGTAGCATGGTTACCTGATAAGTTTGATGGATCTGACATGGCCTGAAGGGTGTTCCTTATCCCCACCAGTTAGAAACTTGCACCTGGAATCATAAAAAATAATAGATGGAATTATTTTTGCTACATTTAGGAAAGAGATAAACATATCTGCAAGAATACAAGAAAAATACATTGTTATTAATATACCAATATTCAAATAGGTATAAAAAATAAAATTTACAATTGAAAAGTTCTATAAAAATAGAATAACTACCCAAGTCAAAATGAATGCAACTCACCAAACCCAAGGATCAAAAACTACTACCACCTCCAAGTGGTTCCTTTCCCTTGTTGAATCCTAGATGAAGAAAATATAAAAACACCCTAATGAATAATTAATGTGTGACCTAAAACCCTAGTATGGTATCATCATGGAATCCATAATAAGATTCCGCATTAAACATACCAGATAAATAATTTAATATTAAATATAGTGGTTTTTTTATTTCAAAACAATATTTAAAAAAATAATGATTTACATTTCAACTTATGGAAATAATTTAAACAAGTGTCTTAATAAAAAATCTTATATAAGAAAGATTATATAAATTTAGATGGAATGTAAAATATTTTAAAACAATGGAATATATTTCAAATAAAAACAAGTCAAAAACATGGTAATGTGGAAAACGGTATGATAGTTCTAGGATAAAAGAATCAATAACACTCAATGTGACATGGAAATATCTGTATACACATGTCTCTTTGATAATAATCAAGGGGAATTCGTCACCATCCCATTGGGGATGTGACGTGCTGCATTTAAGTTTTAGTAACATTTTAAAACCTTAGAGAGTGATATACCAATAACTCAATAACCAACTAGGCTTGTGTGTTCTCTGGTAAACACAATGATGAAGAATTTATTTTAAAACAAATAAAAAATCATCCCATTATCCATTTTAAATATGCTAATTTCCCATTTAAAAACTATAACACGTGTATTAAATAAAAATATTACTTTTTCCATGATAAAAGAATCGAGTTTCTTTAAAATAGTATAAGTTATTTTTCCAAATAAAATTTGAAAACAATTTCATAAAATCAATTTTCACAAATTAAATTCCATAATTTAATTTAAACATTTCAATTCAGTTTCACAATCTATCCCAAATTCAATGGAATTGGGTACCTTTTCTAAATTCATTCAAAACTCAATTTCAAATCCCTCATCTAAAGGAATTGGGTTTTTTATAAAACAATGGAAATCAGTTTATCACAAAATTGAGTTTAAATCATCCTATGAATTTAAATCATTCAATGTAAGGACAATCAAATTGGATAATCAAAATGGAACCACATACCTCGAGATCATGTGATTTTGAAACACTAAACCCTAAACGAGAATTTCCAATGAGTAATGTCGAAAATAGGATAGGATAATAATCCCTAGATTCAAAATCCAAAAAGGAGCTATTGTATCCACCAATAATCATGGGGATCTATAATCCCCTAATGAGGAAATAGAAGAGAGCGGAAGATATGTAACAAAAAGAGGAAACTTATTAGGAGAAGATCTAATATAATTCTTCTGGATTCAATTCACTTATGAAGGGGTGTAGGGGGTAAGACTTCTCTTGGGAGCCTTCAAAGAAGAATAAATCTCAATAGGGTCATATATGTCTGTTGGGGACCTAAAATAGGGGTTTGTAGATTTCAAAAATTAATTACTGATTAAAAAAACATGTATACAAGGTTATCTAGGTAGATGAACATGGTTTAGACCAATGGAGTTCCCTTGTTTCATGCCCCTTTATTTAGGTGGATAGTTTCTAATAAGTGGAAGAAAATTTTGACACAATGTGCGTTAAATGTGTAGAACCCCACTACCTATGTTTGCACGATTATCACTAATAAGGAGCCTGGTTAGAGAAAACCATGCCCCAATTGTATATATTCCAAAAACATGAAAAAAATTAAAAAATTTCTCCCAAAGAAAACCCAAGTGATTCAAAACCAAATATTTTTTTTATAAAATGAGGTCTAGGAATACCTAAATATAGTAACAGGATGTTACGAACACCCCAGCATTGAATCTTTCATTTCCCAGAAATCATATTTAGAAGCTTCCATGCCAAAATGATTTGGCCAGTAATCCCTCATCGGTACATCCCTCTCTGAAATATTATAGGAATTAAAACCATTCTTCCATATCACTCAAACAAATAGTATCATCCTCCCATGAATTACATTGTTTTTAGAATCAATAATCATGGATGGTCATTCATTCATGGATATATTAGGTGTGATATCAAGATAACTCTATCATAGAACATCATATGGATTAGATAGATACTTTCATAACAGGGATACATGGAAGAAGTTTTGTGTGGTAATCATCTAAAATAGAAGTGATAAATGGTAAACAAATTTTCCCACCTCCTCACCCAATTAAAAAAGTCCCATGTTATGAAGAACAAGCTTCTCTTGCCTCCCATTATGTCGATTACCCAAATGGGGTGGAATATTTGAGAGCATATGGTCACCAACTGAGAACTCCAATGGTCTATGATGAAGATAGAACAAATTCTTATATCATCTCTATTCCATCAACATTCTATGAAGAATCAATTGAATAATTATTTTCATCTCTTGATCCATGCTCGGACTACCATGGAACATTCAGCAATCTCCAAACAACATAATAGAGTTCTATAAGGCTTTCCATATAAGGCCTTAAAAAGAGCAATTCTGATCGTGAAATGGTAACTATTATTATTAGAAAAGTCAACTACCCATATATAGTCATCCCAAGCCCCACCAAAGTCAATTAAAAAGGCATATAACATATTCTCAAGGATCTATATAGCTATTTATGTTTGTCCGTTTGACTGTGGATGGTATGTCATACTCAAATGGGATCGATATCCCAGTACCTCATGAAGGTCTCTCCAAAAATGACAGGTGAATTGATGAACTCGGTAAAAAACCATGGTAGATGGAACTCAATGAGAACAAATAATCTCTTCCATGTAAAGATTTACCTACTCCTAAACATTGGTTGTGTCATAAATTGGTATAAATTGATCCAATTTATCCAACCGATCATCCAAAAACCCATATCACATTCTCCATTATATCTGAACATGGAAACCCAACCAAAAATTCCATAGAGATATCATTTCACATTCACATTGTCTTCATAAGTGGCTGAGGAAAACCCAAAGGTTTTGGGGGATTGGACTTAATGTGATGGATTGTATAATTATAAGAAATAGAATCAGCAATGCCATGTCTCATAACTGCTCACCGGAATCTACATTTCATTTTATAGAACATATTTGTGGTTCCTAGGAGCACTACCCACTAGGAATTATGTCAATATGAAATCGCGCCATTCCTTACACCTAATGGAACAAAAAAAATCCAATAGAATATAGTTCCCTCATTAGTGAATGAAAATTCAGCAATGGTATCACCACCATAAAGAGAGTCTCTAATGCTATAAAAACTGATCATCATGCTATTGTTCTTGGAGGACCATCTTGAGAAGAGTGGAGGACAACTGAACACTAGACAATGAAACCACACTCCCTGATTCCTATACCCCTATTTAAAAATGTGAAAAGAGATCCATCAAGGTCTACTCTTTAGACACTTACTTCACTGCATCGGTAGGGAATTTCCAACTCAAAGCATCTACAATGAAGTTCCATTTCCCTAAGGTATAGTCTATGACCATGTTGAATGATTATAGGGATTCCACCAAATGTATCTGGTAGATATTCAAATATTTTTTAGAGAATATATAACTACATATCTTGTGGTCATAATTAATGGTAATATTTTCACCATAGTACTAGTTCATCCAACTCTTAAGAACATGCATCTCACCTACATGTTCATGGTAATGGGATGGATAATTCATCTCATGTGGCCTAATATGAAGAGATCCCTAAGCAATTACATGACCAACCTATATAAGAACACCTCACAAATCTTAGCCTAATGCATCACAGAAGACCACATATCCCTACTTGACATCAGGAATAGTAAATATCTCTACAATAGTCAAAGTATTCATTAGTTCTATTAAAATAATTCTGATATTTCTCATCTCAAACCAAAATTAATACCTTCCACGTTTGAGATATCGTAGGAGAATCCAACATTGATAATTCCTTATCAAACCAGCTATAAAACCCAACTAAGCCCTAGAAACTCTGAATCTCAAAGACATTTTGTTGTAGCTCACATGTCATAACAACCATTACCTTTTTATGATCTAATGATACACCATGTTCTGACACCACATGTCCCAATAACTTCACTTATTGGATCTTGAAATCATAGTTTGAAATCGTGGCATAAATTTAGTGCTTTCTCAATAATTCCATACATTCTCTCACATGACACAAATGATCCTCATTATGCTTATAGTAAACAAGGATTTCATTCCCAAATACTACCATGAATTTATCAAGATACTCATAGAAGATTATATTCATTAAATCTAGAAATACATCAGGAGAATTGGTTAGAAAAAAATTCATGAAAAAATACTCATAATTGTTGTACCTGCCCCAAAAAAAGTTTTCTAAATGACATATTCTTTTATTCTCAAAAAATGGAAACCAGATCATAGATCAGTCATTTAAAACCACTTACCCTATTTGAAATGGTAATAAAGATCATCTATCTATGGAAATAGATACATGTTCTTTGAAGTAACCGGACTGAGATTTCATTAATCAACACAAAGTTTAAGTGCACCATCATTTTTGTTAGAAAACAAAACGAGAACATCCCATGGTGACACACTAAGGAATTAAAATCTATTCACTAGAAGATCATCTAAATGAGTCTTCAACTACATAATTTCAGTTGGTTCCATGTTGTAATAGGGGATAGATACTAGTTGAGTACCAGGTTCCAAATTAATTGAAAACTCATCCTCCCTTAACATTGGTGATCTCGATTTTTCGAAACGGAATATGTTGGGTAACTCGATGAAAATTAGAGGGATGTCATCACTCAAATATTATTTCTCCATATCAAATTAAAAAATAGATATTAATTTAATCAATTCTACATAATAAGGTTTAGCTCTACTCAACCATGAGTCCCACTCACCACGAAATAATTGGAAAACCTTATCAGATTCTCTAATGGTGACCCATTAGAGATTGTAATCAATCCATGATTAATTGGAAATTATCCAATCCATCTTGAATATGATTTCATGATTTTTCATGTTGATAACTGGAAAACATCTACTAAGATCAATATATGAACATGAGAAAATAGAATAAAGACTATTCCTTGCTCTCTCTTCATTCTTTGAGAATTATTTATATCTATCACTTACGAAATAAGCTCTGTGTGATGTTTTAGAATATTAATAATATGGGTTGAAATAAAAAAATAATATTCACCAGTTCCAAATAAAGAAGACACTAATGAAGAAGCTATAGTGATAGTACCTCTCATAGTCATTGGACCATATCCACTTACTCTGGAGACTCTTCCAATATGTGAAGAAGCTTCATTCTAGATGCATGTGGCTGGAACCCTTTTATCCTTGATGCATCTAATAACCCCACAATTTTAGAAGGTGGTGATGACTTAATAACATTGTTTAGACAGTAATAAGCATAGAATTACATCTTTAGGTGACCTGAGCATATTCAGTATCGGCATACATTGGGTTCCTATGTGAAAACATGCTTAGAATTCCAAGGCTATCCACAGTAATATCCAATCAAAGGTCCTTTTCCAGGTATTGTAGGAGGTTTTAAAAACCCTATTATCGGGAACCACCATTGGAATCATCATGATTCCTATTTCCCCTAGGATAAAACACACTACCAATCGAAGGAAAAGGAACTCTCAAGAACCCTGAATTACTAGTTAGGTCCATTCTATCCATCAATGCTCTATCCAGCACAACATCATAAGAAGGTATCGTTATTAAGAAAAACTTACAATGAATATTGGTCAAAGTCCCAAATCAAACCATTGATCCATTATCTTCTATTTTAATAAAATCTTAGGTAAAACCTGTAAAAGGTTAGTAAAATGGTTTTCATATTCATTCACGGTATTTTCAACCTGATTGACTTCGAGAAACTCTGTGACTTTTTCCAAAAATATTCAATCTAGATAGAACTAGTTGGTGAAAAATAACAATTATCTCTTTCCTCTCTAAGAACTCATGTTTCTTCTCCATCCCCATCATGTTCCACCATCTCCTCTTTGTCCCTTCCAGCTTGAAGGTGGAAAACAACACCTTAATTTTTTTTAGGTTTTTCCCACAACACCATCAAATTATATATCATTCTCAACCATTACTCATCCACTTCAAGTTCATTTTATCATTTGACTATTGGGGTATTTTGGAAAAGGAAATCTTGTGAAATAATCTAAAGAGAATCCCTTTTAGGTTCCCTATATGGGGCCTGAATGGGAACTGGTGGTGGTTCCTTTCCCCAATCATGGATAGTATTTACAATCACCTCAACCAGACTCGGGTCTATAAAAAGATTATATCACTGTGGTTCAGTAGAATATTCCTCCTATATATGATTCACATATCCTTTCGTAGGAATGATTCTACATAGCATTAGAATAACACAAAGAAGTCATTATATTAACACTCAAATAGAGAAAAAGTAGAAATTACTCCCAACAGATAAAAAAACATGATTTATATCTCAATCAATCCAAATCAATATTATGGAAAAGACTAAAACTAATCCTTGAGATATTTTATCAAAATCACCCATAGTTAATTAATTCTCATTTCATTAAGATATGTCTAGTAAATCATTCTAAAATATCTTCTATGTCCCAATAATATTTCATAATGCATATTAATATCAAAAAAAATCATCTGGAGCTCTGATACCACTTTTTCGGAAACCCGCCTGCTTACCCTGGTAACCCAATAACATATCCAGCTCTAACATGTCTTGAAGTGCGTTTACGATCCCCATTGGTTGGTTACTACCACCTATATTAATACAGAACGAATGTGTCAATGATGATTCCACAAACATTATATAAGTAGATAAACATGTTAGTATGCATACAAGAAAACATCGACATGGATTAGTGTAACAGAAGTCAAATATGTATAAAAAACTCAAAATACTACAAAAATGTTCAATAAAAATAGTATAACTACCCATGTCCTAATGGAAACAACTCACCAAGCCCAAGGATCAACAAATACTACCACCTCCAAGTGGTGCCTTACCCTTTATCAAACCTAGAAGAAGATAATCTACAAACACCCAAAAGAACAAGTATTGTATGATCTAAAAACCTACTACAGTATCACCATAGATTATATAATATTATTTCAAATTTAATTAAATAGATAATGAATTTTATTTTTAATAAATAGGTTTTTTAATTTTAAATTAATATTTAAAAAATCATTATTTACATTTCAAATAATAGAAATACAATAAAAAAGATCGTATTAATTTTTTTAAATAAAACAATTTATATAAATTCCCAAGGCATGTAAAACATTTAACATAAGAAATGAAATATATTTAAAATACAAAAATGTGAGAAGCATGGTAATGTGATAAAAGGTATGATAGTTAGAGGGTATGGGAATCCCTGACACTCAAAGTTGTGTAAAAATATGTGTATACACATATCTATTTGACACTGGTCAAGAGGACATCATCATCATCCCATATAGGATGTGACATGCTAAATTTACGTTTTAGTAATGTTGTAAAATCAAAGAGTGATATCCCAGTAAATCACTAACTACCTAGAATTTTATGTTATCTGGTAAAAATTTCTGATGGAAATTTTTTTAGAATGCCTAAAGTAAATTCCATTCCATTATTCATTTTAAATATGCCTATATACTATTTAAAAACCATAACAAGTGTTTTAAATGAAAACATGACTTTTCCACAAAAAATCATCAGGTTTCTATCAAAATAGTTTAAATCATTTTCCCTAATACAAATTGAAATGAATTTCAGAAAATTAAATTTCACAATTTAATTTAAAAAATTCCCATCTAATTTCACTACCTCTCATCAGTTTAATGGAATTGGGGGTGTTTCCCAAATTCATGGAAAATTTAATTGAAAATCCAAAAATTAATGGAATTGGGTTTATAATAAAACAATTGAAAATAATTGATCATGAAAATGAATTTAAATCCAAAAATTAATTTACATCAAAAAAATTATGGTAAATTAAATTGGATAATTGAAATGAAACCACCTACCGCAGGATCACGGGATCTCAAAATACCAAAATCTAAATGGGATTTTCCAATGAATAATGTCAACAATAGGTTCTGAGAATCAATCCCAAGATTCATGATTGAAATAGTAGGTATTAGATCCACCAATCAATAAGGGGATCTATAAAACCCTAGGGAGGAAAGATAAAAGAGTAGGAGAAAGAGAATAAGAAAATGAAACCAACTATTATAAGATCAAATGATGTTCCATAGAATGAATTCCTTGCAGAGGGGTATATAGGGGCCATAAATTACTCTTGGGGACTCTGAGGAATAAGAAATCTTAATGGGGTCATATAGGTCTGTTAGGGACCTAAAAGAGGGGTTTTAAGATTTTAAATATTAATTTCATATTAAAAGAATTTTGTATGTATGGTTCGGTGGGATGATATGTATGTTTAAGAAAAACCTTTCACCCAAGATGTTTTCCCCATTTTTTAGGTTTTTAGTTTCTACTATGTGGGTGCATAGTTTTAAAAATTACGTATCTACCATGAACAACCTTACTTCCTCGTTTTTCACAATTTTCACTAGGAAGGTTCATGGTTTGGGAAAACCATCCAACCACCGTACACAGCCCATGAACTTTCAAAAGTTTCAAAAATTTTACCCTGAGGAAACCCAAATGAAACCCAACCAAACCATGTTAAAAAAGATATTAGGAATTTGTGAAAATATTAACTGAATATTATAACTTCCACACCATAGAAACATTATTTACCCAGAAATCCTATTCAAAAGTTTCCATGCCAAAAATATCAGGCCACTAATCTCTCATCAGTTCCACTCTCTCCCATGTCTCATGTGAGTGAAAACCATGAATCCATAGAACATGAACTGGTGGTATCATCCCCCCATGAAGTAACTAGTTTTTAGAAATAACTATCATGACTAGACGTTTAGTCCTGGATAAATCATGTATGACCTCATGATCACTCCAACATTGAACATGAGATAAATCAGAGTGATACTTTCATAGATTATATACATGGAATACATTATGTATTGTCATCATCTTCAGAGGAATAGATAATATGTATGTAACTTTTTCCACCTTCTCGACCACTTCAAAAGGTCCCACAAAATAACGAGCAATCTTATCATGCATCCTAAGTAGTTGACAACCCCAACAGGGTTAAACATTCAAGAATATATGGTCACCAACTAAAAACTTCAATGGTATGTGATGATGATCATCATAAGACTTATAATACCTATATGTCATCAAAATTATCTGATAAATCTACTGAATCTTTTTTCCATTTCTTGAAACAAGCTCGGTCAAACCCTGATACATTCACCAATTTCAGACCCCTAGAACAAAGTTCTGAAAGGCCAGTCATAAATGTCCCCAAAAGGATCCATTTTGATTATAGTATGGTAACTATTATTATAAGAAAACTAAACCTTACCAATATTTTCTTCCCATGCTACCCCAAAGTCCAAAATGCAATCATGTACCATACTCTCAAAGATCTTTATAGCTCTTTATATCTAGAATTTGACTATGGATGGTATGAAATACTCAAATAGACCTGAGAACCAAGTTCCTCCTAAATGATTAAGAAAAAAAATGATAAGTGAACAAATGATATCTATCAGAATGTATGGCAGACTAAAAATTGTGAAAATGAAAAATCTCTTTCACATTGAAATTTCTCAACTCCTCAACATTGGTTGTGTTGAGAATTGGTATAATGTGATTTTATTTATCTAGATAATCGATCAAAACCCATATAAAATTATTCTTGGTCTAGGTACATGGAACCCCAACCATGAAGTTCATATATATCTCATACCACATCCACATTGGCACTGGAAGTGGCTAATGAAAATCCAAATTTTTTTTGTGCATGGCCATTTCTTTTTTGGAATGTATAGAAAAGGGAAGTGAAATTAGCAATGCCCCATCATATATCTTGACACTAGAATCTAAACCACATATCCTAGAACATATTCATGATTCCTTGGTTCTCTTCCCACTTGGAAATATGGAAATCCCCCATCACATCTTTTCTTACAACTAATGGAGAAAAAAATGATTCTGATAGCATAAAGTGACCTCTTGGTTGAAATACCACTCACTGAAGGTATCTCCACCATAAAGAGAGTATATAATTCTATAGAACTCATCATCATTATATTTTTCTTCAAGGATCATCTCATCATGTTTTGAGTAATACTGATCACTAGAAAAATCAACCTCACCCCACATTACCATATTCTTTTATGAAACTGTGAAAAGAGAGCCATCAATTTCCACTATTCCTATGATTTCATCACTACCTAGGTCGGGAATTTAAAGATCGAATAATATACAAGAACTTATCTTCCCCCATGGTATAGGTGTGTTCAATGTATAAATATTTTAGGTATTCCACCAAACATCTATAGTGGAGATTCAAATATATTTTAGAGAATATTTAACTTAAATGCTTATGGTCAGAATAAAAGGTAAACCATACACTATAAAGGTAGTTCCACTAACTATTAAAATCATAAATCATAGATTCTAGATCAAGTTCATTGCTCAGATAATTCTTCTCATGTGCCCTATATTGACAAGATCCATAATAAACAATATGATCACCCTGTATAAGAACACAATTGTAACCTAAACCTCGTGAATCCCAGAAGTCCACACAGAAATTCACGACACCAGAAGATTAAAAAATTGGGAAATAATAAAAATATGTTTTAGATCAATAATATAATTCTAACATTTCTCATATGAAGAAACAATTTCCCCCTTTCAAGTTAGAGTAGTCATTAGAGATGTCAACTTTGATAAGTCCTTAACGAACTTGTGACAATACAAACTATTTCCAAGAAGCTTCAAATCTCGAAGAAATTTCATGGATTCTCTCAGCCATAAAAAACATAAAATTTCATGATATACTAAAATACCATGTTATGATACAAAATATCACAGAAACTTCACTTATCAGTTCTATAAATAGTATTTTGAATGATTGGAATAATGTCAGTGATTTCTCAATAATTGCAAAACTACTCTATGTTTATGCATATGATCCTCCTCATACAAAGTGTAGAAAAGGATTTTTTTCATATAGTCTACCATAAATGTATCGATATACTCATCAAAGATCCTATTTGTTAAATCCATAAATACTAAAGGAGCATTGGTTAGATCAAAACGAATGACAAGGTAATCACAATTGTATTATCGGCTCTGAAAGGCAGTTTAATTAATGATATATTATTTTATTCTCAACTAATGGTAACAAGATTGTAGATCAGTCTTTGATAACCATTTCACTTTAAACTAGTAAAATAGATCATATATCCATGCAAATAAACACTATTTATTTATTGTAAATCAATTGAGATTTTGGTAAACAACAGTAAGGTGAAGTGAACCATCATCTAACTTAGAAAATATAACATACACTACCCATGGTGACACACTCAAGCATATAAATCCTTCCTATATAGGACCATATAATTGAGTCTCAAACACTTTAATTTCAACTTGTTCTATATAGTTAGAGTGAATAGACACTGGTTGTGTACCATGGTGCCAAATCAATGAAAAATCAATCCCCTTTATTAGTGTAAAACCTGATATGTTATAAGGGAAAATGTTAGGAAACCGACAATAACTATACAAAGATCACCACTCATAGATTTTCACTCCAAATCAAAAGAAAACACATATATTAATTTCCTAAAATCAAAATAATAATGTTCGGCTCTACCTGACCTCAGGTCCCACTCTCCATGAATGATTCCAACCCCCCCCCCCCCCATTGAGAGTTGTAACAGATACCCTTCAGATATAACAATCAATTTAGGATTTATTAGAAATAAACAAATCCATCTTGAATATGACATCAATTGGTTTCATGTAAATAACCTGAAGACTCCCAAAAATCATAACATAAACTAATGAGAAAACACAAGAAGTGCTATGAAGATCCAACACCCTCTTCATTCCAAGGGGTGTAGTAATATTTATTACTTAAGAAATAATATCCATAGGAAGATTTATTAAATTAATAAAATGGGTTGAAATGAACAAATTAATTTCACCATTATCAAATAAGGTAGTCACTAATGATGAAGACACAATGATGTTACTCTCATAGTTACTGGACTCATATCTTCTTAATCTATATACTCTTCCAGTACGTTAGGTAGCTTCATTCCAGTTGCATGTGGATGTAACCCTATTCTCCTTGAAGCATCTGATTTCCCCATAGTTTTAGATGGTGATGTTGATTGTGTTCCACTATGAGACGTGGAATAAAGATGGTGGAACTTCTATAGTTGGAATGACCATCCTCATGAGCCACATACCATATGTTACTAATTTGAAACCCGTTTAGAATGCACAGTCTTGACACATTGATAGAAAATCAATTGGACTAGATCAGGTACTATAAGAGTTTTAGAATAACCCTACTGTCAAGAACCACTATAAGAATAAATATTCTTTATCTTTTTATTAGAGTAAAATACACATCAAATTATAGAAAAAGGAACTCCCGACAACCTTAACATTAAATCAATGTCTATTTTGAGCATTAGAAATCTATCCAACACATTAGTATAAGAAGAGAGTTTCAATGAGAAAACCTGAGAAAAAATATTAGGATAATATCCCAACTCTAACTTTCAAGACTTAATATTATCATTCAGTACTATTTCAGGTGAAAACATCAAAAGCTCAACAAAAAAAATTTCATATTCAGTCACTTTCTTTTCTGCCTGATCGAGTTTGAAAAACTCAGTGGGATTTAAAAATAACATCTAATCTGGATAGAACTCATCGGTGAATAGAATCAAGAAGTCCTTCTAGTTGAAGCCCTCATATTTTTTTGTTGTCCCAATTGTGTCCCACAATATCCTACTTGTTCCTTCCATCATTAAGGTGGAATAATTCACCTTGATTTCATCAAGTGTTTCCAACAACCCAAAGAAACAATCCATTATGATTAACCATTTCTCATCCTCTTGAGGATCATTTGAGCTCTCAAGCACTAGTGGATTCTGGTGAAGGATCATTAGGGAACTAATATGAAGAATAACTTTTTAAGGGTTGACAACTAGATAATTTACATTAAATAGTAGTGGTTCCAATCCTGGATCTTGGAAAATATGCACAACCCCCTCCACCAAACATTTGCCCAAGAGAGGTTTTTATTGTTGTGGTTCAGTATAAACTTCCTCCTATATCTGATTAACACATCTTATCAGAGGAATGATGATACACCAAATTGTTAGAAAAATACACCATATTAATATTCAAATAGAGAAATAAAGGAAATTAACCCCAATAAGTAGTCAAAAAATATTTGGATTTCAATGTATCCAAAAAAATCAGGGAAAATCATAGAACTTATCTTCAAGATGTCTTCCCCAAACCACCCTGAGTGACTTATGACTCAATGTATTAAGATCTTTCTAGGCACTCAATGGTAACAACCATCTATGTTTCAATAAAATTTTACATTTCATATTAACATCATGAAAAATATTTCTACTAGGAGATCTGAAAAAGCTTTTTCATGAACCAGCTAGGGTATCCTGGTGACCCAATAGCCGATATGGATATGACATGTCCTGAAGGGTGTTCTAGATCAATATTTTTTGGCTACTAGCACATAAAATAATATAAAATGAAAGAGGGAATTATTTTTCCACAAAAATTGAAGAATAAGATAAAAAAGTCGGTATGAATATAAGAAAAACTCCATAAGGAGACATGCACTAGAAGTCAAAATTGTATAAACAAACAAATGTTCTAAAAAAAGTTCTTTAAAAACAGGATAACTTCCCATGTCTCAAAGGATATTGGGCCCAAGGATCAATAGATACCACCACCTCCAAGTGTCACCTCCCCTTGCTCAAACCTAAAAAGATATAATCTAAAAATACTTAAAGGTATAATTATGATGGGAGTTAGTTTTCAAGTACCATATCCCCATGATATCAATAATAATATGCAACAATTAATTAACAAGATAATGACATCAATTTTAAATAAAATAGTTTTTGTCTTCTAAAAATAATACTTACAGAAATCATTATATACATTCCAAACAATGGAAATACTTTTAAAAATATCTTAATAAAACATTATGTATAAAAAAAATTATATAAATTCAAAAGGAATGAAAAACATTTTAAAATAATAAGGGAATATATTAAAAATTCAAAAAATTGAAAAACATGGTCATGTTTTAAATGGAACTATAGTTACAGGCTATGATAAATACTCACACTCATAGTGACATGTAAATATGTGTATACACACTTCCCATTAACACCGGTCAGGAAGAATTCATCACCATCCCATCATGGAAGTGATATTTGGAATTTATATTATAGAAATATTGTAAAATTGTAGAGTGTTATACCAACAACTCACTAACTACCAAGTATTTCATGTGTTGTAGTAAAAATTAATGATGGTTAATTTATTTTAAGACTTATAAAATAAAAATTCACCAAATTCTATATTTTAAATAAGAATTGTTTCTATTGAAAAAGATAACAATGATTTTAAATCAAACCACATATTTTTCCATGATAAAATCATTGGGTTTCTATCAAAACATTTTAATTAATTTTCCCAAATAAATTTTTAAATAAATTTCATCAAATCAAGTTACATAAATTAAATTCCATAAATTAATATGTGGTTTTCCCCAAATTCATGAAAAATTAAATTTCAAATCCCCAATCTAACATAATTGGGTTTTTAATAAAATAATTGTATGTAATATATCAAGAAATTGAATTTAAATCAGTAAAGGAATTTAAATCGAGAAATTTAAGGTTTATAAAATTGTATATTTGAAAGGGAAGCAGCTACCTCTGGATCATGGGATCTTGATACACCAAACCCTAAAAGACATTCACCAAAAGAGAACATCAACAATAGGATCTAATATTCAATCCCTATATTTAACAGCCAAATAATATAGATTAGATATACTAATAAATATAAGGATATAAAAAACCCAATAAAGTTAAGAGGACAGAGGGGAGATATAAACAGGAAGAGGAAACCTAGAGAGAGAAAAATAAATTCCATTTTCCTAGCATTGATTCTCTTTCAAAGGGGTGTAAGGGGGCCTAAAACTTCCCTTTGGAGACCCCAAGGGATTAAAACCCATAATAGGTCCGTACAGGTCTTTAGGGGACTAAAATAGGGTTTTGGGAATTTTAAAATACAATTTCTGATTAAAAACCCATATGCACGGTTAACTAGGTAGGCGCACATAGTGTAGACCAACTGGGTCCCCTAGTCATGCAACCCTTTTTTTTCAGGTGCATCGTTTCTAATAGTAGGTGCATGGTTTGAAAAAACATGTTCCAATCATGACAACCACCACTAACTCTATTTTTTGTGATTTACACTAGTAGGCCACACAGTTTGGGAAAACCATGTGCCAATAGTGCACATCCTAGAAATGTTCAAATTTTTCCAAATTTTAACCTGAAGAAACCCCAAATGAAAACCAACCAATGGTTGTTAAAAATGAGTTTATAAACACCTTAAAGTAGTTACAAGATGTTATAGACCAACTAAACTGACCATGTGAATAACTCAAGATAAATTCCATAATGATCAATAGATGCACAATAATACTTTAAAATCATCCTAAACTGCCTAAATTCATCTCAAAATCATTCATCTACCTCTTTAACCTCTTCAATCACACTAAAAAAGAATAAAAACAATTAATCACTCCATGATAATATCTAATAGTTATTCAATATTCCCCTTTTGGATTTTTTTGGGAAACATCTCCCCACTCTATAAATAAGAAACTCCATTCTATGTTCACTTTTATAATCTACATGAGAATCTTCACATCACTTCCTATCCTATATGATAACTGTAATACACCACACAACTATATAGGGATATGTTTTTGAGGGAATTCAATCCATTTGTGTTAAAAAAAATTCTCCAAGTGACGTACATGAGCTCCACCTCAATTCATGCATCAGATATCAAGGAAAACAAACTCCCCTTTAAAATAGAGTTGTTATAGCATTTCTTCTCCTTTATCAACACAATCCAATTCCCAAGTGATGGAATAGTTCCACATATCTTCACATGATTTTATAGGACTACATATAACATCCCAGTTAAATAAATAATATGACATTTTTATATTTATCCATATTTGTGAATAAAATATTAATATTACTTTAAATGGGATGTTATGCTCGATGGTGTACCCAATACGCAACAACGAGTTTCTTGGGAATCTTACGTTGCACTCTAATAATAAAATAATATTATTTTAAATATTAGTTAACTCCTAGACGTTGTAATGGCAGGAATGAACAGAACTAACTACAAAATGATTATATATGTTAGAGGATTAAAAATGCGAATGAATCCAATTTTAAGCGTAGACATTCTAATATTCCTTTAAAGGTCGATTAACCGCCTTTTGAAGGCGAACCACATTTAAATCCACTTTTTGACAATTTTATGTGTTATATTTGACAAAATAAAATTCTTCTTTAGAATCGGGACATCAAAATTTACTTTGTGTAAATTTTTGGTATTTTTCCAAAAAAGTTCAATTTTTAATGAATAGTGAAAAATGTTGTATTTTAATTCAAAACCTCTTTTTAATCTATTTTATTTATATGATTAGATTATTTTTTGAATTGGTTTTAAAGTAAAATTAGAATATATTTTTACCATTTAATCCAATAGTGGTCGTTGGAATTAATTTCACTTTGAAATTGGACTTAAACTAGTGTCAATCTTTTGATACTTATTGTTTCATAAAAACACGCTATTTTCTCTGACAGTGGGAATTAATTATTAAATTAATTAATTCAACTAATATGTTTTGAATTTTTTAAAATAGACATCATTTTTGAATTCGGAATATCAAATATAGCTTAGGGTGAAGTTTTGGTATTTTTCTGAAAAACTTCAATTTTTTATGAATAGTGAAACCACTAAGTGGTACTTATAAAAACTGATTTTCCATTTAAATGAAATTTTACCACCTCTGTGTTTTAAATTTAAAAAATCTGACATAAATGATTTTAATTAAGAAGTAAAATTTGGTTCAATGGGATTAAAATAATTTTTTGGTGAATAGTAACATTTATGTTTTTAATCGCGATTAGAGGTAATTAGTGTAGTTTAAGGTAAGAATAATGTTTTAATAAAATTAAATGACCTAGACACATGTCATAACCTCATTTTATGTGTCATTTAAGACCAATACAATCCATGGGTCAACTTGGGGACCCCATGGAGCCACTTTGGTTGGAAAATGACTTAAATACCTTTTTATTTAATGTTAAAGTAAAAATAACACAAACATGTTATGTTTTAATAAAACAATTTTTACATGGGGTTATACAAGTCATATTTTTTACTATAAATATTCATTATAAAGATAAAACGATTTCCTACATCATGATATTTTTTTATAATTTTTAGACATTAAATATATTAAATTATTTATGACATCATGATGATGTAGTGATTACCTCATTAATAAGGGATTTAAATAAAATGCAAAGATAATGTAACATCTATGCCCTACACATGTCCAAAACCTATTGTATGGGTATATTTCGAACCCTTATCACCTTATACACAAATTATATCAATGTGGGACCTTTTAAATCCTAAACTCATTTTAAAATAAAGGAACATTTCTTTACTTTCCAAGGGTTCCCTCCTCTCCTCTTATAAAAGGCCTCCACCTCTACCTCCTTACCCATACTTATAAAGCCTTTGGCTCAGCCAAAACATGCCCATTTTGTCTCTCCACATCCCTCTATAACTCCTTGAAGCCTCACTTTGGGCATAAGTCTTCCCAAGGAAGCCTTTGAGCTCAAATCAAAGGGTGTTACCCGATTTTAAGGTAATGTCTTCACTTGTGTCCTTTTGTTTTATTTTGCTTCTCCAACCCCCTAAACTCTTTTTATTCATTTATTTTGTAACAACTACAGTATATTAAATATACTAGGATGTTTTTATAAGAAGTATTCTAGCTAAACTTACACTCACCTTCGTCTAATGGTTAAAGAACATACTGTTTCTGTGGTTGGCGATTTTCTGCCTCACGAAATGATGATTGTTCAATATTCTTTTAACACCTTTAAAGGTGTCCATTATGATGTAACTATATTTTATATATGATATATATGGTATTTTTTTTTACTATATTATTCTGTATTTTATATTTAAATCATACCTTTATTCTTTTCATGTTGTGTAAATGCGATAATTTCATATAAGGAAGTGTGGACTACCGCCCCCTCAAGTGATGTGACTCGTACATGAAATACATGGAATGTATAAAGAATGAAATTAATGAACACATGTGACCTATATAACATATATAATATAATGGAATTATAATATATATATATATATGTAATTTATTTTTAATTCCATTAATATGAAAAAAAAAATGAAAGTAGCGTTCATGCGTACCTACGGCCTACCATCTCCATGAACGGTGCTTTTCGTTTTTTTCTCCAAATGATATAGAATAGTATAAAATGAATATTTACTGGATATATATGATATTTTAATCATTAATAATATTCTGGAAATTATTTACTTATAACTACATGGGCAATCATTTTTCAAACAAGTTCATTTTTGACTCATGTACCAAACATCGGCAAAAACATCTGATATAAACTAACATTACTAAACAACTATTATAACATTATAATATGTGATATGAACTGAATAATAATCTATAAAGGAGGTCCTTAGGCAATTATAAATTGAAGAAAGTTTATTATTCAGGAATATAAAGAAACGAACAAGACAAGCCGGACTTGAGGTAAGGGATCCTACTCCTCTCTTTCTTTTTAAGTACACTCTTTTATGTCATCCCTTTTAAGCTCATCTTTCTTGTGATTGGGATGTTATTTTATATTAATCCTACTATAATTTTTATGTTAATATTATGAGAGACCCTATTCTCTCTCATCAATCAATTTTGGAAGTTTTGAGTGGCGCCGTTAGGCTGCCGAATTTTTGTAAGAGATTTAACCTCTCTCTTTCTTTTTAAGTACTCTCCTTTATGTCACTTCTTTTAAACTCCTCTTTGTTATGTTGGGGGATGTTATTTTATATTAATCTTTCTGTAAACTTTATGTTAATATGATTATATACCCTATTTGATCTCATCAATCCATGTTTGTAAGATTTAAGTGGCGTCGTTAGGGTGCCGAGTTTTCTTAAGGGATTTTTCATCTCACTTTTATTCCTATGAGATTTATGCTTATTTTCCACAATTTCCTTCGATTGGTGTATGTAATACCCATTATTTTACTCATTGTGTAATATACATTCATTTATGAGTATTTACATCAATGTTTTATTGTCCTTCTTTCATGGGTCGTATGTTTCGAAAGATACCCATGTCGGTAAGGGAACCTTTCACCCTCCTCTTTTTAAAAGACTTATTTTGTTATGTCTTTTAATTCACATACTATTATGTTGGGATATGTTCTTCTATATCCTTATTGATGTAAATTTTATGTCCAAGTGATGAGATACCCTTTTTATCTCTCATCAACTATTTTTCTGAATTTTGAAGTGACGTCATTAGGCTGTCGAATTTTTGCAAGGGAACTGCTTAACCCAATTTTGATTCTTTGGGATAAACTTGTACACCTTGAATATGTCGTTATATGATTATGTTTGAATGTCCTATGATTGTTTTACACTTAATACCCACTTATATTTCGTGTATTCGTTTGTCACACATAATTATGTAACTGATTTATCCTTAATCCAAGGATACCGTATTTGTAAGGGACTTCGTCTCAATCTCCATTCATTGAGGCATATTTTGTTTTATACACAACCTTATTTTATACGGTGTATAAACCCCTTTGAATTTTACGTTTATTCAAAAGGAATCCTTTTTATACGAAGCGTTTACTAAAAGACAAAAGGGAATTTTTTTGTCGTACGTATGCGGCAACAACGACTTCTCAGCCACCGTGACCATTATTTGAGTTTCGGCTTCCTCTACAAGCCATACCGTTTTTTTAAAAGAAAAATAAATACCCTTTTTACTTTTCTTTTATTTATGTATTGAAAATGGTTTTCATAATGTTTTTATTATATCAATGTGTTTTATTGATATCTTGTGATTGAAATATGGAAATGTTATGTTTCCTTTATGTATGTTTTATGTGATACGATTATGTTGAGGTTCTTGGGAATTATTATGAAGACGGGTGGTTCTGTGATAAACTAAGGGCGGGTGAGCCCGATATAGCTCTCCAATGCATTGGGTAACGTGAAGGAGTGAAACTTTAAGGTTTCTTCGATGAGATTTAGGGAATATACTGTGGTTGGTATTCCAAACGTAACCAAGAGGGTTACTCCCTACGTAAGAATGTTATGAATGCCTCAAGTTACCTTTATGTCTTATGATTTCTATGATTTATTCATGATTTCATGAGGTATGTTAAAGTGCCTATGTTTTATGGGTAAAGTATGATTTCATTCTTATTTATATATGAACTCATGTTTCCTTTTCGTATTTTTTATAACCCTTAATGATCTTTTTATGCCCATCCCAAGTTTTTTGAAATGTTTTTCACAGGTCAAGGGAAAGGTACATGATATGATGATAGTGTCAAGGAAGTGTCAAGAAAGAATCCATTTTTTATATTAAATATGTTTTCGTTGATGGGAAAAATGAATACTATCTTTATGTAACCACTTTGTTTAAATGTGGAATGTAATGCAAGTTTTATGATCTAATTCTCTAAAACTCTAAACCTGAAAAGATCCTCAATGTGTAATCTTGTAATAACTCATGATTAAGTAAGGTTTAAGGCTGGGGCCTTATAGTTGGTATCAGAGGTCGGTTTAGACAAATTTAGGGATTAGGAATTTTTGTTAGACACATGATTAGTCCCTATATCTATTATTTTAGTTAAATCCTTGTTTTATAACTTTTTTCAGGTCAAGTAAAGTCGGTTACGAATGGAAGGAGAAGGATCTCAAACGACATTCCTATCTCTTCCTGATGACATTCTTGCAATAATTATTTCAAAGTCATGTTCGGATGATTGTAAAACTTTTTCTAGCATACAACTCACTTAAAAGTAGTAGTTTGAGATATCAAACACCTCCACTATACCTCGTTATCATCGTGGATCATGGGTTGTTTTTAGACAAATACTATTTTCACAATATTCTCATATTTTCAGGAAAGGTAAATATTATTAAGGTATTTTCAAATATTTTACCTTATCACAAGAATTTGAAGCATATTATGATTTTAAAAATGGTGTTGGGGAAGGAGACCCTTGCGCATCCTATTTATATTTTCTTTTAAAATATATTCTCTCATCACATACTTATGGTATTTTAAAGGGACCAATAATAGAAAGTTTCAACTCAAATTATGTCCGACTATTTTATAGAAATCATGTTTTATCAGATGTTTTGGAATTATATGTCATACATGATTATTTTCCAAAACTATTTTTCTGTGAACACCCATATGACCCATGTTGTACAAGGTGTATTTGGATGGAGGAAGCAAATTATTTTGAATGGTCTCTAAATCATTGTTGTACTGCATGGGACTTCTACCTACGTGAGCAAGATGACGATGAAACCGAGTGGACTCCATGATCAAGGTATGATGTTATTCATTTTGGGAATCGTTTTATTTTATCTTATGGTGGTGAAATAAGACTTCAAGAATTAAGATGTTGAGATCATAATGAATTTGGATGAAAATGAGAGGTATAAGGAAACTATTGAGGTTAAAACATGTTAGGGTTATTTTTGGATTTTTATAAAAAGGACAACACGTAGACCGTGCGACAACTCTTCGCGTCGGACAAAGCTGTGGGAATCGAACCCACAACCAAAGTGCGACTGGTATTTATCACCTACCACTGGACTACGTGAAGTCCCTGGTTAGTTTGACTGATTTCTTTTAGTTAGATGATTTTATGAATTAATAGTAAGTTGATTTTGGGTTATCTATGAAAATTTATTAACCTATCATGGAGGATATGTGATTAGGTTAATTACTTTTCAATACGAGACATTAAGAGCAACTGAGGTTGTTTGGAGATAAATGTTACGATTTAACTTGGAAGTCTATGTGACTAAATCCTTCAAATATTTGGGTTTCAATCCTAGTTTGGTTTACTTTGAAGACTTTTATGGACAAATTTTTTATCGAATGGTCCTCGTTGAACTTTGGGTTTTGTTGGACAAATTTTGGAGATTAAGAATAGATTTTCTTTGTATAAAGGTTTATCTTTTTCTGGATTATCTGATCTTGTACTAACCTTTTTGGTTTTGGTTTTGGTTAAAGTCTAAAGACATGGGAAGTATATAGTTCTCTTTTTTGGATTAGGTGATTCTCTAGAAGTTGATTATAGTACTCTTAATGTGAACAAGTCTTCCTAAATACTCGTCTTTTGGAGAAAATATGAGTTTGTGTAAGGAATCTAATAAAAGTTGAAAGTCAAAATGATAAGTGATTATGTTTCCTTATGAATAAATTCCTCAATAAAAAGTAACTTAAAACAAAAATGTTTTCTATTAACTTTTCCTACTGGGGAATCAAATACTGTTTAACCCATCACAAGTTTGTGATTTTCTTATGGTTAACTTTATCCTAGACATGTTTTCTATCACTCTCCATCAGAACATGACCCTATGTTTTCTCCTCCATGTCCATTTTTTCCTACATGGAATCCTAGTATGGGTTAACTCGGGTGACCTTTGTACTTATCTTTCTTTATTTTAAAGCGATTGTTTTACTGACTCTTGTTCTGATGTGGGATTTTCAATGAAGTTTCCAAGCCCAATTTTAAAATTGTGAGGACGCAATTATAAAAAGGGGGAAGGATGTAACACCCTAGTTAATAAAGAATATGACATTTTTATATTTATCCATATTTGTGAATAAAATATTAATATTACTTTAAAGGGGATGCTATGCTCGATGGCGTACCCAATACGCAACAACGAGTTTCTTGGGAATCTTACACTGCACTCTAATAATAAAATAATATTATTTTAAATAGTATTTAACGCCTAGATGTTGTAATGGAGGGAATGAATAGAACTAACGACAAAATTATTATATATGTTAGAGGATTAAAAATGCGAATGAATCCAATTTTAAGAGTAGACATTCTAATATTCCTTAAAAGGTCGATTAACCGCCTTTTGAAGGAGAACCACTTTTAAATCCACTTTTTGAAAATTTTATGTGTTATATTTGACAAAATAAAATTCTTCTTTAGAATCGGGACATCAAAATTTACTTTGTGTAAATTTTGGTATTTTTTCGAAAAAGTTCAATTTTTAATGAATAGTGAAAAATGTTGTATTTTAATTCAAAACCTCTTTTTAATATATTTTATTTATATTATTAGATTATATTTTTAATTTGTTTTAAAGTGAAAATAGAATATAGTTTTACCATTTAATCCAATAGTGGTCGTTGGGATTAATTTCACTTTGAAATTGGATTTAAACTAGTGTCAATCTTTTGATACTTATTGTTTCATAAAAATAAGCTATTTGCTCTGACAGCGGGAATTAATTATTAAATTAATTAATGAAACTAATATGTTTTGAATTTTTTAAAATAGACATCATTTTTGAATTCGGAGTATCAAATATAGCTTAGGGTGAAGTTTTGGTATTTTTCTGAAAAACTTCAATTTTTGATGAATAGTGAAACCACTAAGTGGTACTTATAAAAACTGATTTTCCATTTAAATGAAATTTTACCACCTATGTGTTTTGAATTTCAAAAATCGGACATAAATGGTTGTAATTAAGAAGTAAAATTTGGTTCAATGGGATTAAAATAATTTTTTGGAGAATAGTATCTTTTATGTTTTTTATCACGATTAGAGGTAATTAGTGTAGTTTAAGGTAAGAATAATGTTTTAATAAAATTAAATGACCTAGACACATGTTCTAACCTCATTGGATGTGTCATGGCCGACCAAGACAATCCATGGGTCAACTTGGGGACCCCATGGAGCCACTTTGGTTGGAAAATGACTTAAATACCTTTTTATTTAATGTTAAAGTAAAAATGAAACAAACATGAGATGTTTTACTAAAAAAAAATTTACATGGGGTTATACAAGTCATATTTTTTACTATAAATATTCATTATAAATATAAAAAGATTTCCTACATCATGATATTTTTTTTATAATTTTTAGACATTATATATATTAAATTATTTAGGACATCATGATGATGCAGCGATTACCTCATTAATAAAGGATTTAAATAAAATGAAAAGATAATGTAAAATATATGACCTACACATGTCCAAAACCTATTTTATGGGTATATTTATAACCATTATCACCTTAGACTCTAATTATATCAATGTGGGACCTTTTAAATACGAAAATCATTTTAAAATAAAGGAACATTTCTTTACTTTCCAAGGGTGCCCCTCCTCTCCTCTTATAAAAGGCCCCCACCTATACCTCCTTACCCACACTTCCAAAGCCTTTGGCTCGGCCAAACCCTGACCATTTTGTATCTCCACATCCCTCTATAACTCCTTGAAGCCTCACTTTGGGCATAAGTCTTCCCAAGGAATCCTTTGAGTTCAAACCAAAGGGAGTTACCCGATTTTAAGGTAATGTCTTCACTTGTGTCCTTTGGTTTTATTTTGCTTCTCCAACCCCCTAAACTCTTTTTATTCATTTATTTTGTAACAACTCCAGTATCTTAAATATACTAGGATGTTGTTATAATAAGTATTCGAGCTACACTTACACACACCTTCGTCTAATGGTTAAAGAACATACTGTTTCTCTGGTTGGCGATTTTCTGCCTCACGAAACGATGATTGTTCAATATTATTTTAACACCTTTAAAGGTGGCCATTATGATGTCACTGTATTTTATATATGATATATATGGTATTTATGTTTACTATATGCTTCTGTATTTTATATTTAAAGCATACCTTTATTCTTTTCATGTTGTGTAAATGCGATAATTTCATATGAGGAAGTGTGGACTACCTCCCCCTCAAGTGATGTGACTCGTACATAGAATACATAGAATGTATAAAGAATTTAATTAATGAACATATGTGACCTATATAAAATATATATTATACTTTAATTATAATATATATATATATATCATTTATTTTTAATTCCATTAATATGATAAAAAAAATGAAAGTAGTGTTCATGCATACGTACGGCCTACCGTCTCCATGAACGGTGCTTTTTGTTTTTATCTCCAAATTATATGGAATAGTATAAAATGAATATGTACTGGATATATATGATATTTTAATCATTAATAATATTCTGGAAATTATTTACTTATAACTACATGGGAAATCATTTTTCAAACAAGTTCATTTTTGACTCACGTACCAAACATCGGCAAAAACATCTGATATGAACTAACATTACTAAACAACTATTATAACATTATAATATGTGATATGAACAGAATAATAATCTATAAAGTAGGTCCTTAGGCAATTATAAATTGACCAAAGTTTATTATTCAGGAATATAAAGAAACGAACAAGACAAGTCGGACTTGAGGTAAGGGATCCTACTCCTCTCTTTCTTTTTAAGTACACTCTTTTATGTCATCCCTTTTAAGCTCATCTTTCTTTTGATTGGGATGTTATTTTATATTACTATTACTGTAATTTTTAGGTTCATATGATGAGAGACCATATTCTCTCTCATCAATCCATTTTGTAGGTTTTGATTGGTGCCGTTAGGCTGCTGAATTTTCGTAAGAGATTTAACCTCTCTCTTTCTTTTTAAGTACTCTCCTTTATGTCACTTCTTTTAAAATCTTATTTGTTGTGTTGGGGGATGTTATTTTATATTACTCTTTCTGTAAACTTTATGTTAATATGATGAGAGACCCTATTTGATCTCATCAATCCATGTTTGTAAGTTTTAAGTGGCGTCGTTAGGCTGTCGAGTTTTCGTAAGGGATTTTTCATCTCACTTTTATTCCCGTGAGATTTATGCTACATTTGCCACAATTTCCTTTGAGTGGTGTATGTACTTATCATTATTTTACTCATTGTGTAATATAATTTCATTTATGAGTTTTTACATCAATGTTGTATTGTCCTTCGTTAGGCTGTCGAATTTTTCCAAGGGAACTGCTTAACCCAATTTTGATTCTTTGGGATAAACTTGTACACCTTGAATATGTCTTTCTATGATTATGTGTGAATGTCCTCTGATTTTTTTACACTTAATACCCACTTATATTTCGTGTATTCTTTTGTCACACATAATTATGTAACTGATTTATCCTTAATCCAAGGATACCATCTTTGTAAGGGACTTCATCTCGATCTCCATTCATTGAGGCATATTTTGTTTTATACACAACCTTCTTTTATACGGTGTATAAACCCCTTTGACTTTTACATTTATTCAAAAGGAATCCTTTTTATATGAAGCGTTTACTAAACGACAAAAGGGAATTTTTTTGTCGTACGTATGCGGCGACAATGAATTCTCTGTCTCCATGACCATTATTTGAGTTTCGGCTTCCTCTACAAGCCATACCGTTTTTTTAAAAGAAAAATAAATAGCCTTTTTACTTTTCTTTTATTTTTGTATTGAAAATGTTTTTCATAATTGTTTTATTATATCAATGTGTTTTATTGATATCTTGTGATTGAAATGTGGAAATTTTATGTTTCCTTTATGTATGTTTTATGTGATATGATTATGTTGAGGTTCTTGGGCATTATTATGAAGACGGGTGGTTCCGTGATAAACTAAGGGCGGGTGAGCCTGATATAGCTCTCCAATGCATTGGGTAACGCGAAGGAGTGAAACGTTAAGGTTTATCCGAAGAGATTTAGGGAATATGTTATGGTGGGTATTCCAAATGTAACGAATAGCGTTACTCCCTACGTAAGAATGTTATGAATGCCTCAAGTTACCTTTATATCTTATGATTTCTTTGATTTATTCATGATTTGATGAGGTATGTTAAAGTGCCTATGTTTTATGGGTAAATTATGATTTAATTCTTATTTATATATGAACTCATGTTTCCTTTCCATATTTTTTATAACCCTTACTGAGCTTTTTATGCTCATCCCAAGTTTTTTGAAATGTTTTTCATAGGTCCAGGGAAAGGTACATGATATGATGATAGTGTCAAGGAAGTGTCAAGAAAGAATCCATGTTTTATTTTAAATATGTTTCCGTTGATGGGAAAAATGAATACTATCTTTATGTAACCACTTTGTTTAAATGTGGAATGTAATGAAAGTTTTGTGATCTAATTCTTTAAAACTCTAAACCTGAAAAGATCCTCAATGTGTAGTCTTGTAATAACTCAAGATTAAGTAAGGTTTAAGGATGGGGCCTTATAATACACATGGAGTTTCAACCTCAACATAGAGACCATCTATTTGGACGTGGCTTTTATGAATATATTTGCAATATTTTTCTGAGTAGAAATGTAGTCTATCTTGATATCATCATTGATAACTTTTTAATTAATGAAATGATACCTAATGTAAATATGTTTGGATCAATAGTTTTGTAAAATGATTTTTAATGATTTATAGTACACTAATTATCACATATAATTCTCAATGTGGTTTTTGTTTCAACATTTAATTCTATTAGCTGCAAAACCATCTATAATACATGTGTATATGCATGGTTGAACTCCATATATGATAATTATATTTTTCTACATTCCACTAAGTTCTAATTATTATTTTTCAAACTCATACAACACTTTCAAATGAGAAAAATCCTTCTGAATGTTGATTTTAAATCTGTATAATATCCTGACAAATATGTATTTCTGTGGCCATGTAGCTTCAAATAAATACTAAATTTTTCAACTAGTTAATATTTCAATATTATCATCACATATTTAAATATTATATTTGCAGAAATCATGGGTGACTCCCTTGGGTTATATTGAAATCAAGAACACATTGTTACTAAAAATTCTATGTCTAGCCTTGAGGCTTCCAAATATAACAAACTTCCAAAGAGACTTTTTAATTCTTTTGGGTTAAATTTTCTACTATTTCAATATTAATACAATTTGGTTCAAACTGAAATTTTTGTTGAAACATATTTTGATTCTTCCATTCCAAAAAAATCAACGACACTTTGGTATATTTTTCTTATGATAAAAATATAATTTTTGGTTTCTTCTTAATCCACTATCCCATAAAATAATTCAATTTTAACCTCATGGACACCTCAAACTATTCATTCATCTCCTTAGAAAATTCCTGATAAATTTACTCTTGATCACTAGAAAAAATTATAACATACACAAACACTATTAAAATCAATGCTCCAATGATAACTCATGTATATATAAATTTTTTCAAATTTTTATTTTTTTTGAACCCATTTTCTTCAGGAACACATAAAGTTTTGAGTACCATTCTCTAGGATCCTGTTTCAATCCATATAATAAATTTCATTATCTACATACTATATTTCATAATTATTATGAATAATACCATGGGGTATTTCAATAAATACTTCTTCATTAAGGTCCCTATTTTAAAATATTTATTTCACATCCATTTGATAAACCTAGATGTGTTCTTGGTCAACCATATTTTAAAAAATCCTGTTTTTTTAGAATTTTTTTTGAAGTAAAAGATTATTTGAATTCAATTACTTCTTTTGGAGTATATCATTTTCATACCAGCCTAGAATTTATGCTTTCCATTTCTCCATGTTTCATTTAATTTATTTCTAAATTCCCATTTAGTTCAAAAAAAGACTTATAATTTCAACTTGGGAAAAGTTCCAAAGATTATTTTTTATAAATTTTATCCAATAAATCATTTATTTATTGTACCCATTAAATCTTATCTATAGATTCAACCATTTTTTGTTGTAATATGTTAAATAAGGGTTGTGTGATATCCCACTGTTAGCCATATTTTTGTTTGAATAGGGGCTCCTTATTCTCTAATAATTTTCTCACCATTTACATGTCTTTTTAACCTATAAAATTTGTTATTATCACTACCGACATCCTAATATTCATCATCCTGATATTTTGACTCAACCTCATAAAAATTTATTCTGATCTTATAGACTTATTCAACAACTTTTATTAAAATCTGCATCTGTTTCTCATTTGAAATCTCAAATTCTACTTGACAATATTGACCTGATTTTCATTGGTTTTCAATAATAATGACATCAAAATATTCTATAAGATTGTTTAAATAGTTTTCTAGAACATGTACCCACTTATATCAAATTAATACCCCATAAATATTATATCATCGTCTTTATATTCAATCACTCTTATATTGTACATTTTATTTTTATAAATCATGAACTTAATCACTTTAATGAAATTTGACGTTGGTGAATTGTTTACCACATTTTATAAGGATTTTATTGTGTATTGGGTTTAAATTTTTTTATGTTTATAATAGTACACACAACCTCTAAAAAAATAATTTGATTTTTATATTTTCAAAAATCATTGTCTTTCCCATCTCCACAACACTCCTATTATTTATCTCTATTACCCTATTTTCTTGATGAGTATAAGGTGTTATAAACTTATGTTTGATTTCATGTTTAGTAAGGTAAATTTTAAAATACTCATATATAAACTACTTACTACGATCAATCACAACTTCTTTATGTAAACTTCATAGAATTTTTAAGTATATCCTCTAAAAACATTGTCCATATCAATTACAACTAATATGTTCTTAAGGATCATTACATTAGTCATTTGGAAGAAATATTATTGGAATGTTATAACATATAAATCAGCTATTATTGAACATTTTCTCATAAAACCACATAAGTATGTGTGTATAGCCGTAATGAACTAGATGAAATAATTTCTACCTTTTTATGGGGTTTTAGAGTCATCTTTTTCTTTTTTAATATTTTATAAATATCATGGTGTTCTCTTTATTGTTCAGGAGGATCTCTCACAACAACATTCTTTATAATTTTACATAAACTCATTTTTCACAAATAACTCTACTTTTTATTCCACATTAAACTTCAATCATTTCGGCACATGTGATAGGAATCTGTACGATCCCCAAAACATATTTTCATTAGTTATTTTTCATTGAGAAATGATCCATACATATTTAAATAGTTTAATGAAATAAGATTATTTCTTGAAAGTAACCATATAGACATCATCACATATTTGAATAATAGTTATGAGGTTATGAATCAACTCGTACACGTATAAAAAAATAACTTGATTTTAAGTTTTTAGGTTCAATCTCAATCAATAAAACACCATTAATTTTTAAGGAGGAATAATTACCAAAATTATCTTCTCCACCTTCATGGATTTAAATATTATTCAAAATGAATATATGAAAAATAATTTGGGAATACCAACCACTATAAAAAATTCATGTTTTTAGTATTCTATAATCCTTCAATGAAACTTAATAAGGACATTTTATCTCTTAATTTAGTTTAAAATTTTTCTTTCCTTTATTAACATAAGTATTCTATCCAAGTAATATAATCATATTGTTTTATAGTGTCCCTATTGCTCACACCTTCTACAAATTTCCTCATGCCATTAAATTTTGTTTTCTATCAGCATTATAGAAACAATTAAATTTAGAACCTTCCTTATCTTAACATTTATCTTTCTCACTTCTAAATGACTCCTCCTAACTTCATGCCTCATACAAGGGAATGAAATGTTCCAATAGAATATGAATGATTTTTTATAAACACTCAATGGAACCAATTGTATCCTTCAAACCTGATTTATTATGATTTATAAAAATTATATTGGTAGTGTTCTCCATATTTTTGTTTTTGTTATACATTTTTAGTATATACCTTATTTTTTCGGTAGATAACATGCTTATAGAGTTTCTATTTTATTCTTCTAAAGTCAGTAATGGTTTCTCCCCATTTTTCATAGAAAAATATTGAATTAGGAAATTATTTGTTAATGAAAATAAAATTAATTAATTTTCCAAGAATAGATTATTACAATACATTTTTGAACTACTTCTTACGTAATGTTGAGGAATCAATATTAATTTCAATAGACTTTTTTAATACATTATTTCATGTATTTAATTATTTTTTTTTGTGAAGAGACCTAGACTATGTATTGGATAATTATTATTCTATCAAAGTAAAATTTTCTTTAAATTATTTTATTATATTTTCATATTCATCGTCCTTCAACAACATTTAACGATCTCATCAACAAGGGGTTCTTCTTCTTTTCATGATAATTATTTTCCTAATGGAGCTTATTTTTAACTTTCACCAGTTTTTTTTTACCCTTGGAGAATGGTACTCTTATTAATACATTATACTTTTTCATCCTTCAATATATTTTAATGCTTTGTTGGTTCTAAATCATTTTATTTTTAGCATCATGTGTCTTATAATTTTTCCATGTAGGCCATGAAATTTTAAAATTTCTCTCTATACTCATATTTATAGCTTTTACTCGATTAGTGTCTAGCACCTTTTTATTTTTTCATAAAATTTCCTTTATTACCTCTAAAAAATTTCATTTTCCTTCTATATTGGGATGATTAATTTTTACTCCCTCTACACATTTTTTGAATACTTTTCATTATATTTATATCTAGAATATAGTTCATTATTCTGGTAAATTTTAATGGAAATGTTTCTAATTCCATTATACATATATCATGTTAAAGGATACTATACTATTCCTTTACTATTTTCCTTCTTGAATATATTTAAAATAAGAAAAATAATACATTGATTGTATTATATATTCTATTAATTATTAGAGTCACTTGAATCATTATTGTCACAAGGTTAATTAATTTTAAACTTTTTCATTGCCTAAAAATAAATTTCATATTTTACCTTTTTATTCAATGTTGAAATTTCTATCATTTAATAAGTTATGGTAATGAAAAAATGATAATCTAAGATAAGATTCTCAGTACCTTATAGAAAAATGATATTAGGATCAAACATATCAACAAAATTCCTCATAAGGTTGTTAACAATTGTAGAGTTATAAAGGTTTTCATTGAATCCCTGGATATTAATTTCAAATTTAGTTATCCAAGTGAAATAGTATTGGATTTCATATTCTTTATCCATATTAATATCTTTATCATTTGATCTCCAGAGTTATAATTTAGATTTTTTGACTTTCACATTTCCTTTGTTTCTACATTCTTGATTATCCTAGATTTTTTTTAACTAATTTATTTCCAATCATTTATTTTTATAATTATTCTAAAAAGGAAATGGGAATAGAATTTTGGAATTTTCCATTATTATACACATTTATTTTTTCTACCATATTCATAAGATAATTTTCATTAATTGGAGTAAAACAAATGGAAACAGCATCTTTATCATCAATGTTGTGACATAAAAGATATGGAACAATTAAGTTCTTATAAATATGAATTATTTCCATAAAGTGTTGGAAAATATTTACTATCCATTTAATTCGGATTATCTATTCTATGGTATTGAGTGACTCAAATAGAGGGTCCCACCGTTGGATTTTAGTTGAGTTCATCAGATTATATTACTCAATTGATACAAGGGGTGGGGAGTCCTTAGAGACTAGTTTTTTAGAAATTATTTTTAATAAATAATCTTCTATAACTAGTTACGATTTGATTCACTCGAGTAGAGTCTCAACATCACTCTTGTATGAATAAAATAAATATAAAAGGAACATGTTTTTTACATGTTTTGAGCCCTTCATAGTTAACCTAATCCATTTCATTGTTGGTTTCTCCCAACCATCAAAAAATGGATTTTTAAACTACGTTCATACAAAATATGTTTCTAATATGAGATAAATATTAAAAATAGATCAGTTTCTTCACAAATAGAAAAGGTGGATATCCCTCAACAAGGCTTTAAAAATATTCAAGATTACTATCTCAATTTGTAAATATATTATGCATAAATTCATCTATATCTGGTGTAATATTTATAATTATTTGTTATTCATTAGATAAAGATAATGATCATATGGATTCAGCTTGGGATCAACTCTTTTTATCTCACTCAATTTTCCTTCTATAACCCCTCCATTGATATGTATGAATATATATCTACTTCTTTCATTGAAAAACAATATTAGATCAACTAAAAATTACAAGAATTAATTTAATTCTATTAAAATATTTTATGGATCAGTATTCTCGAATCATCTCAGTGGAATAATAAAACAAGATATGTTTTATATACTCATGCGTGTAGGCTCACCAATATTCACCATAATCTCTTAAATATTAAATAATTTTAATAAACACATGTCTATAGAATAATTACACTTCTACCCATCTTGTTTCTCACCAGCTCAAAGAAGCCCAGTTCTAGAATCTTCTCCATCCACATATAATATAAATAATAATTCACAAATAGTGACTTTTTAATTTTAGAAATAATTATTGTTTTATCATTACTTTAATAGACTAAAATTTACCTTCTTCATATATTTTATGATATGAATGGAATTATATATCACCATTAAATCAAAATAACCTAGAAAAATCAATATTCATTCTCATCATGAATGACTAAATTATCTGATGTCAGTGATTATTTGATATGTGGAATATTACAACTTTTTCATAATGAAATTCTAGAACATACATATGGAGATTCATCATGAACAACTTTATATTAGAATCACACCATCATCTTTTCAAATAACGTATTTCACAATAAAAATATTGATATAAAAACTAACCATATTCATTAAAATATCACATGAAAATGGTCGTATCAAACATTAGATGAGATGTTATACCCCTTGAAGATCATATATATAATTATCAGGTTTAGTTTGTTAAGAAATAAAATGTCTATAAACTCTCAATATGACCTAGTAAACTCACTTGAAAATTTTTCTATGTATTGAAGGACTCAATAGGGACTTCAAAGATGTTAATTTGGAAAGGATTTCATTTCTGAGCCTAACACTCTACGACATAAGATTTATGTTAAACATTAGAAGTCTAACCTTCTTCCTTTTCGATTTTTCTATATCATATTACATTCAGATGTTTCATCAAAGACATATAGTATACTAAAAGGCCTACGATGAAGTATTATGATCAAAATATATATTGGGAATAAATTCTTACAATCGGCCAAAGGTTATTACTCAGTTCTTTATCGATTTACACACATAGGAATACTTTTACATAGAGACAACAATCATTCCATTACAGTATATTGAATCGACTCCATAACCAACTCAACTGATTGTATGATCAAATAAAATGACCATGTGCAGAATTTAACTAAAAACATGACCATCTGAACTAATTGTATTACTAATGTTTCTAACTACACAACCAACATAAGTAAAATTCTATAATTATCATAATAAGCATAAAACTACTCCAGATTAATCTTGAATCAACTAAAATCATCCAAAAAAAGTTATCAACCTCATAAACCTCTTCAATCATGTTGAAAAAAAATTAAATCTAATAAACACTCCATCAAAAACTCCAATGATACATACTTTAGGGGGAGTTTATCTATAGGGAGAAAAGAATTATATATTTATGATCTCAACATGGTGTGGGAAATTGTGTATAATTGGTTAGGGAACTAGTCTATTTTTTTATTAATTATATATACAAGATTTTTTTTAAAATTATATAGTAATTTTATTGATGAAAATTCAATAATGAGAATGGATTTTATTTGAATGAAAATATGAAAGTTTTTGTTAGTTGAGAATGGGAATCTTGGAGTTTATTATTAATTATACTAAATTCCATTACATGATAAGCTCACATAGGATTCAAATTGATTAGGTTATATATATTTTATAATAATAAGCGATCATATAGTTTAGGGTATGTATTATTAATGGATGATTTTGAAATTTAATGGGTGAGTTTTGAGAGAATATTTGATGTTTTAAATGTTTTTTTTTTGATATAGTTGGAAATTTATTGTATTTTTCTTCAAAACATACTATGATTTATCAATATTGTAAGGAAGGATTTTAGAGATATTTAATTATTATTTAGAGTGATTCTTGATGAATGAATAAAATTTGATTCAATGTCCGCATTTGAGTCTCCATTTATAAAAATTGGGTATAGAATTGAATGTTTCTCAGAAAACAATGTTGCGGTTTATGTCTCAAAAAAATGAATTGTGATGTATTTGTAAAAATGAAAATAAGGAAGGTCATGGATGGTGGAGAATGTTATAAAACATCTCGGTTTTTGTGAATCAGTCAACCAAATTGACTGTCATTGTATTTTGTCATGGTAGTTTCAAAAATTATCATTGACCAAAAAGGAAAATTTAATATTTTTGTTGTAGTTTTATGAAATTTACAACTAACCATGGTTTTTATCTAAAGGATGAAAACAAAAAAACACCATTATATAGTTTATCCATTATAGTAATGTTATAATACTATAGAAATCATAGTTTTTTAAACTATGTTAAAATATATATTTTTGGACATAAAAAATCAAAATACCAAAAATTATATTTTTTCAATATATATGGTTTTAAAATTTGATCCAGTGGTTTCAATGCAGATCAAAATGATTATAGAAAAAAAATTGTGGTCATAATCTTCTTGTAATTGTTTATCTGGAAATATTAATTCAACTATTTTATATTTTTTGGATTGTTGTGTGCCTAATGGACATCACAAAATTGATTCTGAAGATTTTATAGCCACATAAAAAATTTAATACAAGTTATATAACAAAAAGTGGATAATATTTACTAAATAGAGGATGTAAGTTACATTAAAAGTTAATCGTAAAATTTTATATTAAAAAATTAAAAAAAATTGATTATTGTAATTGTATGTGTGCAACATGACTAAGGGTGGGTGATAATTGTGAAAAGATTGAATAAATAGAAAAATATAAACTTTAATTTTTCTTTTTGAAGATTGAGTCATCACACTTTTTTATATGTGTAATAAAAGGGTTGTAATTTTCATCATTTCTGTGACATGGATAAGTGAGTCATAATTTTACATCATTTTATTTTATATGATGATTGCAGTGAACTATATGGTATCTGGTGTTCAAGATCATACCAAGGATGTATACATTTTATTGGATACCTCATCATTTATTTTGGCCTCTCATGGATCTAATAATTAGGAAGATAATAATTATTATAGAAGAAAAAACATCATACCTTTTCCATGTAATCAGTCAACTATCATTACCATATATGATAAAAAATTTGAAAGGAAGGGAAATAACCTCTAAAAAAGATAATATTTATAAAACATAGTATGTATAAATACATAAACATTGATGAATTTAATTTTATTTCATTTAAAGATATAATGCTTACCAATAATACCAAATCTGAAAGTTCTGTTAGATAAATATCATAACTAAAATTTATATATACATACTAGAATCAAAGAGATATATAAGGATGTCTAATATATTGTTTTGACAAATAATATAGAATTAGTGTTTCTTTTCTACTTGATTATGTTATTATTATTACAAGAAGTAAAATTTTAGAGATAACTACATAATGGGGTTATAAAACCTCAAAATATACTAATATTAAAATTGTATGATATAAAAATTTACTTTTTAATTATAAATAATGTTATTTAAAAAATAAATAATGAAATAGAGGTTATTTTTATCATATTATAATATTTTTACATTTTATTCCAATATATAAGTATTTATATCTCAAGAATAATGTTATTTTAAATGTTAATGAAGTGTTGAGGTTTTAAGGCATTCCAATCACAATTATAATTGATCATCAATCGTGAATCATATAATAATTCTTTAGAATCCATTAGAATTCATTAATTATTAGTATAAACCAATACACCACTCGTAATACTTAAATTATTAGTATATATAAAAATAAATTTTAGATATTAACTAATATATGTTTGGTTGAATTCTCAAACCACCACAAATTTTACTCCAACATACAAAATAATACTTCTGAAACCTCATATGGTAAGATATTTTTTACTCAAATAGGTTAGGATAAATTTGTTAAAAACTTGGGATTAATAATATTAAATGGAAATAATAGGGAAATTAATATCCATTTGGAAACACATATTTGAGGGACATAGTATTTAGAAATTTTATATTGATAACATAAGGAATGAGATAGGGTTACAAATAAGTAAAACTGCCTTCATAATAGTATTTACATGGAATGGAGTGAAAATTTTCAAAAGAAAGAAATTATAGGCATAAGGTATATTATATATTTTTTATATTCCCATGGATAGGAGTTTAAATGTGTCATTTATAAATATTTACCAATATCTCCATAGTGCATGATAAATTTCATGTTTCACTTATTATGAATTAAATAAAAAACCAAATTTATCACTTTAGAATTGAATATATATAAATAAAATATGAATTATTATATTATAAAGATTAAATTTAGATATCTGATATAAAAATAATGTTTTTGGGAATTAAATGAATTTTGTGGTGATGGTGCTTTCAAGGTATCAAAAATTAGAGGGAAAACATTGCATCCAATTGATGTGATGATAAATAAAAAACATATTATATACTGATAAACAATTTAAATTTTATATATTAAATATTTTAATAATGGGTGAATATCGGAACCAATACTTTTTGGTATGAAAATAAATATTTATTATTATGTATAAAACACCTTATACAAAGAATAAACTAATATATTTTTATAAATTCGGATTAATTTAATATAAAATAAGATATAAATATTATTCATAATATCAAAAAAATTGACAAAATATATAAATTGGTTCCATCGCTAGAAAATTAAATTTTTCTCTTTCTTTCTCTTTAAGTTATTATTTTTTTAACAGAAATTCACTAAAAGATGGTGTGGAAACCCCCTAAAACTGAATATTTAATTATTCCATACAATAGGCATAAAAATAACAATTCATTAAAATTCAATTGGTACATTTGTCTACATTGAATCTCATTTCCTTCCTCAACTTATGTGTTATAATTCGAGTATGTGATCATTCCATAGTGGTACCAGAATCATATTTCTCTAATATTTTATTATTTTTAGTATTTTCAATACTCATGCCAAAGTGTTATTATGTAGATCTATAACCTCATATATCAATTAAATAGTATATATAGTAACCAAATATGTGTCTAACATCTTTATGTTAGAAGGAGAGGCTAGATTAAAATTTTCATAAATCAGTTTTTAGTATAAGAGTAAAAATGTTTCTACTAGTGTTATAACTAGTGGTCTATAGTTGATGCACTAGATACCCCGATTTTAGGATCCCGCAAAATTATTCCATATAATACCCTTACCATTCGATTATTTCACTCCTTTAACTGGTTCAGATAATGTGAATTCATTAGAATATTTATTCACCTTAAATTCCTAAATTGGAAATCCAAATTTACCTTCTATAGAGCTCTAATTTATATTCAACATGAATTTCCCATTTCTTTTTTCTATTTTATTAATATATGGGAACGATCATGTGTTATATGATTATTTATCTCCTGAATTTATAATAATGGTAGTGTCTAGATCAACTAATATCCTTTTTGAATACTATATTAAACTAAAAAATATGTCTCACGCCATAGGATGATGGAATTATAAGAATGTCACATTTTTTAGTTTAGTGATCTAATAGCTTCAATAATATTCTCTAATTTCCCCCATGATGACTGGAATATTATTTTCCCTAGACTCCATTAGTGTTGGGCCACCACTATTAGATTATTTAGGAAGTGAACTCAATGAAGATATTATACATTCACAATTATAGAAAACCATTCCTTCACCCTCCACTACATTTTTCCAATAAAAAAGTACCCCTCATATTTAGCTATTGGAGAATCTAGAACAATGACAGGGGGTATGACAACATCTTTGATATTAGTATACAAACAGCATCCCAAATTTACTATACAAAATGACAAGTATGTTGACAAGGCATGAGAGAAAACTAGTAGATTTAGGAACTATGAAACACATTATAATATTCCTTTCAATATCCAATAACACCAAAAAATTGATTCATTATCCTGTAGTATTATCCCTACAATGTCTGGATTTACAAGATATACCATAGAATGTTTAGGGAACATGTGTCATGAGTGAGCCTAATGAAATTTTCATTTATAAAAGAATAAACAATAGTTAAGTGATTCAAATATCCCCTACTATTTGAAATGGTTCTACATATAAATAAAAATAAAAAAGAAATTGGAAAAAGGATTCGACAAATTGAATTCCTTAAAAAACATGATAATAAGTCATATGCAACAAAGTATAAGAGTAAAAATATGAATAAAGAAATTTTTTTCAAGAAGTATTGATATATTTCAAGACTATAGGATTAAATAGATGTAAATAAAACCCTAGGAATATTACCTAAACCATAGACATAACATGATCATACCTATTTTTTAATTCTATATATAATAAAAAAAGAAATCATTAATATAAACTAAATAATTATGAACATACTAACCAATAATTATGGAAATCCTCCTCATATTAGAAGTAAAGAATAAATTTCTTTGAGACTTTATGGCCTATAAAAACAAGACCTATGAAACCCTATTTTTTTATTCATATGATTATTGAATGTTAGAATCAAAAGACCCTTTTGATTAAAAAGTGAAACTAATGATAAGACAAGGAGAGACAAATAATTTGAGACTTCCATTGGGTAAATATCTAAGAACATTAACCCATCCATGATTTATACCTCCTTTATATTAATTTCAAAGGATGAAACCTTTAAAATATGATCCTATCAATGTGTGTCCATAGAAAAGGAATGTTTCCCCTACCCCAAAAATGGGGGAGGATCCATCAATCCAAAAATTGTGAAAGCCTAAGTAATACCATAATTAAAAAAATATTACAAATTATAATTATTCATTTTATGTATTTATATTTATTATAGTTTTATAAATAATTTTAGAAATTTATTCATATGAAAAATTAATTATTTTATTTATCAAAATTGTTTTTATATGAATTTAAAAGATTTGTTTAAAAGATAAATTTTAAGATTTTAGAAGTCAAATTTTCTAAAAGGGAATTAATTTTTTCAATGAAACTAATTAAATATATCATAGGATTAATTTTTCATGTTTTTTGAAAATGACTGAAATATGAGTAAATAATGATGAATGGTAATTTTTAAAACATTATCATTTCTTTTGTTAAAAAATAACATAAAATTATAATTCTATATTTTATTTTATTTTTTAATTCTAATAAGAATAATTAAATTAAAAATAATCTAAATATTACCTTGTAATCAAAATTATATTTTATTTAGGTGTAAGTTCATTTTATTACATAGACACTCAATTCCATAAAAATAATTATTCATGGAGTCTTGTGTACTAATATTAAAAGTATTTTCTAGAAATTTAGTAAACTAAATCATCAAAAATAGATTATATATTTTTATTTATGGAGATAAAATTTTATAATTATTTTAATTACATTTGTTGTCATAATGAATAGTAACCATGGTAAAAATGTGTTTTGAATGTAAAAGGATAAAATATTTTACATAAGATAAAAACAAAGTGATAAGGTCACAATTATAATTTATTAAATTTTATTGGATGATAATACTTTTACCCCCATCACATTATATTATAATTTTAATTTTTTATATTCTAATTGACCATGAGAGTGATATAATATTATTTTAAACCACACTTATAAAAGACAACCTCTGATTCTCTCATGCTCAGAGATTTTGAGAACTATATTTCTTCCAATACATACCAATTTATTTCCCAAAAATATATAACTATGTTTAATAGATCATTGTATCACCAAAATAACTAGTCTAGAAGTATTAATGTGTAACCCAAAGGAGGTTTTCCAATGATGTGGCTTAATTATTAAATGATTATTTCATGTTTATTTAATTTTTCACCTCATTAAAATACTATTTCAACATGATAAAATAATAACATATGTATCTTAAATATACTTAAATTTTATTATGATTATGTTGAAACTATTTTTCATCCCCTTTTCAATGTTATGGGAAATAAACACATTGCTCATGCGTACATGTGGACTAGCACCTCAATGAAAGGATGTGTTTATTTTTTTGTCACTGTATTATATATATATTTAACCTGATTGATAAAATTAATATATATTATATTTAATACATAATTATGATTCATTAAAAATATGATATTTCATATATTTTTACCCATTCTATCTACTATAATTTGATAATGTCGTGTGGGCGCACATGTGGAATACCGCCTCTATGAAGCAATGGGAATAAATTTTCATATCCACCATAAAAGAATGTTTATAAGGATAAAAATAATATATACATATATTAAATATTTAACATATTAATTAATTTTTAAAAATTAAAATATTTTCAAATTTATTTATTTTATTCCAATTATAAATTTTAAAATGGTGTTCACGTTTATATACAACCTACCATCTCCTTGAAATGTTGTAGCTATGTTTTCATGACCACATTACATGGTTGGTTTTAAAAGTGTTTTTATATTATAAATATTATAATTATAAAAATTATAAGATTATATAGGTAATTGAATAAAAACCCCTATTCCCATAGTCAACACACCAATGGTGTTTGGGGTTATAAACTAAATGACCACAAAATGTCCAAAGTGACCTTAAACATTTTAGTTGAAAAAATGAACATTATAATAAATGAAATAAAAGGAACAAAAATAAAAAAATTAATATTAAAAAGTTTTTTAATAATGTAAAAAACTAATATAAGTTTATAATTTAGGATTTATAGAACGTATGAGTTTGACATGACTTAAGGTAAGGTTTTGTTATTTAATTTTTTTAATGTTTCAAACTCATTCTCATCTATATCCATGTTCATATAAATGTTTTGTAAATATTATTATTTATTATTAAAATTAATATAAATTTAATTTTCAACTATATATTACATTCTTTAAAAAGGTAAAAATGGGGAATCATTTCAATGTTCTCTATATGGGTTATTTTATACTTTTATCAAAATTCAAAATGTTTCTTTAAAATATAAAGATTTAAATCATTTAATTTATGATATAAAAATGATTAATTATAAATATTAATCTTCAAATTATCATTTTTTTTCAAATAATATCATATTCCCACTATTGAGGTAAAATTTTTAATAGTTTTAAAAGAAAAAGGATATTTCTCTTATTGATTATAGAAAAATGGAAACATTTTTAATTGTTTAAAATGAGTTTTAAAAGGGTTTATGATCAAAAATTGAAATACTAAAAAAACATGATATAGTACATGATAAGTATATATGATGTTGGTTGAGCCTGATATAGATTAATATGATTGGTGAGTACGATATATCTCCCTAATGCATTGTGTAAGGATTAATCTTAAAGTAGAAAAATGAGGGAGATAACAAGGTATGTTACTCCTAGGAATTTACTGGGACAGATTTATTTCCAAAAAGAGACAAAAATGAGTGAACACTATTTATAAATATGATTCTCCAAGATAGATAAATTATTCATGGAAAAAGTTTTTTTATAATCTGTTTATTACATGAGTTATGGAAATTTTCAATGTGAAAGGTTTTTTCAGTGGAATGTATTAATGAGTTCCCACATGACATAGGATAAATTTTTGGTTTCTCATATTCTTCTTAATTATTTTTAATGGTTTTCTTCAAGAAAAAGTTAATTTTCACATGTAAAAATATTAGATTTAGGTGCTTAATATTTTATTGTTTAAAATTTTAATGACATCAAGGGCTTCGAGGTTTTTCACTCGACTAATGAAATTTATTTATTTTTATCCTTTACCGATATTTTTTTTTCACATTTCACATTTAATAATAGTTTTTATGGGGCATATGTATGATTAGTAATTTTATAAATCTATTTATGAGTAGGATTTTTATCATTGTTATGTTTTCTGTAGATGTTACTTTTCTTAAAAAAACAAAATCTAGAGAAAAATAAGAATATAATCATAAAACTCTATTTTTGTGGAAAATTTGTACACCGTCAATGAGTTTCCACTTTGTTATTTACTATTTTTACCTAATTCATTAAAAGTAAAAACTAAATAGGTCACTAAAATGTAAGAAAGTGTAACCATTATTATAAATCACATAATTATGGGTTGTTTAATTTAAGATGTGTTATAAGAATGGTTGTCCAAGTCATGACTAGAGATAAGGGATAAGAGAATGAGTGAGTCATATATTTATTGCATAACATAAAATTTCACTATCATGTAGTCAACAACAGAGATGAAAAAAACAATAACATGGTAATTTAACACAATAATAAAATTTATATAATTGTAATTTTGTCGAGAAAAACTAAAATAATTAGATGTATTATTATTTTTGATTTTAAAGTAGTTTATTTAATGTAATTTTTAATATATATATATATATATATATATTTAAAATTAGGTTTAATCCTAAAAAAATTATTCATTCACATATAATGAAAAAAATTTAATAACATTGAATTGTCTTTTATCTAATTACATTAAAAATATATATATATAATTTTATTATGATAAATATAAATTCAAATTAAGATTTATTATATACAAATTGGGTAAGGGTGATGTTATGATAAATTTTTAAAAATTTGAAATGTGATGGTGAATAAAAAGTATGTTAAATATAGTATATTGTAAATTAAATCAGTTTTGTAAGAAATTAAATCATCTGTGATATAATCAAGTTAATATTAAACTTGTTAATCTTAGTGAGTAAAGCCATATAATGAGGTAAGAATCCATGAAAATGAGATTATGTGAAGAAAATTTATGTCCTTAGAGAACTATATGAAATAAAATATATTACAATAAAATGGTAAAATGTACCTAATCATAGAAGAATATATTTTAATGAAGAATATATTTTAAAGAAGGAAGAACATAATTTTGTGAAATACATTACTGTTAAGAATATCCTCTCGTAGCCCTAACATACCCAGTAACACTCTTAAATTGATTGATAATAGTGTTTAATTTATTAATTAATTATTTCATACTATTGTATGATTATTTAATTTAATAAATAATTATACCCATTTATTACACATTTAATAGTATTTTAAATTATATATGTAAATTGTTTCTAATTAATAATTTCAAAGTGATCTTTATTTGGGTATGGTGGTTTAAATTATTTCTCCTTGATCATCTTTCCCCATTTATAGAATGTTCATAAAAAGTATAAAGATAAGTATGAATGATTTTTAAAGACCCATGATTATCCCATGGAAGCTGAAATTATTACTTTTATATAATATTTCATAGTTCATTCCATTATGATTATTTAATATATAAAATAATTTAATATTAATAATTAATAATTTATTTTATAATACCTGTATTTAATTTTAAAAGTAACATAATATCATCATTAACACCCTATATTACTTATGTTTGATTTTACATAATCATTTATTATAAAAATTGTATCAAAACATCCTTGTATGTGGTTAAAATAAACCAAACATGAACATGTTAGAATTAATTTTTGAGTATAAATATGATGTAATATAGTTATAATATCATCAATATATAATTATAATGATATTAGTTATAGTATATTTGAGTGTAATATAATCACATTTAAGGGTGAGGATGAGAATATTAAGGAAAAATAAAGAGAAGGATCAATACTCATAGATAAAATCTGAAGATTATTTTTGTAAAAATTCCATGTTTTTAGGAATAAAGGCCTTTTATTGGGGATAGGGCATTATAAACATGAGAAAATATTGTTTAAGATGAAATTTGAGTAGGTGTTGGAGAGTAAAATTTTAGCAAATATGGATCAATATTTTTAACCATTAGAATATTTTAAATACTAATTTTGGGATGATTCATTGAGCTGATGTAGAGTTACAGACATTGTAGTACCTAAAAATTAATATATTATTTCTATTTTGTTCATAAAAGTTTTAGGAATAAAATATTCCCATTGAAATGATACCCAATATGAGAAATCTCAGTTTGAGGTAGCATCCAAAACATTAATTCTAAACTAAAATTGGTGAATTTTTCATGTGAAAAAAGTTTTAACAAGGTCAGGACATAACAAGAGTATTAATGAATTAATTTACTTGAATTGATTGATTGATTGATTGATTGATTGATTGATTGATTGATTTATCAAATTTTTTGTTGAACTAAATCACCCCATGAATTGTATAATTTACCCCCCCCCCCCTCTCTAGAGTTAGTTGAAAAACCCTTTACTATGAGAAAGGGTGATAAGATAAAATTATTAGGAGTATAGAGACCTAGATATCTAATGAACGCGATCGATGAGGGATCACCAATTATGACCAATGTTGACATTTTCTTCATCATTAATTGATCCAAAACATAGGAAGGGTTTTTTTATTACTACACTACCCCATTTTTTGTTATTTTGATCGTGGATTTCCAATTTTCATATTATTTCTCCCAAATAGCATAGCTCAATAAACATATACTTTTAAATTTGGCCTAAAAATTCATGTTATATCTTTAGTTTAAATTTCAATATTTAAATTCGTAACAAATGATAAAATTGTATCCCTCTCAATGGCCAGATTTTATTCTCACTCATGACTTTATTTAGTCTTCCTTTTCCAATTTTTGATGCATTACTAGTTTTCCTTCTTTTTGGGTAGTGTTTCAATAAATAATTTCCCAATTTAATGCATAATTAAAATATCGGACCATGATCATTTTTGGGGGATTAACATTGATGTTTGAGGAATATGGACGGTTAATTATGTGATGATGAAATACATGATGGAATAATGTTATTGAATAGACATAATAGTAGTTACGGAGGAATGTAGACAGTGTGAAGTTGATTTTTAACTTTGTTTTCAATGAAAGGTGGATGATAATTATTATTTGAAGACACTATATCCTTGGATTAAAAATATCGATAAATTTTGGGATCAATTTTATGTGATATGACAATGAGGACAAAATCTTGAGTGAACTACTAAATCCGGGATTACATACGTTATTATAAAACTTGGAGTTTAGGAATAACACATTCCATGTACCTATATCCCAATGTTACTGGGGTTTAAAAAGGATTAATTATTTCACATGGCATGTTTTTCGAATTCACATTTCATATAGGGGTATAATCCCTAGATCACACATCATGTGTCCATATAGGCACATTGTATAGTCTGAGACTACACATTTCGACTAGATAAAAGTAAACATAGAGTCCACAAATGGGAGTCACAAAATGTGGAACAAATTTGACACATAATTTACCATGAGATGAAAAGGATGTTTTTATTGGTGAAACATATGGACTTACCTACTGTTCCCACACATCATGCACCCCATTGTACACTCTATATAGGTATACCTTTACAGGACATGTCGTGAAGAAGTATATACCTAAGAAGTTTATAAGGGATTATATGTTGTGTGTCCCTATAGTTCAAGTCATGTAATATTCCATACTTAGTGTCTATTAATATCTCCTTAGTCGAGAATTAGATTTAGAAACATGAGTAGTCTATCATAATATTTTTTTCAATATAAAACATGGTGGTACACAACTCTTTATAAATAGAGGTGAGATGTGGGGTGATATGATCATCATGAATTCCTTATCACAATATGGATGGAGAAAAGGATAGACCATGATGATTAGAGTGTTCTCAGAGTAAGTAAACCCCTAGTGGTGTGTTTACGATATGTCATAGGTCCCACACATTTTAGATAGGGTTCAGTACTCCCCCACATAAATGGGTCATGAGTCCTCTATTTATAGTGCTGGTACTCCCCTATCAAAGTGCTTAAGTGGAGAATGGGTCATGCGTTGGTTTTAGTACACTCTCTACTGATTCTTATCTTCTAGAAAATAATATTTCTCGCATTTTAGTTCTATATAGTTGATGTGGCTTACTAGTTATATATATAATATTCTTGGAGATACATTCTAATTTTCCGATTGGTGGGGTGTGAAGAAAAAAAAATCCCTTAATTATTAGGTTCTCTCCATTAAAACATATCTAGATTATTTTATGGTTTATTAATTACCTTTATTCCATTTAATTGAGTTTATTTTTCATTTATTATTATTTCTTCATTTTTAAGGAGTCCTAATATGTATGTATATACTCAACCCTTCATAATCATCTTCTCTTTTAGGTGTCATGTATTATGAAAATTATCAATATTTCATAGGAAATATTTCCATATTTGGAGTAATTTGGGATTATGGGTACCTAAAGGTGGTATTAGTAGAAATTTTTCATACATAGAGCTCGTTCATTATGCTTACATATTCATATATTTGGATATATTTATTTTTTTATAGTGGATATGTATCTTTCCCTTTTTTCATTATGGTTTTATGTTTTGGTTTGTGTTTTGGGGTATTAGTGGTTTTCGTGCATTTTAAAATAATTTATGTGGTTTTATTTACTATTTAGCAGTATTATATTCTACTTAGATGTCTGCACTATGTATATGTTCATCATGATATGGACTCACACCATGTGTGATATTCCTACTTGATGTGATCACCATCACATGACCTATTGAAGGTGGGAGTGGGGTGGAACACATAGCATACTACAACATAGGAGGTGTCATGGTCGGTCTGGTTGTATTATAATTGAATCAAAGTGGGTTTCTATAAGTAATGGAGTTTAATGGTATATTTTTTAAAGGGGTTTTATGGGAAATTAGGATAATGGATTTAAAGGAGGATCTAGTCTAGTTTTCAATCCAGGGAACATAGTGATGGTGTTTTGTCTAACACATCAACTCATCAGGACTTTAATAACCTATGTTTCGACTCAATACAATGTGAAAATAATTATAGAGAAAACATAAACATTTTATGCATCATATAAAAATGGGTTATTGATTTCCATATAAATTTTGAGTGAACTCCAAATATATTATTTTTTAACCATGGTCCATTGGGTAGAATATTAATATTCCATTATGTATATAGTCAACAAGGATTCCAAGGAAGGGTAATTATATTCTGGTAAATGTGATGAAACCTCCTATTAAAGAATAAATGTGTAAAAATTCTTCCATATAAGGACTAATTCATATGTTTTTTCCAGTGGGTGTGTAGGTATAAGTACCTCCTCCAATTCTGAAATGAGTAGAACTACCTTTGGCTTTGTAAGAACCTGTTTCTCCTCATTTTTTATATCTTATTAATATTTTGTAATTGGGTGAGGATGTTTATTGGTTTAGTTAACTGTATGAGTTTTAACACAGGTGACTGCATAGGCTTCATGAAGATCATAAACCTTAGGTGTTCATGGACTTGTTTCAGCTATTTTTTTGTGTATTCCTCCTAATTCAAATTCGTATCGATCTGATGGTAGCGGTTGCAGTCAGTCTTATTTATATTGAGTATGGTTGCAGGTAGAGCTTGATCATCTAGACCCACGATGAGGTAATTCTTCCTTGGACTGAGTTCAAGAACCTCTTCCATGAGGGGTACTACCCAGAAAATAAAATTTCTATGAACATTCAATAGTTATTAGATCTGTTGATATGAATAATTCCAGTTGCTGAGTATATATTGAGATTCAATGATCATAGTATGCATATCTTTGATATTGTATATGATTTTTTCTTCAAGTTATGGAATTTTGAGTACGGACCTCAAATATATATTTGATCCAATTTTGATTTAATAATTATTCCCACCTACATTGACATAATAGAATACACATTAAAAGGGGTGATATTCCTAGTTGAGGGATAGCGTGTATAATGTGTTGGGGTGGTCATCTGAGAGCATAGTCTTCAACAATAGCCAAGTGATTCTGGGAATTTAATTCAAGATGTAGGAGTCACTCACATGTGCAGTTTCATACCTATGTATCAGTAGCTCAGGTATCACATAGAGGTTCCAATCATCTAGGAGACATACGTTGTTATGCCTATAAGGGATTTGGTCAAATGTAATGTGACTTCTCAAACCATTATGAAACAATTATAATTCATGTGATTTATAAACCTATGCATTTGAGGTAGTGACCTAAAAAGGTTTTTCTAGGGGTGGTCTTCAGGGAGTTATATTTGGTATATAAGTTAGTTGTTCACGTGGGAAAGGAGATGGATGGGTTAAAACTATGATTTATTTCCACCAACTCCACCACAATATGGTTTACACTGTTCTTTCAGGGCTTAAAATATCAGACACATATATATGTGGGTGATTGAAGGTTATGAATAGGTTATTCCCAATATGATTTGAGGTACAATATCTATGTTCTTAATACTATAACCCATTCTCATAGATACTAAAATTATTTATTCCATTGTTGTTTCATCCTTTGTTTATAAAATAGAGATTTTAATGGATCCCCTAACCCTTCTCATATAGCTAAATACATCAACTAGATTTAATTCCATGATCACTCAAATCTACTAATGAGGTGATTTGTGATAGCTAGATGGATTTTTTTGTGGGTATGCATGGTGGTTGTGGAGAATTCCTAGGATGACATAAATTGTAGGGAATGTGTTTTTATAATACATTACCCATTAGATGTATACCATTAGAGAGTGATTTTCTTCTGAGCTGATTAATTGATGTCTTCATCCATGGTTGATTGGGACATTAAGTTGAGATAAGAAGGGCCAATTCATGGGATGTTGTACATAAACACCCACCAGTTTACATGTTTGTATTATGTGTGGTAGAAACCAAAATAATTCATTTTCCCAAAAAGGTTGGAGTAGTACATGGTCATTATATCAGAGGATGTGTAATGATTTCACCTTTATACATAAGTAATCTTCTACATCAATTGTCACCAACATACAACTCTAATATCTTCGATAACTTAACATATGTCTCAGGGTGATCATAAGGAATATAGGGTGTAGTTAAGGGACCTTATAGGGAAAGATTTTATGAGACCATAATTTTCCCTACATTAGGTCCAATATTGATCTCCAACAAGGTGGATGGGTGCTTGAGTATTTTTATTTAATATCAGCACCTGAATCAAGTAATAATCATGAAAACCCCCTTATTATAGGATTGATGATATCATCATCATGCTTATGGTAGATAATTGGTTTTTAAATATTATTCATGGGATAGGATATCAGAATCTTGGGGTTCATGAGGATCATATTCAAAATATACCATTCTGATGTCACTATTTTCATTGTGAGTTAATGGTGATTCCCTCCAATGTGATAAATTCCTCAAGGGTGTTCATGGGTCCCATGAACAATATCATCTAGCCTTTCTTGTCCTCAGATATGATTGTATTCATCAATGATATTACTATATATTTATCATCCTAGAAAAATCATGTAGAGAATGTATGTATCATATTGTACTAACTTCTGGAGTGTTAGTTATAATTTTTTTTCGAGGATTGAATTTTGGATTTGGGAGGTTGACTTTTAGGGGCATGTCAACTCAAAGGAACGAGTAGTTGTGGAATCTATGAAGATCAAGATAGTGTTAGTTTGAGGGCCACCTAAAAGTGTGGTCAAGTGGTATATTTTAATAGGTAAAAGTTTTAATGCCAAATAATTTCATTAGTATTCTCTTAAATTTGGGGCCCTATGAATTCCCAAAACTCAAAGGGGAGTCATTTTTTTGTTCGGATGAAGCCAAGAGATTTTAAGGAGACGAAGTAGAGACAGAATAATGATTTTGTTATTATGATTCTAAAAGAGGGAGTTGAGTACCTGGTGTTATATAATTCCTTTATATCTAGGACTAGTTATTTTTTAAATTAGAGTATGCTTGTGGTTACTTATTTTTATTGGATGTTCAGACCTCTTGAGAAAAAGATGCAACTCGTGACTTGGAGTTGGTAGTGGCAGTGTTATCCTCAATGATTTAGATGTATTCTATTAATGTAATGTGGTTTTTACTTTATAAAGACCATTAGAGTATCAGGTACATATTTACTTAGATAGATATTTAGATGAGGCAAATTCATTATTAGAATTTTCAATAGGATTATGACTTATAGATAATCTATACTCTATATAATGGAAACATGGTGGCTAATGTCATTGGTAGGAAGTCTTGTTCTTAGTTCTTTAGAGAGACATATGATCAATTTTACTCATCATATCTATCCTTAGTATATAATGTAAAATTTTATTATCATCGATCGATGGTGGTGGACCCTATAGTTATTCAATGGGTAAGGGAGGCCTAGTTTGGGGACATTGATTTCAAGGTTCCAAATGACGATATATTCTCAATAAATGCACTGATGGAATATTATAAATGTTGATAGAATGGAACCACATTTAAAGGATAAAAAATTGATCCAGTCACACTATATGAGGAGGGGATGAGGTATTCTATAATTTCTCCTTGGTGGATCATCCTAGAATGAAAAATAATTATTATGACCTCAAGTTATAGTTTTTATGGGAAGTTGTTATGTTGAGTGGTGTTATGTTTTTATATTAATGCTTCAAATATTTTTATGTGAATGTAGAGAACGAGGTTATATCAGGGGTGGGAAAACACTTGATGGGACAATGTGGAAGTTGGATAGTATGGGGACTTATTTCATGACGAGGATTCTCTAATCGACAAGAGAACATAATTCTATTTAGGTGGACATTAATGAACTGAAAAAGTCATCCCAATTTCTTTTTATTCAATAATATAGTTTATCATAGAACCTAAGATTCTTGTTTTTGGATGAGATTTTTTGGATGCATGGAGTACCCTCAATGGTCATTTCGAACTGAGATTCTTGATTTACATCATGGCTGTGGAGGGGCCTAAATGAGGCATGCAGGACTCATTTTTGGTTTAGAAAAATATTCCACCATTAGATTCATGTTTATAATGAAAAATCTATTATGTTTTTTGAGGATACATTGAGGGATTTCTTATTTTATTTTTACTAGAGAAGGGAGGATCACTTTCTATTGATGAAGTTCACGTACTAAATCATACACCACTCCAACATTGACATTTAATATTTCAAGTACTTATATGAGAGACCCAGTAGGTAATCCTTGTGATCTATAAAGATATGAGAGTCAACAGCAATGGTTCTATAGTAAATGTGAGTGATGAAAAAGGCGGTACAACACATCCATAAAGAAATGAGGACCACTCAGAGAAATCAAAAGTTCTACACATAATAAAAACAGTGGCCATTTGAGTTAAAGGAGAGAGATCATTTATTCCAAAAGGTATCCCTATGGAATAGTTTATGGATATTTATTCAGGGATAAAATCAAGACTCGTTAATTTTTTCCTGATACTACATTAGGTCGGTGACATTTTATACCACCAGGCATTACACCAATAGTTTTAATAAGTACATGATGTCTTAAATGTGTCATGGATGTGGATATACATGAATGAACTATCAACTTTCATTTAATGTGATAATCTATATATTAAAGATAGAGACACATTTTTTAATCAACGATGATCATGGGATAACTCTTCATTTGAAGATATTGTTTTGGTATATTTTTTTTGGAAGTATATGAAACTTTAGAAGATATCATGGGATAATTATTACTAGATACAGACTTAGTACCCTAAAAATTTCAAATATTTTATTATTTTCCGTGAAAAAATCCATGAAGAGGGGGATCTCTCATTTAAATCATTTTTGGGTCTTTTATATGGGTTATTATTTCAATAATACCTTATGGTTGATCTAAGTGGTATATTATTTTCTTCTTTTATTAGTTTTAGAGAATACTATTGTTTATATGTATTCCCACCCATGAATTTTGATCATTAACTAAAAGTTTCCTGTCTTATGAAAATGACATATGGTTTAGTGGTTATCTTAAAAGATGTGGTGTCAATGGAACTTAGGGTTATCTGGAGGTGGTAGTAAAATATATCATACATACATAGAGCTTATTCCTTGTAAAGAATTTTTCCATTTCATCTATTATGATGGATTACCATTTTGGTTTTTGGGGTTATATCTTAACCCCTTTTTATTCTGGATTTATGTAGTGTTTTAATTGTGTGGATCATAGTGGTTGAAATATTCATGTTTATATACTGCAGTTTTGATGCCCTAGACACTCACTCCCAGATCTTATGTTAAAAACATATTCTATTTGTATTAACTTGATATTGAATGAAGTGTCCCAAACTAAACCATCCACAATTATAATATTAATTGAAAATTTATAATCACTTAAAAACACAAACCGGTTTATATATTGAGTTTTTTAGAATTAGGAAACATGATTTGATAAAAATACATATTTCTTATCGAATATTATTTTTTTACCCTAAATTAGGACCCTATACATAATAATAAATTTTAATTATATCTAGAAAATTTATCTACACATTTTAAGAATCATTAAATATAAAAATTTCAGCTAATTTGGACACGTATTGAGGGCCTTTTGGCCAATTCATTATTCGAAATAATTCTATCTCTAAAGACTATCCAGATTCAATTTACTGAATGAAAATGAATTTTTTGATACCTTAGTGGAAGAATATTAGACTGTTATCTTATGTTTTATTTCTCCCCTATGGCTTTACCACCCAACATAAAAGCTCCAACCACTTAAATGATTTTTTATAGTAGTAATGGTCAAATCATTGATGAAAATATTTCCATCATGGAAGATTTGTCAAATCTGCATGAAATGAATTCAAATGATCTTTTTGCATGATAAATTTGCAACCAAATGATCATCCAGTTCAAAAAAATGATCCATGTAAATTCATCTAACATCTTTCACAATTTTAGGACAATCAAAGAACTAGAAAAAACGATATCACCAAATTACTGTGGTGGGACCCATCTAGTTGGATCGACATCAGTGTTGACTTCATGGATGCTTATTAACCCTCAAAATATGGGTCTATATTTCATTATCTAAATGAAAAATTTAGATATATTACTCTATAATCCACATAGAAATTCTAATATTACATAATTAATATTTCTGAAGAAAAATACTAAAGTGCGATTGAAAGAATAAACAAAACAAGAAAACACAACTCCCATACAATTTTCAAATTTATTAGTCATTATTCATGATAAAAATGTATTTAAGAAATAACATATAATTAAATGGGTGATTAATGTATTATTTTACCATAATTATCCTTGAAAAAGTTAATTTTCAACAAAAAACATTTGAATTAATGAAATCCAAAACCGGTTGGCCTTAATAGAAAAATAATTATTATTTAAACCCTTTACACCACCCCTTCTCTAGGATAAATACCCACCTCATTTTTCCTTTCTAACACACCCAATTAAAATTTATCTCATAATATACATCCCAAAGTGTCTATTTCATTGCTCTTTATTCAATATTGATGATTTTGGCAGTCTAAAGGTTTATATCGAAGCTATAAAGCCCAAGAGAGGTAAGAGCTTCCCTAATCCTCTCCTATAATTTTCAATTGAAATTCCTCTGTTACATTTTCTATAGAACATAATTCTTCATATATATAAATCCTTTTAATTCCATGTTATTACCATCTAATTGAATTATTACCAATGAGATATTACATACTCCCTCTCATTATAGCCTTTGACTGTGATGTAATGATGATAAAAATGTCTTGTAACCAAAAAAGAAACCTCAAATTTTGGTGATGTAATGTGTTTATGGGGTTTTAATCAAATAATTATATTTCAATAAACTATATGTGGGACTGGATCTAGAAAAATCATACTCAAGGATAATAACCCTCAAAAAGGTTCATTGAGCTTTTCCTTGATGGTCACAATGGTTCCTATAAATGTGCCTTTCTTCATATATAGTTTGACACTATCAGGGGACATGCATGGTTGATCAACATGATACATACAAACCATTATAAAAGATTTATCTATGATTTCATTGGTCTCATATATTGTAAAATTCATAGATCATTATTGATTCTTGGATTTGGGGAAAATAATTTTGTTCCATATAATTTATTATAATATATAGAAAAATCTGGTATGATATAGCTCATTGAGAAATTCTCCTAAGTTTCTATGTAGTTTTGTCTTTAAACAGTAATCCATGTAATCTTTTGATAAATTATGGAATGGATTAGACCATTGTGTGAAAGGTGAGGCTTGGAATTTATAGCTTCTCAGTGCATAAGTAGGTCTCATAAGACAATTATAATAGGGTAATGTGAGAATCCATACATTTTATGAATGATGTCTTTACACAAGGCCTTGATGGTCAGTTTAAGATGTATAACATTATCCATTCACATCACTATATGATCAGTTATTTTTATACAAGCCTTTATTTATTGTTATGTTGTTCATGGATTTATTTTGGCTTTTTGTTTCATTTGATATGACATAACTCAGTTTATATATTCATCGCATAATGTCTTATTTATAAATGCAACTATTGTATGCCACCCCTTACTAGGCGTATGAGCTCACCCATTTATATTGTTATACTTTCCCCCGGAAACCAAGAAGCACTTCACCAAAGTAAATGTTTAGCAACAGTTCACACCGCCACTAAACTATTTTGAGATGAATTTGAAAAACCACTACTATGTCATGTGTTGGTAATCATTTAGTAGTGGGCTTCCAAATCCGTGGTGCAATCCTCCAGTAAATCTTTGTGCAATGATTTTTTATTTATGTACTTAATTATTAATTATTATTTATTATTCATTATTCATTATTCATTATCAATTATCTATTGTTATTTTTTGATTATTTTATTCCAGGGATGAATTCATATGCACATGCCACGCATGCATGGATATCCCATTATTAAATTAAGCATATATATGTGTTGAGTGAGATTTCAACCCCTTACCACTTGGTTATTCTAAAAAATACATTACAACTCCAGCAAGCTCATTATTTAGTGAGTAAGAAAAAAATGATATACATATATATATATGGATAAAAACTAATAACATTAAAGAATAATAATAAGTAATAAAAAACAAATAATAATTTAAAAATAAATATAAAATAAACAATTAAAAATGAATAATTAATGATGAATAATTAATAATTAATAAATAACCAGAAATGATAAATAACTAAATATTAAATATGTAATGAATAAATAATAAATTTACGTAATATAAAAAATAATAAATTAATAAATAATATGTAATAAATACGTTATAAATAAATAATTACTATTAATTAATAATAAATATATGAAAAATAAAAAATAAATAAGTAATAAATAATAAATAAATAAATAATAAATAATGTGTCTCTTACTAATTAATAATAAATAATAAATTATAACTAATAAATTATAAATTATAAATTATAAATAATATATAGTAATATATAATAAATATATAATAGATATTAAATAAATATTACAAAATTTCAATAATAATTTAATGATAAATAATAATTTAATATAAAATAATTAAGAAAACAATATATATTATATAATATATAATCATTAACCATTAATCAATAATAAATAAGTATTCATAATTAACAAGAAAAAAAATAATTTATAAATTAATTAATTATTAATTATTAATTATTATTAAATATATAAAAATAAATAATGAATAACTACCGAATAATACATTAATAATAAACTAATAATAAATTTAAAATAAATATATAGTAAATAAATAAATAATAAAAGGGTAAATAATAAATAATAAGTAATAAATAGATAAATATTTAACAAATAATAAATAAATGAATAATGAATAATAAATAAATAATAAATAGATAATAAATAAATAAAAAATAAATAATATATAATATATAATATTTATTAAATAAATAATACATCAATCACAATTTAATAATAAATAATAATTTAATATTAAATAATACATTAATAATAAATTAATAATAAACTATAGATGTTGTGTAATAATAAGTAATAAATATATACACTTATCAAAAATGTATATAAATATATATAAACAAAAAAATTTTATTACACCAATATACGTAAACACAGACATGCCTATAATTGTATATTAATGTAAATAATTAAATGAATATTCATATACATAAGAAAATATAAATATATATATATATATATAAACACCCAAACACACAACCATATATGATATAAAAATACAAATACATAAATACATATAAATATTTATAAATATATATAAATATAAAAAATCAAAAATATATATAAATATCCATGCATAGATAAAATTATATATAATTTTAAATAAATAATGATAAATATATAAAAATTATTAACAAATATACATAAATGTTTAGAAATACATAGAAACTCATAAACGAAGAAAGAATCTCATCGAATGTTCAAATATACAGGAATCTAAACAAAAACTCGTTTTTTGGAGGACTTCTATGCCTTTTGACCATGAAAAAATAGTGACTGTGGTATCCCTTATCAACACGACATAGAGATAATCATAGGATTTGATATAATATGTTTAAGAGCCCAAACAGACACTCGAATCCACAGTTATGGTCGTTTGAAGCTCAAGATTCATTTTTTAACTTCTCTTCAAACAATACTATGTTTTTCTTCAATTAATTTTTACAAACATTTTATGGAATTCCATTGTAGATCATTTCATAAGATTTAATTCAACTAGTTATTGTGTTAACAAAGACACCTATATCAAATGTTATCATCATTTTATGCTGAAGTCTAATTTTCAACATTTCCAAGAATTAATTTATGTTTCATATAATTCTTACTAATAGTTATAAGTAATTAATAATCGGCACATTCTAATTAAATAAAATTATAAACATTAAAAACTAAATTATTATATGTAAATAACAATAAATATTTATAATAAATCATAATTAATTATGCAATATTTAATATTTTTTCATTAATTTAACGATGGTTTTTTAAAAAGCATCACTATTTAAAATCAATTATTATAAAATTCCACTAATTATAAATTAAGACATTTTAAAAAAAATAAATATTTTATTTACTGGTTATTTTTTAGAAATTTTTTCTAAAAGAAATAAATATATTTTAAAAAAATTGAAATTTTATTTAGCGGTGGTTTTAAAAACAACTTTAAAATTATTTTTTGTGAAATATTTATCAACTATTTTGAAAATTTTCATTATGAAATCCCCAAAAATTAGGGTTTTCATATAGAAAAGAGTACTACATATGATAAAATGGATGCAAAGAGAATGATAATGTTTTAATGCTTTTATATTATATATTTTTCTTTCAATGTAAAGTAAAACTCTATTATGCATCTAGATTTCATGAGGATATTAAATTCATGTATCCTATATATTTCTACCATTATAAAAAATATCCATTGGTTCCTAATAATTGGAGTTGGGGTTGATTTAGTTTTTATCAAATTACATCTTAATAGAGACCTTAGGAACTGTATTGAAAATAAAATAGTAAGAAAACATGATCCATGGGAGAAACCATTTGAATAATCTTGAAATATATCTATAAATGAAAATCATAGTGTTGTTTATTCAATAATTTAGTATATACCATTGGCTATAAATAATGCCTAATGGATGGAACACAAGTGTCAACATTCAAAGTCAATGTATAGATTTCCCTCCAAAGCATATCAACTACACTGTTATTGGATCAGAGTAGATTCTAATAATATTAAGTAAGTTAAAACCCAGTTTTGACTGATAACATTTCTAACATAGAACAACCTATTACTCGATATCATTGTACACTAATGTTGGACTGATTTATAGGGTAATAACCTCCATCATTCAATGGGACCACAGATGCATTAGTATATGAACAATGTTTCAATACGCTATAGAAAGTATTCATTTCCATTCTAAGTGATGAGATGGAGAATTTTTTCCTGGATTTATATCATCTAATTTTAGATGTTGATGTATGGTGGTCATTGATTTAAAACTCCAAGAATAAATAATAAATAATTGACATGTTTTGGACAAATATTAAGTATATATTCTTTGAAAATTTCTTTCCTTATGAGGAATGAGTGGACATGGAAAAAAATTCCTAAACTAAAGGTAGAAGAATGAGGACATTGTGGTTGAGTATAAAGATAACTTTACAAGGTTAGTATGACATGTTGTTGATTATGCGCACAACCTGGAGATAAATATTGATCTATTCTTCGATTGGTTAAAACCAAACCTTCGACGAGAACTATTATCCCAAAAATATTACATATTTGAGAAAATTCTAACTAGTTCTATGAAGACTAAAAAGTAATTCTCAATTTCACCTATTTTCATAGGGAGTAAGGATAATAATAGTCTATATGAGCATCAGGATGCGATAAATTTGAAAAAATACATGAAAAGAAGAATACAATTTCCAACATGCATTAACTGTGGGATGAAGCACCCTGGAACTTTCATGAATAGGATGGGTGTCTACTATAAGTGTGAAGATAAAGGCCACTATGATCAAAAATTCAAGGGTAATTGGGATGTAAATAATATTTACTGAATTAATCTCACGGACATGAGACAATATTAAAATTAATTTCCCAAGTGTTAGGGGGATCTACCCTAAAAGAGGCCCATGGAGAAAGGTCATACTTACATGATTACTACTATAGATATTGATGTTAATAATGATGTGGTGGCATATAAATTGTCTACAGCATCAAATTTATCCAAATATCTTTTTGATTTTGGATTGTCACACACTTTTATTTCTTCCATGTTTTCTAAGAAAAATAGATATTTCTCTAGCAACCTAATAAGGGATTTTTCAATTAGAACACATAGTTTGAATCTTATTAAAATGTATACATGTCAAGAAATCCCTATTTCAATACATTAACATGCAATATTTTTGGATTTAATTACCATACCTATGGTAGACATTGATATAATCCTTGGGATGGATTAAATTTCAAAATATAATTCAACAATTTATTTTTAAGAATAGAATATTAGAACCTCTAAGAGTGGTATAGAATCCCATTCATTTAGAAGAGATAATTCATTGCAAGAGTCTTATCTAGAACCTTATCCGATAAACAAATTAATGCAATCATTAGTGATAATTTAATATATGATAAATATGTACTAATAATACAGTAGTTATTTATTTTTAAAGAATATATTGATGTATTCCAAGAGGATCTAAAAGGATACACTAATATCCATGAATATAAATTAACTATTGATCTTATACCTAATAAAAAACACATATATAAGACTCCTTACAATATGTCTTTGATAATGTTAGTGGAGAATAATATAAAAATCAATAATTTAGTGAAAATTGGTTTATATTCCCCATTCATTAACCTTGGGGAGCACATGTCTTTTTTTCTAAGGAGAATTATGGGTCCATGATATTATACATTGATTATAAGGTAATTAATTCTATCAAAATTAATAATAAATATCATTTAACTCACATTGGTGATCAATTTGATAAACATCAAGGGGCCCAATACTTCAAAAACATTGATCTTATTTTTTGTTATAATCAATTTAATGCCAAGAATAATGATATAAAAAAGGTTAATTTTCACACAAGGTATGGACATTATGATTCTATGATATTGCCTTTTGTATTAACTAATGAACCATATATTTTTATAGATCTAGTGAGTTAATTATACCATGATCATCTTGATAATTTTTTTTTTGGTTTTCATTGATGAAATCTGGATATACTCAATTTCCTATGAAGACCATGAATATCATTTACAAATCACTATTAATACCCCAAGGGAGAAGTTACTATATATGAAATTTAGTAGGTGGACATTTTTCCTTCAAAAAGATTCTTCTCATAGTCATATTGTCTCTAAATATGGAATATCGATTGACCCCATTAACATAAAATCTAATAGTAAATGGACAACACAAAAAAAAATATAAAAAAGATATGTTGTTTCATTTCCTTAACTGGTTACCATCAGTGATTTGTTGACAATTTTTATTGATTATCTTACCCATTAACAAAATTGACACGTAAAGGGGTTACATTCACTTGGCCTTAGGAATGTGAGGAAATATATGGGGAATCAAAGAAAATGTTAAAAATGCACCCATTTTTTGTAATAGTGGGTTCACTAGACCCATATAAACAGTACATTTCAATTACATTTTTATGTATACAATTAGATATTAATGATGCCTACATACAATTATTGTGTAGAAATTTCTACGTCCACTATTTAAATTGAAATGTATATAGATCAATTATCATATGAAAAGTTTATAGAAGATACTTGGATATGATGAGAACTTTGAGGCACTATAATAATATTCTTAAGAATTTTTTATATGGTCTAGATATATCATGCTTCTGGTAAATAGTTTATATCTGAATATTAGGTGTTCGGATGTCATAAGTCTTAAGACTAATTCTCATGAACTTCACACATGGTGATCTCTAGTAGGTTAGATCACGATGACAGACCCACTAATAGGAACAACACATATTTTATGTTTCATTGGGTTTTCAAATCCATGGATATGTGTACTAGTCTCTTTAATTGAGATCATTATCAATGTGTTTCATTTGATTGCATTAATTGATATAAGGAAAAAACCATGACAATAAAATCACGGTGTGGTATCTTGTGTTGGGTGCGTCATTGGTTTTATGAAGTTGATTGAATGATCAATATAGAATTTTTTTTATTACAAGTTGAGGAAGTAATATCTCGATCTTGATTGATCAGAATGGTAATACCTTCATCAATACATGCCCAAGTTAGTCATATGTATGTCCATCTAATTAGATCAAAAAACAATGAAGCAATAAAGGACGTTGACACAATGGTGTGTCATTCTTTATGAGATATCTAAAGTCAAAGAGATTATATTATACAGTGCATTTTCAAAGTTTGGTTGACATTTCTATGACTATACCTCGTCACTTTATGGGCCTTGATGGATTGTTAGACCGCAATCATGGTCTGAGGATACTATTCACATCTATTAAGATCTGGTCCTTGATGGTCACACATTGTAGCATATTCAAGGATCTTCCCTATTCAAGTGAATAGGTATAAAGAACATGGTGGGACACACCATGGGGTCCGGGTGTTGACCTCGATTTATCGATTGCTAATAAATATAAAAATTTATCATAATTTGAGTAAAGAATAACTGGATTTAATTTATCTGTTAAAAGTACTTACATTGGTTTAAGTAAAATCATTGAAAAATATTATATGAATAAATATAATTTTAATATCCGAGGATCATTTAATATTAGTGGGAACTACGACTCAAGTTAATGACTTGGTTTTTTATCACATAATATAAATATTACATGTATGTGATGAAATATATGTAATATTTTTTATGTAGTTAGTTCATTATAATTATGGATTTTTTTTTATTTAGTGGACATTAAATATAAGAGGGTTGGGGAACCCTAATCGTGTATTTGAGGATTCCACTATATAATTAAGAGAGGAGATTCATTATAAAGATTATTCCTGAATTTGGAATTGACATCTTATCCCTCCTCCTAAATCTTAGAGAGATAAAGCCTCTCTCCGAGTGAATGATCCAAATTTCCTTCATAGATCAAAGGAAAAAAGTCATGGTGATCTTCGTGACGTTGAAGAGATCCTCAACGCTTCACACCAGTGTCTAGAATTCAATAAAGTAAATTTGTGTGTATTCATGAAGCATGATTGAATGGTATAGTGGGGTTTAACATCATATCACTCAAAAAATGGTCACCAAAACATGTAACTGATGAACAAACATCGATTCAGAATGAAATACATGTACTGATTTATTTTTGTTCTTTGAATAATTTATACATGATCCATGCACCGTACATGGGATCATATCTCTAGAGACGACATTTTTCCTTATTCTAGATTATTAACTGATTAAATCACTAGACCTCCATCTTCTTCTGTATTCCCTACTACCAAAAGTATTGAATTTACCATTAGGAAAATTAGGATCTATTATATACAATAATGCATCAAATAAAGGTATAGGGTGTTTCCTCATGGATAATCATAGTGTTGTTTTTTATGAATAAAAAAATTAAAAACCTGCTAGATAAACACTCCAATTCATTATATATATCTTACTGCTGTGATATTTTCTTTGAAGATATGGAGACATTATCATTGTGGTGAAATATGTGGCATATATACTTATAAAAAAGTTTGATGTACATATTCACACAGAATGTGAGTAACATGAGGAAGGATATATGGTTGTAATTAATTAAAGACTATTATTTCACAATATAATACCACCATAATAAGGTAAACAAGGTTTAAGACGCTCTGATAAGAAAGGATCATGGGGTCCTATATATGATGAGGCTAGTCAATGATCCAATATTCAATGATTTGGTAAAGATGGATTTGGATATTATTAAGGAATGGGAAACATTATACTTTTTCCAATTAATTTCCCAGCCATATTTACTAGACAATATAAATAGTCTCATCAAGATGAAATGGGTCTTCAAAAAGAAAACAATTCTATTGAAGCTGGGAAATTGATGGGGTTCACTTTTGAAGATGGTGTGTTGAAATTTTGAAGAATATTATGTGTTAGGTCAATACCTAAGCTAATGAGGGAGTTACCAGATGATTCTCATATATCAAACATATCTATACAAATTGGTTGTACAAATATGTATTAGTCTCTAAAAGAAAATCTCCAGTAGGATAACATTACATGTGAATTTGGTGACTATGGTTCAAGATGTTTGGTGCACTATTAGGTTAATAATGAAAGGAAAAATCTAAAGGGTGTCATGAAAACTCTCCAAAAACCTATCTGGTAGTGAGATAATATCAAAATGGAAATTTTCACTGGGCTACCTAAAACATTGAATAGAAATGATAATATATGGGTTATTATTGAACGCTATACTAAATCTGACTTTTTTTAGAAATAAGGGAGTATCTACCCCTCAAAAATCTTACTCATCTTTATATAAACTATGTAATGAGTCATCATGGTCCACCATTATCAATTATTTATTATCATGATCCTCACATCACAACCAAATTTTGAATGATTCTTCCAAAGGAGTTGAACACTAAAATATATTTGAGCACAATATATCATCCTAAAACTAATGGCTACTCTTAAAGGACTATCCAAAACATAGAGGATATGCTAAGGTTATTTTCACATTAAATCCAAGGAATATGAGACTAATGATTACATTTGGTTGAATTTTATCATAATAATATCTTTTATCGATGAAAATATTTTATACCATATGAGGCCTTGTTTAAGAAAATGTCATACTCTAACCTTCTAAGATGAAGTTAGATAGAGGAAGGTAGTTGGTATAAAATAAGTTGAGGAGACAAATGATATGGTGTGATGAATAAAAAATATTTTCAATGTATCTTAGAGTAGATACACAATCTATGTTGATAACTGAAGTATGTACATGGAATTATATTTAGGTGATCATGTCTTCTTGAAGGTCTCACCATTGAAAGGGGATATAAGGTTTCGTAATAGGGGAATGTTGGGTCCAATGTACATTGAGCTATTTTAGATCCTAGACATAATTAATGTTTTATATTATCATTTATACATTCTACCCAAATTCCATAAGGTTCATGGTGTCTTCCATATCATGAAACTAATAAAATACATGTTAGAATTGACACATATTCTTCCCAACGATGGGATAGAGCTCGAACCTAATTTGTCTTATACTGAGGAGTATGTCCAGATTCTTTCCACTGCATAGAAATTATTGAGGAACACGATAACCCACTGCATGAATATTTTTTTAGATAAATCACAAGTTATAAGAGGCACGATAGGATCCCAAAGAAGTAATGATATATATGTACCCTATTTTTCACTATTTTGTACGAAACAACATTTTGAGGATGAAATTTCATAAGGGGGGAAGAATGTAACAATGCAAGTATTTAAAATATATTTTAATTTTTTTCATTCAATAAATAATGTAAATATTATGCTTAAAACTATATTATTTTTATAAAAAAAATTATATAATATTTGGTTTTTATTTTATTATATAATAACTGAATTATTAGGAATCTATGAGTATTATATTAATAAATTTAATTATTATCTGTTAAGAAAAACTTTTCTACAAAATTTTACATTTTTATAGACAATTAAATGGATTATTATGGATACTTTCTATTCAATAATGTTTTTATTCCTAGTATTATCTTTTATCCCCCAATATTTTATCTTGTTTGGCCATTTATTTAAGGTTTTATGGATGAATCATTATAGAAAATAATTCGGTATAGACATACTATCCCGATTCAATGTACCCAATGTGCCTGAATTTTTAGATAACTTAATTGAAGAATATTGGATCATGGTATTCAATGAACTATTTCTACAAGGTATGTCACATACATAATAATAATTATTTACTATTATATGATTTTTTTAGGAGTTATAGTCGAATAATTGATGTAAATATTTTCATTTGGGAATCTTAATTGATTCTTGATAAATTAATTCACTCACTTTTGACCATGATAAATATTGAAAAATATCTTTATGACATTGGATTAATTTATTGAAAGAAAATATCATATCTTATGTCAAATTTTCTGGACAATCCATGAATTTAAAAAAAATGATCATATTATTGCGGTGGTATCCATCCAGTCCAGTTCACATCAGCATTGACTTTATAGAAACTAATATTCCCTTAGAATTTGGATACAAATGAAATTATATAATTTAAAAATGTTGATATATTATTATAAAATCCACACAAAAAAACAAAATATGTATGAATTAAAATTTTAGAATAATAATACTACAGTTTTATTGAATGGAAAAAAATAGTAATTCCCATGTAATTTTTAAATTTATTAATGATTATTTTTTATTAAAATGATTTAAGATACAAAATAAAATTAAATGGAAGATTAATGTATTGTATGAACCTAACTATCCACGAAAACATTAATTGGTAAAAAAAAAATTTGGAATTAATATCACTTAAAATTAGATGGCCATAATGGAAAATGATCCTTATTTAAACCTATAACACCCCTGCTACTTTGGTATAAATACCCACCCATCATCCCACTCCCCCACAATAAATTTTAATTTATCTCATCTTATTTATTCTAACAAATCTCTTCCACTAATCTCTTGTCAACCATGAAGATTTTTGTTGGTCCAAAGGTTCCCTCTCTAAGACAAGAAGCTATAGTGAGGTTAGGGTTTCCCCAATCCTCCCTTTTAATATTCAGTTGAAATTATTTTGTTATATTGTATTTTAAAATCTCTTTTCATATAAAAAATACCTTTTAATTCCATGTTATTACCACCCATTTAAATTATTCCAAATGAGATAATGCTTACTTTATCTCATTTTACCCTTTTTCTAAGCCCTTATAATGTTCTGACTATCCCAAAACCATCAAACCATTCTAAAATTTTGGTGAATTAATGTGTGTGTGATTTTTCTTTAAAATAATTCCCGACATGGATACTAAATGTGGTTTTGTCTCATGAAAAGTTTTACATAGGGGTAATAACCTCTAAAAGGGCACATTGTGATTTAAGTTGATAATCACTTGGTGAAAAACAATTGGACTTGCTGCATATCTGATTTGACACTCTCAAAAAATGATCTTGGATTATCTACATAAAACATAAAAATCATTATAATGGTTTTATTTGTCATTTAATTAGTCTATTTAATTTTAAAATTCATATATCATTATGGATTATGGGTTTTGTTAAAAATTGTTTCATACCATAATATTATTTATTATCTATATAGAAAATGTTGAATGGTATTACCCATTAATAAATTCTTAAAACTATCAATTTTGTTCCTTCTTTGAACATTAGGCAATTAAATATCATGATATATGATGGAATGCATTAGATAATTATGTGATATATGTGGCCTAAAATTATATATCCCTTTAGTGCACTGGTATGTCTCATTTGACAATTAGGACAGGGTAATGGGAGTGTCCTTACCATTTGTGTAAGATGTATTAGCACAATTACTTGATTATATGTTTAAGATGTACAATATTATTCACTCCCATGACTATATGATTATTTTTTATATTATAGTAATTTATTTTTTGTTATGATGTTCAAGGAGTTATTTTTACCTTTAGTTTCATATGATATGGCATAACTCAGTTTAATTATTCATTACATAGTACCTTATTTATAATTGTTTACATTATACACTACCCCTTACTGAGCCTCTAATATCCCCCATTTATAATTTATTATATTATCCCAAGAAACTAATAGTATAACAATGTATTGTAAAATGATTTTAAGTATAATAATAATTGGTTCAATTTTTAAAATGATGTATTCTTATTTTTTTCAATGAAATTTAAAACATTGTTATATATAAGGGTTTTTAAAGGCTATTAATCTATTCGATCCTCTATATTTGTACCATTGTAATAAAATAGACATTGGATCCAAGGTACTATAGTTAGGGTTGTTAAAAATGTGAGATATGAACTATATATATTAAAAGGAGTATTTAGGTGTTATTAATTGAACCTTAACTCCCAATGATATAGAACATATATAGTTTGCAAGGAAAAAAGAGATGAAATTACAAATTGAATTTTTATAAATCTTTTTTAATATGGTTGTAAAAATAAACTCCCAAGTCTCTTATAAAATTCAATTTCAAGTAGTGAAGATAGTACATTAAAATCCTTTAAATAATGAAAATTTTGAATATTGAAACCATGAATAGAGATGATGTTTAGAATAGGAACTATGGAGTGGAAGATAAAAATATAAATAAATTGAGGGATATCCCTTTATTTATTCTTCTAAAACATTAACCATTATTTTTAAAATTAAAAATTCATAGAAAAGTGGGAATAAAATCTTATTTTAAAACATTAAGAAATTGAATAGAAATATTTAATAAATTTGTTTTATAAATTCTGAATAAATTACTCATGCGGTAAATGTTAAAAATAATATTTTTAATGATTTTTTAAGGACTATAAAAAACTACTCCTATAGAAAATATTAAAAATAATTATTTAAAAAATCAAAAATAATTTCAAAGATAATAAAAAATGACCTTTAATAATCATTAAATTTTATTGAATGAAAATATTGAAACCATATGATGAATATGGATATAGAGGATAAAGATTCCAAATCATAATGAAGATATAAGGTCAAGTCTATATATCTGAAACTATTTGGTTAAATTATGATCCATTTTGAGGTGAATTGTAAATAATACTTATAAAATCCATAAATTAATAGGTAATATTATATAATACAATCATAGGGTGGATGAAACCAAACATTAAAAGATGACTATCCTGAATAATTGTTATAAATTAATGAATGTAAATTTTGTTAAAAAACTTTACCACTTAGGTAATGAATCAAACAAAAAAATAATGAGAGATTAAATTATTGTTAGAATCACAAGAATAATTTTTTTAAAAGATATAATAATTCTATATAGTTTTATATACACTATATAATAATTAATTAGTGGTTAATTAGAATCATTCATAAGGAATTAAAATTGGCATGGATAACCCTTATATCAAGTGTCAACTCACTTGGAGTGTGCATCTAAAGTCCTGGATAATAGAATTATTTTTAATAAATACTCTATTTAGAAAAAAATTTAGGTATAAATTATTTTTAAGCTCAAATTATTACCATAATCCATTCATTTAGGGTATAGGTGTTTTCTCATCAGCCTCATGGGGTTACTCTGTCAATTTCTCAAAAATTGTTTTGGTATGTTTGACGATGGTCAAATGAGTTAAAAATAGTTTCATCGTATATATAATTATATATATATATATATTATTTTTTATCATTATAATGTAAAATAATTTATATAGATCAATAGTTTTCTGAAGAAAAAAAAGATTCATATTAAGAAAAGTGTCTCAGTAAGCTCATTTTATGTGGTTAAAAGTATAATTACATTTTATGGTTAATATTATTAACGAAAGTATTAAATAATGTTTAAAAGATCATTATAATGTCATAAATATCATATTTATTCATTAAATATACTTTTACAATCATCAATGTGTGGTGGTGATGTAAAGTGAAACATGTTGTTCATAGAGGTGGTAGTGCGACTATAACATGGGAGACATATTCATTTTTTAATGGATGGATCGAAAGAAGATTAATGGTTTTCCATAAAAATAATAACATCTTTTTATAATAATTATACTGATATCATTATATTATTATGAGTATAACATATTCTAAGGGGGTTCCAGAATAAAGAATCATAACAAGAACTCACTTAAATCGATTACAACATTCATTGATATCTTCCTTTAGAACAATTCCTTTAATAATTATTAGATTTGTATTTTGGCATAGAAAATATCTAGCACATGTGATAGTGATTTTTGGAGGGTTTGGGAATAGTTTTCCTATATTAATTGATTTATGTATGAGGTTATGTGGGGTGGTGAAGGGTTCCTTTTATAGGAGATATGTGCGTCATTTTTGTAAATATTAATTATTTAATATAAAAGGATATTCATATTTCAATACAAATGGATAAAAAATTTATAATTATAGGGGAAAATATAATTTATGGTTATTAAATCCATTATACAACCATTTATAGAGGAGTTTTTAAAAATAATTTTAGACTTTACTTCATTACTATACATTTTTACCTCATTTTAACTGTTACATACGTGAGTAACTTTTACCTTGGTAAATTATTTTGATGGAAGAAATAAAATTGACCTTATAACCTATTTTGGACATTATTATTTCAAATATTAAATTCATTTAAATTTATTAAATTTATTAAAGAGAAAAAAAATTAATTTTAATATAGTAACACATAGCGTGGAAAACAATGTTATGAAAAAATTATTTCTTAAGCACACTATGACTTTATTAATATTATATTCCAAATAAAAAAAACTAAATGAGTGTTAATTTATTATATATATCAAAAATAAATTTATTTATATCTATTATTCAATTTGGTCATTTTATTTTATTAAAATAAAAAATAAATAATATATAGAAAAATTAAATCCTTCAAGAAAGATTTATTTTAAAGAAAAATTGATTCTAATCACATCAAATTAATTATATATATTTTTACCATTAAATATATTTACTTATTTGGTATGGTAATAAATAAATTTATTATTTCAATAATTAAAAATAAAATGTAAAATAAATAATTTTTATTATCATTTTATTTACATTATGTTTTAATTTTCTCATCATTTTCTTAATAGTATTTAAAATTTTATTCATATAATGTATTAATGTTTAGCTTACATTGTAAAATATATCAAGGTTAATGTTAGTTTTATTTTATGTATGATACAACCTATTCAACATAGTTTTTATTTTAAAGAAAACATATTCTAAAATTTCAAGCCATTACAACAATTGGTTTTATTTATTGTTCTAATTTATTATATCTTCTGTAGAGGTGTGTGATTTGTATAGGTGCATGGGGATAAATTCTATGATCATGTGTGATATTTTTACTCGAATATGTTCACCAATCCATGGTATAGTGGAGTTGTGATTACTATGACACACTCATTTCACGGTTACATAGGAGAGGTCTTGGTGTTTTGGGTCATGTCAAAAATTAACCAAATGTTTTGTTTGAAATGGGTGGGGGTCGTTTTAATGTATCGTTGAGTATCATAGTTTTGAATATGAATTTCATAAAGAGTAGGAAAATTAAATTCTTGGGGAAAAATTATAAAAATATAGAAAACTTTAATGGGTTGTTCATTTACCATAAAAAGTTGCAATATAGTTTTATAATGTTTTAATATTTACTATTTCACTTCACTATTCACACCAAAAATTTATTTTTTTACATAAAATAATTTTGTTCATGTCCCATAATTTTTATATATAAATTATAGATAATAATTTCCTTTTATTATATTAATAGACTAAGTATTGGAAATTTAACTTTTAAATAAAATGTATAATTTATAGAAAAAATATTTTCTTAGAAAATTATACTGTAATAAATTTAATGATTTTATTCTCATTTTTATATAATTACTAAACAAATCCTTAATTTTTAATTTATTTTATTATATATATGATATAAAAATTTTATTAAAATAATAATTTAAAAGTGGTGGATTGATATTAATAATACATAATGAACAAGGAAAGACATTTTTTAGAAAAATATATTTTAACTAATGAGTTATTATATTTTAATTTTGTTACATAATTGTTTATTATATATTAATTAAATTATGTTTTTTTTGGATTACATAAGTAGAATGGTACCCTTGAATGTACATCTTACACCAGGGTTCAAATCTGGGTGAAAACAAATTTATGTGGCACTGTAATAGTGCTGAAGCATTATATAATTATGAGTACTATTGTATGTCTTGTATATTTATGCTATTGTTGTAGTATTATTCATCTAAATTCATCTTCAAGTTGATTTATTGGGGTTTTGGGGCCAATGGTCCTTCTAAACCATTCATCCTGGGCCTTTATGTCATTTTGGGGCTTGTATGGGAGTAGCTCTAGCGGAGTGCATGCAATAGGCTATTTAAAGAGTCTAAATGTGGTGGGTCCATTGAAAATTCATTGGTGGTTACACTATTCACTGGAAGTGGATAGTGTCTACATAGAGAACCCACTTGGTTGATATTGACAATGGTCAAGTTATATATGTGATGAGTTAGTTGGGATAGAAAACAAGATTACAAGATAGTATATGGCAATTTGATTCTTGGTATTTTTTGTGACATTCAGTTATGTAATCAAAAGTAACATATTATTCTAAGAATATGGGTTATGTATCTAAGATTTTTTCCAATGTAAGAGTTCTTTATCAACCCATTTAAAAATAGGATTTTCCAAAAATAAAAAAAATCAACGAATTCATGCCACAAGCAATACCAATTGTATGATTAATATATGATTTTTAATAAATTATCATTTCTACCTAAATTTCATATTCCAATTATAATAAATTTAGTATACTCATTAAATACATATATACTCAATGCCTATATATATCCAATGACCATATATCCAATCAACAATTAATTGTAACATTACCCTTTTATAAATCTATATATTACATTATATAAATCTCTAAAAGTATTAATCTTATTACATTATTAAAAATATCTAAAATATTTATAATTAGTAACATTTATTTTATATTTATACTAGGAAGTGAAATTTTTAGGGGAGATTTTTTGGAGGAACACATCAAGTTTATAGTATATTTATTTACATAGGGTTATTTCCCTATTATTTTATTATAATTATATTTCACATATAATTTTTATAATATATAAATATTTATTCCATTTAACCTCAGAATTGAATATGGGAAATGTTATTAAAGACATGGAAATTATTAAAGGAAAAATCATTCCAAAATATGGGGTGTTACATTTCCCCCCTTAGAAATTTTCACCGCTGAAATTTTATTACATTGATGAAATAAACTGAGGGTTGTTCTATCTCATTACATATTATTATTCTGAAATTTATTTCTCAACATATGATTTCTACAAAAAATATTAAACAGGTTATAAATATATTTTTATTGTACTATATCTCTAAAATCCATGATCTCTATAGGGTTTTCCTCTTAATTTAGACTATGATCCAGTTTTATAACCTGTAAGTTTTTTATATATGTTGGATCTAGTATATAATTTTTGAAAAGAGATACATGTAACATGTCATGAACTTGTGGTAATTTTAGTGGTAGTGATAGTAGATAATTTATAGTAATCTTATTATCAATAAAATAAAATGGACCAAAGTATATAAGGAATAAATTTAACTTCTTATTGAATCCCATAACCCTCTTTTATTGTGATATTCAAAAAAATATGTTTCCTCCATTATAAAACTCTGGATCTCACTAATTATTATTAATATGGATCTAAAATTAATTTTTTACAACATTAAAATGATATTTAACGGTTTGGATCATATATGTTATTTCTTTAGAATTATAAATTCGCAAAATACTTCTCCCACTAATAGCTTTCCAATATATTTGAGTTCTTAATAATTTCCAATATATATCATATTATAGTTCCATTTAAATTATTTTTTCAAATCGATAGTTATATGAGAACCAAACTAATGAAATATTTTGATCCCAACTTCCTACAAAATACATCAAAAAATATTTATGTATATCTTCCAATGTTTTAATATTCATTTCAGATTATCCATCGATTTGAGGATAATAAGTTGTGATAATGTATAATTATATTTATATATATAATTCCTAATGATGACCACTCAATATCATTGAGGAGAAATTTGGATCTAAATTATATGTAATTTAAATTGGAACACCATTATTCCTTACCAATGTTTTTATTTCATGGAATGTTAATCAAGTGAAAAATCCTCTCAAATATAAATTTTGTAAACAAATTTTAAATTTTCATCAACCACAATCCAAATGAAATTTCTTCCTTTATAGGTACATGGAAACCCATTAAAAATATCTATAGTGATTTCATCCTAATTCAATATTTTTATGGGTAATGTTTATATCACCCCCCTTATACTTCTATCATTTAACCATAAACTTTAATAAGACCAAACATAATAATGTGATGTCTTAAATCTACCCCTTTGGGATATCCCACCAAAAGTGATCCCTCATATCTCTATACATCATTGTGCTTCCTTGGTGAATTTTGGATAACGATTTATGTACATCCGAAATATATCCTTCTTTAATTGTGGTATAGACGGTTCATGCATTCAAATTCTAATTCTTATAGTTCCATTTTTTCATGATTTTACATTTTAATATTCCCCACTTTCGTCTATAGATCTATATCATCCTATCATGCCTCTTCAATCATTACATAGATGTATTTTTAAGAAATTATTTATTAAAGGTATTATTTATTACATTAACTACTTATTTTCAGGTTAATTCATTTAATAACCATGAATATTTGTTCTATTTCAGCCATCTTCTTGGACAAGGTAGCATAATTATTTCTATTGAGTGAATAAAACACCTTTTCAATCTTACCTAGATGGTAATATATTAGGAAATAATAATATTGGATAAAATCTAACCATTTATTTTGGATATTTTTTAATTACTTATTTGTAAATATATATTCAAGGTTATTATAATTAGTATATATATCTCAATTCACTCTGTCAATATAATTTCTCCAGAAAGTTTAATGAAATAATTATCACAATGAAATATAGATTATGTTTCATTCAATTTATTGTATATATATTTAATTGAAAAAATCCCTAATCTATCAACCTGTAATTTTCTATGTTAAAAAACCTAATACCTTTTTAAAAGTATGAAATTATATCATCAACTCTTCAAAATTATATGATAGTGTGTGTACTGGTGTAGTGGAAAAAACATTCATAATCACATTAAAGCTACCATCTCATTCTTCTATCTAGATAATATTAAATACCTTCCAAGGGAAATTTTTTAGTGTATTTGGATTTTAGAGAAATTTATCACAAAGAATCAATAATGTTCATCCTAACCTAGGAAAATTCATATCTTTATTATAGTTATTGGGTTGATCAATTCTTCAATAACCTCTATCATTGAATAATCAACATATATAACCTAACTTATCATCTCATTTATCCAAAATGATAAATTTTATAACAAAAATTTCCATATTCTAAGTTTGGAAAATAATCTCTTTGAACATAATTCGGTAATTTGTAAGTCTAAATGAAATCACTATACATTAATAGTGTCCATGTCTTATATGAAAAATATTATTTTGTATAACCTTTCATTTAACACATAATTGATGATATCCAGTTCAAATATTAACCTTTAAAAGTATTGATTCCCATGAATTTGATCAAATATTTCATCGCTATATAGTAGATCATACTAGTTGCAACACCCCAACTCCAGTAACCTAGAGTCAGTGGTTATTTTATTACAATGGTACAAAATTCATAGTTCAAAATAAAAATGATACAAAAGTTTATTTGTCTTATAAAAATAGATATATAAATGAACATTACATTTAATTATTTATGTGTATCAACTAAATATATAATAATTTATTATTTCTTCGTGCAAATCCATGAGTCACAAGAAATATGGCTTCTGGTTTCTTGGGGAAATGATAGAAAATCTAAAAAATTAAGCTCATATGTTTTGTAAATGGAAAATAAAGGAAAATATATCATATATAATCAAAGACCCAATAATATTAGAGGAATAATTAAATTTCATAATAAATGGAGTTTTGAACATAATATATCTATTGGTAAAATAATAAATAAACTCTTGGACAAGGATAAATGATCTCAGGGTGATGAAATTTATAATGTTGGAAATTATAAACATACTTTCAAGGCCACATTCCAATACATCATACGTAAATTGGTGGGGATTATACTAAATACCCAACTTTTTTTTCTCATGATACCTACTGGTGTACTGAGGGGATATATAATTATATTCTCTACTCATTACATAATAAGTCCAATGAATTCATCATATAAATAGAATTGATTAAAAAATATATCATAATATTTCCAAAAATCCTCCTGTATAATCATTGTTAAGTAATAAATAGGCATCCATATAGAAATAAATAATATACAGAAAGAAAATGTTTTACCATTTAATTAAATAATTTATATATCTAAGTGAATATCCAATAATAAATTTAGAAACTATAGTATATTCACAATGTAATAGATTATACCTTTAGAAATGGAATGATAAGGATATAATGGTTTACTTTTTTTTTCCTAGTTCAATGATATCAATAGAAACTTGACTAAAATAATATATTCCAATAATTAATTATAGTTCATAAAGAGTTTTTGAATTATCCAAAACATATCCACAAGAGTATCAGACCAGGTGTTCGTGGTTAGGATCATTTTTTGTGAACTATGGAAAGAGATAATTAATACCTAATTAAACATTTTAGGGTTATTACCCCTTATTTAATCTTAACTAGAGCCTAAATTCACATTTATTTTTTATATAGGTATGTCATATCTAGGATTCCATACACTCTTTACATAAATTTTATAATGTTTTAGATTTTTCCCTTTGGGTTTCCACTAATGTTTGAGCATTCTAATTGATTATAAAGATGGAATAGTAAGAGGTAATGGGGATATATAATTAATAATATGATAAGTGATTAATAATAATGAATCATAATAACATTTAATATTGATTTTAAAATTATTTGGAGAGGATTACGTGAATTGAGGAAAATAAGGGATTAAGGACCCTTATAGTAGTGTAATAACTACATAGGGAAAGGTTATAATGAAAGGACTGAGTAATATATCATTAAAAATATATAAAATAGATAATAATAACATGTAATTTCAAACATTAAAATATATGAAAAATAATTTAAATGATATATTAACAAAAATATTTTAATTCAAAATGAAAAGAGGAGGATTGAGAACCCTTACCTCAAAATGTAACTTATTAAAACATGAGGAGATCACCATAGAACCCTATAAACATTTTTCAGATACTCATGAGAGGTTAAAATAGAGGATATTTATGATCACTAATTTTTTAGTAAATATACTGTTGGATGGGTGAGTATTTATAGTGAATGAGGGATATTTTATTATTAATTTCAAAGCATGGGCCTTGGACCCTAGATTTATTAAAAAGGAAAACCATTGGCCTTACCAAGGTTTTATCCCATGTTATTTGACATGTATGGCCTATTTTCTAACTTTTTATTATTTAGGAACCATAATCCTTTAATATATAATATTATGGATGTTGAAAATATTCTTATTCATAAAAAATTGTTTTTAAAATCATTAAAATATTCTTGTGGTTTTCGATGATTTGTTCTGGTTTAAAAAAACTATTTCCTTAGTTTTAAATAAAATATTATTATTAATAAACCCCCTTTTGGAAAATAAATCATATATATTACTCATTAAATCATTTTTAATTGATACCTATGTTATAAAACTTACTATATATTCATACTATATTTTTCTTTTTAAATAAAAATTTGAATGCTTCATAAAATTATGAGAAATTAACTGGTTGTATAATTTTACATTCTTATTCACAAATTAAAGTAATTTTTATCAAAATAATTTTTCATCATTGTGACATTTTATAATTACATAAAAAACTTATGTATTTTAAAATCATGAATTTGGAACATAAATTTTGAAAACACTTCTCATTTTTATTTTAAGATGTGTTTATGTAAGTAAATTATTATTCCTAAATTAGTATATACTATTAATTATTAATTATATAATTAAGAAAATATTTTACGGTACTTGTTTTGGGTTTTATTATAAATGAAATGTCCTTGTATTCTATTTTATTATGACGTTTTGTACTATTATAATGAAATAATGTGATATGAATTATGCCTTAATTTTTATTATGAAATTATTATTTTTTATAGTAGAATATCCTGTATTAATCATTACCCTTAAATATTTAAATGATTAAAATTTGATCTGTACATTAATTCTTGAAGAAATTATGTTAATCCTTTCTCATAGATTCCTTGGACTGCATATTGATTCTAACAACTTGTGATACTTATAAATATATTTCACCAGATAGGTTATCTAATTCAGTAGTAGATAATATATTGTTTCAAAAACTTGAATAATCACATTATTATATGGTAGGTCATGTTCCAAATCTATTTCATCTAGGGTGAGTACATGCATATGTTCTAGAATGTACATCCTTACCATTTAAACATGGAAGACACCATACAATTTAGAGAGGTTTGGTGGGAAATCCAAATGGAAAACTACAACTCCAATTCTATCCAAAATATTAAATTGCCCAGTGCACCTTGGACATAGTTTCCACTTCATACCAAAACATATAACACCCATCCATGGAGATACATTCATGAATAAATGATCACCTACATGAAATTCAAAGTCCTTCCTCTGTTTATCAGTATAAATTTTCTGTCAACTATAAGATATTTCGATATAATTTTGGATAGATCATAGAACTTATGTTCATTATTCAATGAGTTTTGGATCAATTATACCCTTTCCCTAAGTTTATCCCTATAGGATTGAGTATAAAATACTTTTCAATATATGGACTCCAATGGTTCCATTTTATTTCTTTAGTGGAATATGTTATGTTATGTAAGTTACATTAGAGGTCAGTATTGGTCCAATATTCCTTAGAAACAAAGTTAGCAAGAGATCCAAATGTCATGTAAAGATTTTATAGTCCTCTCATACTTCCCATGAGTTTTAGGATGATAATAATTACACAAATGTGTTGCAATGTTCAAAACCTTTTGAATATTTCTCGTAAATTTTTATGTGAAATGAGGTTCATGATCATATAAAATTTAATAAGGTTCTCCTTAACGTATTATAACTTCATTCACATAATTTTGTCCAATAAAGTTAAGTGGTGGATCCTCCCTTATTGTTAGGAAATTTGAAAACTATGTATGTTGACCAAGAATGAACCTTATAGTATTATTCTTATTATATATATTTTGAAGTTAATTAAAAAATTCAACTATGTTGTTGTACCACATACACATTGGAAAAGAGATACGTTTCATGGACCCCTTTGGAAGTTTTCTATCATCCTTCACTTATTGGAATACCAATAATCTTGACACATAGTTTATAATATATGCCTTCATTTCTTCCTACAGTGAGTAATTCAGTATATCCTTATACATATCAACAGTACCAGGGTGTATAAATATGTTTATGTCATGAGATTTATCAAGTAATCACTTCTTTATTCTAGGTTCAAATGGTTCACATAGTCTCTTTCCAAACATCAACATGCAATATTCATATATTAATTCTGTCAATCTTCCACTGTCCATATCATTGATTTTATTTTGAAAATAGTTATTATCTTATTGATACCTCTTTGTCATCCCCTACTATGATTTTTGGGAAAATATTTGGAAAAGGCATGACACGTCCATTTCCATAATAATTTCAATTTTAAAATTTACTAAATTCATGATTATAGGATTCTTGTATACCCTAATCTTGTATTGAAATCAATGTTCCTTCCTTATAAATCCATTATCCACTTTTTTATCCTTCCAATGTTGGTATTTTATTACACAGTCATAGTCATTGAGTAGTTTTAGACATCACCTTTATCTCAAGTTTATCACTTTTTTAGTTAATATATGCTTTATGCTTTTTTAATCGATATATATGTCACATATTTCCCCAAAAATATAATTCTATTCTATTTTTAACATAAATATTTAATCATTCCTCTCAAGATCATGAGTTGAACAATTATTTCATGGTAATTTAATTACATTAGTGTGTGAGAAACAAATCTATCATTTTTTATAAGGACACACCCTAATCATTTTATCGATGCATTAATATAAATAAAAAATCCTTCATTTCTAGTTGATATAGTCAATATTGGAACATTGAAAATTTATTTTCTTTATTTCCTAAAAACATTATTCTCATTCTTTCCACTATGTGTATTTGACCTATTTATGTGTAAACATGGTTAATGGTTTAGTTAGTTTGGAAAAGAAATTCACAAAATCTCAAATAGTTACCAAATAATGTAAGGAATCTATATTTATCAATTATATTTGATGGTGTGAGAAATTATTTGGCAACAATTTTCTTCATGTGGTTGAATGATATTCTATTATTAAATACAATATTTCTAAAAAATAAACATTATAAATCCAATATTTACACTTATTTCATTTCTTATATATCTCATTATATGTTAGAGTACCAAGGAGAGTCAATTAATTGTCTTCTCTATCTTTGGGGAGCATAGATTATATCCTGATTTAATCATTAAAACCAATTATAATTATTAATATATTCCTTGAATACTCTATCAATTAGATCCATAAACACTGAGGGTAAATTTTATAACCCAAAAGGCATTATGGTGAGCTCATAATACCCATAAATTTTATGAATTTTGTATTCGGTATATCAATATTATTTTATTTTAATTGATTATAACCCGAAAATAGATCAATCATTGAGAAAAATTAATACCCTTGGAGTTGATCAAATAGATCATCAATTTGAGGAAAATGATACTTTTTCATTATAGTAATCTCATTTATTTATCTATAATCAATGTAAAACCTCATAGACTCATCATTATTTTTAAAAAATCAGATAGGTTCTCCAAAGAATTAAAAACATGGGAGGAAGAATCCCTTATAACAAAAATATTATATTTTTTCTATAATTATGGAAATTCCACTAGATCTATTCTATATAATGGATTAGATATGTGGTTTTCATTAGAGATAAGGACAGTAGATAATTCAACATAATAGTAAGGTGGATATCCAAGTTGTTATTTGAGAAATATATCAATATAATAATTCATAATTGATAAATCATATATTCATTGGATATACTTCTAATTTATTGTTTTATCTTCACTAAGAATATCATTAATATAATACACTAAAGGTGGTTCAAAATAAGACTCGGGAAATGAAGTCCCTCCTACAAAAATAAGGGATTCTCTTCCATCCTCATTGATTATAGTATCAATATCATAAAAATAAATTCATTCATTATACATTGATATTTAATCCATCTCAATGACTATATAAAAGTAAAATGTTGGTATTACCACCAAGTTTCAATTAAAGAACATCCATGTATTTTAATAGTGAAATAACAATATACATTCATTATTTTAAGTTTTGAAATGGGAATATAAAAAAAGGAATCCTTCTTTAATGTATAAGGGGGTGATTCAATTCCCTTAGAATACATTAAGATATGAAGGATTTCATAGATCTATAATTAAATAATGTAATAGTTAACATTGAGTTTATGAACAAAATACACATTATAATATCATATTTAACCTCAACTTTTGAGGATGTGATTTGATAAGATTGGACTTTATTCCCTAACCTATTCTTGGTTTGATTCACTTATAATATATATCATTCATTTGAATAATGTCCCATATAATTATAATTGATGCATTAGACAATAGTGGCTTGTTAATTTCCCATTCCCTTGTGATAATGATAGAATCTATCTCAAATTTTGTAGTGAACACCAATCCTCTTTAAGAAAATCTCATGGTTCTTCTTCACAGATTTATTACATGTTAATAATTTCACTATTCCATTATTTTAATGTGAAAAATTTCATTCACCATGTAACTTAGTCACACTCTCCTTCTATTTTTTCTGCATTGAAATTAAAATACATGGAGACTTTCTTCTCAATCTTGATGATTGTTTTCACTATCTACTCATATGAGGAGAATCATTGAGATATTAATTCAATTCAAAGGATTTGATTTAACCCACCAATGAAGCGATCTATCTTTCATTCATAATTATGTACATAGTTTGTAACATCTTTGGAAATCCTTAAAAAGTTAACCTCATACTCTGCAACATATTCCTCTTTATTTTTTCCAATATTTATGAATTACCTTTCTATGTAATTTTATTTCTCAAGAGGGAAGTAATTTTTAATGAATATCACCTTAATATATTTTGATTCCATATTGAAAATATTATCTTCCTTGATGGTGTTTTGAATCAAATAACACCGTTGATCATTATTTCCTTTTATAATATATAAAACCATGATAACCTTCTCCAATTTACCATTGATCATTATTTCATTTTAGATGATATAAAACTACGATAACCTTATACAATTTACTAAATATTAGAAAAAAGGAATACCTTTTATAAGGATTTGATCTATTGTTCAAAAACCAATTGATTAATGGTTTCGTTAAAGGATGGAGATTTATGACTAATGTTAAAGTCTCAAATTGTTACACTACATTTCAGAGAAAGATTTTATTCCATATGGGCATGGTTATTGGTCATAACCGGAGTCTATACATACAAATAATTTTATTTATTTATTTTATATAATCCACATTGAGTTTAATTGGTAACCACACATAGAACTGAACCAAAAAAACCCAACACTCGTAAGAAACCAACCCTCATGACATGAATTTAAATTTAAAACACTAAAATAAAAACAAATAATTTAGTATAGATGAGAGATTCCAAACATGATTGTAACCTCAATAAATTGTATCATTTTCCATGTTGTCTCATTCCATTACTGATGACAAACCATCCATGTGTCTCTACCACTTATACCATGACCCTATAGAAACTAGTATTAGTGATCCAAAACCAAAACATATAAGTAAACATAAACATTATCATCATCCCTTCACTATCATCATCGTCAAGATTTTATTATATCATAAAATTCATCATTTTCCCACAATAAACATCACAATACTATCATTGAGACAAACTACAACACTATGGACCACTTCACGAACACCTATTCCAACCATGAAACACTGATTTCAACAATGATGCAAACAATCACTAAGAAAAGAAACTCCTATTTTAACCCAAATGAAATAATGAATCTAAAATTGTACATTCATTCAGGATATACATCCACTCGAACAACACATTCCAAAACCTCTTTGAAAGCCATTGTGTCATACCGTAATTAGAGAGGCATGATGAATACTGAAGTAATATTAGAGTATGATTATAGTCCAAGATAAATAAATTATTCTTTTGGGATGACCACCATATGATACCATAAAATTTTCACATATTTGAAGAAAATATATTTTCCACACATTCCATATATGCACGTGTGACTACAACTTATCACCTCAATACTACATCATTGTTGCTCATACCTTACACCATCACAGAGTGAAACAAAATAATGATCTCACCTCTTGAAACATCATTTTCTTAATAATCATCAAATCAATATTTCCTTTATTACTACCTCAATAGAACAACATATGAAGGAACTATGGGACATGAATCTAGGTAAGAGTCGAAGTGACCTAAGGCAACTAGATAGAGTCAAGAATTTCATTAAACCAAAAACATCTTCTGAAATCACTACAACAAAAACTATAGGTCATGTGTCCTAGGAAACCACAAATGATTCATCCAACACCCTCTAAAAGAAACCAAAAAATTTACACATTATACCATGTGAGAATAAAATGCTAAATAAGAGGTAAGATAAGATGAAGAAATGCTCAAAAAATCAAACTAAAAGATGAAACCATAGTATAAAATGAGTGGGATAGGGTATCACCCAAATGAGAGAACCCAATATTCAATGAGAGATAAGAGAAAGAAAAATTATTAGGGGGAATCATAGTAAAATAGTGGTGGAGGGGGAGGTGATTCTAGATGGAAGTGGAATCCTCTTCCCGAATCATCCCTATAGAATAATCCAAGGAAGAGTAAGAGGGGTGTGGATGCTACTCAGAGGCCCCATCATAAACTAAGTCAACTACAAAAATATAGTTATAATATACTCCTCTAAAATATTATACTTATTGAACTAGTCTCTATATAAATCCATACATTGATTATACGTGTTGACACAATTTTCATTCCTTCAATTAGGGACCATTTATAAATATTGGCACAAATTTTATTATTTCATAACTAAAACTACGAATTGTAGTTCATAGTATATAATTCCAATGAATATATTATAAATTATACTAATGTATTATATAAATTTTTTCATAATATCATAAAAGGTTACTATAGAGTTATTTTCTATAACTATATTCTTATAAATCTAGAGCCTATAGTTTCTAATTAAATTGCTTTAAAACCTACTATAACACCCTAACCCTAGTAACTTATAGTCGGTTATTAACTTATTAAAATAATAACAAATACATAGATCACAATATTTATGATATAGTTGTTTAGTACCTTTAATAAACTAGACATATAAATTAACATTATGTTAAATTCAAAATTTAATGTACACCAATTAAATACATGATAATTTCTTATTTCTTGTTGAAATTACATGAGTCACATTTAGTATTCATTATGGTAACATTGGTAAGTGAGAGAAAATATAAAGTACTAAGCTTAGATGCTCATTAAGGGGTAATATATATAATAAAATACCATATATAAGCTTGAAATAAATAATATGACAAGAGAAATAAATTCCATAACAATTGGAGTTGTGAGTATAATATATATATATATATATATATTATAATAAATAAATTCTTGGATAAGATTAACTGATATCATGGTAATGGAATGAATAATTACGGTCATCATAAATATACCTTCTAGTCCATATGATATATAAAAGGGTAAGGATTATGAAAAATAACTGACAATTTTATCTCATGATACCTACCGATGCATCAAGGGGTTATATAATTTTATGGTCGCAGTCATCACATAAAAAGTGTAATGAATCTATCATATGATAAGAATGTATAAAAAATAAATATCATAACGTTCTGAAAGAAAAATGACATATAATCAGAGAAATGTAATCCATGAAAATCCATATAAAAATAATGGATATAAAAAAGGTTAATATTTCCCAATTTAATGGAATAATATGACTATCTAGGTGAATATCCTATAATTAATATAAAAACCTATAGGAAATTAATAATATAATATAATGCATCATTATCAATGAAATTATTATGAAATAATAGTATGGTATACATTAATCATTCAAGGATATCAATAGAAATTACATTGTAACAATATATTCCAATCCATTATTATAGTTTATAAAGAGCTTGTGAATCATACAGTGAATATCTCATGAGAGTATCAAACTAGTTATGAAGTTAGGAACATTTTTTACATATTGGGTAAAAAAAGAATTCATACCAGATCAATTTTTTTAGGTTTATTACCCTAATGTACACTAAGATAAATCCAATATCCAATTTTACTATATAGGAAGGGATTTAATTTCTATGAAACTGCACACTCTTTACTTTAAATTTTTTTAAGATCATTAAGACTTCTTCCATGGATTTCTACTAATGTTTAAACATTATAATGGATTGTGAATTTAGTATAATTATATGTAATGGTTTTATATTATTGATAATATGATAAATATTTCATAAAAAATAATCATAATAAAATTTCATAAACAAATAAAAATGAATTATAGAGGATTACATGAATGAATCATAAAAAGTTATTTGAGACCCTTATATTGGCATAATAAATTCTTATGTAAAGTCTATAGTTATAGAGAATAATTTGACTCCCCCAATCTCATTACCTATAGTTTGTGTTCACTTTATTATATTGGAATAAGATGCAATATATCACATCACCAAGGATCACATAGTTTAGCAGTTTTGGGGGACTGGATGCATACATGTTTTCTACATACATTAGATATATTGAAACATACCATTATAAATAACATGAAAAGTTTATTATTACATTTTCTATATTTTTTAATTAATTAAATTACTCTTTCTTGGTATCTAGGTTTCGAAAACCAAATAAAAAGTGGATATCAAATGATCAGTTAGCGGAAACGTACAATAAGATCTTTCATGGATAAAAATGGCATACACATTATAGAATAGTTAATAATCCTTAAATATTCCATATAATAAATAACTTCAGAATTAATTATATCCATATATAACATGGAAATTGTAAATAATCAAATTTATTAAAATAATAAAATTCATGGTGATTGAATTCATAATTTCTGGAAACTGTTACTTACAATCGACGACTTGAGAAAACACATCATTCTTACCTTCAAGGTTGTAACTAAGAAATAATTATCTCTATCAACATCAAATCCAAGTGATACTTATTAAATTTTTTTGGAATACAACAACAAAACTAGACCTTTAGTATCATGATACCAACTGATGCATCGAGGGGCTATATAATTTTGTCCCCCACCCATCACTTCATTAGTTCCAATGCTTTGACCCTATGAAATATATAAATCACAATTCAAAGAATAATAAAATTACCCCAGTCAGCTATAAATATATGTAATATAATTACAAGATACGTTATGCTTGTACATTCCCTATTCAATAAATTGAATATCATAAAAATGACCCATAAAAAGAAATAATGTGGATGGTATTATTAAAGCATATCACACATTGGAAAAACATGGGTTTCGTGAAAATTTACTTAAAATATAATCATCATAATACTTCCAAATAATGTTGGTGGATGGTATAATAAGAAAATATATTTAGTGTAATATATGTAATGTAAATTCAAACTAACATAGATAAAAACCCCTTTTAATATTATTGGTTAAATCACCTTGAAAAAACAAGAAATGTCATATTTTGAAATTATTGATAATTCATTAAAATGAAATAATTTATACTTGTGGGAACATTTTAAAATTTTACCATAAAAACATAAAATGGATTCATGAAAAAAAAATATAATGGAAATATTCATGGAAAATTTTTATTTAGGAATGCATAAAAAATTTGAAGACTTCTTTAATTAAATAGAAACCTTTAAAATCCTCATTAAAATTAAAGGTTGTTTTTCAGTGGTTTGAATTTCATCACCAAGAATTAAGATATTTTAATCCATGTGATTATTTACATCACCATATTATCAATATATATATATATATATATATATATATATATATATATTTATTTATCAATTTTTTTATTATATGTAATTTTTAATTATTATTCAATTTTCAATAGTGTGAATTTCAAATTAATTATGTCATTCATGGAAGTGGTTGTCCACATGTACGCATGGAAGATGTTTTCACCTTTCTAAGGAGAAGTGAGGAACGTGGATATTGTTTATTCCGTAAATATAATAACATTTTATTATAATAATGACACCATTTTTATTATTTTTCTATGGTATAATATACTTTTAATGTTGATAATAAGACATAAATAAATAAAAAAGAAAATTAGTTATTTGATATTTTTTACCTAACTCCTTGAAATAAATCCATTTAAAATTGTATTAATCCATTGAGGTGTGGTCTATTGAGCAGAGAACCAATAAGAAATTTATAAGAGTTTTGGTGAGGGATTTTGGTAGATTTTGGTATATCTATTTTTCTTATGGTGTGAGGAAAAGTTGGTGGTGAAATTAATATTTTATAAGTGAGAAGAGTGTCATTTTTTTAATAAGAGGTCCACTATTAAAGTAAAATATCTCCAAAAGTCTGTAATAATGGAGATGGGAAGAGGGTGGGTTGATAAAACACTTCACCACACACATAGAGGTAATATATTATCAATTATTGGGATTTTATCCTTAGTTTTATCTCTTACACTAATTTATATTTACCAAGGTAAGTCTTTTTTAACCCTCAATAAATAGTTCTTACATAAGTAATTTAATTTTATTCCTAAAAAATAATGTACCTGATTACATAATTTTTACCTTATTATAAAAAATTTTTAATACATTTCATTAAATGAAATTTATAAAATTGATAAACACTAATTATAAAATAATAAATTTATCCTCAATGAAAATAGTTTTAAAGAAAAATATTATATAGGTTCCTAAATTTCAAATATATGTTTTTATATTAAAAAAATATTTTTCATGGTAAATTTTTACTTATAAAATACATATTTAGTCAATAAATATATTTCATAAATTTTTAGTTTATTTTTATATCCTAATAAAATCATAAAACCCACAGTATTCATCAAAACAACAATTTGAACTATTCACCTAAAAATCACCCTTTTATAACATTTTAAAAATATAATATAAGGATAATATTTAATTGATGTATCCAAAAATTTTGTTCATTTTTTAAAATTAAAATTATAAAATTTTGTAATTTAACTTTTAGTTGGAATCATAAAATAAAAGAAAAAATTATTATATCATAAAATATATTTTTAAATATAAATCATTGTTATCCTCTTTTACAATAAATAAATATTTAAATTAGTATTAATTTAACATTCTGTTACCTTTTTTAAGTACTTATTGACTGTGTTTTTTTATTTTCTTTTTATTTGGGGTTGTTTTGGGATTTTGATGGTGAAGATATTTTTAATTAAAAGAACCTAAATTTTATGGTTATATGTTTTTTTCAATTAATAGAGTTAGGGTATAAATATTTAAAGGGATATAATAGATTCACTTTCTTGGGTTCGTGATGAATTTTAGTATTTTTGGATTTACCCGAAGGATTCTATTTTTCAGTGACAGTTGTAGAAATAATTTACACTATAAACCCTTGATTTCAAATGTAAATTGTATGATGACTATAAAAAATTAAAATGGATTAGGGTTAAATATAATTTATGACATAAAGATTGAACATAGATTATAAATTCATTGATTGGGATTTTTAACCCAATTTGAAACCTTTTTTGTTGTATGATAATTTTATGCATTCCTATTATAAATCCTTGATTTAAAACATAAATTCCTCAATAAAAATGATTTTAATTATGTTGCATGACTTTTTTCTTAATGAAATATATAGGTGCTCCACCTGAGAACCCTAGGCTTCCTCCCATGCACAGTAAGTTATTTCCTCCCTTCCAAACATCTTGTTTTATCATTTGATCCCCAATGATTTTCCACTCTTTGGTTTTATCCCCCCCCCCCTCTTTGGAAACATTATGATCTTGTGTTCATATGTTTAATAAGAGTTCTATCATGATGATTATAATCAAATATTTCCCTTTTTTTCCTCCTCTTCCTTCATTTTTTGTTAGTGTTTCTCGTTTTGGATGTTAATTTGATCGCAGATTAAAGGTATGTTGTTCTAAATGATTTTCCCATACAATTGAAACAATTATATTTCTAGAATAATTTAAAAAATACTTTTAAATGATTTAAAACCCAATATATGAGATAATTAATGGACTAATTTTTTAAAAGCAATGGAGGCTATGAAAACCCCCCAATTTTAATGGAATTGAAATTGTTGGGAAGATTTGATAAATATTGGTGGATTTTTTTGGAAATTGATTTTGAGAAAAAAAGATTAAATTAAAATATGAATTGAAAATTATTGAGTTGTTGAAAACCTGTGATTTGGTTTTGAAATGATAAAGTAATAATGAAAATTGAAATTGGGTAATTGTATTTTTAACTTATATAAAATGAATAATTTTCCCATGATTGATTGATTGATTGAATAAATAACATTTCAGCCTGGGTAGTTTGTGGGAATTCAGAAAAAACACTATGATCCAACACCCTAGAATTATATTAATGATTAAAACACAAACTATATATACTAAAACATGTTTTTGTCATAATGGGGAGTTGATTCCTGAAATAATGAGTCATGGGATGTGTGAACACATTAATCTGAGATCACTGATGAGTAGTGTGAGGATCCTTTTACCAAAAAATAATACACTGCATGCCTTGATACATGGTGATATGATACACTTTATTTGATGATTACACGCCATTTATTTATTGAACTTTTTTATTCATACTGACCACATTATTAAATATTTTATATAAAATTTTTATTTAATCCATTTTTTATATATTTTCCATATCTTGATTATGAAAGATTGTCTTGTGGAAAATATGGGAATTCTCTACTATGCCATGTTCCTTTTTCAATTGAAGAATTTTTTTGTCAAATTATTATATAATTGATTATGGAACTATTGGTCAGACCATTCATAACATTATAGGTCACACCCTACCATTCCTTTTTAGGGTTTTTATATTATCTTATGCTAGGTCTGAGAAAAGGATAAGAGACACATGGAGGTGGGGGATGTTCTTGACCCATGGGACCTAGAGTGATAGAGGAGATTGGTGGAGATGTGATCTAATTATTACATGGGTTTATCTTTTATCTTAGTCTTTTATATGTTGTATCTTTTGATGATGTACTATTTTAGTACTATATTACCATTTTGATTCAGTTAATTTATCAATTTGGTGTGTTGATCATACTAACATGTATCATTTATATTTTTCATTATTATGAAAAAAATTGTTCCCTCATAATTCTTATATTAATGAATATTCTTGTTACCAACCTATGGGGATCAGGAACACTGTAGGGGGCATGTTAATGATGGATCAGGTATCAGGGGACATTGTTACCTGGGATGGTTTATGAAAAAATGGTATAAGGAGGTTAAGTTGTGTAAAATTCATTTATTTCATTAGGAAGTTGGGTTGTCTTGGAAGATAGGAGGTAGTATTGATTAAAATTAAAAGTTAGTTGCATGTGATTTCTTGTCTATCTCTCATCGTAATGTTATTTAGGTCACTATGGGTGTTTGTAAAAAGTGTATTGTAAAATTTTTTGATATGATTATATATTATTCATTTCTTTTGATTTGAGTATGTTGAGATTAAAATATTTGTTTATTCTCTATGGAATTTATATTCCAATGATTCTTATTTGAGCTGATGATCTATGTATCCTATATAATGCTTTCAGAGTTTAATATTTTTGTTTTTTAGCATCATACCTTTGAGGAGACATTTGAATATATTTTAGGAGGAATATTATATTTAATTGATGGATTAAAATCATCTAGTTGACCAGAATCTTGTTGTAATAGTGGTACCTATTATCCCAGCATTGGGAGAGGTATCATCAACCATTACTTTTCTGGATTCTATAATTAAACCGTGAATGGATAAATCTAGATATCACAATCAAGTGTTTATTCAATAGAAACCTCCATATTTCTCAGGATTTAATGATCCTCAATAGGATTTGGCTTGGTTGAAAATAATTGTATTTCTTTTTGAGTTCATGGAATTTCCATAAGCAATAAAGGTGAAATGTGTTATCTTTAAGCTTGAGGGACCAAGTAAGAGATTGTGTAATTTTAGGGAGATGATGAAGAATAGTGAGGGTTTGGAGTGGAAGGACTTTATTGTTATTTTTAATGTCATTTCTATCCATGTTCGATAGTCTTGGAAAAATATATGATGTTTCTCATCCCCTAGTAGGGTTACAGGATCGTGACAATGTATGAATACCATTTTTCAGAGCCTGGTCAATTTTCACCAGAGTTAATATCCAATGAGGATATTATGGGTCCATGGTTTAATATGGGTTTCTAAATGGATATTGGATCATAGGTTCACTTGCTAAATAAGACTTCTTATGCTGATGTTTTGGATAGAGCATTGATGTTTGAGCTTAACTTGGCTGGTGAGTCAGGGTTGAAGGCAGTACATTTTTATTAAAGTGGTAGTTCTATGAGTTAATTTAAATTAAATAAGAATAATGATGAGTCCCATGGTAGTTCTCAAAAATTAGAATCATCTTGGATTCCTACAAATTCTACCATAGTCCCTTTGACATACTTCTAGTGTGTAAAAGTTGGGCATTCAAAATAGGATTTCACAAAGGCACCCGAGATCTTTGTTTCGTATAGTCACTCAGGATACCTATAGAAGTATTCAACTTCTTTCTACTCCACATAGTATAACATGATCATCAAAAGAAAAAAGTGATGTAGTGCAATAAAATTCTTCAACAACTAAAGGGTTCTTTCCATAGGCACATAGAATGAAGCTCCAACTCATAGTGGATGAGTCTCTAAAATAAGTTGATGTCAATCGAATGACTATGAGAGGTACCATCATTATTTAATACTTTATTTGTTACTGGTGTATCTCAATAATATATTTCAACTCATATAGTTATTTTCTTTAATCTTCCTAGGGATATTTTATCTTATGTGATGGATATTATTATTCCCATCATAACAAAAAGGAAGCAGGTTCTTTGGTTTTTTACTTGTATTTTCTCTTTATCATATATTGAAATTACCTAGATTTTTTCTTTCTCATCATGAAGCCTCTTGACATAATTTTTGGGATGTTTTGACTAATTTCACATAAGGTCTTGACTGACTATTACATTCGATGGGTATTTTTTAGGTGTGATGTGCTATGTTTTTTAGGGAGAATGAGACCTAATGTCAAGTAGAGATTAACCTACTTTCTCACTTTTGGGTAGGGTATATTAGTTTTTCATTTCAACAGAGAGTTGGAATATTTTAGTAATAATTTGAGTCATGATTTCATCGAGTTTCACAAAATTTTCCATTTGATTTCCCAAGATTTACATAGGTAAGGGTGGAGTATTTTTCTATTGATTTAGTATCTGATACTCATCCATTATTTATTCCTTCTATTGTATGGAACTACTGGAGAAAAAGGAGTTTAAATATCAGTATGATGATATATTAGATAAAGGCTTTCTATATCAACATGTATTAAAATGGGAAGGAACTATACTCTTTGAAAATAATGTTTATGAAATAATTGGACATCGTGTTAATTATTGGGAACTCAATTTAGTCACGGTAATGAATATATATCCATTTCCATGGACTGACGATCTATTTTATTTTTGGAAAAGGAATAATTGGTTCTCTAAGATTTTTATTTGTTCTAGTTGTAAATAGTTTAGTATAAAAGAATTTATCATTCATAAGATAGCCTTGAAGAGTAGGTATGGCATTTACAAGTATCATGTCATTCCATTTGGACTAACTAATGATTCTACAGTTTTTATAGTTTTGAAAATAATGATATTTCATGAGTACCATGACACATTCATGGTCATATTTTTGGATTAAATCCTAGTATACTTTCGATACCAGGAGGACTATGTGTGTCATATTTGGGATGTTATAGAGATGTTGAAAAATAATAAACTATACATAAATGTTTCAAATTAAATTTTTTGGATTCAAGAAGTGATGTTATAATGAAATGTGCTCTCAAAACATGGTATATTGGTTTATCCTGAGAAGGTAATAGTTTTTATGACCTGGGAGAAATAATATAATGTTTTTGAGATAAGAATATTATTGGTCTTGGTGGGATATTTTTTGGATATCAATACATGTTATACTGATATAATGATTTATTGAATATGTTCTTAATGGATTAATTACAAAAGGGTGAGAATTATAGTTTATACAAAATCATTTAAAATAATTAAACTAATCAAATTAACAAAACCTCTTTCAGTAAAATATCAGATTCATATATATCCCTTAGTCTAACTATAAAAGTATCGTAATCAAGATGATTCTGGTAATATCAGAGTATACATATCGTAATCAGAATATATGTGATTATATACAAGTGTTTTTATTCCCATTATATCTAATTAATATTTCGTATTGTTTTTATCATACTTAGAATCATTGCGATAAAACTAATACATACAATAATAGTGTAATATAGAACTTTTACGAAATACATAATACAATATTAACAATTTACTAATGAATTTCAACTATTTAAAATGAATAGATATATTTTAAACAAAAGAGTAAGGTAGCGAAAACCCTTGTATAAATATATTCCTTATTTCATACTTATAAGAAACATGTCTTTCCTCAGTCATGAAATACCTCCATATGAATTTCAAATTATCTGTCTACCTAGCCTCAGTATCCCTCAATCTTATGGATTGGCTCTATCCTACTATCCCTACAATCCCTCGATCAGAAAATTGAATTATCCATCTGGATATCCCCATAAATCTTTAATCATAATCACTGACCAAATGCATGATTACAAAGAGAAATATTGTATGGAGATATCCATGAAAATATTTTCTTCGAAATACATAACTCTAAAACCATTACAAAAATAAGAAAAATATGTTCATGTTTTGTAATCTATAGGTCTCTCTTATAATGATAAATTTCAAATGAAATATATCATCCCTTTATAAACTCATTCAAACTCTATGAATGATCAGGTATTTATAGGCAAGTCTCAAATAGTCATATTTTTTCCCCAATATTCATATTTTATATGAGTTTGTCGTAAGGACTTGAACACCAAGAACTGGATATTTTGTAATGATCTATAATAACAGAATGTCTGATGTCATTTTTCATTACAATAGTATAGTGTAAATGTTTTCCTTGAATTATAAATAAGATTCTCTAATATGATAATTGAATTAAGCCAGTCTAATGGACTTATTTATATTTTTCATTATGATAAACATTACGATTATTAGTGAGTTTTCCATTAGTATTGATATCAGTTTGATTTTTCAGAATTTTCAATATTAAATTCCAGATTGAATGTCTTACTTCTGGTCTGATAAGGTTGAATCCTATGTTTATCGAATCCCAAATAATTATAATAATTTTAATGATGAAATATAATTTTATATTTGTAATTCATTTGAACATATTATATGTATGGAAAAATATTATGTTCTTTAAACAACATTAGAAAAAATTTGGACATGATATGTTAATAATCATGTAATAAAGAAAGTGTTTTTCATTTAAAAAATTAAATGATTGGAAAATTAATAAGAATAAATTTTGACTTGACAATCTCCCCCTTTATGGAAAGTAGAAACACAAAACATAAATTCAAACATAACTTTTAAAACATATAGTCCAATTTCTTTAAGGTATATCGTATTCAATGTTTAATAAGAAAAACATAACTCCCTGGAGTTTTTTAACTTTTCGAAATATGATAGAGATAGATATTGAATTTTATTATCTCTCCCTTGGTATAAAATCTCTGTTAAGAGTCGTATTATTTCACATACTGTAGAAATAATCCCTTTCTATGAAATTCATGTAACTCCCTAACACAGACACCCAATACCAGTACATTATCTTATGATATTGGCATGCTTACAAGGAAAAAAATCATGAAGGACCGATTAATTTAGCAGTCTTGGAAATCTAGATTTTATACTTGGAACCCATAATAAATTTATAAATAGAAATTACAAACATGATACAAAAAGAAATGAATTTAATTTTATCTGTAAAATCTTATTCAATGATTTCAACATCATTACCTAGAGAAATTAAACTTAATAAGGGTGAGATAAAAATATCATTAAGGGTAAGTAAAGAGAAATAAATAATGAATAAATGAGAATAAATTAATATGGAATCGTTAAGAACTGATTACACAACCTATTCAGTAACTAGATAAAGAAAATCAATATAGTAAGCTATGAAACTGAAACAAAAGCCATTAAATCAATGAACTAAAATGAAATATATACATATATATATATATATCAAAATTAAATATCCTGGATGAATAATAACAAAATCTAATTGATGGAAATAATCAATTATTGGATGTCCTTTCTAAGGCACATTAAAATCTATTACCGTCAAGAACATTCATAATATGGTTTCAATCTACAGAGAGAGACCCATTTAATTTGGACCACTAGTATATCTCATGAGAACATGTCAATGCATAATGGGGATATATAATGTCAGGGCTCCACCCATTAATATCGGTCCATATATTTCCTCATAAAAAATAATAAAATAAAAAATATGCCTTATCAAAAATCTATATAAATTAAGGAATACAGTTTTATCAATAATTTCCCAAATAATCACATAATTGACAAATTAGACACCATATGTAAAATGGTATATGGTTTAGGAAATACTAATATCCTTTTATGATAATATTGTTATTCAATTAAAGTTTCTATGAAAAATGATTACAATAATGTGATTTCCTCATGATAAGGTTAACAATCACAAATTTTATTGAGATTTCCAAGACAATCATTAAGAATATGTTTTAGTAAATTAATCATTAAATATCACAAAGTGTCTTGTACCACTTGAAATATTTATTTCATAATCCCCATGATGGAAATTTTTCTATAACCTGAAGAAAAAGGATTCGTGGTATAATTTGTAAAAGGGGTAGTAGATACACTATACAAAATAATTATGTGGTATATGTGGTGTGTGCCTTACGAAAAGAAAATAAGACAAGAATCCATTACCTTAACCTTCCTTTTGTTGTGTGGTATTTATGATCCTATATTGTGGTTTAAAATTTGTTATTAACTTATACCAGATAAATATTAATATTTTTGATATCATAAATGATCCTCTTATAATATTTAATTACCCATTTGTTAATTAAATTTCATTATTTTAAATATTTTAGGTTTTAAGTTCCTGGTATGTTGTGTATGTTTTAAAATGTTATTTTTGGTTCTTATTAAATATATCATGATTTAATCATTTCTATAATTTGAAAAATGACTTTAATATTATATATATCAAGTATATATTTGTTTGTATTATTCTATAATATTTATAGATTAGAAATGTTGTGGACCGTTCATAGAGACGGTAGGTCATATGTACGCATGAACCCTACTTCCAATTCATTATTGCATTAAAATAAAGAAAGATAAATGATAAATATGTGTATTATAATTCCAATAGAATTTCTATGTTATATATGTTCCTTAGGTTTATTCAATCCATCCTCTATAATTTGCATGTATTGCATCAACGATTCATACTGCTTTTAGGGTGGTAGTACACACATTCTCAAACGAAATTATCATGTTTACACATGATGGAAAGCATAAAGGTATGTTCTAAATAAAAATAATAGAAGCATAATTAAAAGTTTAATAGAATATATAAAACATATATAAATATATTATCCATCATAATGGCCACCATAAGAGGTGGTGTTGAGAAAAATGAATAATCATCATTTCATGAGGCTGCGGTTCATTGTACATAGAAACTGTATAATCATTTCCCATTAGATTGAGTTGTGTGTATGTGTAAGTATAAGGATTTACATAAAAAATTCTAGTATATTTATGAATCTTTTATTTTTATATAATTATGAATAAATATATATTTTAGAGGTTGTATAATGGAAAAGAAACTAGTGATCTTGAGGGAGGATGTTACCTCTTAAATAGGGTAACTTTTTTTTCTTTCAACCAAAAGCTTATTTGGATTTTTATTTTACCAAGGGGAGGATTCTAATATTAGGGGTGTGTTTTTGGGAGAATACTTGGATAGAGGATGTATGATCCAATGTGTCATGAGATGTATGATGACTGGGGATAGTTGGTGTCCTTTTATAGGGAATGAAAAGGACTCACATAGAATTTTTTAAAACAAGTTAAGTATACATTCACGCCTAGTCAAAAGTCAATAAAAACCATTAAAACTCAAAAATGGGTGTTTTATGACCTATCTATGGCCATACAATGGGTGTTAGATATGTGACTTAGTCATTTGGCCCCTTAAGATAATGTTTTAGTCATTTAGTAAGCTTTATTGTTCTATAATAAATGTAATTAATATTAATCAATTTCACTAATCATATTGGTTAAAAATTAAGTTTTTATTAATAGTATCTAAATAAATTCTTTGTTAAAAAATTTATGTTAGCATTTCAAAATTAAATTCGTAGAATTTTGAACATTAAGATTAATGCTAGTCTTGCAAATGAAAAAAATAAATGGTTATGGATTAAAAAATTTCAAAGTATTGTTAAGTTTCTATATCCAATTAAAATTTTAAATTGATTTTAATGAAATAAATTATATTATTATATTTATAATTGATCTAAGTTTACCTTAAAAAAATTTAATATATAATTTAATAAAAATAAGTATTTATATTACAAGGTAGTTATTAACTAAAATGATGTATTTTCACAATTCATCAAAAAAATGACTTCTCTCAAAAAAACTCACAAATTAGCCTTAAGATAATTTTTATATTGTGAATTAAAAAATTAAGCTTATTTTATCAATTTAAAATCATAAATGTCTCAACATTCAGATTTAAAATAGGTGCGTCGTTAAATGGTGGTAAAAATTCCTTAATAAAAATAGAGGTTTTTAATTTTAAAATTGGGTTTGTTTTTATATTATTATTAAGAAATCAATTTATTGGATATAAATATTATATATTATTTAATATATAATATATATTTAATTAAAATCATTAAATAATTTTATTTAATAAAATTTATTACGGTAAAACTATTTTGAAAGAATAAAAATAATAATATTGTTCTTTGTATCCTATTGGTTATTATTTTTCATTCTCATTAATACATAACCCATGAATTCCTTCTATTTTTATATGATGAAAAAATATTATACGTCAGTTATTAGTATTTATAACTACTAATTTAACTTCTAGTTCATATTATATTAAATAATAATATTTCAATAAAACATTTTTATTTGGTGAAACTCATTCTTGCATGTGATGCATGAATTTGGGGAAGGTAAATATTAAGTGAAATGCTATATAACTCGTTTTTTTGTGAAATATAACCTATATAATTTATTATATTTATTTAAGATAGTAAATAAATTTTAATGTATCGGGTTTATATATTCTTTTTTTAGAGTTGTTTACACGTGCCATAAGAACTATTGAATACAATGTTGCACATCCGAATTTAGGGGTGTTACATTCCCCCAAACATTATTTAAATTAAATCCTTGCAATTTAAAATTAATATTATTTATTTATTTACTGAAATTAAACTACTGTAGAAAGACTCAAATCTTAAAAAGTGTTAATATCTAATCTTCTTATTAAGATAGAATAGAAAGTACAATGGTTGTGTAACTAGGTTCTCCAGTCTGAGAACATATATGGGAAATGAAAACAAGGATATAGAAGAAGAAAATACAAAAATCAAGTTCTAATACATAGTGATAGAGAACATGTTTAGATAAATGCTGTATCCCACAAGATCATAAACCATATGTGTGAGAAATGTTGATTGATATCATAAAAAAATAGCAAAACATTTTTGTGTCAAAACTATTTTTTATAGTTAAGGAATTATTTCACACTATAAGAATATAATTAAATATATGTTTCTATAAACATAATATTTTCCTTTTATTAATCCTTAAACTATTTATCCATCATCTCTTAGAACATGATGCATCATATGGTGATGTAATACCTCAGTAATTACCGCTAGATCAAAAGTTAAACATCAACCATTTCATATATGGTTAACTTTTCTAACAAATTTTGATCCAATATATTTGAAATAATGTCACATAATTTCCAATATGAACTTATCGTTATATTTTAGTCAACATGATGCATCTCTACATTTTCACATTCTAAACATGTGAGTAACAACATCATGTATCCTCTTGAAATATGGTACTAACTCAAATTACCATAAAACCCTATTAGAAACATGAATTATTCTTTATTTATTACATAAGTAAAATGTTATTGGATATATTTTATAAATCAAAAAATGTTGTAAAATCTATCACTAATATAATTTTCCATGTTTGAAAAATTCATTAGACAATTACAAGGTAGTTAACATGTATCCAAATAAATCATTTCTTCATCATTATCTCAATATCATGAACATATTAATGGTTGTATTTTCCTCTATCATGTGTTTTCACGATTGTTTAACTTTCTACTAAATAACTTTTCTGGGTCCCATTCAACATATGGTCTCAAATCTTTATGTAAAATGTCATTCATTAAAATCATTAGAATTTTCATACATTGAAATATGGTAACAAAATAAATAGAAAAAAAAATTTCTATATTTATTAGATCCAAATACATATTTACTTTCATAATTCCTCTCTAGTTGTGTCAATAACATAAAATTGAACAAGATACCTTGTATTATTTATAGGTATATTCCCTTGATTTCTGGGGCATTAGTTTTCATATTTCCCCATATCCTTATAGTTGTAGCACTGAACATCATTCAAAGGCTTCTTCCCCTTGAATTATTTGCCATGGTTACCATTTGTTCTTCATTTATAACGATCTCTCAATCCTTTCAAGCATTTACTTGGGTGGTTCTTTTACATAGTTATCCAAAGTTGTAAAATCCTTCTTTCACCCTATATTAATTAACTCATTCCCTTTTTCATGGTGTTAATAATACCTCTTCTTCTCTTGGTTTCCCATGAATACATAGGATCTATAGAATTACTATTCTATTTTTATGGAACATTAAATTAATACCATTAAAGAAATGGTCAATCATGAACTCTGTGTTGCGTATATAATCCATAGCATATGTGACTACCCTTGTAAAGGTATATTCAGAGTCCATAATATTCTCTTATTCCTTTTTCATTAGGCTTAGAAACAATTTATTCATCTCAGTTTTCTAATCATGAGGGAATTTTTTATTAAAGAATGTATCCTTAATTGATCTATGTTACAGGAGTTATATTTATTCTTCCTCCATATAATTTTTGAAGAAGGGCCATCGTTGATCCGCATCACCATGTAGAAAATAGACAAAAAGTGTAACATTTTCTTTTTCACTGCATTTTTTTATATTAAATATCTTCTCAATATACTTAATCAACTTATCATAAAAAATTGGATTAGTAGTCCCACTAAATTATGGGGTATTCTTATGCATAATGAAATCCATCATTGAATATTCTCTCTACAAAATAGGTTTCTCCATTTGGGAATGGTTATTTTTCATGACCGGATAAAGCTTCCTTATATATCCAAAATATTATCGGTTCCAATAAAGATATATTTGACTTCATTAGTAGGTAAATCTATAAATGTTTCATGAGTGTTGATACACATCATCATTTTGGGTTACTTTTCTAGAAACTGGCATATACTAGATTAGCTCGTAAAATTATGAGCTTTGTGTAATTATAAATATAGATCAATACTTAAAAAAATTAGAAACATATTCATAGCTAATATTTAATTACTTCATAATGGTTTGTAAAGAAAATTTGAATTATCCTAAGCTGATCCCTTGGTCGTGTCAAACCCGGTGCGCATTAAGGATAATTGTGACGTACCAGGTTTCCATGACTCAGGACCATAACACCTTATTGGATTTGTTACTCCTAGGTATATCTGTTCCAAAACAACATCCTTTTATAGTATCAAGATAGGTATATATTTCTATGAATACCCACATAATCTCAACCTATCCAAAATTATAGGATTTTTTTGTATACATTTCTTCAATGTCTATCTTAGGTTTTTTCTCCCTGATATAATTCTAATAAATATAGTTTTCATAGTTGCTTCTAAGCTTCCTTTGATTCAAACTATAACACCCTGACCCTAGAAGCTCAAATTTGATACATTATCTTATTACATTGGAATGTTTAAATGGAAATAATTCCCGAATGACCGATCAATTTAACACTCGTATAAAGCCTAATTACATAAATGATGACCATAATAAATTTGGAAGAATAATTTACAAACCCGATACATAATTAAATGAAATAAAGTGAATCCTTGAAATCTTATTCCACTATTTCATCTTCATTGTCTCAAGAAAAGAAACCTAATAAGGGTGATATCAAATGCTCAATAAGGGTAAGTAATGTGACAGAAATAATTAATCAATGATATTAAATTAACATTTAATATTAAATAACTTAGAACACATTCCATTCAATAACTATATAATCCAAAATCAAAATTTAAATGTAAGAAACAGAAACGCATTCTATTTAATCAATAAACTAAAATTAAATGTACCCATAGATGTGTCGATGAAAAATTTCATTGAATAATAATATTCAAATATAAATAATGGAAACAATAAATTTTTGGATTTCATGTTTTAGGAACATGAAAACCGATTACTGTCAAGACTTTTTACAAGATGGTTTAAAACTACTGAGAAAAACCTATTTAATTTGGCCAACTAATTTTTCTCATTAGAACCTATCGATGCAACAAGTGTATATATAAAGTTTGGGCCCCACACATCAATACCATTCTAAATAATTCCTCATATAAAATAATCAAAATACTAATATACCTTATCTAATAGCTTTATTGAATAAATAATACGGTTTTATCAATAATTTCCTAAATAATCAAATAACTGTCAAAGTATATACCATATGAAAAATGGTATATGGTTTAGGAAATAATAATATCCATTTTATGAGAATATGGATATTCATGTAAATTTCAAATGAAAAATTATTACAATAATGTTATTGTCTCATGTGATGGTTGGAAATCACAAAAGTAAGTTTGATTGAAAAATATTCATTAAGAATATGTTTTAAGAAATTAATCAATAAACAACCTAAATGTCCAATGAAACTTGAAACATTTAATTCATAAACCCCATGAAGGAATGACTTTATTAAATTCAAGAAAAATAATTCTTGATATAATGTATAAAAGTATATTTAGATACACAAAACAAAATAAGTAAGTGGTGTATATTGTGTGTGTCTTGTGAAAATAAAAGTAAGACAAGAATCCCTTAACTTAACCTGGATCTTGTTGTGTAGTATTTATGTTACATTATAGTGGATTAAAATATGTTACTAACTAATAATATAACCATATTAATATTAATTATATATTAAATGATCCTCTAATAATATCTTATTAACCATTTGTTAATAACCTTTCATTATTTTAACTATTTATAGTGTTAATTTCCTAGTTTTCGAGTATGTTTTAACATATTATTTGTTGTTATAATTAAATATATCATGTTTTAATCATCTCAAAAATGTAAACTATGTTTTTTATATCATATATATCATGTATATATTTATTTATAGTAGTCTATTATATTTTGATATTAGAAATGATGTGAACCATTCATGGAGATTGTAAGCTCTACGTACAAATGAACACTACATTCATTAATTTGTCACATTAAAATAAGGAAAGATAAATGATACATATGTATATTATAAATATAGTAGTGTATATATGTTATATATTTTACATATATTTCTTAAATCCATCCTTTATTTGTTCCATGTATGTCATGAAACAGTCATATCACTTTGAGGGTGTGGTAGTCCACACTTCCTCAAACAAAATTATCTTATTTACACATGATGGAAAGTATAATGGTATGATCTAAATAAAAATTTAAAAAGTGTAAAGAACTTTTTAGTATCATTTATAATATATATATAAACATAGTTTCAATCATAATTCCCACCACGATAGATGGTATGGGAAAAATGAATAATTATCATTTCATGAGGCAGTAGTTCACCGTACATAGAAAAAGTGTATTCATTTCCCATTTGATGGTGTTATGTGTATGTGTAGGTAGAAAACTTTACATAAAAACATCATAGTATATTTAGGATACTATTGTTTTTATATAATTATGGAAAAATGATATTTTATGGTTTTGATAATGGAAATAAATCTAGAGAGCTTCATAGAAGACACTACCTCTTAATCGGGTAACATCTTTTGGTTTGAACCAAAAGATTCCTTGGATTTATTTCTTCCCAAGGGGATGATTATAGTTTGAGGTTAGGAATGTTTGGAGACTAGTTCAGAAGATAATTTATGAGACAATTTGGCTTTATTGGTGTGAGTAATGGGGATATGTGATGGCCTTTTATATGGAAAGAAAAGGACTCATATGGAATTTTTAAAAACAAGTTAGGTATACTCCTTTTATTAACTAATAAAAAGTCATACTAATCCATAAAAACCCTATAATGGAAGTTTTATGGATGATATATAGCCAAAAAATGGATTTTTAACTTGTTAATAGTTCATTTGGGCCCATAAGTTAAAGGTTTAGTCCTTTATTACGAATAATTTTGTCTTAATCACTATAATTAATATTAATCACATTCACTAATAATTTTGGAAAGAAATATGTTTATCTGATTAGAATATAAATATAATATTGACTAAAATGGTTTATGTCCCTTATTTTGAAATTTAATTCACTGAATATTAAATATTAAGATTAATGTTAATCTCAAAGACGGACGAATTTGATGGTTTTGGATTAAAAATGTTATAAAGATTATTATGATTTTATATTCAATTTCAAATTGAAATTAATTATAATGAACTAAATTGTATAACTATATTTATAATTTATCTAATAAAAAATTAAAAAAATTAACATATAATTTATCATTATTTATGTTTTATACAAAAAGGTATTTATTAACTAAAACGTGATATTTTCACTATTCATCAAAAAATTGTGTTTCTCAGAAAAATCCCCAAAATTATCCATAAGGAAATTTTAATATTATTAATTAGAAAATTAATTTTTTTATCAAATTATATTAATAAATTTTTCCAAGTTAATTTTTAAAAAAGGTTTTCCATTAAAATTTGGAAAATGCCTTAATAAAAATAGAGGTTTTTATATGTAAAATTTGGTTTATTGTTATCTCATGATAATAAAATAAATTGGATGTATACAAAAAATATATTATTGAATATATGAAATCTATATATTTCATTAAAATCGTTAAATACTTTTATTTAATTAGGTTTATTAAGACAAAACTTCTTTGGATGCATAAAAATAATAATATTTTTTATATCACATTTTTTATTATTTTCGTTCCATAGTAATTGATAACCCATGAACTCGTTTTATATTTATATAGAGAAAAAATTAAAAGTTAGTTATTATTACTTATAACTACAATTTTAAAATCTATTTCATATTACATTAAATTATAATATTTCAATTATATATTATTATTTGGTTAAACACATTCTTGCGTGTGACACAAGTTATAGATGAATGTCACTCTTTCATTAAATGAATGATTACTCGGTGTTTTGTGAATTATAAGATATATAATATATAATATTTGTTTACTATAGTAAATATATAATAATGTATCTGGTTTATATATTTCCTTTTTACACATCAGGTTACATTTCATAAACACTAAATAATATAAAGTTGTATTTTAGAATTTTAGGGTGTTGTATTTCTCTCTTTTTGTATAAGAATCTCCCCTAAATAAGAATATTTCTCCTTATTTTTTATTTTTAAATATAATTTGGAAAAGCATTGAGTATCCTGAAAAGGGTTAAAAAAAATAACTTTACAAAACAATACAATGAACTACCTAATCATCCACAAGAAAATGAATAAGTATTCAACCAATCAGAATTGGAAAACATTAAAAAATCCTAATAGGATGAAAAATTCATTCATTCGTAAAAAAAATTTTGAAATTAAATGAAAATTTCCAGAAGATTTAAAATTAAAAAATATTTTATTCTTTATTCATCAAAGACTACCCAATGGTCTTCATCTTCTTGAACCTTTATCTCTTTTCCTCGAGCATTGCAATTATTTTATCATGAGACAAAAAATTATCTTCTTGAATATGATGAAATTCATAAAATTATTCATAATGGTTTTTCAAAATCAATAATTTCCTATTTATAATATTTTACTCTTGATAAATCTAACTAAAAATATTTCATCTTCACTTTCACCTCTTTCACTTCCTCAGTCTGATTGTTATTTGTTTCTCTGAACTGATCTATGAACTTTTCTTTAGCATCCATATCCTTAGATAATTAACTGAAATATTTTTAGGATTCATTCATAATATTATTCATATCTTCAAAATTATCTTAGTGTAGATTAACAACCACATTGATTTGATGAGACCACTATACCACTTTATTGCATGCCTTCTTGTAGGTCTAAGAGCTCTCTTTTAAAACATTTAAATCTGAATCAGTTCAGATCATCATTTCCATTAAAATATTTAAAGATTATAATTTTACATTATGAAATTCATCAATTATTTCTCCACTTACTTCAATTATTTTTACATATTTAATTATTCTGTTAAGTCTTTTTAATACATGGATGATGAAGTCCGCTCCTTGAGCAGTTATCATATTGACTGAATCTGATTCATCTTTTTCAATTTCTAGAAGTTGAATTCAACTTGGTTTGGAATTATTTATTATTTTTCATTTTTAAACCTTATTAACTTCCTTAGTTACTTGGTTATATCTTACTTCTTTATCATTAAAAACCTCAAGGATCTCATCATTCTTCTCATCAAATTTTGTTTTTGAATTTTCATCTTTATCATCCTTCATAGATGAGGATTCATCTTATTCCTATGATGATTATTTTTTATTTATAGAATATTAATATTTTTATTTTGGACCATTATTGGATGGAAAATATAATGTTGATTCATCCAATGATCTCAAAGAAAACTTATCCAATTGTGAATTTTAATTTACATCTTTATCTTTATTGACATTCACTATATAATCATTTACTTCATCCTCATCATCTTCATCCCCATCCACCTTTTTATCATTATTTTTATTTTTATTTTTTATTATTTTTATTCTTCAAATAATTATTAAATTTATTCATATTCACTACCTTATTTAATTATTTATCATTCTTTGGTTAATTTATGAATCCATGTAGTGCCTTCATCCATTGCTTTAATAAACACTCCCTGAATCAAACTTTATGATTGCGGGTCAGCCTTTTCAACTGGTAAAAATTCATATTATTTTTCATTGATGGGTTATAATTCATCATAAAATAATTTAGTCTTTCCCATGTATGTGATTGAAAGAACTTTGGCATTAACTAATGCAGTTTCATGAAAAACAATCTGAAATCTAGATTTGGTTGAACGGTTAAAGAGAAATGTCTAATTAGAGCAACATATACTGATGAATTTTCAACAAATTTTAACAATTATTCACATAAATTAACTTCTATTTAATTCTTATTCTTCTTCTTTATAACACCATATGTTTTTAAAATATAACACTACATTTGATAGTGTATATGATACACAACCCCTACCCAAACACATAATAATTATTCCAATATAAACATTTTATTATTTCTATTAAACTTCTTCATATTAGTAGTATTAACTAAATTATTAAATAAATATATTTGTGTGTGACCTAAATAAATCCATAAATTATTAATAAATAATCAACCAATATTGGTATTGTATTTTTGTTCTTCAAAATATGTTGTCTTCAAATATATTTTCTATTTTTTGTATAAACAAAACTATAATTATTCAATAGAATATATATATAATTTATTTGATGAAACAATCTCAATTTTTTATATCAACAAATGAATATTAACATAGGGTGATTTCTTTCCAAAAATATATAGTTTTCTGTGAGTGTTGAAAAATGATGTCTTGATGTAATATAATTATTTATTTTGATAAATTAAGTAAAATAAGATTCCATTATTCATTTAATTTTACATCAAGGTAACAAATTAATTATCTAGCTATATTTATTTAAATTAATTATATTTAAATCATCTTTATACAGAATTTTATTATAAGTTTAAATTTACAATTTAAAATGAATTATTCTGAAAACTATTCTAAAATATATAATGATTCTCAATTATAATTAATTAGAATAAACCCTAATGAGAAATGATTTAAATGAAATGATTATATTACATATATATATATATATATATTCATTTAATGAATGTTACTAAATATAGAGTTGAAGTAAAATCATATTTTAATTTAAAAATATATTTTTAGAAAAAGATTTCCCATCATGCATGTTGGTTTTCTATTAAATTAAATTCTTCCACCAATGTGTATTTATATTGATAAAATGGATAAAATATTTATAATAAAATTAATTAATATTAGTTAATAAGGTCAACTTTATTCTTGAAGAATATGAATATTAGATGTAGTAAATATATGTTACCATGGTAAAAGGATAAATAGGTTAATTAATGATAAAAATAATTTTGAAGAGATAAGAAAGAAATTAACACTAATCATATGAATATTTATATTTAATTTCACTAAAATTTTTATTATATTTATTCCTGTTTTTAAAACATTATAAAGGATTAAGTAAACAACATAATAAAAATTATTTTTTGATACAATAAAACGCAAATTCTATTTTTAAGTAATATACAATTTCAATAAGGCATTCCATTTGTTGGATTATTTAATTTTTGAAATAAATAAAATTTTAATAAAATATTCCAATTAAATAATGTTAATTAATTATAAATAATCATATAATTATTATGATATCAAATGTAATTTTTCTATATATTGAAAACTATTATTGTTAAAAAAACTCTATATTTTTCAGTAACTATCTATTACTATTTTAAAACAAAAAAATAAATATATTTAGAAAATTATTTCTATAAAAAGAATATTTTCTGGAATCTGTACATTGAAATTACCCAATGGAGAATTTTTCAATGTTTTCTAAGACATACAAATTTTCAGGTAATAATTAAATATTATATAAATATACGTTGTGTATTTTGACATAGTACTGACCCAAATGTGATTTAATAAATACAATAAAGGGTGTCCAAGACTAAATATATGTTTTTCATTCAAAATAATTTTGTTTTATGTTTATTTTATTTACTTTATAAATCCAGTATGAATCCTACCAAACATATAATATCTTTTAATTTTTTAAATCAATTCATTAAGAGTGTGACTCAATTACACATAAGAAAGGGAATTATATAATTAAGTTCGTACCTTCCATTATAAAATAATTTAAACCACACAATTGTTTTTATAAAACATTGGAAACCCATGGGATGTTTTTTTGTTTTTTGAATTTTAATTTATAGAGTCCAAACCCTATGTTTGATAAATAATAAATAAATCCCCAATCTGTTCATATATAATGCACCAAAACTACCATTTTTCATCACTAAATATATTTGTATCACATCCTTTCTCTTCACTACCCTCTCTATATTCTTCCCAAGTTTCCCCCAATATCTCAATATTCTCTTACCAAGCATTTTGAGTCACACACTCAAGTAAGAGATCATTTCCTTCTCTCCTTTATTCAAGTTTAATTATTATCTTATGAATTAAATTTAAATTTTCTATTTTGGGAATATGTTTTTTCATATCTATTTTACTTTAAATTTTATTTCCAAATAATGATATATCGATATCACTCTCATTAACTTATTTCATTAATTTTTAAGTGATGTCATTATGCTGTAGAAATTTCACCACGATTTTCCAAGATGAAACAATTGTATAGTGAATACCATACCCATTTCCTATCAAGGGTGTTCATATTTATATACATATACTTATTTGAATTTGGACATAAATTTATGTATTCTACACTCCTTTATCGTGGAATTAAATATTATAATGAATGAATCCATGTAGTGGGATCTATGTGGTACACTTAATCATGATAATGAAATGAATGTGAGGGGTGCGCCTAGAATTATATAGGACTCCAATGCATTGGATAATGTTTAGTAACATGATAAATTGGATTAGGACATGTATTGAACATGATTCCTTTATGAGAATTTTTCCCTCATGTGGTCTTGGAAGTCATCCTTGACTGATGTTTAGGATGCAGTGTTTTAAGTTGTTTCCACGGTTTCTATGTTTTGATTACCATTTTATATAATGCCTTATTATTCATGTTTATGAATCCCACTCATTTTATTCCCAATTTATATTATTGTTTCCTAAAATGTTTTACCTTATTCATATTATTCCATGTTTATTCCCTTATTTCTCTTTATTTATCATCCCATTTTTATATATGTCCCTATGTCATCGCATAAAATTTTAGTGCAAGCATGTTAAGGGAGTTTTCAATAAAAATAATTTTTTCCTATTTCCAACTGTTATGTGTTTTACTTAATAAAAAATACAATATAATTATCAATATTTCATGTTGTATTAAGTGTAATATTATGTAATAAATAAAAAATTAATGTGTATTAAATATCATTGTTGTTATAGTTGGATTAAATAGAAAAACATAGTTATTTTTTGGATTATGATTATAAAAATATAGTAAAATCCTTAAGGATAAGACTACGTATAAGAAAACATCCCTAAATTTTGGTAAGAATATATTGAGTGGTTTAAAAATATAATACCACCATTTATAGATACTACAAGTGGATGTGGATCTGGAGAAGATGTACAGAGGGATAAGACCTGAAAACACCACGTTGAGCTGGACTCGACTGGGAACTAGTTCGTGACAATGGGCCTTGCCACAGACCTAGTTCTACACACTCATGGTATATTCTTTGATAAATTCAAAATCTCATTAACAACCATTGATAAGGGAAAATAATCCCCATAATATTCAATGTTCGAAAATATATCTGGTATATCATAAATTGAAGCACTAAAATCCACATGTTAAGGTATACATGTCGTTTATAAGATATCAATTTAATGTTAATTAGATTATAAATTTGGTTATTAATAGTTTTAATGTACTCAAACTTTGGAGAAAATATAAGGATGTAGTGTAAATTAATTAAAGGATGAAATTATACTTTGAAAGAAGTATATTTTTTTATACCAATTTTATATGGTAAAAAAATTTCTTAATGCTAAGAAAATAATATTTAATATATATTTTTCATATTATGACTATTTCTGGTGAATTTATGATCCTTTTACGAATCACATATTTATGGTTTTTTGTACATTGACTCTCTTCTTCTCGTGATCTCTATCACACTCAATTAGTTACTTGGTGTTAGTTTTCTCTTTTATTCCCATGTTTTCACTTCCCATTAAAATTATTATAACATCCCAACATTAATAAAGGTATATACAATTTAATTTTTTATTCCAAATCTTTAATGCGACATAGGGCACCCACCAGCATAGCATATTGCGGGTCTAGGGTAGCTATTTAAATTAATTATAAAATTGCTGAGGTTTTTTGTAAAAATTTATTTCACACCCTAGCACTGCTTTCGTGAAACAAATAATTAAAAAGTGTCAAAAATGGAATAAAAAAAATAAATCTAATTAATGGAATTTCACGAGGGATAAAAATAAGTAATAAAATATAAATTATGAAAGGGAAATTAAAAAATAATTAAAATGGTGTAAAACCATTTTAATTAATTTTTTCTTTTATTTCACTATTTTATTTTTATTGTTTTACATATTTATTTCTGTATTTATTTATTTTTCCTTTTTCTTATCTTTTCATTACTTTTCTTTGTTTATTTTCTTTTTTCCCCTCCTATCTTCCATCTCCTTGTGCGTCATCCAAATAGACCCCCCCCCCCCAGGTGGTGTGCCTCCTCCCTTCCCCCCATTCGAAATCCCACTACAGTCTCATTTCTCCCCCAATTTCAAATTCATCTAGTGTGTAGTGATTTTTATAGTAAGTATAACCTCATGCATCAACAATCAATCAATCTCGTTCTAAATCTATCTCACAATCTTTCATGGAAGTATTTTTACCTAAAATTGGAGTTTTTCTAAAAATGTTTGTTTTTAAACATTTTAGGTCAAATAAAAGATCATCATGGAGTGTAGGATCCTCTGCAAGTACAAGGTTGAGCGCATACCCTCATTCCACTTATTTTTATGTGTATTTTAAAATTCATGTTGTTCTACTCTCCAGTTCCAACCAGCGATGTTCAATTTTAAATATTTTTATTTAATTAAAATTTTGGGCTTAGTTGTATCACCCTTGTTTGAGATAAATTAGTTTCTTTAAATTGTTTCAACATCATTGGATACCGTTTAGGTGTGCCATAGTTCTTGGTCTTATTCTCTATTATCCCTAAATAATTGAACTATTCTATTTCATGTGTTGTGTGACCACATTTAATTTAGAATTAAATTAAATAAATTATATTGGATTATTTTGAAACATGAACCTTGTGTTTTGTTGGTTATCAATGCCTATTGATTTTTCTTCCTTATTAAATTATTATCTTATTCTTCCATAATAATGTGATATGTGTGTTTTTTTATTCAGTAATATATTTATTTGGTTGTAACTGCTTGACTAGATTGATCGGTTATATCTGTCTTTGAGTTACTGATATTTCAATTGTAAATGCATACCATGTGAAGTCTGCTTCTATGAAAAACTATTAAATTCATGGTGGTAATACAACATGGGTTTCATATTAGAGACTACATAAGTACTCTCCATTCCTTACCGATTATAGATTACATCATAGAGATGATGTCTTAGGGTTTTCTAGATGAGGGTTTCCTTAGGTTTATAAATACTCATGAGTGATTCTTGCTCTCAAAGGGACATTTCGGGATGGACCTTTTGGAAAAGTGGTTATATAATGCCTTAGGTTATACATGACCCATTATGTGTGATACCGAGATAGAATCATGATAAATCCATTCCTTGAGTGATACCTGGTATTTTGAAATATTTCCTTGGATGGGATCAGAGGTATTAGATTAATTGAAGGATGTACCATAGGGATACCTTTGGGATGGGCTCGGACTCTAACTAAAAACATAAACATAATAATAATGATAATTCATGGAATGTTATTCTTGATACTTCTTGAGTTCAATGTGAATTTTGATACCATATTGTGCTTGAATCACACTTTTTTGACACATAATTTAGTCCCCATGCTAATGCACAATATTGGGGTATGTTCTTTTTGGTATTCATTTTTATTTATAGACTTTATATATAAATATATGTATATATATATATATATGTTTGTGTGTGTGTGTGTGTGTATAATTTTCTTATTACAGGTTCTATATTCGGATTATTTTCTTAGGCCGAATCAGGTGATAGGGGATGAGTGTCATTGAGGACTCAGACCCATATATATTTATTTTATTATGTTTATTTTGTTTCTTACTTTTATCATATGTTGGAAGACTTATTTTTTATAGCATGAAATGGAATGGTTTAGACACTATGGGTGTCATCCTACTTTGATTTTATCTCACTCCGTACTCATGTTCCATTTGGTACCCAAGAAACCATAATGCTCCAGGTAGGGATAATGGGAAGCATGCTGCTTCTGGTTCATGAGTGGTGATTTCTTCTTAGAATATAGCATGTGGGAAGAGAAACGATATTTTTCTCGAGATGTAGTTATTTCACTTTGTGTCATTTTCATTTTATATTTTATCGCATTCTTGTATTCCTTTTTTCATTCTCTTACTTGAGCACAAAATTCATAGAGGGACATCATTATGTATCATGATTATTTATCAACTTCCCCACTTACTATTTATTTAATCAGGGTTATTTATTTTCTTCAACTCCAGTTCAGTTATTTATATTCTTCCTTTATTTATTATAAATTGTTTTTTATCCATTTTTTATTACCTATTACCTATGAGGACTTAGTCTTCCCCAAAGACATGTTAAAAAGTCTCTCACTACTAGTCAACAGCCTCTGGCATTTATAAAGATACGCATTAGGTAATGTGGCCAACCCGGATCGAAGCACCCTTCCAGTGGCTTCCTATATGGGGACACTACAAAGTGGAATTAGCGGGTTTTTTCTTTTATCTTACTGTTAGGGTTAGAAAGGAGACTAAGATATAGGGATTTGGAACTTTCCATGTGCTTGGACGTAGCTAACCCATATATGTGGGAGACCCAAATTCATGGGTTGGGATTGCTGTTATTGATTAGGAAAATTATTTTGGATATGATTTTACCATTGGGTGACACATTTTTTTGTATTTCTATTGATATTAGTATCAGTTATATAACATTTTTTACCATTGAATCCTGATTATATGAGGTAAATTCATTTACATGAATCATATTTGGAACCATAAGTGTTAAAATGACTTGTTTCTTGGAATTCCATATCTACATTCAATACACATCTGCTTGTTTTCATGCGAGTTTAGTTGTGCATTGTGGTAAAATTTTGAAGTGCATATTTTTTAAATATAATTTTGTGCTAATTTTTTAGATGTTAACTTTACCTTACCTGGTAAATAGGTCATAGACCTCATTTTAATTATCCTTATAAGTCTTCTCTTACTTAACTAAACATATCTCCTTGAGCGGTCTACCTATTGTGTAGTGCTAAGTGGCAGGCTATATACCTACCCACTTTATTGCTCCATTTCATGTCTTCATCATCTTCTATGAATTCTATATAAAATTGGGTGTTTTCATATTGTAGACCAATTAAATTGTGACGGCATCATGTCGTACCTCATGAGAGTGGCGATGAGAACACTCCAGAGATGGTGGGTCCCGAACCCCATAATTTCCTCTTGTAGTTATTCATGTAGTGTTACATGTAGTATGACCTATGGTGCCTCTTGTGGTAACATTCCCTATCAATCTTCCAATAGGGATTGACACTCAATTCTGGGATAGTCTCCATAGGTTTATGAAATTAGTACTGAATATTCCCAAACCTACCCCGTCTATGGAAAAGATTACACATGACTTTTTATAGTAGCACCCTCTCATCATTATGGGGAGTGGGGTCCTCCTCTTGCAGATTCACAGATAAAATCCAAGAAGTCTATCATTGGCCATATTTAGAAACTAATTAGAGGGTAATACTTGTAGTCAACATGCTTCGTGACTCTGCCAAGAGTTGGTGGGAGATTTTATCTCTGGAGGAGCACACCAGTGACATGGTTTTTGATGACTTCAATACATATTTCATTGATCAATTATTTATGCAGACTCTGAGAGATGAACATGCTAAGGATTTCTTACATCTTCATCAGGGCTCTATGACTGTGAGAGAGTATTCAAATTATTTCGTAGAAATCTAAATTTTTCCAGATATCTAACTAGTGATGCACATACAACTATGAGATGCTTTGAGGATGGACTTGGATATATCACCCACACATAGGTGAATATATTTCATTTCACCGCTATTATAGAGATCACAAATTATGCCCTAATTTGGGAATGAAATGTTAGGGAAGCTAAAATTGTGAGCTTGGGCGGTCCAATTCTGAGGAAGGGTTATATTTCTCCAAGAAATAAGAAGCTCCATTTTGAAAGTGTACATGGAGGAAATCCTTGAGAAGAAACAAAATTTGACAGTTCATTCACATGTTATCATTGTGGTAATGTTTTCTATAAAAAGAATCAGTGCACGAGAGACACGATGGAGTGCCGAGCTGGCAGAAATATGGTTCACTTTCAACGTTTCTACAGTTCTTTCTCATCAGCATCAAGTGGTAGAGGAATCTTACAAGAACCTCTATCAGATATGGGGTCTGTGAATCCATTGCATACTGGAAGTTATTTTTCTATGGGATGATCAGGCCAAGGTAATGGTGGAGGCTGTGATCGATGAAATCATTTCCCAAACTATCAGTGTCTGTAGAGAGGACCTTCTCATGCTAGTCAGGCAGCATCTCAGGGCTGGGTTATAGGTCCTATGTACATAGTGCAACCAGCACCCTAGGATTAGAGTTTATAACCATCTACAGTGAGAGGTACTATTCTAGTAGCCTCTAGTTTAGTTTCCAACCTTTTTTATATTGTTTCATAGCATTCCTTTTTATCTTCTTCTATTATTGGAAGCCTTGGTTTTGCAATTGAGTGCTATTTCAGTGTCATGTATCTCTACACTCCTCTAGGGGTTATGATAGAGAGAATATACCAATGCCCTGAGTGACACTTGAGATAGGTGGGTGACATTTCCGTTTGAATTTTTAAATTCTCAATATCTATGGCATTAATTTAATTCATGGAATGAATGGGATTTCTCATTATCATGTCCAAGTGGATTTATATCACCATCGGGTTCCCTTCACATATCTAGATAGTGACACATATCTAGAGAAAGGATAATAGGATATGCAGAAAGATCGAGCTGGACGTAAATGTGCTTGAGTGGGAAGAGTGATAGCTCAACTAAAAAGTCTCTTCATGAGCGATCAGGGAATGCAGCTAGTGGAATATTCACCCATTATGGATTGTTTCAGGGATGCCTTACCTAAATATTTCCCGAGCTTACCTCCCATGAGGGATGTGGAGTTCTCTATTGAGCTAGTTCCAGGTGAGGTACTAATGTCTATTTCTTCTTATAGGATGGAACCAATATATAAACATGAACACAAAATATATCCTGAATTCCTTGACTCTAATGGGTTTATCAAACCTAGAAAATCATTGTGGGGTTCATTAGTTCTTTTTTCAAATAATACGGATGGTACCCTCAGATTGTGCTTGGATTATCGTCGGCTCAACCAGCTTATGGTAAAGAATCAATTTATTTTCCTCGTATAGATGACCTCTACAACCATCTATGAGGAGAAACTATTTCCTTCCAAGATTTATCTGAGGATAGGATTTCACCAGGTGTGTGTGCGCCCATATGACATACCACGTATGGATTTCTAGAGCATATACCTCTTGTACAAGTATCTAGTTATTCCATTTAGCCTCAAAAATTCACCTATAGTATTCAGGGAAATGATGAATTGGGTTTACACTCATACCTTGATTCATTTGTGATGGTTTTTGTTGATGACATCATGGTGTATTCGCATTCTAGACATAACCATGCAACCCATATTGAGATTAGGTGGTGTACATTGAGATAGCCCTAGATATTTCCAATTCTCAACAAATTCCACATCTTGATTGATAAGGTCCACTTCATGGGTCATATAATATCTGATTCAGGTGTGTCAATTGACGTGGAAAAGGTGAGTGTTATAGATTCATGGGAGCTGCCCAAAAATGTATTTGACATAGGCAGTTTCTTAGGGATTACTGGTTATTTCATGCGTATCATCCAGGATTTCTCCTACTTAGAAGAGCCTCTTAGAGAAAAAATCTATACATTATACTATGATGCTTCAGGAATTAGACTATGTGTTGTTTTGATTCATGGTGAATGGGTCGTGGATTATGCATCTTTCTAAATGTGACCTCATGAGTGGAACTATCCAACACGCGACCTTGAGTTAGACGTTTTGGATCATGCAATATGCTACTGAAGACACTAATTTTTGTGTGAGAAGTTTTTTGTTTACATGGATCACAAAAGCCTGAAATATATCCCCATATAAAGAGACTTGAATATTGAAGTTCCTATTCAGGATCCAAGTATCACTGAGAGGGGGAGGGGGTGAACTGAACTCATGTCGAATTCCATGTTTCTAGAGGTAACATACAAACTATCCATTCTTATACCCTCCACCATTATCAGTTCTCTACTTCTTCACTGAATACTCACATTCCTTCTACGCTTTCCTCCTGAAACTCTTAAACATTTTCAGATCATATGACTTATGTCTCATGTACATAACACATGTAATGTGACTAAAGTATTCAATGAAAGTAATGAAGTACATATCTCCATTTTTAGATTTCTTGCTCATTGGTCTATAGATATCAGAGTGTATTAGCTCCAATGGTCTTTTTGAGAGAATTTCAACTCTATTATGAATAGAGTTTGTAATCTTCCCTTTCTCACAAATAGTGCAATGCCAATCTATTCTTCTTGATAAACCAGGAATATCTTGGACCCTATCTATCTTTGATAACTTGAACTTATTTCTCTAACACATATGTCCCAGCCTTTTATTCCATAACTGATTTTCATCCACCATACCCATGTAACAAGAGTTCTGCACTTTACCAACTTGGAACAAATTCCCTCTTGTACATTGGCCTCTTGTGATAATATTTTCTTCATTTTAACTTTTCACAACAAATCCATATTTTCTGAAGATAAAATTGTTACCCTCATCACAGAGTTGTGACACACTATGCAGGTTATGTTTCATCCCATCAACATATAGTGTTTTCCTGGATTTCAATTTTTCTTTTCCAATGATGGTTGATCCAACACCTTTAATACTTAGAGATTCATCATTTCCAAATTTCATTGTTCCTTCTTCGAAGTCTTTCACATTCTTTAGCAGATTTAAGTCTCTTTTCATTTGAGAATAACACCCACTATCAAGAATCCATGGGAATTATTCTTTTGTAGCTTTCAAAGCAGTTTCTACAACGAGAGCTTTTTGTTCACCTTTTTCTTCTACTTTCTATTGTGCTTATTCCAATTTTCGAGCCATGTTAATGTGTTATGTCTAGACAACCATGCATTCTTTCTTTTCGGAATTATCATATATGTACCTTTTATATTTTAAAAACTCTAGCTTTTGAGCATTATTAACAAACTTTTGTTGCTCTGGTAACACACTAAGGCAGTCCTTAGCAAGATGTCCTGGTCGATCACATCCTTCACATATAGATTCTAGTAGTTGGAACCTATTCTCAACTTTCACACTAACCATCTCAGATATCTTCTGAAATTTCTTTGGAGATATTTTGTTTTGAATGGATTGACTCCCCCTAAATCCTTGTCTTTCAAAACTTGTGGAATAGATGTAATGTTATTGGTTGAACCAACACGTATTTTCCATGTGTCTGAATCCACCAAAATACAAGCAGTAACCATAGAAAGAATATTTGCCTCTGAAACTTCTATACTGGACAGAGTTGTGAACACACTTCTCAAAAACCTACATTTTTTCATTTGTAACTCTCTTCTTCGGCTCAGATTCATCAGTACCAAAAGTATTAGAAGTCTTTCTTGACTCAATATTTTTATACACTTTTGATTTTTCAGCATTGGTGACTTTGGCCACATAAATGGTATTTCCAGACTTGTTCTTATTAGAACTAGCTCTGTCATTCCTCTAAAATTTTGAATGTATCCTTTTTGGATCCTTATTTGGTTCATTTTTACCATAACATTCACCAACTTCTGAGCTAGATTGTTTGAAACTGATATTTACTTCTTTAGAGTTAGAAATATTCTGTTGAACAAGGTCCAACTCTTCTTCTTTTTCCTTCAGATTTACTTCAAGATGATCATTACGATTCTTTTCATTCTTAATAGATCATCAATCTTCTTTTCCATATTGATTTAATCATAATGAAAACCTTCTTGATTGTTTAATTTCTAATTTTCATTTATCAACTTCTTATTTTCCTTCTCAAGCCTTCTGATCTTCCTCAAACATTTCTTCAGCTCTTCTTATAGATACTGTTCAAGTTGAGTTACTTCTTCCTCTGTACTACTACTCTCATAATCATCATTATTCACTGTTTCAAAAAAATTACTCTCCCTATATTTCTTAGTAGAAGATTTATCAGATTCAGTCTTGATATCATCATCTTCTTCGTCTTTTTACAAAAAATATTCTTATTTTTTATTTGAAGAACTTTTTATTCTGACCACCACTAGAATATTTATCTTTTCCACCCTATTTCTTCCATGACCTTCTTGGTCTTCTGTCTTCTTTATCACTGACGTAACCTTTCCCTTTTGAGGGAAATTAGCTGCAAAGTGGCCAACAACTCCACATTCAAAACATTTCAAAGGGAGTTTCCCTTTTTATTTCCTTGTGCCTCTTTTAACATTTTTAGAAAACAAGGATAAAATTTCATCAAAATTTTGACATACCTCATTTTTAGATTCGGATTCACCAACTTCTTCTTCAATATGAATTTTATTCGACTTCTCTTTCTTTTTATACTTGGAAGACATTTCTCTATCGGCTTTCTCTTTTCTATTTATGTTCTTCTCTCTTATCATCTCATAAGTGATGAGAGTACTATGAAATTCATCAAGAGATAATGTTTCTGAGTCCCTGTCTTCAAGTGATGAAACTTTAGCATCAAATTTTTCAGGTAGAATTCTCAAGATCTTTTCAACAACTGTAGAATCTTCCAACTTTTCACCAAGACATCTGATTGTACAGAAAATGTCATTAACCCTGGTAAAGAAGTCCCCAACAGATTCAGATTCTCCCATTTTCAAGTCTTCATACTTCAGCCTCCAGATTTGTAGTTTTTCGTTCTTCACTTTTGTATTTCCTTCATAGATTTTCATCAAATTATCCCAGATACCTTTAGCTGTAGAGACACCTTTCACTCTTAAAAAATCAATCTCAGAAAATGATGATAGTAATACATTTTTAGATCTTCCATCATTCTCAAGATTCTTTTTATTCACGGGTGTAAGCAGAACCTTTTCATCAATAGCAGGAAATCCATCTATTGTAGTTTCGAGAACTTCATATGCAAGAGACATAAGATAATTCATCATTCTAGCTTTCTAGATATGATAGTTCTTCCCATAGAATATCAGAATCCCCTTCCTATTCACATAGTTCATATTTTCCATCAAAACTTCTCTTCACAAATTTAAGAAAGAATAAACAAATGCAACCTCCCTCTGATACCAATTGAAGTTCCCAATCAGTATCCAAGTATCACTGAGATGGGGAGGGGGTGAATCAGTGATATCTTTTTCTTTTAATGTTTCCATCTTTTTAAAACAACCTTCACCTCTTATTAAAGAGTTTCATCCCTGGTGAACTAACACAACCACAAGAACACAATATTTACATGGTTCACTACTCAACAAGAGTATCTACGTCCTTGGTATGGTACAGAAATAGTCCAGTACCACACAATCCACTAGAAAACAATCCTTTTATGTGGAATACAATGAGTAGGATATACCCTTACATTTGTGTAGCACTTGGAAAAAAATCTGCAAGCACGTGTGCACCCTCCTAGTACACATAAAGAATTATAGTATTTCAGTGCTTCTTCACAATTGAACTGTTGTATTCTCTAAACAACAAATCTTCACTTTCCTACCCAGAAGCTAGTAAGAACTCCTATACACACAATTGAATATATGTGAAGAGCCCAAATTTATTGCGCAGCCTTAAGGATTTCATGCGTGCAATTCAAATGGCTTGCGTGTAAAAATTCCCTTTTGGCGTGAATAAACTTTTTCATGCAACTTATTTTTCTGCGCAAGTTTCCACTTTTTGTGCAGCTTCCCACTTTTTCGTGCACCCTTCTTCTTTTTTTGCAAACCTCTTTCCTTTCACGCAACTCACTTAGCGTAAAATATTATGTGCACTAGAGCTCAGAATTTATTGTAAGTGTTGAGCCACACACAATGATAGGGGGTCACCTCATATTTATAGGCCTTTTTAACTCCGTGTGAAAAAAACTAATCCACACATAAAACCCCCTTCATGTGCATAAAAACTCTTTCATGCAACATCGTATTTCGCACAATGCTCCAATATTTCGCGCACCTCATGCCTTTTCCAATTTACAAGCTTCTGATCTCAAAACACCTTTTGCATGAAAAACTTCATTCCTCTATTTCATGAACCACACCAATATTTCACACAGCCTTCATTTTCTGTATAGCCTGATGATATTTCATGCATCTCACTGATATTTCACGCATCCCGCAAATATTTCGCACAGCCTTTATTTTTTCGTGCACTCTGTCCAATTTTTCACGCACTACATGCCTTTTCCATTTATCGATGTTCTGACCTTGAATCATGCCTTGCACGTAAAAATATAAACCATCTTCAATCTTGCGCACAAAATCCATTGTTAAAAACACATTTGTTCATCTCCTGATTTCCAGGCCCTAAAATTTGGCAAAAACAGGAAAATAGTGCCACCTTAAACTGTTCTTTTATGCCGCCTCCAGATTGTATGTTCCTTTTTCATTTCTCTATACACTTCATCCCATAACCATTCTTCATCTTTCATCACAAACTCCACTATCGTGATATATACCCTTTGATATATCAGGTTTAGTATCGTCAGAGTTACAATTGGAATTACTGAAACTTCCCTAAATTCCAGTATCATCATTCCTTCCAATCAAAACTATATATGACTGGCATCATCATTTCTTCCCCTTTCCTTTATAAGGATTGAAACACAAGTTCTCATAACTTATGATATTTGTGAAATACATAGCAGTAAATCACCATCTGGTTTTTAGTCCTTTACAAAGTGAATTGATTTATCTTCTTCGATAACAAAAGACAACACTCTACAAAAGCTAACTCTTCAAACTTCTTTCTCCATCCAACTTGGTCCCAACTAATTTAAGGTAACATAGGCGATTTGAAAACCTTCATTCATTTTACATTGAGATTTCTTATACCCATGGTAACATAAATGTCGTGGCTGATTCATTGAGTCACAAGACATAGACACAAGCAATCCAGGTAGCCAATAGTAAGTGGAAGATGATGGATGGGTTTTTTGAGATACATCTAGAGGTTTAGAAACAGCATGGGAAACAAGTTATAATAGCTCTTACAGTGAAATCCTCTCTTTTGGAGTGAGTCTTTATGCAGTATTTATTTAATCCATAAGGGCTCATTTTTCGGAAAAGTGTCATAGGAGAGAACCTTCCTCATGGTTGGGTTGTTGATGAGAGTGAAACAATTCCTTACCATGGTTATGTATGCATACATTCTGATATAAAAAAAAAGCTGATGAAGGTATCTCATACCTCATTTTGGGGAGTTCATTTTGGACTTACCAATATGAATAGATACATGTGTCATCAGTACTGGTGGTTGGGTATGAAGAAGAATATATCGAGTTTCATCACTTGATGCTCCACCTGTCAACAGGTGAAGGAAGAGAAACAACATCCTACTAGACTTCTACAGCCTCTATCCTTTCTTGAGTGGAACTGGAATGACAACACCATGTATTTCTTTATAGTCTTTCTAAGATCTCCCAAAGGAAGTGATGCAGTATAGGTGATTTTTGATAGGTTGACCGAAGTCATGCAATTCTTCCTTATTCAGGAGACCATTTCTATTAATGATTTGGCAAGGCTGTATATTTAGGAGATAGTATGAATTCATAGCATGCCTCCTTCTATTTTATCAGAAAGAGATTCTCTCTTTACTTCATGGTTCTGGAAAGTGTTGCAGAAAGTACTGGGTTCGAAGGTACTCATGAGTGTTACATATCCCCCTCTGACCAATGGGAAGTTTGATCACACCATATGAGGGTTAAATGATATGATACCATCTTATATCCATGATTTGTTTCATTCCTGGGAGAAACATGTTCTTCTTATTGAGTTTACCTATAATAAAAGATTTCAGATGACAAACCAAATGGATCTGTATGAGGCCTCTTTGGTAGAGCATGTCATTAAACTTTATGATGGATAAAAGCCAGTGAGGCATCTATATTGGGTCCTCATCTCATTTAGTAAATGTCCAAGAAATTTTAGATTATTTAGAAGTGTATGACTACAGCTTATTCCAGACATAAATCTTATACCAATCATTGTTATAGACCTCTCGAGTTTGACATAGGACATCATGTCATTATGCATGTTTCCCCAAGGATGGGTCACAGTCTGATCAAGAGACTGGGTAAGTTATCACCTAGATATATCGGTCCGTTCTAGATAATCAAATGAGATGGTTTGGTGGCCTATTGGTAATTTCTACCTCAAAGGTATTGTGACATGCAAGACATAATCCATGTATTTCAACTCTGATAGTATCATCCAAACACGTCTCACTATTTTTAACTTGATGAGATCATGTTTGATGAAGATACATACATTGAAAAGAATCTGATCCAATATCATCAATCGTATCACTAAGGTTCTCCAATGAAGGTCAGTTCTGTTGGTCCGACTATTATGGAAACACTGATGTGGTCAGGACAATACCTAGGAGCGGGAGATTGATGTACGTCTATAGGGGACAAAATGTTTCACTAACAATGTTCCACTACCCTCAGAAAGGAAACTCGAAGATGAGTTATCTTAAGATGGGGAGTTTGTAATGTCCTAGCTTTAATCAAGTTATAGACTATTTATCTTTTTAGTCCAATTCTTTAAAGTGACCTACGGAGAGAGCCTGTGCACCCTATTGTGGGTCCCGAGATTCTATTAAAAATAATTAAATAATTTCTTGTGATTTTTGTAAAAAATTTGCATCTCACCCTAGAACTGTGTTCGGGAAAAAAATAATTTAAAAGAGTTAAAAGTTAATAAAAATAATTTAAAATAAATTATTGCAATTTAAAGAGGGATAAAAATATATAATAAAATAGAAATGGTTAAAAAGAAATTAAAAAAATTAAAATTGGGTAAACCCATTTTAATTAATTGATTCATTTATTTCACCATTTTATATTTATAATTTCATTTTTCTCCTTTTTTATTTATATTTTATTTTCTTTATTTTTTTCATTCCTATTTTTTCTTTCTTTTCTATTTTTTATCTCCTTCTCTCCTCCCTCTCCCTATGTGTCACACCTGAATCACCCCCACCCACTAGGTGGTGTGCCTCTTCCCTTCCCTCTCCTTTTGAATCCCACTAGAGTCTTGTTTATCCTCCAATTTCGATGTCGTATGGTGTGATTTGATGCTCTTAGTAATTCTAACCTCACACATAAAGAATCATTCCATATCTTTCTAAATCCATCGCACAATTTTTGTCTGATGTATTTTTAACCAAAATTGTTGTTTTTCTAAAATAGTTTGGTTTCTTCTATTATAGGTCAAATCAAAGATCTTAATAGAGCATAGAATCCTATTTGAGTTCAAGGTAGTGTAGTTACTCTCCTTCCCCTTGATTCATTGTGTATTTTAAAAATCATGTTGTGTTACTCGTTGGTTCCTACTGGTGATGTTCAATATTACCTATTCTAATTTAATTAAATTATTTGGATTAGTTGGTGTACCATTGTTAGAGATAAATTAGTTTTTCTAAATTCTTACAAAATCATTGGATAACCCTTTGGGTGTACCAACGCTCAGGGTATCATTTTCCATTAGCCTCAAATAATTAAATTATTTAATTTCATGTCTCGTGTGACCCCATTAGATTGAGATTTAAATTAAATAAATTATTTGGTATTATTGTGAACCATGAACTTTGTGTTTTTATGGTTATCTATTCCTAATGATTTTATTCCTTTTTAATTTATTTTATATTTGTGCCATCATAAAGTTATATGTGATTTTCTTTGCCTTTGCTAATAAATTTCATTGTCTATAACTATTTGACAAGAATTATCATTAATATGTGGCTTTTAGTTTCTTATATTATTTTGTTGAAATTAAAATTTCATTACCAATGATATTTGTTTCCTTGAAAACAAATTAATTTCAGGGTGGTGAGACAATATCAGTTCTGTATTAAGGACTACACATGGAATCCTTGTTCCGGACCGGTTTCACATTATGCTAGGGAGAAGATGGATTAGGCTTTCCTAGACAAGGGTTTCCATGGGTTTCTAAATACTCATGAGTGATACTAGTTCCCAAAGGGACATTCAGGGAAATACCCATTTGAAAATGGGCTATGGCATGCCTCAGGTGATACTTGACCCCTTAGGTGTGATACTGGGACAAACTCATGATAAATCCATAGCTTAGGAGATACATGGTATTTCAAAATATTTTTCTATATGGGCATGGTGTTATTCGATTAATTGAATGATGTAATATAGATATTCCTTCAGTATGGGCTCGGACTCCTACTATCAACTTGAACTTAATAATAATGATAATTCTTGTAAGGTAATTATTGATACTTATTGATTTCTGTGTGAATTTTGATACCATATGGTGCATGAATCACACTTTATTGACATGTAATTTTGACCACAAGTTAAAGCACAATCTTGGGGGTTTGTTTCTTTTTATCTTCATTTTTAAATCTATCCTTTATATATATATATATATATATGTATTTGTGTGTGTCTGTGTGCATCTGGATTATTACAGGTACCGTATTCAAATTCCCAGATTAGGCTGGAGCAGGTTATATGGGATGGGTGTCATTCAGGACCCACACCTAAATATTTTTATTTTATTATTTTTATATGATTTTTTAATTTTATCACATGTTGGAACACTAATTTTGTATATAACACAAAATGGAATGGTTTAGAAACCGTGGGTGTCGGCCTACGGGTATTTTATCTCACTCCCTGCTCGGGCACCATTTGGTACCAGAGTAGACTTTATTCTCATATGTAGGGATAATGGGAAGCCTGATGCTTCTGGTTCTTTATGTGTGGCTTTCTACATAGGATGGAGATTAAGGGAAAATGACCGAAATTTTTATTGAGATGCAGTTGTTTCACTCTGTGTCTCTTTCCAGACAGCTTTGATTACATTCTTGTATTCATGTTTTTTGTACTCTTACTTTAGAATAGGCATTAGAGCATGAAGTCATTGTGTATCTAATTTATTTATCAGCTTCTGCACTTACTATTTTTTAATTTGGGGTATTTATTTTATTCAACTATAGTATGTTTATTTATATGCTTTCAATATTTATTATAGTCTAGTTTTCTTCTACTGTATATTACCTATTACCTGTGAGGGAATAGTCTTCCCACAGACACGTTAAAACGGCCTTCGTTGCTAGTCAGCAACCTCTAGCATTCTGGCATATGTGCTTGAGGTTATGTGGCCAACCACGCTTGGAGCACCCTTTCAGTGGATTTAGATATAGGCGATATAGTTCTCCTACTATAAAACCTAGTTATATGATGTCATTCAAACATCCTTTTTCCTTTTTTTCAAGAGAATGTTTTATTAACCATTTTTAGGATTTGGGTTTTTAATTAAAATATTTTCAAGTGCACTTTTTCTTATCGGGTTTAATTATAAATTATGGGGACACAATTTATTAATGAAAAAGTAATTTAATGCCTTATGTTTTTAGAATAAAATACTTTGTTCGATAGTGTATGTGATACAAAACCCCAAACCCAAACAAATAATGATTATTTAAATATGGACATTTTAACATTTCAATTAAAATATTCAATGTGAGTAGGATTAACTAATTTATGAAATATAAATATCGATATATATGTCTTAAATATATTATTAAATTTATAGTAAATAAACAATCAATTTTGGTATTGTATTTTTATTCAATAAAATATGTTCTCTTCAAAAAAACTATTTATTTGAATAAAAATATATTATAATTATTCACTAGAACATTTATAAAATTTATTTGATAAAATTACCTCTATTTTTTTATATCATAATTTCTTGATTAAAATTAGGTGAAATTTTTGGATTTTTCAATATATATAGTTTTCATTGAATATTTAAAAATCCTATTTTTAAGTGAAATTATTATTTACTTTGATAAATTATGTAATATAAATGTCACAATATTCTTTTAATTTTATTTTAGGGTAAAAAATGGGTTATTTAGTTATATTTATTTCAATTAATTATATTTAAATCATCCATATATAGTATTTTATTATAATTTTTTTATAATTAAATATGCATTTTTTTGAAAACTGTTTTGAAATGCACAATGGTTCCCCATAAAATCATTTCTTTATAAGAGTGACTCATTTACACATAAGAAAGATATTTTTTTAACAATTTTTATCCATTTACATTATAAAATATTGGAAACCACTCCCATTTGGTAGTAACCTTGGTAAAAACCAGTGATAAGGTTTGTGGTTTAGGTTATTTTTTTATACAGAGTCCAAATCCAATGTTTGAGAAATAATTACTACTCATTTCCTATATAAACCCACCATAGATCCCATTAATATTTAATAAAAATTATTGGATAATGTCCTTACTCTTCCCTAACCTCTCTTGAGTCCTTCCAATGCACCACCAATCTCTCAATAAGCTTCTACCAATCATTTGGATTCACACACCCAAGAAAGGTATCCTTCCATTCTACCCTTAATTAATGTTTCTTTGTTATCTTGTGCCTCTAATTTCATATTCCTATTGTTGGGATATTTTTTTCATATACCTTTTACATTCCATTTTATTTACAAAATTTTAGTGACTCTATTCACTCCCAACAACCCATTTTATGATTTTTTTGGACGTCGTTATGCAGTTAAAATTTCACATTGATTTTTCATGCCAAAACAACTATGTAGTGAACACCAAAACCGTTTCCTAAGAAGGGTGTTGAAATTTATAAAAATATATCTATTTTAATTGGGGATTATATATATGTATTAAATAATCCTTGATCTAGGAATAAAATATAACAATTAATGAATTCATATTGTATTATATTTGTTGCACACATAAGAATGAGAATGAAATGAAAGTGATGGGTGTGACCAAAATTATATATCACTCCAAAGAATTGGGTAATGTTTAGTCTCATGTGATGTAATGTTGGGATATGGAGTGAACCTTTTTTATGTATTATAATTTTTCCATCTTGAGTTATTGTCATTTAGCATTGGCCTAGGTTTATGATGTAGTGTTTTAAATTGTTTCTACATTTTCCAGGTTATGATTATCATTCTATGTCAGTCATTATTATTCATGTTTTTTATTATCACTCCATTTATTCACCATTGATATTCATATTGTCAAAAATGTATTTCCTTATTAATTTTATTCCATGTTTATTCCATTTATAGGCTGTATAACTCACCCCTTTCTTATGTATGTCCCCAGGTTATCCGATATAGTTTTAAGTGAAAGCATGTTAAGGATGTTTCATACAAAGATTATGTTTTTCCTATTTAAAATTGTTATGTAATGTACCTAATTTTGAATGACACTATAATTATTGATCTAACAAGTTGTATTATATGTAATATAATGTAATAAATAATGTATTGATGTGTAATAAAGATAAGTGATGTTATATTATTCATCTTTTTTTCTTCATGCAGAGTATCGATAGCATTGATTTTTATGTCTAAGGTCCCAACAGGATAAATTATGATAACGTGTTTGGAAAACATTTTTTATTCTTTCTTTTTAATCTACTCCTGATATAATTCATCAGGAATAGTTTTTTTTTTCCTTTGTTAGTGAGTATGTCTCTTCCTTCCTTTTCTTTTTCTTATCACCCTTCTCGACTTTCTACTTCTTCTGCTGATCATGATGCTCAACTTTATTTTTCTTATACTGAACAACCAATTCATCTTTCTTTGAGAGTTCTTCTTTTGAATATTTCTCAACAAATAGCTTTAATTCCATTTCAAAAATAAATCACATCATCTTTATTATATAATCACTAATGAAAAGAATCATCATCATCTTTAACTTTGATTTGTTTGAAATTTTGTAAAACATCATGTAGTCAACCATTGTCTTTATTTTCACATCTAGGAACATAATAATTTTAGAATTAATGGATCTGGTCTTGAAATTTTGAATGGTATGAAGACTGAATCCCATACGATAATTTTTTCTTATATTGACTATGAAATCCAAAATAAAACATTTGAGATGTTCAAAGTGTCTCAATCTCCTTTCCTTTGAATTATGAAACCATATATCCATGGAGAAACAAATATATTATCTAGGGTTTGGTGATATACATTTTGTAAATTTTTTAATAATTTAATATGGAAGATACTGAATTATTATTATCCAAAGAAATAAGCTCATTCAGTAATTTTAGAATGGGAAAGATTCTTCTCCATCTGATGGTACTCCGACCAAATCTGTGACTTTCATATATTTCATATGATATCCTTTTCAATATATTATGAAATGATGTTTTTTCATCATATTTGAAAAACATAACTGATCTATAAAATTATCAAACAACATCATGATTAATAAAATCATGATCTTTATCATATATTCCTACACATATGGATTACCACCCTCGAAATTTTATAAACTTTTTCATAGTGGGATCATATATTTCATTAAAGGATTCTTCAAATAACATTTATTTGAATATGAACCATATGTTTAAATATTTAGTATATGCCATTGTATTTGGTGAATAAATTGGTGATTTAGATATAAGGAATGATTTTGTATTGGGAGACTTCAAGGAAGCAGCAACTCGAAACAAGAAATACTAAGGTTATCGATGTGGGAAATGGGGGGGATCCCCTTTATATAGGGGATGGGAGAGATAGTTCATCTTCCAAATCAGATCCAATGGGTGAGATTAAGAAAATTTTAATCCAGTGGTTGAAAATGATTCAAAATAAATTTTAATAAATTTTTTAACTCTCTAGGTTTTTAAAAGATTTATCATGTTGATACCGAACAAAATTAGTAGAAATTTTAAGAAATATTATGAAATAGAAAACAATGATGTGTTTTTATAAACACAAAAAGATTTAAAAAAAATATAAACATTTTTAATGAATTAGTGAAAATATTTAAAAGATTAGAAGAATAAATTTTTCAGTATTAAGTGCATCATCATGAATAATATGTTCTTCTTGAAATTTTGTAAACTAATAAATTACAAAAAAAAATTAAAATTTGAATATAATCCCTTTAGTATGAAATAGAAAAACAAAATAAAACTTAAAATAGTTTTTATAAGTAAAATTGAATATGTTATTTTAGATATAAAATCTCATTATTAAAATTTTTGAGACCTAATGTTTTTTTAAGAAAACATGAGTCCAAAAAAATTATAAAGAAATATGACCATGGAACCTCATTACAAAAACATTTGAGAAGAAATACATAATTGATTTTTTGAAAAACATCAACCATATGTACTCCAAATATGAAGAGGGGTAACCCAATATAGAGAGATAGGTAAAAAATATGTAGATATGAAATATAAATTTTCATTGATCATTCATAAATTCTATTTAATATATTCAAATATATCAGAAAGTAATGGTTTTGAAAAAGTATCAGCAAGTTGATCTTGTGTTCTGATGAATTTTAAAATGATATCTCCTTTAAGTGTGTGATCCCTAAGAAATTGATTCTTAATATCATTATTTTTTTCATGGTAGTGATATGCATGAATCTTATAAAACTCGTATTATCACATAGTATTTGAGTATTAGTAAAAATAATGACATTACAAGGGATTGTGCATTGTATCCACAACACTTGAGAAAAACAACTTCAAACTACTACATATTCACCTTCAGTAGTGTAAAATTATACTGTGTGTTTATTTTTACATGACCATGAAATTAAAGAATCTAATAATAAATGAAATGTTCCTTTGGTACTTTTTCCCACTTTACAAAAACCAAAGAAAACATCCAAAAAACATTTTAGATTAAAAACATTTCTAAAAGAATGAAAAGGTCTTAAATCCATATTTCTATTAAGAGAACTAAAAAATCACTTTATACATTTCAAATGGGATTATTTTATATTATCATGGTATCTTTCAAATAATAATATGGAAAAAATTAATTTTGGGTGACTAGAAGTTAGGTATAGTAATCTTCCAATCATACCTCTATAAGTCTTTTGATCAAATAGTTTCTTAGCCACATCAAGATCTAGACTATCTGAGGTACCTATAAGAGTACTACAAATTTTTTTATTTTTATATCAAATTTTTTTAATAAGATCATTGATATACATATGTTGATATATATATATATATATATATATATATATATATATTTGTGTATTCCTTCTAGTTTTTGTGATAGTTGAAAATTAAGGAAAAATTATAACTCACCCATCATTATAATATCAAACTCAGATTTCATAAGATCCCCAATGAAATTTATAATTTTTATTATTTGATCTAAATATAATGTCATAAATATAAATTTTAACAATCATAATATTTTTTAAAATTATTTTATAAAAATATTTAGTTCTAAATCATCATTAATAATATTTATTTGTTACATAAATCATGTTAACTTATAATACTAGGATCTAGGGGTTGTTTGACTTAGTATGATTCATTAAAATGTTTGTAAACATATTCACAATATTTTTTCGTTTCCAAAACTAGGGGTTATTCAACATAAATTTCCTCCTAAACATATCTTTTATGAAAATCACACATTATATCCATTTCAAAAGTTTTGAAATTAAAGAATTCTGTAAAGGCTAATTGTAACACCCCGAAATTTTATGCGAAAGATTCTTTTTAATTTTATTGATGTCTTATGTTGTACGCTACACCTAGATTAGATTTATCTATATGAAACACAATATTATCATATAGTATACGCAACACTATTCTTGGATTGTGTTGCTTGCAAGAGCGACCTTCCTCGATAACGTGTGTTGTACGCAACCCCGAGTTTCATTAAACAATGATATATTGTTACGAACTAGCCGTTATGAATAGTATTAACAAAATTTTGAATTTTATTACAAAATAATTCATATTACACATATTCTAGAACATTGTATGAGAACAAAATAAATTTTTCAAGTAAAAGAAGTATTTTTTAAAAAAATACAGTTTTGTCACCTTTTGATAGAATACCCACATTAAATATAGTTTTTGACACTTTTATGAATTCAATTTGAAAAAATAAAGTTTTTCATTGCAAAAAGTATTTAAAAATTTACTTTGGATAATTTTTTAAAATTTTTCTGTTAACTTTCATATTTTGATGAATAGTAAAAATGCGCTAAATTTTAAGTAAAAACAACTTTTTCATCAAGATAATTTATATGGTTAAATTATAATATTTAATGGTTTTAAAGTATAAATATAATATTTTTTTACCATTTAATATAATTTAATTCATTGTCATTAATTTTACATTGAATTCATAGGTAAAAACATTTCAATCTTTTGCAATGTTTTAACTTTTATAACTCGTTTTCTCAACAGCAGGATTATTTTTAAATTAAATACTACAACTTATGTGTTTTGAATTTGAAAAAATTGATTCCATATTTGGAATCAGTAGGTCTAAATTATGTTAATTGGATAATTTTTATTTTTAGACATTATGAATAGTAACTACGGTAAATTTTATTTAGTACAGTTAATGGTAAATCAGTTAATTAAGGGTACAAAATAAAATTATAAAATTACCTTAACACCTACCAATATTCTATTGGATAAATAAAAGTCGACCCATATCACCTAAGGGTCAGAATATATTCATTTCATGGACTTTTTACCATGAAAAGGATGTAATTATTATTAAAACTAAAGAAAGTGACAATGTGTCACTCTCTTATATCTTATAAGTGTAACAATTTTAATTTACTGATAAAATTCATAAGACATCGAACATAAATAGTCTTATTAAATCTAATAAAATTATCTATATCATTTGAATTTATTTAGAATTTATGGGGATTAAATATTTATCATTAATTATGACACAATAGTGATGTATAAATTATTTTATTGATTGAAATATCAAATAAATGGTTTAAAAATATTACAATAAATATTATATGAAAATTTAATGTTCTCCATGAATTTTATATATAAATATTACATGTTATTAATCTATTATTATTTTTTTTGATTATATCCTCTGTGTGGATTTTATTTAAATTCAAATAAATGAATAGTGTCAAAATTGACACTATTGTTATTTTATAAAAATAACATACTATAAAAAAAATTAAAAATCGCAAAAAATATTTAAAAATTATAAATTTAAATTTATATGGTCGAAAATGTCATAAATTATCTAATTATAGACAATTCAAAACACATAAGTAATTATTTATAACAATTTAAAATTTAGAATATTATTACCACAAATAAAATTAAATAGATTAAATAAAGATAAATCAAGTTGATAACGTTTAAAATAAATTCCCAACATGTCTAAATTTTATTGTCTGATGAAATTACAACCCTATATAATCTCATAATAGAATTTGAGTCATTTGGGAGGTTTTTAGATGGGGTTTGAGTTTATTATAAATTAAAATTTTAGAGGTATCCAAAAGTGCCCATCTCCTCTCTTATAAAAGGCCACCTCCTCCCTCTCTTCTTCACAAAATTTTGAGCCTTCAAGCTCGGCCAAACCCAACCCATTTCCCTTATCCACTTTCCTAGAAACATAATATAGGTCCTAGTCTTCTTCAAAGACCAACTCTAGTGTCCTAAGAGGAATTTTAAAGAAGGCACTTCGAGGAAGAGGTAATTTCTTATACCGGTTCTTTCAAATTTATTTCTTCTTCTACTTCCTCTTATTTAGTTGTTTCATTATAAAGTAATAACCTTAGTATCACTAATATACATATATGTTATTATAAATATGAAACAAATCAATTTCACCTTCTATCCATCCTATGGAAAACAAAATCATTGCGCCTGCGTACGTACGGAATACTGTCTCCACGCCGTGGTGTAATCTGTTTTCCACCCCGACCTTACTTGGATGGGTATAATTGTGTAAAGAATAACTATAAATGATTATTATAACATGATACTAATTCTTAGATATTCTATCATCCACTCCAATACCATTCAATAATTATGGGAACGATATCATCCCTCGTGCGTACGTACGAATTACCGTCTCCACGACGCGATGAGATTCATTCTTCATGTTAACCATGAAAGAAGGATTATAAATTATAAATATTGAATAATAATTAAATATATGATATAATAATGCTACTGGATTTATGTATATATATATATGTCATCTACTTACTTCTATTCAAGTTAATAAGGAAAGGAAAACAGTGTTCATGCGTACGTACGGCCTGCTGTCTCCATGAACGGTCTATTTTATTACATTTATCGATATATTATATTATGAATATATATAAATCATGTTTTAAATTCTGTAAGTAATTAATCATGATCTATGTAATCATATGAATAATTACAAGTCAAAACATGGATGATAAATGAAACGATTTTACCCAAAACGTTGCTTTAACATGGAATTCGCAAATGAACGGGTAATATAAAGTCGAAAGTGAATCATATATGATATCATAAATATTATTATGGTTCTGTTACAAGTTAATAATATGTTTAAACCCACTATATAGGATTATAGACACATATGGATGAAATTGGACATAAGTTAAGGGATAATTATTCCAATCTCATTCTTATCTGAGATTGTTTATTCGAAAGTATTTACTAGGGTTATGTTTATCATCCATGTCCATGTTTTCTAAAAATGTTTTTATAAAATGTTTACTATTGTTCCATGTATTTTTAAAGTCATTTTTTCCCTTTTATGACTTTTACCACAAGGTATGGAAGGATTCTTTCTTTTTTTTACCATACGTGGTACTTTTAGACTTTTCCGGCAAAAGTATGAGGAGAATGTTTTTTTAACTTATACATCATGAATGGATTTTTACAGTTTCATAACACCATATTTTCATGAAGATTACTATACATTATCTCCTGATTATTTTCAATAAAATCCTTTTCTTTTAAAATTACATGGCATTTTGTGAAAAGAAAATGATTTTGAAGAAGAAAGGATATTTTCCTCAAGAATTCATTTCAAGTGTTTTATCAAAACTATTTTTCATCTAAGAAGACATTATTTAGTATGTTTATATTTCAAGTATAATCTCTATATTATTTACATGGTTTTATTTTTCTTATGGTGAAATGATATCCATTTGTTTTAGATGAATTATGTTAATATGGTATGATGTTTATGAAACCCATTTTATTCTTTGGGTTATGATGAATGATTTATGATTGTTTTGTGGAACACTTAAGAATGATTTCAATATGAGATGGGTGGGACCTATATCTCCCTCCAATACATTGGGTAAATATTTATATCTCATGAGATAAAAATAGCTGGAACGACAAGTAAATCTGGTTCAGTAATACAGGGTTGGAATAGCAAGTAAACCTGGTTCAGTAATGGACTTTGTCCACTATGATGGTCTTGGCAGCAATGCCTTTGATACTATGGAAATCATATCATGTTATTAATGGTTATCCATAATTACATGTTTTATTTCCATGCTATTTTATCATGATTGATTTTCCTTTATAATCTATGTGTTACGTACTGCCAAGATTTATTTTACAACTCAATATTTTGATGTTTAAACTTTATGTTCATGTTTTTTAAGTTCAAATGTATATTGTTTGTTTTATTTTCTCCAGTCCTACCCTTACTGAACATTTGAGCTCTCCCTTTATATTTTTCCTTTTCCCCAGGATATAAATAAAGGTTTTAGGTAAGAAAAAAAAGGGGAATAACTTTATGGGAGATGTTAAAGATCTTTCACCATGATTAAAAGATTTTATTCCGAGTTTCCCAAGACAATAAACTATTACGGTCTGTGGGTGTGTGTTTTGGTTATGTATTAAGTATTCTGCAAAAGTAATGTAATTTCAATGTACGTCAAGTTTTGGGTCTCTACAGTTGGTATCAGAGGAAAGGTTTAGTCAAACTTTGGAAACTAGGATGCGAAAACTTTAGTGAGATCCCTATAGATATTTCTAAGGTGTGTCTAGGGATGTCCCTACGGTTAAGTATAATTATAGGTTAGTATCCTAGAATTATTATAATGATCATGAATAAACATGGATAAAATCTAAGATGTTATAGATTGAAGGTACTCCCCCTTTATTATGTTGTTTTCCTGATATGATTTTTTCATCTCACACTATTCTTTTTGGGTTTTAGAAAATGGTTGGAAACAAGAAGATTCATGTTAACGGAGAATATGGTGGACAATGGAATGATATTCTTCATGATCAACCAAATGAAACGGGATTTGGAAGGTGAAACATCATTATTATTATTAATCAGTAATCTCATAATATGATCAATAATATCAACTTTGGTAAGTTTCCTAACTAGTCTAGTAAGAGAAAGATGGAGTTTCATGATGACCATAGAGGAAAAAAAGTTCAATTTCCCTCATGTAAATCATGTGGGAAGAGGAATCAAGGAGAATGTTTCAAAGGAACTGTAAGATGTTTTGGGTGTGGAAAAGAAGGAAACAAAGACAATAATTACAAATGAAAAGGTTCATTTAACACAATGGACAAGGATAACAGTATTTCTAATACATCAACAATGGTTAAATGTTTTAAATGTGGAATGTATGGGAATTATGAAAATTGAATTCCTAAGGGAAAATCTCATGAAGAGAATAAGCATGGTTTTATGGGTAGTATTTATGTTGGTGATGATGAAGATACTAGAAATGATATATGAGATGAAATAAGTTTTGTGGAATAAAATGATGAAGCTCAGTCAATGGTTTAAGAAGGTAGTGGAATGATTTCATGTTTGTCAAGATTATTGTATGGTACTATGGAATAAAGAAAAATATAAGGATTGTTACATTGTTGTCTTTCCTTGAGTATATGAAAGTATATGATGAATGGTACTGGTAACCATGAAAGGTGATTGAAATATTTCTAGAAAGAATATGATATGTGCATAATGAATGGATAAGGAGAAATTAATATTTTTGATAGTATTAATGATCTCATGACCGATATAAGGACAAAGTGACATCATGGTTTGAGTATATAGAAATTTTGGGATTTTGGTATGTGGAAATAGTTAACTTTTGACAACATTCATGTTTTCTCTAAGGTTCTATGTTAATTCATGTTTCAAGAGAATACATGATTAAGGTATTCACATGTTTGGAATGTGACCAACATGATATATCTTATGATATATAGGAGGTAAATGATGGTATTCACATGCTTGATAGATGACCTCTCTAGTAATATTTTTCTTTATACTATGATATTAGATAGAAGCATAAGCCTAAATATTGGAATGGATTAAGTTAGACATCAGATAGTATGGTTTAAGGCTATAACTTTTTTATTTTATTTATAAAAATTTATAATAGTATAGTTTTAGAAAAAGGACAACCCGTAGGACGGGCGACAACCCATTGCGTCAGACAAGGATGCTGGAATCAAACCCACAACCGAAGTGCGACAGGCCTTTATCGCCTACCACTGGCCTACAGGAAGTCCCTGATATTTAGAAATTAGTTTTATTTTATTAATTTTTATGATATATGAAGTATAAGTCCATTTTTGGAGCCATATATGATTAATATCACCATATATGGACTTATGTATATTTAATAACTTCTATTAACCTTTTGTTTGAGACAGATGGAATGACCCATCATTCTATAACATGATCTGCTAACACTTCATGAATGACAAATTCAACTTCATTTCTCTAAGATATGAAGTGGAAATTGTACAAGGAACGACCAATGGAGATATTGTACCAAAATCAAGTAATTATTTCTTCTAATTAAAAACTTTCAACATTAGGGAAATGATATTGAATACAAAAAATGTTGTCCTAGTACCCTCATATCCAATGAATTATATTTTACCTTATATCATCACAAATTTATGGCTTTGTGATTGTTGGATTTTTCATAGCCATGTTCTCTACCACTCTCCATCAGAACTTGATGGTTAGATTTCTCTTCCATGTCCATGTTTTCGACTATGTTCTCTTATGTATAAACTCAGTTATGATTTAATTTGGGTAACCATTATATTTATTACTTTAAATTTTAAAATTATGTTTTATTATTTCTTTTTACGATGTGGGTTTCTATGAATGAAACTTTCATGTATTAAACCATTTATAACCCCCAACGAATTTTGAGGGTGAAATTCATTTTAAGGGGGGTAGAATGTAACACCCCAAAATTTTATAAGAAATATCTTTTTAAATTTTATTGATATCTTGTTTGTATGCTACACCAATATTATCTTGCACTATATGCAACAATTTATTAGCTTGTAGTATACGCAACACTATTCTTGGCTAGTGTTGCACGCAAGAGCGACCTTTCTCGATAGCGTGTGTTGTACGCAATCTCGAGTTTCACTAAACAATGATATATTGTTATGAACTAACAGTTATGAATATTATTAACTACATTTTTAATTTTATTACATAATAATTCATCATACACATATTCTATAACATGGTATGAGAACAAAATAAATTTTTCTTGTAAAATAAGTATTTTTCAAAAAATGCAGTTTTGCCGCCTTTTGATGGTGCACCCACTTTAAATCTAGTTTTTTACACGTTTATGAGTTCAATTTGACAACATAATGTTATTAATTTCAATAATTATATAAAAATTTACTTTGTATAATTTTTCAGTATTTTTCTGTTAACTTTCATATTTTGATGAATAGTAAAAATACACTAAATTTTAATTAAAAACAACTTTTTTCTTCAAGATAATTTATATGGAAAAATTATAATATTTAATGGTTTTAAAGTATAAATAGAGTATGTTTTTACCATTTAATATAATATCAGTCATTATCATTAATATTACATTGAATTCATAGGTAAAAACATTTTAATCTTTTGCAATGTTTTAACTTTTAAAACCCATTTTCTCAAAAGTGGGATTAATTTAAAATTAGATACTAAAAATTATGTGTTTTGAATTTGGAAAAATGGATTCCATATTTTTAATCAGTATGTCCAAATTATGTTAATAGACTAATTTTTTATTTTTAGACATTATGAATAGTAACTACGGTAAATTTTATTTACTACAGTTAATGGTAAATCGGGTAATTAACGATAAAAATAAGATTATAAAATTACCCTAACACATAAAAAATTATACTGGATGAATAAAAGTAGACCCATATAATCTAAGGGTCTAAATAGATTCATTTCATGGAATTTTTACCATGAAAATGATGTAATTCTTACTAAAACCAAAGAAAGTGACAACATGTCACTCTCTTATATCTTATAAGTGTAATAATTTTAATTTATTGATAAACATCATAAAAATTTGAAAATAAATAGTCTCTAGAAAGATATTAAAATTATATACATCATGTGAATTTATTTATAATTTATAGGGACTAAATAATTATCATTAATTATGACACAATAGTGAAGTATAAATTATTTTATTGATTTAAATATCAAATGAATGGTTTTAAAAATATTATAATAAATATTATATGAACTATTTAATGTTCTCCACTAATTTTCTAGATAAATATTACATGTTAGGAATATATTTAATATTTTTTTTCGAATATATCCTCTGTGTGGATATTATTTAAATTCAAATAAATAAATAGTGTCAAAATTGACACTATTGTTATTTTATAAAAATAACATACTATTAAATTGTTTAAGAATCAAAAAAAATATTTAAAAATTATAAATTTATATTTATATGGTCTAAAATGTAATAAATTATCCAATTATGGACAATTCACAACACATAAGTAATTATTTATAACAATTTAAAATTTAGAATATTATTACCACAAATAAAATTAAATAGATTAAATAAAGATAAATCAAGTTGATAAGGTTTAAAATAAATTCCCAACAAGTATAAATTTTATTTTCTAATGAGATTAGAAGCCTATATCATCTCATATTCTAATTGGAGTCATTTTTTAGGTTTTTATATGGGGTTTGTGTTTTTTATAAATTAAAATTTTGGAGGTTTTCAAAAGTTCCCCTCTCCTCTCTAATAAAAGGGAACCTCCTCCCTCTCCTCTTCACAACATTTTGAGCCTTAAATCTCATAAAACCCATGCCCATTTCCTTTCTCCACTTCCCTAAAAACATAATAGAGGTCCTGGTCTTCTTTAAAGACCAACTCCTGTTCCCTAAGAGGAATTTTAAAGAAGGCACTTCGAGGTAGAGGTAATATCTTATACCGGTTCTTTCAAATTTATTTCTTCTTCTATTTTCTCTTATGTAGTTGTTTCATTTTAAATTAATAACATCATTATAAATCATATAATTATATGTTATTATAAATATTAAACAACCCTATTTCACCTTCTATCCATCCTACAGAATATGAAATCACTACGTGTGCGTACGTAAGGAATACCGTCTCCACGTCATGGTGTAATCTGTTTTCCACCACCACCTTACTTGGATGGGTATAATGGTGTAAAGAATAACTATATATGATTATTATAATATGATACTAATTCTTAGATATTCTATCATCCACTCCAATATCATTCAATAATTATGGGAATGATATCATCGCTCGTGCGTACGTACGGATTACCGTCTCCACGAAGCGATGAAATTAATTATTCATGTTAACCATTCAATAAGGATTATAAAGTATAAATATTTAATAATAATTAAATATATGATATAATAATTCTACTTGATATATGTATATATATATATATGTCATCTACTTACTTCCTTTCAAGTCAACATGGAAAGGAAAATAGCATTCATGTGTACGTACGACCTACCGTATCCATGAACGGTGTATTTCATTCCATTTATCGATATATTATATTATGAATATATATAAATCATGTTTTACATTCTGGAATTAAGTAATCATGATCTCAATAATCATATGAATAATTACAAGTCAAAACATGGATGATAAATGAAACGATTTTACCCAAAATGTTTCTTTAACATGGAATTGGAAAATGAACGGGTAATATAAAGTCGTAAGTGAATCATATATGATATCATCAATATTATTATGGTTCTGTAACAAGTTAATAATATGTTTAAACCCACTATACAAAAGTCACGGACACATATGGAAGAAATTGGACATAAGGTAAGAGATAATTATTGCAATCTAATTCTTATCCGATATTGTTTATTCGTAAGTATTTACTGAGGTTATGTTTATTATCCATGTCCATTTTTTCTCAAAATGTTTTCATAAAATGTTTAATATTCTTACATTTATGTTTAAAGTCATTTTTACCCTTTTATTACTTTCACCACAAGGTATGGAAGGAATCTTTCTTTTGTTTACCATTTGAGGTACTTTTTGACTTTTCTGGCAAAAGTACAAGGAGAATGTTTTTTTAACTTATACTGAATGAATGGATTTTTACGATTTCATAATGACATATTTTTATGAAGATTAATCTATATGATTTCATGATTATTTTCAAAAAAAATCCTTTTCTTTTAAAATAAATGGAATTTTTTGAAAAGAAAATGATTTTGAAGAAGAAAGGATATTTTCCTCAAGAATTCATTTCAAGTGTTTTATCAAAATTATTTTCCATCTAAGATGACATTATTTAATGTCTTTATGTTTCAACTATAATGTCTCTATTATTTACATGTTTTTATTTTTTTTATGATGAAATGATATCCATTTTTTATATATTGATTATGTTAAGATGGGATGATGTTTATGAAACCCATTTTATTCTTTGGGTTATGATGAATGATTTATGATTATATTGTGGAACACGTAAGAATGATTTCAATATGATATGGGTGGGACCTATATCTGCTTCCAATGTATTAGGTAAATATTTATATCTCATAATATAGACATGGATGGAATGACAAGTAAATTTGGTTCAGTAATACAGGGTCGTAACGGCAAGTAAACCCAGTTCAGTAATGGACTTTTTCCATTATGATGGTCTTGGCAGCAATACCTTGGATACTATGGAAATAATATCATGTTATTAATGGTTTTTTATAATTACATGTTTTATTTCCATGCTATTTTATCATGATTGTTGTTCCTTTATGATCTATACCTTACATACTACCAAGATTTATTTTACAACTCAAGATTTTGATGTTTAACCATTATGTTCAAGTTTTTTAAGTTCAAATGTATATGGTTTGTTTTATTTTCTCCATGCCTACCCTTACTAAGAATTGGGGCTCACCCTTTATTTTTTTTATTTTCCCCATGATATAAATAAATTTTTTAGGTAAGAAAAAAATGGGGAAGAACTTTATGGAAGATGTTTAAAATATTTCACCATGATTAGAAGATTTTGTTCTGAGTTTCCAATGACAATAAACTATTATGATCCTTGGCTGTCTGTTTTTGTTATGTATTAAGTATTCCAAAAAAGTAATGTAATTTCCATGTACATCAAGATTTGGGTCTCTACACTAATAGAATACAAATAACATATACTCTAGCTACTAGTTCATAGGTTTCTTCATAGTCTATGCCTTTTTTTATTATAACCCTTAGCAACATGTCTTTCTTCATTTTTGATGATTATTCCATTTTCATCACATTTGGTTCTAAAAACCCATTTTACTCCAATTACATTTGTTTCTTTAGGTAATTAAACTAGATTCCAAACTTTTTTCTTCTTGAATTTATTTAGCTCATCTTACGTAGCCTTAATCCAATCCTAATCATATAAAGCATCATCAAGATTCTTAGGTTTATATTGGTAAAGAAAAGATACATATTCTATTTCATTCCTTAAAGAAATTATATTCCTAATAATTAGATCAAAATCTCAAATTATTCTATAACTAGGATGATTCCTAAGAAACAACTGAATTCTTGTTTTTTGACAAGGTTGTTCTTCAACATATAGAAAAAATCATGAGTAACTTTAGGAAAATTTTATTGATTGATTTTTATATAAGAATAATTTTCTAACAAATATCAAAAATTAGTTTTAAAAATAACATATGAGGAGGATGTAGGTTGGGGTTGTTTGAAAATAAAAGGGTTAGTTTCATCGAATATAACATGTACTATTTCCATAATAGTACAACATTTTTAAGGAAAAACATTATATGTTTTTTATGTAGTGGAATAACTTAAAAATAACTTTAATATATTTGAGTGAAAATATATATAAGTTATATTTCATATTTATAATGAATGATTTTAATCCAAAAACAATAAAATAATAAACTTTTTGTTTTCGACTAGTGAACAACTTAAAAAGGGATTATTAAGAAAATGTGAAATTAAAACTAAATTTATGGTATAGTGGGAATTTCTAACCACTTCATCCCTAAAATGTTTATAAATTTAGTATTCACTCAAAATGGATATTATTATTTCTTGAATAATTCTATTTATTCATTCAACAGCACCATTTTGATGAGGGGTTCTAGGGGCTTATAAGTGATGTTCGATGCCTTTTTTACTACAAAATGTTTCTTAATTTGAATTTGAAAATTATCCACCAAGATCACTATGAATCATTATAATGGGAATGTTTTTCTATTTTTTAACTTTTGATACAATATTTTTGAAATAAAAAAAATCATTATATTTTTTATGATAAAATAGATTCAAGTATATCTAGTGTAATCATCAACAAAGAAATATACATAGTATTTTCCCCCAATAATCCTAGCTTTTGGGGGATCAAATAAATCCATTGAACTAATTGTAAAGGATAATAAGTTGAGACTTCACTAATAGATTTAAAAATTCGTATATGTTTATTACCATATTGAAAAGGATCATATACTTTTGAAAAATAAAACATATGATTCGGAAGATCCATAACAATCCTTTTCATTGTCAATTTACATAAGTTGGTAATATTGTCGTTTTGTAACCTTCTATTCCATAACCATGATTGATTTTACATTACACTAAGGAAAGGTTTGTATTATATCCTATGGTACTCTATGTTAAGTGGGTAAATATTCTCATGCCGATTGGAAGAAAGAATGTATTCATCCTTTAAAATATATATTAAACATTTTTCATTTCTAAAATTCACAAGTTAACCTTTCTATCATAATTTAATTATTCATATAAGGTCTTAAATAAGGCCTTTAACAAATAAAAATTTGTAAATTTAAGATTTACCAAGAAGAACTATGTTACATATTCAAATATTCTCTCCTTGATCATTATCTCTGAAGGTGAATTTTACACCATTTACCTTGATAATATTTTCAATGAAAATATTTTTTACTATTCATATGCCCAGAACAACCACTATTCATGTACCAATTATTCATATTGTTAGAAAATTCTTTGTTTTCGAGAAAACAAAAAAATAGCCTTTTAGGACCCAAACCTTCTTGGGTCCAGTAATTTCAGAAAATAAAATTTTATGAATCTATATTTATTTTGAAAATAGACTTTTTGGAAACCTAGTGATTGGTATTTATTAAGTGAAAAATTATTTTTCCAATGGCCTCCACATTGAGACCTAGTAAAAAATGGTAATTTTTGGAACTAGGAAATTATTACTAAAAACATGTTTTTATAGGTTTATCCCATTCTAAAACTCATCCCATGAAAATGAAGTTTTTTAAACATTTTATCAATGTTTTCATTACCAATGGTAATGTTTGAAAAAGGTTTTCACAAAGAAAAAATTCCAGACAATAGTTCTAGAACTAAATTCTTATCCTCTTTATTAATAGTTATAGAATAGAGATTATTAAAACAAGTTTTTAAATAACAATTCATAGAAATTACTTTTTCTAGGTATTTAAAAATAGTATTATTAAAATAATTATACTTGTAAATATATTTATAATGATATTTTATTTCAGTTGATAAAACAATTATTCTTTAATCATCCTTGAAATGTTTTGTATTAGCATTAAAAAATTTTTGTTTGAAAATTTTACAATTTTATTTTTTAAATGTTTTAAAAAATGTGAAATAACTTCATAAGAATAATTATTATTAACCTCTGCTAAGGTATATTATTCATCCAAATTTTTATAATTTTTATCATTAGGGTAATTCAAAATTAATGATATATTTTTAATATTATTAGTAGTTCGTATAATTTCCATGAAGCATTAATTAACATGAGGTACATTTATAAAATACATATGTCCCTATGTACGAAACATTCATTATCTAAAGTGTTGTCTAAGGAATCACAACCACTAAAACTCAGTGTAAATGGTTTTCGGAATTTATTTCCCTTGGATTTTTATAACTTCTTTGAATTCATTTTTTAATTTCTATCCCTTATATAATTCATTTTATGCTTTGGAAAACCAGTCTAATGTGTCCAGATTTCATACATTTATAGCAAGTAACATCATGTAACGACCCAATGTTTTATCAATAGATATACCTTCTTATAATTATTTTTTATAGTATAATACCATTAGAAATCACAATGACATATTATGATACTAAATACTATGTGATCATTAAACATAATTTTGCCACTTCAATGTTTTGAATTTCGAAAATCTAACATACATGGTTGTGATCAGTAAATATTTTTGGAGTCCGATAGGGAAACAATATTTTTTTGTGAATAGTAACCTACCATTATGAATAGTAACCTACCATTATAAATAGTAACCTACCCTTGTGAATAGTAATATGACCCTTATGAATAGTATATTGTCCGGAATAAGAGTAATATTACCTATGAATAATTAAATGAAATTTAAACATCTTAGAAAGGGACAATTAAACTATAGTAAAAGTATTGGTATTTTTTAAAAGTAATAAATAATTAATTATAGTAATTAATTAATTTAAAAGAAAATGTATTTTCCTAAACTATTTTCATAAAATTAATAATTCTATTTCTTTTATTTTAGAATAAATTTATATGACCTTATGTGATTTTTGAAAACATTATAAAAGCTGTTTTAATTTTAAAAACTATATTTTTCAAGTAAATTATGATTTTATTTAAAAATTAAATTATTCATATTTAGAAATTTACTTTTAAAAAATAGAATTCATTTTTTATTTCTACACATATAAAAATTTATGGATTGATTTTTTGGGATTTTTCCGAAATACTTGAATTTTGATGAATAGTGAAATACCATAATTTAAAAAATATGCTAAATAAGCTAATTATAGAGTCATGTATGATTTTATACTAATGTAAGCCCAATTGGTTAATATTTACATGATACAATTACTATTCTTGGTCATGTAAGACAAACTATTCCTTCTCTTGTGGGGAAATAATAAACTAATGAATTTTATATTGAGAAATCCCCTCTCCCTCCACTATAAATACCGCCCTTCACACCCTCATATCCTTTATCCTATCAAGATTCAAGACTTGTCTAAACACTGCCCAATAATCTTCCCTATCCCCTCTCCCACGTCATATAGCTTATGGTATCTTCAAAAGACCAAACCTAGGTCCCTTTAGGAGGACCTCAGGAGGAGGATTCAAGAGGTAATTTCTCTCCTTATTTTCCTTTAATTTCCTTTCAATTTCATATTCTTTTCTTATTCTATCCCAACCTATATTAGACCAAATGCAATGTTAACTCAGTATCATAAATATATTTTAATTTTATGATACTAATGGGATATTATAATGTCTTACCCCATTCTCTCATTCCTTGTATTTTATAAAATAAAACGTTGTTCATGAGGTGTTAATCTATAACCTTCAAGAACGACATGTTTTATTTTGTAATTTTTACCTTCAGATCAGGTGATGAAACCATTTTTTTGTTTGAACTAGAATATTTTATATTTATTATTTCCTATTTAAATTTTTGGAACTAACTTATGTACATATTACTAAATGACTAAACAAAACAAGCTCGTGGTGGTCGAAAAACTGCCAAAATTATCCCAAACAATCATAATTTAATTATTATCCAATGATTTATCCACATGGTATATAATATAATTCATTATAATATATTTTTAAATTATTTAATATAATTAATAAATGTAATATCAGTTCTGGATGTTTACCTATGTTCTACACGAACTTCCATTTATGAATACAAGTGAACCGCTCAAGAAAACCATAAAAAAAGAAACATTACCAAACAATGTTTTTAAACACAATAACACATCCAAAGTCCCATAAAATTACTTAATCAAACCATGATGAACCATATTCATGTACACAAGGTTATATAATTTTCAATTATTTAATCTACTCTGGTTATATAGGACATTAATGTGAAGAAATCATTCGGATTCAAGGTAAGGGGAAAATCTCGAACCCAACTTTCTTTCTTCGAGTTCTCCCTCTTTCACTGCATTTTTTGTATGGTCACTCATAAAAAAAATTTAATAATTATATTACCTTTTATAGGATATAAATGTTTTCTATTAAATTTTATGTCAAATAAAAGTTTTCTAAAGGAACTCTTCTTTCAAAAATACTAATTTCACTTTTCACTCAAGGTTGATGGTTATCATATCAAGTATGTTATTCCCACTTTATTCTGGGAACCCAAAGTTTGTGAATGTGTTATTCTGAGATAAAACCCAATACTTTTAATGGGTTAGTTATGTTAATTTTTTATAAATTTTCATTTTTTATTGCATGATAATGATAATTTTATGATGTGACTGGTGCGCCCAGAATTTTATAGCGCAATATTAATGTTTGAATGTGATGAGTGTTCCCAGAATTATACATCACTCCAATTCATTTAGTAAAGTGTTTAATCTCATGATTTAATGTGAAAGTATGTGTGAACAATATGATATATTTGTTCACAAATATGTGTGTTATTTAACCACTAATTCATGATGTTTCATTTGTATGCATTACTGCATTTCAAGTCTTTTATTAATGATTCCTATCATGTTTATGATACTTTTCCTATGTTATGGTTTTTATCACCCTTTGTTATATTTTTATTATCTAGCCTCTTACTGGGATTTTATCTCACCCCTTTTTATGTTTATCCTCATGTGAATACATTTACTAAGGAGAGTTCAAGTGCCAATAAGAAGCTATATATAGATGAAGAATTTAATATAAGTTTATACTTGATGTTGTAATTATTATGTATGGTTCTAGTTTTCCCAATAAACTAAAACATTTGATTAATTATGTGTAATAATATTATTTTTTTTATCATTAAAATGATGTTATAGTAATTTTAGAAAAGGTTGGGTCGCTATAGTTGGTATCATGGGAATGGTATAGTTAATTTGGGAATTAGGATTAGTGAACCCTAGAGAAACCCTCTAGCATGAGACTAAGTACAAATATGAACACAATAATCCTTACATAGGGATCCCATATGTTATGATTTTAGTATAAATTATACAAATTAATATGTTATTCATGACTTGTTGACTTATGTTTTGTTCTAACCTTTTGTATTTTAGAAAACGGTGGGAACCATGAGAAACCAGGCCAACAACTCATGCGAGGGCCAATGAAACGATTTACTAAATGACATCCCCTAAAATTTGGGAGGTGGAGTTCAAAACATCATGGAAATGCCTTCCCAACTATCTCAGGTTAGGAAAAATAACCATAATAATGGAGAACTTCCTCCTTCACCAAAGAGTGAGAAACTGGATATCGAATGTTTTATGTGACAACGACCACTGATGTTTTGTGGATAAACTAAACCACTATTTTCATAGAAGTGGGTACAATACATGGAGAAGATCATTTATGTGTATCACTATTATGAGATGGAGATGGTGACACTATATGTTTATCTTCTAGATGGAGACGCCGATCAATAGTGGGATTTGATTAAGAACACTAAGCCAAGGGTGGAAATTGAGGAGATAGAATCAGAAGATTTTTAGATCATGTTTCAAAATAAGTATTTCCCACAAACTCCCCATAATAAGATAGAGATATAATTCATAGAGCTCAAGAAAAAATAAGGAGGATATGTCACAAACTATGAAGCAAGTTTTATAAGGATTTTAAGGTATGCTTCAGGTTTTTTTGTAAATAATGATAGAAAAATTGATATATTCTTTAGTGTATTAAAACAAAACCATCAAAAGGATCTTGAAATTCGATACATTAGTTTTTATGAAGAAGTTGTTTGATGTGATCTCAAATTGTAGGTGTAGTTTGGAGAATGGTCACATGGCTATGGTGATAAGAAATGAAAGAAAGAGTTTCAAGCTGATGGATCTAATGAAAAGGGTGGGAAGAAAACTCAATGACACATGTGCCAAAAATGTGGGAAGTTTCACCATGGGAACTACATCAAAGTGATGGGGAGGTTCTTCAAGTGTGGGAAAGAGGGACACTATTCTCAATAGTGTCGGAAGGAAATGAAATGGAAGGATAATGTGTTGTAAGAAAGGAGAAAAACATCCATGGTTCAATGCTACAACTGTAGAGATCAAGGGCATTATGCATGCTAGTGCACTAAACCTCGAGTTCTTGAGTGTAATCAATGTCAACATCCACCAAATCCAAAGGAAAAAAGGCAAAGATTATGCCATCACTACTACAGAAGTGGAGCAGGATAATGAAGTAGTACAAGGTAAACTTCTTATTCACTCAAGAATGGAAAAATTCTTATTTGATTCCGGTTTTATGCATTCAATTATATCTTGAAAGTTTGCTAGAACTATAAATTGTGAAATAGATATATCTATAAAAACAACAAGTAATGTAATCATTGAAACCCAACTGTTTGACTCTTCTCCTATGGGAATATGTGGAAATATTCTTCCCGTGAATCTCATAATACATCCCTTTGTGGAATTAGACTCTATAATGGAAATGGATTGGCTCTTGTTATATTGATCACATATCAACTATAAGGAAAAGGAAATATATTTTCATATTCTGAACCATCCCATGCTCCTCTATAAATGCAAAGAAGATTAGGAATATACTTCTAAAAAATCTTCAATGATGTAGTTGTTGATTCCCTATGAAGAAACTTACATCGCCCAAATGGTTAAGTCAATGAAAAGTTACAATATTTCATGAATGCCCATCGTTAGTGAATACAGTGATGTATTTCCTGAAGAGTTACCTAGAATTTATCCAGATCAGGAGGTAGAGTTTTCAATAGAACTCATACCTGAATATACTCCTATCTCAAAGTGTCCTAATAGGATGGATCCTGTCTAACTGGAGGAGTTAAAGAAGCAACTACAAGAGCATATGGAAAAAGGGTTCATATTCCCTAGTGCATCACCTTGGAGTGCACCAGTTCTATTTGTGATGAAGAAGGATGGAAAAATAAAGATGTGTATTTATTATCAGGAACTAAACAAGATCACCATAAATAACAAGAATCCTATTCCAAGGATTGATGATTTGTTCAATCAGTTAATAGGGGATCAATTCTTCTCAAAGGTCGAACATTGTTCTGTATATCATCAGCGAAAGGTTAAGAAAGAAGATGTTCATAAAACTATCTTATATAGATGGTATGAGAACTATGATTTTCTGTTGATGGCCTTTAGACATACTAATGCCCCTGAAATCATCTTTTATTTTATGAATATAGTCCTTGGACATTACCTCGACAAATTTTTGGCAGTGTTTATTGATGATATTTTCATCTACTCTATAATCAAGGTGGAACATGAAGAACACCTAAGACTTGTGTTGGTGATATTGAGAAAAGAGAAGATGTATGCCAAGTTCCCCATGTATGACTTTCGGATGAATAAAGTCACGTTCTTGGGACATGTGATCACTAGTGAGGGAATTTCTGTGGACTATTCAAAAAATGGTGGTTGAAAAATGGCCCAGCCCCTCTAGTGTCATAGAAATCCATAGTTTTCTTAGATTAGCTGGGTACTACCGATGTTTTGTGAGAAATTTATAAAAAATTTCAAGACCAATAACTATGTTAACAAGAAAAGGGGTAAAGTATGTCTGGATGGAAGAATGTGAGGGATACTTTAAGGAGCTAAAGAGAAGTTTGATCACTTCACCTATACTCACACTACCGAAAAGTGGAGAATGTTTTTTGATATACAGTGATTCTTCAAAGGAATTTTGGGGTTGCGTACTCATGGAAAATGACAATGTGATAGCCTATGACTCACATAAGTTGAATATACATGAGAAGATCTGCCCGATGTATGATCTAGAGCTAGAAGTTGTGATTTTTGGCTTGAAAATATAGCGGTAATACCTTTATGGCGAGAAGTGTGAAATATACACCGACCACAAGAGCCTAAGGTATATATTCACACAAAATCAATTCAACATGTGACAAAGGATATGGATATAGCTAATCAAGTATTAAGATTAATCTATTCACTATTATTCTGGAAAGTAGAACACGGTAGTTGAAGCTCTTAGAAGAAAAGAACATACTACTCTATCCTTGTTGCGGATTGAGAAAACCATATCTTCTTGCATATGAAAAGTATGGATTTAGAAATCATAAATGTAGGGGAGACATCCTACCTTTCCCAAAGTATTGTGCAACCATACATCCAATATAAGATTAAGGACCCCAAATGGATGATATTGAGATAAAAAAAAGCGCGAATGCTCTAAAGGAAGAGAAGCTACAAGAGTTTCATATTGACTATGATGGTGTGATTTGGTTTGGAATATGGATTTGTGTGCCTTCATCACCTGGGATATTGAAGGATCTTTTAGAGAGTTCTCATAGCTCAACTTTCTCTATCAATCTTAGGAGTACCAAGATGTATTATGATCACTAAGAACACTTCTAGTGGGATAACATGAAGAATGATATTGTGAAATATATATCAAGTTTCGTGGTGTGTCATCAAGTTAAATAAGAGTGACCAAAGTCAAAAGGGAAAATGCAAAAATTTCCTATAACCATGTGGAAATGGAATAATGTCACTATAGAATTTGTCATGGGTCTCCCGAAGATGTCAAAGGAAAATAATTTGATATGGGTTGTAGTTAAATGACTCACTAAGACAGCACATATTATTGATATTCGGGAAGAACTCTCGCTTGAACAACTTACAAATATATATGTGAAGGAAGTGGTGAGACTACATGGATATACACTCCTGATTTTCTCTGATCATGATCCACGGTTCACATCTAAATTATGGAGGATCCTTCCACATGATTTGAGTACTGAATTAAATTTCAGCATTGCCTATCACCCCCAAATTGATGGAAAATATAAATGTACTATTCTGACCCTTAAAGGCATGTTAAGATCCTGATCTATAGAATTCAATGGTGGATGGGATCAGCATCCCCCATTGGTTGAGTTCTCATACAACAATAGCTTCCTCTTGAGTATTCATATGGATCTATATGAATCTTTTTATGGAAAGATATTTAGAACACCAACCTATTGGGATGAAGTTGGAAAAAGAAAGCTACTTGGACCTGATCTTGTGCAAGATATGAAAGAGAAGGTTCAAGTAATCCAAAAACACATCAATGTTGCTGAGAGTCGAGAAAAGAGATATGTTGACAACTGTCGAAGGGACTTGTTGTTTGACGTTGGGGATATAGTCTTCCTTTTAATATCGCCATGGATGAGAGTCATGCAATATGGAAATAAAGGGAATAAAATCCCAAGGTACATTGGCCCCTTTGAGATCCTTGACCGCATATGAGCTATGGCCTATCGTCTTGAAATTCCACAGAATATGGCTCATGTTCTTGATGTGTTTCATGTATCAATCCTGAGAAAGTACATACCTGATCCCTCATATGTAATGAATACAGAGGTGGTGCATTTGGAAGATGATCTCTTTTATGAGGTGCAGCTAGTGAAGATTCTGGACCAGAGAGATAAGGTTATATGCAACTAGACAAACCAAGATGTAAAAGTGTTGTGGAGGATCTATATGTTTGAAGAAGCTATATTTGAACTTGTAAGAGGGGATTAAGGAGAAGTACCCTCACCTATTTTTGTAAAAATAAATTTCAAGGGAAAAATTTCATAAGGGGGGGATAATGTAACGACCCAATGTTTTATCAATGGAAATACCTTCTTATAATTATGCCTTATAGTATAATACCATTATAAATCACAATTAAATATTATGATACTATATACTATGTTATCATTAAATATAATTTTTCAACAATAATGTTCTGAATTTTGATAATCTGACATACACGGTTGTGATCAGTAAGATGTTTGGAGTCTGATAGGGAAAAAATTATTTTTGGTGAATAGTAACCTTAACTTATGACTAGTATCCTACACTTTTTAATAGTATTATGACCCTTATGAATATTAAATCATCCAAAATAATAGTGACCTTACCCATGAATAATTAAATAAAATTAAGGCATCTTATAAAGTGATAATCAGACCAAAGTAAAAGTATTAGTATTTTTTATCAATAATGAAAAATTATTTATAGAAATTAAATAATATAAAAGAAATAATATTTTCTTAAAATGTGTTCCTAAAATTAAAAATTATATTACTTCTAGTTTTTGGATAATTTTATAAGACCTTGCGTAATTTTTGACAGGATTCTGAAATCAATTTTAATTTTAAAAAAACTGTATTTTTCAAGTAAATTGTGATTTTAATTAAAAATTAAATTAGTCTTATTTATAAATTTATTATTTAAAAATGGAATTAATTTTTGGATTATATATGTTTAAAAATGGTGGGGGTTAATTTTTTGGATTTTTCGGAAATACTTGAATTTTTTTATGAATAGTTAAATACCATAATTCACAAAATAAGCATGATAAGCTAATTATAAATTCATGCCTGATATTATGCTTATATAGGATCAATTTGATTTTTATAACATGATAAAATTACTATTCTTGGTCATGGAATACTCACTTAATTTTTTCTTTTGTGGAAATAATAAAATAATGAATTTTATATTGAGAAATCCCCTCTCCCCTTCACTATAAATACCACCCTTCACACCCTCATTTCATCACACCTCTCAAGCTTCAAGCCTTGTATAAACTCTTCCCATTCATTTTTCTATCCCATACCCCACTTCCAAGAGCTTCTTGTCTCATCAAAAGACCAATCCTAAATCCCTTAAGAAGGATCTCAAGAGGAGGATTCAAGAGGTTATTTCTCTCCTACTTTTCCTTTAATTTTCTTTCAATTTCATGTTCTTTTATTATTCTCCCCCCACCTATCCTTGTACAAATGTAATGGTAACACCATTATCATACATATACTATAATTTTATGATACTAATAAGATATTATACCATCCAACCCCCTCTATCCTTCCTTTTATTATATAAAAGAACACGTTTTTTCTGAGGTGTTAATCTATCACCTTCAAGAACGACATGTTTTCTTTTTTCCATTTCTACCTTAATATCTGGTCATGAATCCATTTTTATGTTAGAAAAAAATATTTTATATATATTATTTTCTATTTAATGCTATGGAACTAACTTATTTACAAATTACAAAATGATTAAACAATAAAAGTTTGTTGTGGTCAAAAAACTGCCCAAGTTAACCCCAAAATCATAATTTAATTATTATCTAATGATTCATCCACATGGTATATAATATAATTAATTATTAGATTATTTAATATTATTTAATATAATTAATAACATGTAATATCAGTTCTATATTTTTACCCATGTTCTACACAAACTTCCATTTATGAATATAAGTGAACCGCTCAAGAAAACTATAAAAACGAACATTCCCAAACAATGTTTTTAAACACTATAACTCATTAGAAAGCCCATAAAATAACTTAATAAAACCATAATTAACCATATTCATGTAAAAAATGTTTTTTAATATTCAATTAATTATTATAATGTGGTTATATAAGACATTAATGTGAAGAAAGCATTCAGATACAAGGTTAGGGGAAAATCATGAACCCAACTTTCGTTGTTCAAGTTCTCCCTCTTTCACTCCATTTTTTGACTAGTAACTCCTTAAAAATCATGTGTTCATAATTAAATTAACTTTTTTGGGATATAAATGTTTTCTACTAAATTTTATTTCAGAAAAATGTTTTTCAAAATAATTCTTCTTTCAAAAACACTCATTTCACTTCTCACTCAAGGATGATGGTTATCATTTCAAGTATGTTATTCCCAAATTATTTTGGTAACCCAATGTTTATAATTGTTTTCTTATGATATGAAACCAATTCCTTTCCATTGGTTAGTTTTTTCAATTTTTTATATATGTTCATTATGGCATGCATGATAATGATAATGTTATGATGTGATGGGTGCGCCAGGAATTATATAGTGCAATATGAATGTTTGACTGTGACGGGTGCGCCCAGAATTATATAGTGCTCCAATTCATTCGGTAAATTGATGAATCTCATGAGTTAATTTGAAATGATGTGTGAACAAGATACTATCTTTTTTCACAAGTGTGTGAGGTAGTTAACCACTAAGACATGATGTTTAATTTTTACAAATTGCCACATTCCAAGTCTTTTATTAATGATTCCTCTCATGTTTAGGATCCTTTAACTATGTTATTTTTATGATAACCCATGGTTATATTGTTCTTATATATCCTCTTACTGGTCTTTTATCTCACTTCATTTGATATATATCCTCAACTGACTACATGTACTATGGACAGGTCAATTGCCAATAAGAAGCCAGAGAAGAAGGAACTAAATAAATGTTTATGTTTGATGTTATAATTGTTATGCGTGATCCTAGTTGTCCCATGACACTAAACTATTGGATCCTATATGTGTAATAATATTATGTTTTTTATCTTTAAAATTATGTAATAGTAATTTGAGAAAAGGACGGGCTGCTATACTTCATCTTCCACATCACTTATTTCCATATTTTTTTTCCTGTAATGATATTGGAAATCCTTATTTACAAAAATACTGTTTATCTATCTGACCTTGTTTTCTAATTATCATTCATAGTGATCAAAAAAACATAAACCAAATTGTATAAAAAAAATCTTTTTTCTTGATGATAAAAAAACATTATCATGATTTTGAGTGTTAGTGGACAACGTAGTGGTAGAAAAAGAAACTATATTTTTCTTCTATTTCCCAGCATCTCTATTCATTATATATTCATACTAATTCAAGGCTCTAATAAGATTATCAAATATAATATTACTAACCTTCCTTATTTCATCAACATCAGTCCTCTTAGACTCTAATTTATTGGGAATGATATCTATTAATTTTTCAACAAGAATTTCATCAACTAATCACTTCTCACTAATAGATTGTAGAATATTAATAATCATCATGAAGATTTGATGTATCTTTGAAACTGATTCTCCTGGTAAGAGAAACAAATAATTATAATTATCTCTTATCATTAATATTATAGTTTCAACAACCCTTGAATGACATTAATATGTGACCTATAACATTTTCCCAATGTTTCTTGTTGCTTCACAAGATGATATTTGAATATATATTCTTCTGGTCATGGATCATATTAGAATAATACTGACTATGTATTTTAGTTTTTATTTTTGATTTTATTGATTGGTGAAGTATGTAACATCCTTATCAGGTATTTTTCAAACACCAGTCAACATGAAAAAATTATAAACCCCAGCATTGATAATGAAAGTATTTATTATATCCCGCTAATATTCATAGTCAGCTCCATCAAAAACAAGAGTTCTATTTGGACTGAGATTATTTATGGATATAACATTAAAACATACCATCTTAAAGGAAAAAATTATTTTTCAAAAACACATTAGTTTATTAAATTTTTATAAACAAAAATTTTACAACAAAACATAACAGACTTGTAATAGAAAAGACAGTAAAATCCTAAAACAAATTCTAGGATTTTAATCCTACACTGATATAAATTTTGGGATATCAATATGAGTTATATTGATATTAGGATATAAATATGAGTTCTTGATTAATTGTTTATAATATGGGTTTGAATTTTAGTTTAAAAACATTATTATAAAATAATTAAACAGAAAAAATTTACTAAACCACTTTTAGTAAAATATTAGATTAAGAATTGTCACTTAGTCCAATTACTAAGGATTCACAATTAGGATGATTATGATAATATCAAACAATACAAATAATAATTAGAAAATATATAATTATATCAGAGTGTTTTGTATTCACAGTAGATCTGATTAATAAATTAGATTGTGTTTAACTTATTGAGAAACATTACAATAAAACTAATACATATAAGAACAACAAAATATTAAACATGTAAGAAAAAATTAATATAATATTAAATGTGTATGAGTGACTTAAAACTATTTAAAATGAATAGATATCAATAAAAAATAAGATATTGGTAGCCACAAACCTTGGGTAAATGGCACGTGTTACTGTAATAAGAACCAAATTGTCTTTCCTTGTCAACTAAATCCCTCGATACAAATATATGATTCTCTGTATCCCTAGACTCAGTAGCCCCCAATATAATGGATCAGCTCTATCTTGTTATCCATGCAAGCCCTCAATCATAAAATTGAATTCTCCATCTTTCTATACCCACAATCCCTCGATCGTAATCATATATCAGACACACAATTACAAAGAAAATGTCCATAAGGGGACAACCTTGACAAGGCTGCCTTAGAACTAAAAAACTCTAAAACAATTACAACGACTTCAAACAAGTGGTTCATGAGGTGTAATCTCTAGAGATCTCTCACAGTGATAAATTGATAATGAAGTCGATTATTACTATAACAACTCATTGAAACTCTATGAATGAAAAGGTATTTATAAGAAAATCTCCCATGGTCATATTTCCTTCCCAATAGTAATATATTCCCTAACTTTTTCGTAATGACTTGGACACCATACACTTGACTAATCATAATGATATTTCCTAATAGAATCTATGATGTCATTTTTTACACCATTACAATGTAATTTTATCCATTACATTATAAATAAGTTTTATGAATACAACAATAGACTTATGTGAGTCTGATAAACTTCTTTACAATTTTCAATACAATATAATTTATGATTATTAGACCATTTTTAATTAGTATGGATATTAGTCCAATTTCAAAGACTTTTTCAGTATGAATGACAATATAAAATGTCTTACATTTGTTATGATAAGGTTGAATTTTATTTTTATCAAATCAATACTCTTTATATTAATTGTAATTAAGAATTATAAAAAAAAATCATAATTATTTATAACTTTTTCTAGTTATGGTAAAGTATTGTGTTTCTATAGAAACATTATAAAACAATTTGGACATGATAAGTTAGTAATCATGTAATTAGGAAGGATTTTGTGATTTCCAAACCTAAAGGAATGGAAACTTTATAAGAATAAATTTTGACTCAAAACGAATTTATAGAGATTCATTAGAAATTTCATGAAGTTGGATTCTCTGATGACCACTCTTACCCTAAAATGATTAATGTTTATTTGGGATGAAAATTTACAAAGTTCTTTTCTTCTAATAAAATTTATTTTGAATATATGATGGGGTTGACTCATTCTGAAGTCGTACAGGACCATGTGGTCATCTGTGATGCATTAGGATCAGTTCCGGGTTGTTTCCTTATATAAGGAAATTGTAATGTCCCATAATTTCCATATAATTTTTTTAATAATATGAAATTATTTAGAGACTGTGAAATATGATGGGGCATGGTTTGAGGCTCAGAGTTCCCGGAATGATCCGTCAAAGTTTTGTTAAGATTTAATTAGCACGTGTAAGTAGTTTTCTTGAAATGTAGAATTACTCTTAAATGGTTGTACGGATCAAAAATCTAAGTGAATCATTGCGTTTAGTGTGGCGGGTTTACCCGAGGTGCAACTTAATTTTAGTCAGTGCGTGCCTCCTGTGAGAAAACCCAAAAGTGGAATAACCGTAAATAAAATAATTAAATAAAATTATTTTATTTTTCAAATTCTTATAACTCACAAATGGTAACTTGGATTAAAAATTTGAGACCATCGTTGAACTCGTGAGGGTATGATTTTATTAGGTTCAGACTAACATTGGCCGGTGCAGGCCACCAATGAATGTTAGTTTTTGGTCGTAAATAAAATAATAATGTGACAATTATTTTATTGTAAAATCTATAACTTCTAAACAGTAACTTGGATTGAAAATCTATGGGTACTATTGAGTTTGTTGGTGTCTGTTCTCCTTCGTTGAAGACTAACCTCAACCAGCGCGGGTTGAGGGTGAACGTAGTTGATTTATTGAACCTTTTTTGGGTACATTCATTAAACTCCTGAGTGGAATTTTATATATTTTGAATTGGTGCTCGGATTAAAAATCTGAGGGCACCGTTGAATCCGCAGTGCCAGGATTCTCTTATAGGAGACTTTTCATTGACCATAGTAGGTCTAGATAAAAAGTTAAGTTTTTTGACTTTTTAAAAGAAATGAAATAAGATAATTTTATTAATTTATTTATATTTCAAGTCTTCTAATAGATAGGAGGTGTGTGGGGCCAGTAATGTGTCAATCCAATAAATGGCTTGACCTTCTAACCTTAAGTAACAATGTCGTTGGGGAATTATGAAGGTTCCTAATTTATAATCCCCCATTAATTCCCCACATTGTTACATACCCTCCCTTATCATATATATATGGATCTCAGGGGGGAGGTATTAGCACATCATCACCATGAAATGGAGTGTTGAAAGAGCGTCATGACGCCAGACCCTTAGAGGATAGATCTGATCCCAACGGGAGGTGACGGGTGAGACCGAACCACAACCCGAAGGGCGACGTCTGAGCGATGTCATTGGAAACCTGTTGCGGGAATGAAGCACACGAACCACTTTCAAGCTGCGGACGCTCTCCAATGGGTTACGAGGTAGGGGTTTATTCATTTATGCATTTTAAATGATTTTTATCTTCCTCATACTTGAATAATATGAAGAATGCGGACCGACTGGCAAACGGGTTGGTATAAAATTTATTCGTTTTTGCGAGAGGTCCTTGTGGAGTATCTTCGAAGGGTTTTATTTTTGGATTAATTCAATTTATTAGTAAACCCTTAACCCCCCCCCCTCATGTTTTTGAGCTAACGCGAAGGGAAAAGGCCTAATGAACCCGGCCCAAACCCTCCGCTATCTTGATATCCTTGCATCTCCATAGAAGACCGCCAGTATGGCGACTTCGACCGGATACATTGGGAATAGTGCATCGACGCACGCCGCAAGAGGAGGTCACGGCACAAAGCTGTGGAGGTCATCGTAGCAGTCAGCACCGGCCAACTGCAGAGGAGGAATGGTGTACATCACGACCAGAGGAAGTAGGACAAACTACGGCCGGTGGACGGGGCGCGAGATGGTGGCGCACTCAGTGGCAAGGTTGTAGCCCAACAGCCATGACATGGAGGTCTCGCGCCGCCACGTGGTGCCACCTATGGTGAACCCCCACGGGTTGACCCATTTATGTGGCTCAGTGCCACGTCAGCCTTACCGGGCATGCCGCGTCTGGGTATCCTTGGTGGCCTGTGTCGCTAGATGGGGGGCATAGCTAAGTCGGCCCTTCGGACAGGCCTACCGCTCAGTGGGCCGACCCGCGGCCCAGCCAGGTCGGGCTGGGCCTAGCAGGCCGGGGTAAACCCCGGGTCGGGTCGAACCCGAGTCAGGCTGGGTCAACCAAGGTCAATCCGGTTCGGCCCATGCCAAATCGGGTTGGGAAGGTCCGACCGAGGCGGACCGGACCCAGACCCAGTACCGACCAGTTACACAAAACGAGCCCTAACTCCTAAACCGGACATCTTTTTGAGAAACAGTCTGTGACATTGGGATCCTTGTAGAGATATGGTACTTTTTACTTATTATATGATATTTTTGGCAAAACTTGGAGTGTGACTGGGTTGGATCGCATCCAAATCCAACCAGGCCCTCGACAAATAAATGCAAATAATGCATAGACCGAGTGTACGGTTGACACGACTTCTATTTCGTTGAAACCCTTATGAAATGGAGGATCATTGGGTTACTTTCTAGGGATACTTCATGCTGGTTGAAATATAACTGATGGATTGGGGAGTTGTTATCCAAAGTGTGCTATGTAGGGAACCCTTCGAATGGCTGAGAATTGAGGACTACTGACCATTTTGACTCGATATGACTCGAAAATCCTAGTGGTGTGAGCCTCTGTGTGACATGGTAGACCCACGGTAGAGAGAACCACTGTGGAAAGCATCATACCCATGATACTCGATAGGGGGAGTACCTCAGTAGGCCGTGAGGGGGATCGCCTCTGTGTGACGCGGTAGACCCACAGTGGAGAGAATCTCTGTGTGATGTGGTAGACCCATAGAACTCAACATGAGAAGTACCTCAGTAGTCCAAGGTTAGTCGTAAGCACTTTTGTATGACAAGGCAGGCCCACTTTGTTTATTAGATGACGAGTTCTTCAACTGCTAATGTGTTTGATGTTGTGATTGGGAATGATGCTTGTTCCTTGGCCTAGAGAATTTGTGGCTGGCTATCAGCATTCATAGAGATCCAGTGTGGGTCAACATCATAATCTCGTTTCTTATAGTTGTAAACCTGGTTTGAGCAGAGACTCTAATTGAGCTGTGTCTATTTCTTTGTGATTTGTGATTGAGATCATACTTTATAGTTTTCCTTGTGAAATTCTGAGAGACCATCGGGGGTCTTGTGGTCCTTAATGAGTATTGTTATACTCACCCCTGCACGAGTTTCCCCTACACCTTATTGTGTATTGTGTAGACGATGAGAAACTTGGATGAGGTTTGAGGGATCCAGGATTAGGCGGTACACGGAGGAGACAGGAAAACGTGGAGTGCTAAGGAGGCGATCTATACCTACCCTTTATGTAGGATCCTTGGGGGACAATCCATGAGTTGTTTTGTAGTTTTCAATTGTATTTGTACCTTTCTGTTGTACTTGTACATTACAGTTGGGCATGTATTTCCAGCCCCTTTACTTTTAGCACTCTTTTCACTCTAGCAGTTTCTTTGTGGAAACTTTATTGTGTTCTAGTCTATGTGGTTTCTTCTTGTTGTTCTCTTGGATTGTGTGTATGTATAGGTTAAAAAGGAAATGCATTCCTGTTTTAGGGATACACATTTACGATTCTAGTCCCCGGCCCCTGGCCTATGGAAGGCGGGCTTGGGGTAGTCATGAAATGGGCCTCAAGGTACGGGTCATGACAAAGTGGTATTAGAGGATTTGATTCTACTAAAGAAATATGAATAATATATTTTCATTTTGGAAGTAGTGTTAAGTTTTATGAGTGTGGTTTTCAGTTCTGGTATTCCAGTGTTGGTGTGACGGTCGACGTATCCATACATCAGGACCCTGAATTCTGATTTCTGACTTAGTGCACGAAAACACTGATTGCATTTGTTTTTTAAGATTTTTTCATGTGATTTTTTTGGAGTCATCTCACCAGGTATAACATAATTATTTTGGCGTACCTATTTCTTATTAGGATGCCACTTCATAGACATCGATCTAGGATTCTCGATATTGTACTCAATGATGGACCACCGAGCGATGAGGCCTCAGTGTAGGGTCTTCTTATAGTGTTTGAACCTTCAGGTGGTGTGTTGAGAAGGTATGTGGAGTATGATATGCTCTATAATACCAAATGTAGGATTGAAATAATATAGATACTGAATTAAGTATCTAATAATGCTCAAAATACAATAGGGGTTAATTTTATACTTTAAAAAATTCCTTTGGAACTTTTAAATATGATTATGTTTAACAAGTATAAACAAGGTAATTCACAAAACCTCTAGTTCTACACATTTTCTAGATTCCGGAAATATGATTCCGAGAATGTGATTTTGGAAAAGATGGTTCTGGAAAATGAAACTTAATGAAAGTTTAAAAAGATAAATATTCTACTTTAAAGCGTATAGAATCTCACTAAATCAGAGTATACAAGTATAAGGAAGTATAAGATATTTATACTTTCCTAAAAAAATAAAATGTAATGGAAAAATTGTAATAGAACAAGTAACAAGTATTAAATATTTTAACCCAAATAGAAGGGTATCCAACAATCTTGGATAAAGGTCCCTTGATTTATACTTTCAAGAAAGTCTGTCTTACCCACACCAGGGTAAGCCCTCGATACAAAGATCAAAGTATGTCTTGTTATCCCTGAAAGCCCTCAACTTCAAGGTATTCGGCACCTATGTATTCCTCAGTAAGGAAGTCCTCGAACTTTAAGGTAGTTGTCACCTCTGTCTTCCTCAGCAAGGAATCCCTCAAACTTTATGGTAGTCGGCACCTCTGTCTTCATTTCCCCGGAATCCCTCAAATGTACTCAGCAACATTCGGAGTCACACGAAGCAATTCTGAACAAGGTTTTCAATATCCACAAAGAAAAAAAAGTTTCTCTCTCTAGAAATCACTTCAGTAGCATGTAATCTCTAGATCGATCAACTTGTTGTGAGATCTTTCAAATGATCTCATATTTATAGGCACAGCTCCAACGGTCGGCTCCCTCCTCCAATGATCATATTTTTCCTTGAATTTAGGAGGGACCTTTACACATGTCACTCAAACAACGGTTAGTTAGTAACTAAAAGAATGACATTGTTTTATAACAAAAAAAAGTGTAAGCAAAAAAGTGTTACATAACCAACATAAAATATTCGGAATGTAAGAAAGTAAAAGTTCAGAGTCTAACCAAAAATATATCCAGTGTCCATAATACAAGAATATTCAGATTTTTTTTCTAAGGAATTTTGAACCTAAACTCTATATAATTCTAGAGTCTAAATTTCAAGGAAATTCGGAATCTGGATTCACAAGAATTCAGAACATGTACTTACAAAGTTTGGAGTTAGAATTCATGAGAATTCAGAGTTTGAACTTACAATGTTCGGAGTCTAACTCTGAGTTCTCTGAATTCAGACTCTAAACTCTTCTATGCTATGACTCTGAATTCTAATGAATTTAGACTTTGAAATTTTTAATTTCAGACATCGAATTCCAAGAACTAACCAGGGTAAAAAGGTGGTTGTTGATACACCCACTAAAGCGATTGTGAAGAAGAAAGATGTTGGTGGATCTTAAAATAGGAAGCTTATTGATCTAGAGAAATATCCCTCACCAAGAAAAGTATCATATTTGGAATCATCTTTCCTTAGACATGATTTTGTATTCCAATCCTTGAAGAATCTAGTTATCACCATTCTAATTTTCCCAAGCATTGATTATAGATTCCAGATGCATCAACACACACTAAATCAGAAATCATATTTAGTGTCCATGGTGATAGACAAGTGTGTCAAGCTAGAGGCAGACTTCAAATCATTCTTTATTAACTATGATGCCCACAAAAGGTCCTGTAAGAAAATAGTTGGCTGGTCAAAGAAGACAGTTGATGATTTGAGAGAACTTGATGTGGTTCAAGATGGTGTTAAGAAGGCTTTTGACATAGAAGATGCTAAAATCAAGAATCTCATAAGTATCTTTGAGGAAAAGCTAACCCTTGAGTAGAATACTTGGATTCAACAAGTGAGGGATCTGAATGGGAAGTTGTATTATGTTTCTCAATGTTGGAAAAGAGAAAGAGGTCTCAGGATAGAGATGGAAGAGAATCTAGTGAAGCAGGAAGAGGCCTTGAAGGATCAGGATAAAATTCTCAAGGCTCGGCAAGATAAAATCAAAGCTCTTGAAAAGAAAGCACAGGATCAGGATCAAATTCTTGATTGAGTAGAGGAAGACCACAAATAGCTCGAAAAGCTAAAGACTATAGTCAAGAAGATGATTTCGAAGGAAAAGGAAGGATAACTGTGTTCCAATCCGATCTTTTGTTGTACTTTTCTTCCTTGTACAAATTCATTCTAATCACAATTAAATTTTTGGTTTCTTTTCTTTTCGATGTGTTGTACTAATCTTTTGGGTACCAAAATTTCTTTTCCATTCTCTCAAAAAAAATTGAAAATCACAAAGGGAGAGAAAGGAAAAAGAATACTAAGTAAAGAAGATATTTCCCTAAGTAAGGGGGAGTTTATCTATGGGGGGGTTTTCATTACAGAAATTTTCGTACTAAAGATAATAAAAAATATCATTCTGGAAATCTAGAATATGATCCTTAGTATTCCAAATCCTAAGGGAGAGTTAGTCGTATTCATATTTTCCCATATTATAAGGGATATAAGTTTTATTTTCAAAGTCTAGAATAATATTTTCTAAGTCCTTATATTAGTTTTTTTAAGGATGTTTGGGCTTTCCAAAAAGAGGGAGATTGTTGAGTCAATAAGGGTTTCCTTATGAATTTTTCATTCCTTTATACTTGGGGAGATTGTTGAGTCAATAAGGTTTCATTATAACATTACCATTCCTTCTTGTTTTGAAAATCACAAACACCTTATCTTAAAGAAAATTTCATTTTACCCTATGCTTTGATTTCATAAGGAAAATTTCCTTCCCCAAGGAAATTCAACCTTACCATGTTTTTTATTGTTCATTATTCTATCTAAAAATAAAAATCAGTTTCATATATAAAAACCTCATAATCATATAATACTTAGATATAGATCATTCTGTTTTTAGGTTCTGAATTCTGACTCTGAGTTCTCTGAATTCAGACTCCAAACTCTTCTGAGTTCTGGCTCCAAGTTCTCTGAATTTAGACTCCAAAATCTTCTGAGATCTGACTCCGAATTCTAATGAATTCAGACTCCGAACATTGTAAGTTCAGACTCTGAATTCTAATTAATTCAAACTCTGAACTTTGTATGTTCGGACTCCAAATTCTCATGAATTCTGACTCCGAACTTTGTAAGTACAGGTTCTGAATTCTTGTGAATCCATATTTCTAGGTTTTTAGATATGAAACCAAATTTTATATTTATACATAATAATGAACAATGAAAAATATGGTAAATATGAATTTCCTTGTGGAAGGAAATTTTCCTTATGAAATCAAAGCATAGGGTAAAATGAAATTTTCCTTAAGATAAGGTGTTTGTAATTTTCAAAACAAAAAAGGAATGGTAATGTTATGAGTAAAACTTATTGACTCAAAAATCTTTTCCAAGTATGAAGGAATGGAAAAGTCATAAGGAAAACCTTATTGACTCAACATGGTACACTAGTAACACCACCACCTGTTGGGCAGCAGATGGCACCAGCCCCACCAGTATAGGGTGCATGCTAACTGAGCGCATGGCATGAGTTTCAGTGGCAGAGAGCTCTGGGGATCTGAGGTGAGACAAATCCCCCAGAAACTGAGGATTGGATGGAGTCTATGGAAAGAGTTTTCCTCCAATTTGGGACACCAACAAATCAAATGGTGATTCTAGATGCTTTTATTTATATATGTGTGACCATGAGGATGGTCTGCATGGTGATGAGGCTTCACCACATGGACTGTTTCCTGAGATGGTACCTTCGAGTAGTGTTCCATCTATATCATTTCTTGTTGGTTAGTAGTTACAAAAATTGGTACTGGTAGAGTAAATATGTTGTATTGGTGCCTTAAATGTGTTTCATCATCAAATACCCCTCAGGTTCCAAGGTGATCCTGACTCACAGGAGTCTAAGGACTTGCTTGAGGAGGTGGCCGAGTTTACATCTAGCCCGGGCACCATTCGATCAGATTGTGGTCTAGGTAGAGATCCTTATACATGTCTTAGTAGGATGATGATAGGGTTTAGATTACCCTGATCTTGTGAAGAGGTGACTTTTTCTGTGGACAATCTAGAGAACCCTCATCAGACAAGGGGACCTCTTGCCTTAATGATCTAGGGGATGAGATTTCTCTAGAGATTCTACAGCTTCGGCAGGATGACATGTCGGTAGCTGATTATTCATTGAGGTGTACCAGCTATCTAAGGTACTCGATGAATACAATATGATCAGTGCTTTAGGGATCTAACCTCATAGTGAGGTGTGTTTAGGGATATCCAATTCATCACTATTACTCTATGCATTCCTAATTATCTTAGGGCGCTAGAGAGAACCTTTGTGGTTGAATGTTCTTTGGCTGAGCGGATACATCTAGTGAATGTTAGTAGTGGGAAAGCATGAAACTAGCCCTAGTCTTAGAGACTTAGGCATGTAAAATGTTTCAAGAAGAAAAAGTCATAGGGACATGTGAATCTACAGGGCAGTAGATGTGGGAGTTGAGCTCAGAGAGTAGCATTAGATGGTGTACATTTTGACAGGTTACAACCACCACCCCATTATGGTCCCCACATGACTTAGGGAGCTAGAGTATAGGGGAAGGGGGTAGCTGCATGCGATCAAGGAGTGAGACCCAAGGGCTCAAGGAATGATTAAAGGTATGGTTTGTGTCTACTAATAGTTGTCGTATTAGTATAAATAGGAACTAATTATTCTTTCTTTCCACGAATCTACTTCAAGACCTAGAGTTTCCTGTTAAACTGTTGACTTGACCCTTACGTATGGAGATACCTTTGGGAGGAGACTCAATAATAACACTTATGATGATGGTGTGATTTGACCCCTGAGGCGAGATTTTCGGTTAGAATCTCTTGGTGGTAGCGTCAAGGCCTTACGATGTTAGTTTGGGTACGGACTAAACATCCACAGTTCATACTCAGATTTACTGTATTAGGAAAAAAGTTTGTGGTTTATCTACAAAGTTAGAATGGGTTTTTCCTTTGTCGGCGAAAAAGTAAACCTAGGCATCATAGGGTAAACTCTTGCATAAGAGGTTGTAGTAGGTCACTCTTGAGTCGGCCAGCCAGACCCTCGTGGAAGTCGGTGTTTTGAGTTATCAGTTTCTAAATAGTAGTGGAAGAGCATGGGGACATCTTTTCAAAAAATATAATCCCAAAATAAATTATTATAATGAGAGTATTTTATTTTTATTTCATAATTAAATGATAATCCCACAATTTCTTCATTGTTACCAAAGTATCTTATTGCATATAATTTGGAGAAACATAGACATAAGTCACTAAAGGAATCATTGATTTTATATTAATTATTAATGATAAAACAATAGGCATATCTTGGAGAAATGGATAATTGTTATAAATAGGAAACAATATATTCATCATCTATTTCCATAACATCAAGGAAACCCATCACTATTTTGATGAAAAGAGTTTTTGTAAAATATATATTGAGAAATATTTTCTAAAACTACTCACATTTGATGGATTTAATTTCACCCTTTGAATTCATATTCTTAATCAAATTTCATCACTTATCTTATTCACCATCTAAATGATAAACATACAGAAAACTATTTTGTGTTCTAAACATTGATTCACATGAAATTTATTTATTTTTATATCATATAAATTAATTGATAAAATGTCAACTAAAAGATGGTATTCATTCTCTCATAATAGAATTTATAAAAATTTACATATTATTTGGTTCATTTGAATGTTTTAATGGTTTATATTATTTTAAATAATATGAGATATATGGGTTATCCCCATAATAATAATTTCCACACAAACTCCCATCTTATTTAGTTGTTTTTTGGGAAAATCATTGCAATTTCCCTCATGTTAATTATTTACACAATTCCTCCCATTTTGAGCCATTAACAACAACTAAATGGTTAATGTGAGTAATGATAATATCTAGTAAACTCATAGTAAAAAATTATATTAATATGTAACATTAATCATAATATGTCTTCTTCTATGATTCATATGTTTCAACCTATGACAAGTTATGTTTAACCTAGCATGATTTAAGTTTTTTCCTATTACTCTCCCTAAAATTAACAAAACACCACTAAATTTGAAACTTAGATAATATAAACATAACATACATCCAATTTTCATAATTTTACATGATTAGAAATTATATCTCATGATTAAATAACACTCTTTAAACCCAAATTATTAGTTCCTTTGGAGATTAATTATATATCATTATTATTTCATGATATAGTTTTCATTTATTCTATAAATTTTTTACCTATTACAATATTGAAAAAACTGAGGGAAAAAATAAATTAAGAAATGAGTGAGATAAATATCCTAGATAATGATGAAACAATATCAAGGAGTCATATATGATTTATCAATTTATCAATTACATGTGAGAAAAGATGAACATGATAGAAATTTCAATCATAATGAAATAATATCAAAAAATAATAAGAAGTGATTCTATGCTTTCATAATAATTGATTATTTAGGAAAAGTATAGAAATGATAAAATTATGATCATGAAAGCATAAAATATACCATCATATTAAAATGTATAATCATACATCAATAATAATGAACTATGGTGACATATTGTAGGAATGTGATATATTAATAAGTATATAAAATCATTACATATTTTAAGGTTATCTATGATCACCAGCAACACGTAATGGAAAAACAAGTCCCATAACATAGTGGAATAGGATAACATCACATGACCAATATATATCATCTCATGAAATATAAAATTTTCCGAATGAACTGAGGGGTATATAATTATGGAACCATTAATAAAATAATGATATATCCATATATATATATATATACTATATGAAAAAAATAAAACATCCACCAAATTTATAGCTTGATTAACCTACTAAAATAGAATGGGTTTCATAATAATTTTACGAGTCATCACAAAAAAGGTTACCAATTATAATATTTGATAATAAAAAAATCTAGTCATAGAAAATAAATATATCATAACAAAATTTATTGGGTAATAGTTAAATAATTTATGGACCACCCAAATTAAACTTCCTCATTCAAATATATAGATAGATAACACTTCATTGTGAAAATTATAGGGGAAATATCAACTCAAAATTACATGTGTCATTAAAATTCAATGCTTATTTTTTTAATGAAAAATAACGTTTTATTTTTTCTCACAATTTTGTATGAAAAAGGTTAAAAACTCAATTAAAACTCTGAATATTTTATTTGGTGATAATTTGTGAAATAAAAAGTTTCTAATTTTCAATAAAAACTATGTGAGTTGTGAATTTTAAGACCATGTAACTTATTGTGTTTTAGGTTATCACATATTTAAATGTTATTTTAATATTCATAAGGTTCTTTCACATTTTTTAGTCTCTATGGAAAACATTTTTTTTTTCAATGCAAGAACTAATACATGATACTTTTTGTTATCATTTTACTATAAATCATAGTTTATATTCATCTATTCAATGTCCTTATGACCATTAAGATGATATTTTTATTTTGTCTTCTCCTTCAATATTATAAAAACCAAATTTTTACATACATTATTTTCAATGATTATAAACTCAATATTATGACTTAATAATTGATGTTCCCAATAATGAAGTTTTAAAAAAAATGTTTCTTCCATTTTTTCTGGATCAACTATATCTGATGATATTTTTTATTTTTACAAGAAACGTTAAACTCATGTTGTTTATCAACATGTGTATCAATAGTTCATAATTGTAAAATGAATTTCGAACTTGATGAAAATTTTTGCGGTTGTCTCAAATAATTTCATCCATTGAATCATGGATTGTTGAATTTGTGTATGTGATATGTATTATAGAATCAATGATAACATATAAAACACCACTTACTTCTATATGGTAGTCTTCTAGGATGTAAGTCAAATTTACAAACTATAAATATGTGTCTGGTGTGATTTTATAAACCAGTCACATTTTCAAATCTAAGGGAATCACTAACCGTCCACATTAGAGTAGTACACATTTTGAAAATTTCAGGGGTTGATGCATCATATTTATTAACATTTATCCCCAATGACCCTTACAATTCTTCTATAATAGGATAAAGGTATACTAAAATGACCTTTATAGTAATTTTAATTAATAGATTGATAATAAATATAATGAAATTTTTTCATAAAAATCCATGGAGGATGTATTAAGGTATCAAAATAACCTGTCATGTACCATCCCAACCTGGGATCCACTAAACAGATGCACTGGTCTTATTCTCCACAAGACCATGGATACACCTCCCTGTATACCAACGGTTTCCAACAAGTAGTGAGGGTATAAAAATAAACATGGTTATATTATACCCTCTTACTAGAGTATAAATCAATATAAATCAAAATAGATAATAACATGAAAATATAAACAATAACCATACATCACATTATACATTACCAAACTAGGTAAGTACCAACAACTAATAAATTAAACATGTCATATCATTATTTCCTAAATTGATAAATGGATATCAATATAATACAATAAATATGATTCCAACAGTAGGTTTTGATGACATTTATGTTCCGTTCATCCTTTCTCCATCCCATCTTAACCATCTATCACCTGGACCTTTCCATTATCTACATTAGCAACCATGAAGCCTACTCGAATTCCATCAACATCCTAAGGAGTGTGTGATTACAACTATTTAGGGCCCCACCAATGGTGCCTAAATCAATGTCCAACCATAAAAAAGTGTATGAAAAATGTGATGGAATAATAATGACACGACATGAAAGGAAACATGTACTAATTTAACCAATTTAAAATTAACCACTCCAACCTCGAGCTCCATAAATCTAGTCCATGAATTCTAGAAGTCCAAAAAATATATAAAAATAAATGGGAATTAATTTATATTTTTAATTCATGATACAAAAGGGTTACCATACAATTTCTATCACCATGTTGACCCATTTGTTCCTAGATTATCATGTCAGAACCCCAAATCAAGAGTATCAAGAATTATGATCATCACTCTAAGACAATGATGTGGAGATTTGTGTTCAACTATCCTAAATAATGGATAATAAATTGTATATTAATCCTTCTTACCCATGGTACAGGAGCATCAAGTACCACATATAAAACATTAATTAACAACCATTTCCAATGTTTAACACACTTATCCTTTTTAATAAATTATAAAAATAATGTTGTCTATTATTCTAACCATTTTTTAATCACATGGTCTACCATATTCAACTACTTTTATATAATTTCTAAAACTAAAACATTTCAACATTTTAATTATTATTCATAGTATATATTTATTCATTAAATAATTTAATAATTCTCTCATTAGCACCTTTTTATCATTTCATCATCACTTCCCTCTCTCACGACACATCACGTTTTAATTCAAGTAATGATAAACAACACCTTAGGCCTATTTATCAATCCATGTAACAAAATTATTGATTTAATTTCAGAAACCCTCTATTTCCTCTTTAAAAAGCCATATTTACCACTTTCAAGGAATTGGAACACCCCTTTGGTGGCCATTAATCGTAGTCTTATAATCTTCAACAGACCCAAAAGGATCAATATAGGGTCTCACATAACATTATAAACCCGAATTTATCATTGTTAAACTATAAATAAATGCACAAAACATTAAATAATTAGAAAACATCACATACACATAAATAAATTTCATGATAATGATAGAAAGCGTGTATTCCATCTGCTTAAATCTCATAAGAAAACACTCAGGGAACTGTGGACCTTGATTTGAGATAAAACAACTACTCACCCCAAGTCTAATAATTCTTTGGAAATAGGGATCATAAGTTTCAAAAGATAAATAAATAATCAACCATGATTCTTCATGAAAATATAAGTAAACAAAGTTAGAGACTTACCTGGGGAATTGATTCACACTAAATGGAACCTAAAATTCCATAGAACTAATGGAGATCTATTCCTAGATTAGTTTGGAGAAGGAGGTCTATATCCTAGGCTATTGTCGGAGAATTGGGGATGGACATCAGGAGAAAATGGATAATTCATTGGAGGTAAAAGTGTAAATTTTCCACTTTAAATGAGATGAATGGTATTCCCACACAATGTTCCAAACCATGCACCAAGCGCACGGTCTCTTTAGTTCAAAGGGAAACTAAGTTTTAGGTTTTATGTGGGTTACCCATACATTTTAAAAAACCATGTGATAGTCACGTGTTTTCCTTTTTACATGGAGATCACAAGCCACGTGATCTCTTAGTCCACCTCACAAGGTTTTTTAACTGTTCTCCTCCATCATCTATGTAACAAAATCTTGGTGCACAGTCACTATTGACTATGTTCTAACCTTGCTCTATCACAGTATAGTTCCCCTTTCTTATTTTCATTTCATGAACCCCCATGACACCCTAAAACCTATCATACTCCAAATAGGATTTTAATTAATCGTTTTTAAAGGATTTTAACAAAAATATAAATAGAAACATACCTCAACCAATGGTTGGGATCTTACAACATCCCAACCATATAATATCTCTTCCTTGAGATGAACTCCCCGACATCACTACACCTTAAAGGTATAAAGGTTGGGTCACTAGGCTAACATATCATCTTCCTACTCCAATGTTTCCTCCTAAACAAAACTATATATCCAAAACACATAGATCAATGGAATGGTATTTCCTTGAAGAATTCTATCACTATGGCCCACAATAAAAATCAGATTCTCCTTGAAGGATGAATTAGTTTCAAGGTCAACAACATCTACATAAATCACATGATATGGGTTGGGGTGATACAACTAAAGTCATGAAACATGAAAATTTTCAGGAATATAACTATACCATTGTGGTAGTGTCAATCGAGATGCTTATGGATTGATCGTCTCTACATTCTCAAGTGACCTGATATACATGTGTGCCAACATACACTGCTTCTAAATCCTAAGGTGACTAAATCTCAAGGATACCTGAAGAAAAACACAGTCACCCAGCAAAATATTATATAGTGGATCATTCTAATCAATGATGAAAATAAATATATAAATTATGTCTACTCTTTATCATATCTATATACTTATCAATCAAATGAATATACTCTTACATCTCCAGTACGAGACTCTTCCCTAATAACTCTTACTCTCCTCTTCCATCCAATATAAATGTGATCAATATGTCCTACCTTAGAGAGCCTTTTATATTCCATCTAGATAGTCTCCTTATAACCATATTTATAAGAAATCTAAACAATCACCAAGATTATTTTCCTTATCCCCTAAATCTAAGATTCATTATATCACCATGTCCTCTAACACTTGGATAAAATGTTCTGATTTCCCATCTATTAATGGGTGATAATTTATACTCAAAAATAAATGAGTACCAAGTAGTCTGTTCAGAGCATTCTAGAAGATCAAAGTAAAATGTAGATACCTATCGAAAAAAATGCTCTAAGGAAACCCATTCAAATGCACTATATATTAGACATATTGGGCAATCAACTAGTTTTTGGTGAAATTTTCCAAAATTGGAAATAAATTGGATACCTTTTTTAACTAATCTATAATTTCCCAAATAATATCATTCTTATGGGTAGTTCTTTATAAACCCACCTTGAAATGAATGGTAACATCATCCCACTTCTATTTAGAAATGGGAAAGGGTTGTAAAAGTCTAACAAGATGTCGACGATCATCCTTCACATGATCATAGGTGTAACATCACATTAAAAAATCTATGATCTTATCTGTCCTTCCTAACCACCAATAATGTCAATGAAGACCACGATACATTTCAGTCAAGCCCGAGTGCACTGACTACAATGAGGAATGAAAATCACAAATTGTCTCTTGATACATATAAGTAGGTAAAATAGAATAACCATAAACCTGAATATTATCATCATCATTGATGGTTTACCAAGAAGTTAACTCCCCAACATCAATGTTTCTATTCAATTATAGGAATTCAATATCCCCATATTGACTTTCAATGATCCACCTAGGAAGAGAGGGCTCAAAAAATATATACAGGAGGTTTATCCCCTCATATTCCTCCTTAACACCTGTATACATATCAATGAAAATTTACATAATCTACCACTTAGAAAAAGAATCACGAACCACCAAAGCATGTGCATTCTATATTAAATATCAAAAAAACTATTTCACTTCCCTAGTGTTAAAGATATCTGAAAATCAAAATATTCCATATACACAACCTATATTCCCTTCTGAATATTTAAATAATTCTAGGAAAACAAATATTTAAGGAATTCATTATCACTATAAAAAAAATTCTCACACAGAAGGTAATTCCACCTACACATCAAGTCATAAACCACTATGGTTAGCTCAAGATCTTGTTTAGTTAATTTTAATTAAAGTGGCCTCAACATTAGTCATCCATATTCCACAATGCAATCCCACTCCATCAAAAATTCCCTAATCCCAATTAAATATGCATCACAAAACAAATTATACACTTTAAGAGAGTTGTGAATAGTTAAAATAAGTGTTTTGGTAAAATTCCTCTTTCTATCCTAGAATTCATTCATACATTCTCTAGACCACACAAAAATTTATCAACTTCTTAGCCAATACTTAAAGATGCACATCTATTTAAGAAAAATTTTCTTTGAACCTTCATTAATAAACATCAAAAACAAAAAAAATGGATATCAAAATCATTCATGGGATACTCCCAAGAAACAACTACTTTAATATTCTCGGTTTCTATAGGCTTCCTCCCTCCTAGATTATGTGGCCCATGAAATGTAACTTTTTGATCCAAAAATGGCACGTACATGTCTTCGTGTACAATCAATGCTCTCTATATGTTCTCAGGATGGTATCAAGATGTTTGGGTTGATTTTATCAATCATAGGAGTACACTATGATGCAACTAGGAAGACACCTATAAACTAATCTAGATATGGTAAATGGATTTGGTATATAATTCCATAAATATAATAGGAGAATTAATTATACCAAATGACACCATAATAAATTCATTCAATCCATACCTTCTGTTCAAAGCAGTTTGTGGTATATTAGATGGTCTTACCCTCAAATGATAATTCCCTGATCTAAAATAACTCTTTTAATATACATAGGAACCATTTATTTGGTCAAAAATATCATCAATATATTAAATAGGATACCATATTTTAATCACTATCTGGTTTAATATTCGATAATCAACACAAAAGTGAAAGGTCCCATCAGTAGTCTTGGAATATTAAATCTAATATCCCCAAAGTGTCATTCCCGAGATGATAAACCTTTATCATAAAACTACAGTAGTTGAGACTTATGGTCAAGACTTTATGTCAGTGGCATTATATATGGAGTAATAGAAAATGGATTAGCTCCAAGCATCATCTCAGTAGTAAAATCAACCTCTCTCTTTGATAAACCTTATTTATAATACACTTTATTTCACAATTCATTACATAAAACAACATTTAATACAACCTAGAATATCATTAATCCTGGTTTATTTGGGTAATCAGCAACATAGCCAGAAGGTTTGGAAGACAGGAAAAAACCTGCTTCCATTAAAATTAAAATAAAAATTTAAACATTACAAAGTATCTCAAAAGAAAGGGACTTTACAGAGCCGCGTATACAAGACACCATCTCTATCATTACTGAAAAAAATTTCACAATAGGGGGGCAAAACAAAAGACCAACTGGATATGACCTATATAATTTCCCTTTTAGATAGGGAATCCGCAACCTGATTCACCTCCCGGTAGGCATACGACACTTCAAGACAAAATCCATCCACAAGGTGAAGACAAGAAATCCAGGCGGGCACCAATCTCCAAGGAACATTCTGAGAGCGGTCTTTCAAAATTTGGACAGCCAGAGAGGAATCTGACTCCACCCATAACCTGCACCAGCCATAACGAACTGCGTACATGATAGCTTTGATCATCACCCAAAGTTCAGACTCAATAGCATAGGCAATACCAATTTAGTGAAAAAAACAGCCCTTCACAAAACCCTGATGAGTTCTGAAAACCCCACCGCACCCAGCAGGACCCGGTGCACTAGAGGTCTCCCCGTCCAAGTTCAGTTTTATCCACCCTACAATTGGAGGAATCCATATGATGTACTTGGCCACTTTGGGCCTTCTTTCCCTGCCACTCACTCCAAGAGATCTTAACAATACTAGATCAGAAACATCATTATTCATAGATCCTGTTTGAACCATTGAAGCAGCTTTGATTTTTCTATGTATGAACATGACAACATCCTTGATTGATGGTTTATCATTATTGAAAACAGTATGATTCTTGGATTTCCAAATATAAGAGAAAACAAAGATGACAGTAGCAATGACCAGCAATTTCAGTTGATCACTGAAATCTGTTTTAAATGCCGAAATGAAGACAGAATCAAAAGAAGAGCAATCCAAGAAGCAGTTGAAGATGGACTGAACATAGTGCCATAATTTAATATATAAAGAGAAATGCATGAACAAATTACTAACAGATTCATCACTTCCCATGCAGAAATAACATACCGAAGCCATGTGGAAGCCTTTCTGCTGCAGAGCACTCTGAACTGGGATTCTATGTTTCCAAATTCTCCAGATGAGAAGAGCATCATTGGATGAGATAAAAGGCTGATTCAACCCTGCAAGACACGATGGGATACCAGAACCTGCAGTACATTGTAAGATATAACAATTCCTGCTGGAAAATACACCATTTAAATCAGGTTTCTAGATGAGTATATCAGCATCAACATATTGATAACTTTGAATTTCCACATGAAGGTGATGAAGAATAAAATCATAATTGTCCATACTTCCCTGAAAGTCTGAAATGGTGAGCCTCCTTTCTGTTGATAGAATTTCAGTGCAGTCTTTAATAGGAGTGGATAGCCATGGTGTGCTCTAACAGTTTAATTGAGAATCAGTAGAGATCAGACATTTTGATTGAGAGATAATCTGTAAATATGTACCCTTCATGGAAGACCACACAGAGGATTTCAGGTAGGAACACTTACATTTTTGAAGTCTGTCCACAAAACTACCAACTAGAAATTCAATAGAAAAATCAGGCTGAGAAATAAGCCTCCAGGTAAAACTCTGAATAAGGGAATTATTAAAAAATTTAATATCCTTAATACCCATACCCCCCATCTTAACTGGCTTGATGCAGCCTTTCCAGGACACAGTCACTAATTTCCTCTGATGGGTTGAGCCAGTCCAGATAAAATTACATATCATAGCACTCAACTCATTTAACAGGCTTGTTGTCCATTTGTATACAGAGAAGGAGTAGACAAACATAGAGGTAATAACAGAGTTCACTAGACAGATTCTACCAGCCTGGGACATAGTCTTCCCCTTCCAGCTTGCCAATTGATTTCAGATTTTAAGAGAAATTCCTTCCAAGTGGACACGTTTCACTCTTCCCCAAAACAAAGGAATCCCCAAATAATTTAAAGGTAGGGTACCTCTTTTTACTCCAATATTAGAAGCCACCTTCATTTTCTTCAAGTCTCTAATACCTTCTCCAAATACAAAAAAAGATTTTTTCCAGCTTATAACCTGGCTAGCTACCTCCTCATAGTGTGAGAAAATATTCTTAATGGAAGAAGTTGTTTTCCAGTCAGCCTTACAGAATAAAATAATGTCATCAGTATAGAATAAATGTAAGGGAGCAAATAAATTTCTCCATGCCCGCATTCTTTGATAAATTCCCGTGTTAACAAGGTCATAGAGACAATTACTAAGATAATCCTCAGCCATAGAAAATAAAAGTCCAGATAGGGGATCTCCTTGCCTGACTCCTCTGGTGCACTGAAAGAATCCTCTTGGGGATCCATTAACAAGAATTGATAAAGAGGTACTTTTTAATATAGTATGGATCATACAAATAAATTTCTCTGAGAATCCATGCATCTTGAGAATGGCAAGGATGAAGTCCCACTTTATAGTGTCAAGGGCCTTTGAAATGTAAACCTTTAGATCCATGTTTCCATATTGAACCTTGTTTCTCATGACATTTATACATTCTAAAGCAGTGAAAAGACAGTCCTGAATCCTCCTCCTAGGTACAAAACCAAACTGATTGGCAGAGATAATATTCCTGGCAACATCACCTAACCGATTGGCAATTATTTTACAAATAACCTTGGGGATAGAGTTCCCAATGGAAATCAGCCTAAAGTCCTTGATGTCTAATGCATTTTCTTTTTTAGGGATCATAGAGATGAAATTAGAATTCATCCCGAATGGCATTAATCAGTGATGAAAGAATTCCTGGATAGCACTGATTACTTCTTTCTGAATGATATCCCAATATAACATGAAGAATTTATTTGTGAATCCATCTAGTCCTGATACACTGTCCATATTCAATGAGAATAAAGCATAATGTATTTCTTTTTTACTAGGAATCTCTATGAGCTTTCTGTTTTGACTATCATCAACACTAGGGTCAACACATTCAATGATTTTCCCAGTGTTGTTGTCAGTATCTGCAGAATATAACCTCTCAAAGTAGGAAGTCACACCATTGGAAATGTCATTTCTAGATGTCAGAATGGTATTATCAATCTTAAGAACCTTGAGATTCCTTCTATCCTTTTTTTCTTTGTGTAAACAATGAAAGAATTTTGATTTCCTGTCTCCATCTTTCAACCACCTTACATTGAATTGATTCTGGGCCAAGTTCTCCTTAAGAGCTAGGATATTATCAAGTTTTGAATCAGATTGAATTTCCTCCTGAGAAGGGGTGTCCTGATGTAAATTCCTCTGCTGACAGCATGAAAGATGTGATTCAAACTCCTTAATATCATTATCAATATTGGAGAAGGTTATTTTGCTCCATTCTTTGAGTTTTCTCTTGACAATTTTCAGCTTGGAGATCAAGATAAAAGAAGAGCTGCCTATGATATCCATATTCCAAGCCCTATGGACTATTTCTCTACACCCAAGCACAACAAGCCAATAATTATTGAACTTAAAGGGAAGGGGTTCTGACCTCAAGCTACTAAAGCACAAATCAATCAGTATGGGACTGTGATCTGAATGGAGTTTGGGAAGGGTCATTCCAAACACCTCCATCATATCATTCTTATCATCCAACTTAACAAGGAATCTGTCCATCTTACTTTCCTACCTTTCATTAACATTGTATCTCTTCCAGGTGAAATCAGCACCTGAAATGGGAAATTCATCCAATCTACAATGGTCAATGCAAGCAGAAAAGTCCTTCGCTAAAGTTATACAAAAATTACTCCCAGTTTTCTCCTCTGGTATGAGAACAGTATTAAAGTCTCTTATCAGAATCCAATTATTAGACATGCTATCTGAAATATTAATCAGATATTCCATTAAAGATCTTCTCCTGATGTACTGATTGAATTCATACACAAAGGTTACATAGAATTTATTGGATTGAAAGTAGCAAGTGATTGTTACCGATTGCTAGTCACTCTGGAAAGAATCAACTGTGACAGTGTTGTGCCTTAGAACCCAAAGGAAATCAGACTCATTCACCTGTTGATTAGTTGTAACAAGAGAGTACCCAATAGCATTCCAATTAAAATCCATCCATTTTTCAAACTTCATTCTTGGTTCAGCGATACCTAATAACATGGGTTTATTGGTCATGATAATGTGCTTCAGGGTCCTAACCGTGGGAGAGTTCCCAAGACCCCGACAGTTCCAAAAAATGATCTTCATTGTTTATAAGACCTCTACCTAGTGCAGGGTCCAATATATTCCTCAGTGTCTGATGTATTCTTTTCAGTTTCTTGAATAGATGCACTACCATCCTTGCAGGGTCCAGATTCATCAGTAGATAAAGAGATGAATCTGTTTCCTGAGTCAATAGGAATTGAAAAAGTTTTTGTAAGCTTCCTTCTTGCAACCTTTGGTGAGGGTATTTGTGAAAAACTTTATTCATCATCTTCAGTGACTTTTTTCATCATCCTTCCAACCAAGGAGGATTCCTGAATTAATGATTCAGTTGCTGACATTTTATTAGAACCATCGGTCAGTGGTGAAATAGGAACCATAATCCCTGTTGTCCCCTTTTCATCATCCTTAGTGCCACAAATAATTTCATGTTGAGCAGTCTGAACATCGTCCTTATTTATCTCAGACGAAACATTCTACTGCTGACCAGTAGCTTCATGGTCATGATTGTTCCCATCAGAAGCAATGATAGCCTCATCTACAACATTGGAATATTTTATTAGGTAATCCACAGAAAAATCATTATCATTTGAGCCCTTTTTGATGCCATCTTCCTGAATGATCCTCACAATAACAGTGTCAGCCTCATCCATAATGTTAACTGATGTGTGTTCTACCAGAATATCAGCATCCTGTGCAATTTCCACAACAGAAGGAGGGGAGTCATCATCCTTGTCAAACAATACCTTATCATTATCATTCATTGGAGGACCCTATCCATAATATTTCTTCCTACAATTCTGGGCATCATGCCCTCTCATGCTATAGGAGGAACAAATATTGCTCCTGTTGCATTCAGATAAAATATTCCCAAACACTTAAAAGTTTATGTAGAATTTAGGTTTCCTATCATACCCTATTTCAAGGTTAATGCTATCATCCTTAGTAGTAAAGACCACCTCTTATACAAGAATTTTCGACATATCAATTTCTACAAGTATTCTAGCATAATGACCAAAGCTAGGATTATCAGTCTTCTTATCTAATCTAATTGGATTCCCAACCGAGGAGGCTATATCCCAGAGGATCTGTGGGTGCCAATATAGCCAACTTAGATTATGGATACGAATCCATACCTGTGAAAATGTATTCTTGACCAAGCTAGGATCAAAGTTATGCTCCCACTCATGAATCTGAAGGAATCCAGGTCGCAAGGTAACAGATCCTAGGCTCCAGGCGTGTCTTTTGCAATCATATGAGGGAAAGACTACATGGTAAAAGCCTCTTCCCATTATAGTCATCTTCCAATCGCTAAAACCCCAAATCTATGCTAACCTTCTTGCAAGATCATGAAACTTCCAAGGGCGTACCCCTTTTGGTATAACAACTCTAGCGATAATGGAAAATTTACATAACATTACCCGTTCATCAACCATAGACTGATTTTCTGAGACATGAGCAATCTGACCCTTACGTATGATTCCTTCCGAGCTACCCACTTCACAGTCCAATAAGGAGAAACCACCGGACTGCTTGACGACATTAGAGAAGCTTTTCCCATGCTCAGAAGCAGCCTTCATCTCTGATTTCTTAGATTTACACTTCATGCAGAAGCTAAATAGATCAGAATGAGAAATCTGATCCTCATCATTCACAGCGATTACTCCTTTCTCCTTCAACCTTCCGGTATCATCTCCCTACTTAGGGTTTGCTTCGCCCTTGGGAGCATTTTTGAGATCCATATCATCTAATCAGCAACATATCATAACAACATAAAACATGTATACAACAACATTATTGAAAAATTCATTATCATGCTCCTAAAATTCCATTTCTCTTTTAAACTTTCATGGGATAACCTTGGAACATATATAAGAAAGGATTAGGCTATAAATACCACTAATTTAACAAAAGATAATAACATAAGGTATATAAGTTTATGTGATACAAGAAGAATTTAAAGGTTTCATAAGATAGATAATGATCATAATCTTTAACAATTAAGCATGATATTACATGATATCAAAATAGAAGCACATGAATGTGGCGAAAAAATTAATAATGAAATCATACACATGGAAAAGGATAACAACAAAGACATCATAAAATGGTGGGAAATTATAATAATAGATTAGTTTAAATCCCCAATCTCATACATTACTTATCATGAGACTGAAACATTACCCATAGCATTGGAGTGATAGCTAGGTGAACTCATCTTAACATAGACATTCATATGTGTTCCATATATACCATTCAAAATATGCTATTATTTAATCACTTTTAATACCATGATTAAGGAGTGTGTGTTATATAAATATAATTATCCAATAATTAATTGTGGTCATATATAGATGAATTTACTTGAGTTTAAATAGGGATGAGTATTCAAAAGAATTGTCTAGGAAAATCATTGGATAATTTTTGGAACCATAATAAGGGTATATAAATATTCACTATAGGGATTAGTGAGAGTAAAAGGGGTATATATTAAATCATAAATAATATGGGAAATAATAGGGATATGTAATAACATATTATAAGATTAATAATAGGGAATTATAATTCATAAGACAATAAAGGTGTGTTAATAAAGAGGAGAAGGACAGGATCTCTTACCATGAGAGGGCGCTTCTATAAGACTAGGGGGGATTCTTGAGAGCATGGGGAAACCGTCTGAGGGTGAAAAAGAGGGAAAGGTAGAGTAATGTCATCATATAATAGTTTTTAGTGATGAGTAATTTTATTTTTAGTGGTTTATATAAAAAATAAGTGGATATTTATTCATTAATTTCCAAACATACGTCTTGGACTCACTAAGATACGGTAATAAATAATAAAAACCATCACATGGGTTTTTCCTATGGTTTCTTACAATGTTGTGTGGTTTTTATAATTATACATTTTTAGGAACCAATATCATTAAAATAATACTCTTTTTGATGAAAAAGTGTGTCATTTTTATAAATAATGGATTTTAACACCTTAAAATATATTGTTGATTTTGGATGATTTTCTAAGGGTTTATAAAATTTTAAAAATAACCTCAAAAATAAATATTCATAAAATATAAACATAATTTTGGTTTTGGATACCATATATAGTATTTATTACATCACTTTTTGGCTTTTATGATGTTATAATACATACCATACAATTATATTATATTTCATTTTTGCCTAAAAATGAACTATCAAAATAATTATTAAAAATTCACCATTTGATAATATGGATGTTATAATATAAAATAAAATTATTTATTTTATTAAAATAATTTTATAATATGTTATTTTTTACATTTAATTAAAAAATCCCAATTTAACGAGAAATATCGGTCTTTTTGACAGTTATAGTTTTCTGAACCCTATAATAATTATATTGGACTACATAAAATTGTAGTAACATTTATATTTAATAAATTTTATTTAAAAATAAAATTTTATTAATATATAATTTATTTTAAAAATTCATGATATTGTTTAAATTGTGTTTATTAATTGAAATTTTACATTTTGAAAAAATGTAATTTCTATTTCATTGAATAAAAATCCAATTTTATTATACTCTTTATCTAATAATTTAAAATGTAATATTAAAAATAGATAAATATAATAATTTTTTTATTAAAATTATATATATAAATTCATACTGCTAGGATACATATACATATCCTTTTATTACAACAATGAATTACCTATAGGTAAGGTTTCTCATGAGTTGGCAGGGATAGATAATAAGAATAAATGGGGGGGGATATTGCAATTTGATTCTTAGGCTTTTTTGGGCCTATCAGATATATAATCTAAAGTAATTTATGCCTCTTTTCCTCTGGTCCAAGTGTTTATAATTTTATTCCATGTAAGTGTTCTAAATAAACTGCATACAAAAGTGGATTATCAAAAAAACTCAATGAATATTGTCCCGGGGCAATATTTATTATGTGTTTAATATATTATTTTCAATAAATTATCATATATAAATACAAGATATAATAAAATTATAATGACTTAAGTATACTCATCATCAAAAATTATACTGGATGGTCATATATATCTAATGACCATATATCCAATATCCAATTAATTAAAACATTACCTTATTATATTTATGTATATTAAATTAGATAAATATCTAAACTCATTACTATTATTTAACTATTTAAAATATCTTCCATATTTATAATTTTTTATATTAATTTAATATTTTTACTAGGAATTATGATTTTTATGTTAGATTGTGAGGAAGAACACTTCATGTTTAGAGTATATTTAATTACAAGCGGTTATTTCCTTATTATAGTTTTTACAATTATGTATGTTAAATAATTATTATAATTTATAAATATTAATTGGTTCTTATATCAAATTTTAATATGGGAAATTTTATTCAACCCAATTAAATTATTAATGTAAAATTCATACCAAAATATGGGGTGTAACATTATCCCCCTAAAAAAATATGACCCCAAAAATTTTATTACATTGATGAATGAAAATGAGCGTTATTTTGTCCCATTACGACATTTATTCTTCATATATATGATTTATACAAAAAAATAGAGTATATGAGAAGTATTTTTTAATTTTACATTGTCTCTAAAATACATTATCTTTAGATGTTGTTACTCTTATGATAGATTGTGATATGCTTTTATAACCTATAATATTTTCATATGTTATGGATCTGGTTTTTCCTTTTTCAAAATTGATACATATTACATGTCATGAACTTGTGGGAGGATCATTGAAGTCACTATTTAATATGTTACAGTACCCACATGATCAAGAATATCAATGAGACCAAAGTATATAGGGATTAAATTTACCTTATTTATTGAATATCATAACCATCTTCCATGATGATATTGAAAATAATACCTTTTCTCCAACAAAAAACTCTTGATATTTTTTACAATTATTAGTATAAATCATACATAAACTTTTTACTACATTAATATTATATCGAATGGTTTGAATCATGTATTTTATTTCTAGATAAAGATTCAATTAAAAAAGATTTCTCCCACTGATAACATCCAATTAAATTTTATTCCTTTATCTCCTCCCATATAGAGAATCTTATCATTCAATTTAAATTCATTATTGGAAACATTGGTTAAATGAGAACCCAACCAATAAAATATTTTGATCCAATCCTCATTTTAAATCCATCAATAAATATATCTATATATCTTCTAATGTTTTAATAGTCATTTTCGATTAGATATTGGTTTAAGTGTGATAATTAGTGATAATATTTAATTATATATCAAATTAAAGATGATAATTACTCTAAAATATTGAGATAAATCATGGATCTCAATCATATATAATTGAAATCTATACTCCATTATTCCTTAACACTGCCATTATTTATATCATTGAATGTTAATTAAGTGGAAAATCCTATGAAATAGAAATAAGGAAAATCATCTTTAAAATTTGATCAGCCATAACCCAAATGACATTATTTCCGTTCAAGGTACTCTGAAAATATTTAACAAAATATATGGTGATGTCCTCCTATTTCCATATGGGTAGGGGTAATGTTTATATCACCCAATTAAACTTCTTATATATAACCTTATGTTTTTATAACACTAGACATCATAACGTATAATCTAAAATATCCCTCTTCATTTTATACAACAAAAAATGTTCATTGATATCTCTATATATATTTATGCTTCCTATTCTAATAGTTTATGATGTGTTAAGTGAATAATAAAAATATAATACTTCAATTATGGTATAAATGGGTTATACATTAAAGTTCAAAATCACATAATTCCATTTTTTCAAGATTAAACTCTTGAATATTTTTTACTTTCTTATATAGATCAATATCATCATATCATGCCTCCATGATCATTATATATATATGAATAGTTGATAAATTATTCTGAAAATATAGGTTTTCATCCCTTCCCTTATGATTTCTGTGTTTATTCATTTCATTAAAATGAATATTTAAACTATTTTAATCCTTATCATGGATAAGGGAGCATAATTATTTCTATTGAGATCATAAATCACCTTGTAATCTTTCATATGATGGTAATATATTGGGAAATAAAAATCATGGATCACCTATAATCATTTAATTTGGATAATATTAAATTTATTTTTTATAAACATATATTTTTAGTTATTTTAATTATTATATATATCACACATCACATTAAATGTATCATGCCTCCAAAATTTGTAATTAAAAATTATCACAGCTAAATCTAGATTATGTTTCATGTAATTTTCTCATTGATATTTAATTTAAATGATCTATATTATATCACCCTACATGTTCTATGTGAAAACATGGTTTTGACAAAATTTACCCAAATTGTATAAGAATTCGTTGAAGTATAAGTAGGGATCGAATCCATAGGGATCGAATAACAAACCTTGACACACTCGGATTTTATGGGAGGATTAGATATGATGTGGAGAACTTTGGTGTTGATTGAAATAGGGATTGATGAATAAAATAAAACCTAATATAATTGATTTAATTAATAAGATAACATATAATTATAATAATGGTAATAATTGATTGATAAGGGTTGATCCTAGGTTGTTTTTTGGGATATAATTGATGTAATTTTTTTTTAGATATGTTTAGTTCACTGGTTAAGGATGTTTCCAATAAATGATAAATTTCCCTAAAATGATTCAATAATTTTATAAATACAAAATTAAAATTATAATCACCAATTCACTAAGAGGATCACATTAATTATCAATATAATGAATTGGATCATACTAGAACTCAAAATCTTAAGTCGTTAATGTCGACGAAGATGAATAATAAAATATGTTAAAGAAAGAAAATATCAAACCACATAACATATTTAACAATTTAATAACATAAAATAACACACAACAAAAACCAAATAATATCATAATAATCAAACAAAAAAAATTCCTTATATTGATGCAATTATCTCAATGTAAGGTTGAAGTTAACTTAAATAAGTGGGATTGAAGAAGGAAAAACCATGAAATAACGAAAAATCCACCGTTTTATGAGTAATTTCATAGTTGTTTTTTTGAATATATTGACAACATTATTTAAAGGTGTCAACATGTTAATAAGTATGATATAATAAGTGTATAAAAATAAAAAAATTAATTAAGAAACTAATATTATTTAAGAAACATACATGGAAAAAATAAGGGTACAGATACGAAATGAAAGTATAAAACTAATATTGAAGAAAAAACATGGATCTCATTCCTTAAACACCAAAAAATCATATAGTAATATTAGGATCCTAGAGTATAGATCCAAAAATTCAATTCCTTCCCCACTAATTCAGGAGAAAAAAGGAGGGTGTGAGATAGATGAAAATTGGAGTTGTTCAATTTTAACGAGGAAATTTTCCTAGATTTGTAAGGCCCTAGACATAAACATTACATAATCTTGATTTTTGATCAAGAATTTACTTTATATCACATTAAGGAACTTCTCAAGATTAGAGTTTTAGATAACAATTCCATGACTATTACATTACATCTCAAATATTATGATGTATACACTTCTACTCTATCCAATTTTTTCACAACAATAAAACGCCATAAAAAATTATTTTCCTGATGAAAATATTCTTGAATTCTTCATTTCTCTTATCCTTCCTTATACCATATGAAAAAATTTTAAAAACATGGGATGATCATAAAAATCTCAATAAGGGTTATAAAATAAGAAATGAAAACATTAGTCCATGAATAAATACAGGTCAATGAAATCATACTTTTCACTCATAAAACATAAGATTTTTAATATTCCTCATAAAATCATTAGATTTCTTAATAACACACAGAAGTCATAAATCATAAAGGTAACTAGGGGCATATATAACATAGTTACATTGTATGTATGACATCAAGATAGGGAGTAACCTTCATTGTTACATTTGGAATACACATCACAGTATATTCCTTAAATCTCTTAGGAGGAACCATAACATTTTACCTTTGACGTCTTACCAAATGCATTGGAGAGATATCAAGGGATCACCCACCCATGGTTTATCATGAAACCACCCATATAAATAATCAATTTCTAAGTTCTATAACATAATCATAACACATGAACAATAATAAAGGAAAAATAACATTTCCACATTACAATCATATGACATGATTTCAAGATATTGATATAATCAATCCATTCTCAAATACCATTTTTAATATCAAAATACCTAAAAATGGATATGTTATTTACTTTTCTTTTTTAAAAACATTACTTCTTGTAGAGGAATCCAAATATCAACTAATGCTCGCAGCAGCAGAAAGGTTATTGTCACCACGTATGTTAAAAAGAAACATTCCTTTTATTGTTTAGTAAAACAATTCATAAAGAAAATATTGGTTTTGAAAACCTTTAAAGGAAATTAAAATTAAAATGGTCTGATTATATACCATATAAAAGAAAGTCATGTATAATAAAAAATATTCCTCAATGATAAGAGATTGAGACTAAGTCCCTTACCTTGAGTCCAAATCATCACGAATGATCCTTTCCTTACTAAATAATAATATTAGGTTAATTTATACTTGTTTGAGAAAAATTTTCAAGTTTATTATTCATTTTATATTTCTTATTATCATGTTATGAAAATTATATATTTATTTATGTTCATATCAGTCATTTTCCTGATATTTGACTCTTGAGTTGAAAACATGCTTGTTTTGATGTTAATTGTTTTTGTGGTAAAAATTCAATAGTTTATATAATTAAATTAATGATTTAAATATAATTTATATACAGTATATATGTATTTAGAATATTCCATAACATTTGGAGATAATAAATAAAATATACTATTCATAGAGACGGTAGGCTATACATACGAATGAACTTGACTTTAATTTTTTTGTTGTATTAAATGGAATGAAAACGTAATGATGAATAGGTATGTTATAATTATATTATAATATCTATGTTATATATGTTACATATTTTTATAAATTATCCCATTTATATATTCCATGAATGGAATGAACAAGTCATATCACTTTGTGGGGCGGTTGTCCGCACTTCCTCAAATGAAATTATAATTTTTACACATTATGGAAAGCATAAAAGAATGTTTTAAATTAAAAATACAAAAAAAATAGAGAAAATATAAATATAATACATATCATATATAAATACAGTGTCATCATAATGGCCACCATGAGAGGTTTTAGGATAAAATTGAACAATCGTCGTTTCATAAGGTAGTAGTTTTCTCAAACACAAAAAAAAATATGTTCGTATCCATTAGATGGAGGTGTGAGTATGTTTAGTTTGAATAATTATCATAAAAACATCTTATTATATTTAGTATACTGGTTTTATTATGTAATTATATAATAATAAAATAATATGGAGTGAATAAGAAAAATAAAAGAAAGAAGTTGAAAGAGGATGTTACCTCTAAATAGGGTAACTTATTTTTATTTGAGCCCAAAGGATTTCTTGAATTGCCTAAGGCCCATGTTGAGGATTCTAGTATAAAGGGAGTGATGTTGGGAGATTATTTTAGTGGATTTTTTATTATCCATAGGGCTTCAGATAAGTGATTAAGTGGGTAGAGGTGGTGGCCTTTTATAAGATGAAGGATGGTCTCTTTCAGAGAGTCATGAAATATTATTTTATTATAAATTATTTTTGAATTATAATATTTTAAAAGTGATATATATATATATATATTATAAGAATATAATGGGTATAAATTCTTTTAACCAATTGGTTTTAGAGAAATTAATTGACAAAATTAACTTTATCTTTTAGCATTAACCCTTAGTTAAAAACATTAACTATTTCCATGTCTTATTGTATTTTCATAATATATGGTTATTGTATTTACTATAAAATGACATGACAACCAAAATTAAATCATTAATGACATTATTATAATTATATATGTTATTTTGATGAATCTTATATTTTTATGAATGTCATATTATTTAATAAAATAGTATTTTTTTTTAAAATCATTTAGGTCAATTTTGACACTATTTAGTAATAAATTTTTGTTAATGTCATAAAAACGTGATTCCTTAGAAAAAAAAGATTAACACAATTATAATATTCCAATATCATCCATAAAAATTTTTAATGGAAAAAATGTTAAAATTATATTTATTTTAATATTTATAAATTCATTAATTTTAATTGTTCATTAATAATGTAATCATCGTATCATCATTGTGTAATTAATAGTTTTTTGTTTAATGTTTAAAAATAATAAATAAAATACCAAGATATAGGAAATATTTTTATATTTTCAAATACAATTTTTAGTCTTAAATATTTGTCATATAACTCTATATTAAAATTGTTTTAGTAAAAGATGCATGTCTTAGTTATATTTCCCTTTAAATTAAATATTACAAAATGTCATTTTAAGACCCAAGTGGCTCCCAAATGCCAAAGTATTGGCCTAAGGATGACCATGGTGAGACATATATCATCTAGTAGTATTAGGACATGTTTTAGGGTAGTTTTATATTACTATAATAATATAATTTTTTAACCATTATTTAACATGATTTACCCTTTAACCATGGTAAGTAAAAACAATTATTAATGTTACTATTCATAATGTCCATAAATAAAGGGTACTTATTTAAAAAAATTAATCATATTATTGAAAATATATAATTCATTTTCCCAATCCAAAACATGGAATTTTCTGAAATTAATCTAAAATTAATTCCCATTTTCAAAACCAAAAGGCGGGTTTTTAAGAAGTAAAATCTATCAAAATATTGACATGTGTTTATGTCCAATATAAATGTGAAATTAATTCCAATGAAAAATATTTTGTTAAATGATAAAAACATAATCCAAATACACTTTAAGACCAATTAAAAAGATAATATAACTATATAAATTAATTAGATGACAAAGCAATTTTGAATTAAAATGTTGTATTTTTCACAATTTGTTAAAATATGAAATTCATCATAAAAATACCATAACTTTAAAAAAAAGTAAATTTTTATGTCTTTATTATATAGAATAAAATTATTTTGTCAAATAGAGACTATAAAAGTGACAAAAATTATATTTAAAAGGGGTTCTCCTTCAAAAGGTGGTAAAAAGTCCTTTTAAAAATATTAGCGAATTATATGCTTAAAATTGGATTCACTCTAATTTTAAGCCTCTAAAATTTATTGGATAAATATAAAAAACATTAAAAAATATGTATAATAATATTTTAGTTATTTATATTTATTCTCGCAAACACAACTTCTAGAAATTAACTACAATTTAAAACAATAATGTTATTATTATATAATTTTTTGGTATAACTCAATGTTGTGTGAAACATAAGATTTCGGAGAAACCTATTGTTTTTGGATGAGTATGCTATCAGAAAAAGAGTCCTTTTTAATGTAAAAATAATATTTTATTCATAAATACTAATAGATATAAAAAATTTATTATTTTATAAGTACCTGGGATCCTACATCATTATCCCCTTTTAGAAATTGCATCCCCGTAATTTTATTTACCTATAAAATAAGTGGAGTATTTATCACAAATAGCCTTTTGAGATTCCCATGTTGGCTCATCAACCATATGGTTTTTCCAAAAAAACCTTACCTGATTAATCAACTTATCCCGCAACACTTTCACTCTGTGGTCAAGAATCTATGTTGGTTGTTCCTCGTAAGAAAGAGTCTATTCCAACTGGACTACCTCTAGACTCACAACATGGGATAGATCTGACATATAATTTCTCAACATTGAAACGTGAAAAACTTTCTATACCAAGAATAAACATAGATTTAAATCCACCCTGTATGAAAGTAATTCAACTTTCACCAAGATTTCATAGGGTCCAATGATCCTCGGACTCATCCTTCCCTTCTTAGTAAAACACATCACACTTTTCCATGGATAAAAATTGAGAAAGACATGATCACATACCTAGAAAGAAATATCCTTATTCTGGTTATCCACATAACTATTTTTCCTTCTCTATTATTTTCTCATGTTCTTCTAAATCAAATAAACTTTTTCTTCCATCTCTTCTACCAATTCTGCTCCCATCCACATCCTTTCACCTACTAAATCCCAAAATCTAGAGTTTGACACCTTTTTCCATATAATCCTTCAAATGTTTCCATATGTATACTATAATGAAAACTATTATAATATGAAAACTCCACCAAGGAATTATGATGGTCCAAAATTCCCTTATAATACATTGAACAAGAACGTATCATATCTTCCAATTTCTGAATTGTTCATTTTGATTGTCCATGTGATTGCGGATGAAAAGTTGTACTAAAAATTAATTCAGTGCCCAAAAACTTGTGAAGGCCCATAAAAAACTTATAGGTGAACCTAGGATCACGATCAGATATAATTGATAGGGGAACTCCATGTAAATTAACTATCTATTTAATATAAAATTGAGAATATTGATCTAGAGATAGAGTATCTCAGATAGAATAAAAATGAGAACATTTAGTCAATTGATCAACAATAACCCAGATTACATTGTTACCTTGAGATTTATTTGGTAATCCCACTACAAAATCTATAGACACATTTTCACATTTCCACTATGGTATAGGAAAAGGCTGAATCATCCTTTTCAGTAACTGCTGCTTTGCATTAACCTATTGAAAAATCAATAATCTTAGGATAAATTCACCAATATATCATTTCATTTCACCCCATTAGTAAATTTTTCAAAGATCTAGGTACATCATTGTACTACAATGTTGAACTGAAAAAAATTGACCTATGAGATTCACATAGTAACTCTTTCTTCAACTGTAAATCACAAGGAACACTTAATCTATTTCCAAACCCCAAAACATAGTCTTTAGTAATGTTAAATTCAAGTAACATACCCTTCTAAATAAATTTTACATTTTTATTCAATTCAATGTCTTATTTATGTGATTTATTAATTTTATTTGATAGAGATGATCTCACTACCGTCTAAAAAAATAGATTAATTCCCTTCACCAATGACTTCTGATCCAAAATTCATCAAATAAAAAACCAAAGGATCTCATTCTAAATGTATCAGGGTTAATATTACATTACTATTTCAACTCAAAGTGTTAGCCACATTATTTTCCTTTCTTAGATGGTAATTAATGGTAAAATCAGTATCCATGGATAATTCCAGTCATCTCCTCTGTATTATGACTAATTATTTCTGAGTGAATATATACTTGAAAATTGTGTGATCATTATATATTTCACACTTTAAACCATAAAAATCATCCCTAAAATTTTTTAAATAAAAAACAACAATAGGTATTTCCAAATCTTCTGTAGGTTAATTTAAATCTTGAGTTTTCAACAAACGTGAAGCATAAGCAATTTCCTGATCAATATCCATTAGTAACAGTCAAGTCCTTTCAACAAAGAATCGCTATTGATAACAAATTCACCATTTTTGGAAGGAAATTAAAAAAATATATTGTTCACCTATATTCTTTTCAATTCCAAAAAATATTCATCACATTATTTTGCCACTATGAACTTAAAACCATTTCTAGTTAACTTAGTCAGTGGGATAGATAACCATGAAAATTTTTCAACAAACCTCTGATAATAACCTTCTTGCTTAAGAAATCTACGTATCTCATTTATGATTTTGGTTATTCGACATTATTCAACATCTTCTATTTTAGTATGATCAATAGTTATTACATCTTTATAAACAATGTGACCATGGAATGAAATTTTTTGTAACAAAAACTCACACTTGCTAAATTTCCCTTATTGTTTCGTTTCATTTAAGTTTTGAAAGGAAACCCTTATATGACTTTCATTATCCAATTTAATTTTATAATATACCAAAAATATTATCAATGAACACAACCGATAACTTATCCAAGAACACTTGGAAATATTTTTTTCATAAGAAACATGAATATAATAGGTGAATTGGTTAACCCAAAAGGCATAACTACAATTCATTACGGCCATATCTAGTATGAAATGAAGTAATAAGATTGTTTTATTCCTTAACATTCAAATGATGATACCCCGACCTCATGTAAATATTCAAAAAATACATAACTTCATGGATCTGATCAAACAAATAATCAATATGTGGTAAAGGAAACTTTTTCTCAATAGTGATGTTATTCAAGGATATTTAATCAATTAAAACTCTCATTGAACCATCATTATTTTTAAAAATCATGATAGAAGAACCTCATGCTGATGTTCTAGGTCTAATGAAACATTTATCTTATAAACCATGCAATTTATTCTTTAACTCTAAAATTTAAATTTGTTTCATTCGATAAGGGGGTTTTAAAATTGGCTTAGCATCAGGAACCAAGTCAATAGAAAGTTAAACTTCCCGATTAGGAATTATACCTGGAAACTCATCAAAAAAACATCATGATACTCATTTTCCACTAGCACATCACTAATATGAATAGTTCCTTTTTTTCAAAAATATGTGCAATGTAACATTCATTTTTATATTTTACTAGTTTCTCATCTTCCTGATATTTTATCAAAATTAAGGGTTCATTCTTGTGCACGAACTGAAATTATTTCTGAAAAGAATCTTCTTTAGGTTTTTAGTTAATCATAACATGACAAAAAAATCCAATCCATACAATAAATAACATCAAAATCTACTAGAGGTAAAACAATATGGTTTTTAGGTAGATTTTATCCACACACATAAACAATAAGTTTCTTATACTTTTTTGTTTTTGGATTTCCTCTAGGTGTTTTTACCACATGTTTTGGATTCATATCTTGAGATGGAATTCTAAATTTACATGAAAATTTATCATAAATTGATGAATGTGTAGTCCCATAATCAAACAAAACATTGAGATAATCTAAATAAACAAAAAATATACATGTTACTAATACATTTTATAGCCTAAAATGTTATGATATATTTGAAAAAATATTTCACCAATAGTTTATAATTGTAGTATAGTTTCTTTCCATTATTTTAGTTGTTTTTTAAGACACTAATTTTCATTATAACCCATTTCATTTCACTTAAAACATTTTACTAACTGTAAATAATATTTTGTATTTCCACTTCCCTAATCATTTTCAGTGAAATTACGAGCCTTATACCCCATTTTACCACATCGAAAACACATACCAGAATTCAAAAGTCATTCCCCAGTGTTCTTTTTTACCACAATTTTCACAAACTGTGAACATAAGTTTCTTACCATCATAATTTTTTGAATAGTTCTTCCTTATCGTCTTCCACATTGACCACAAATTAGTTTTTTGTCAAAGAAAAACTGATCATCAGTAAACCATATTTCCACCTTCTCCTCACATCAAACAAGTTTTTCATAACTTTTGAACTCATGAAAAGATAATGAAATCTAATAAATTTCCTTTAATCATAAGTAAGAAATGATTTATTTTACTATCAACACCCCGTATGAAATTTAGAGCATGCCTTATGAGTCAAGTGAATTTTCCTTCATAAGAAGTCACTGAGTCATCCTCTTGCCTCAATTTCAAGAATTTTTTTACAACATAAGTTGAAATTACTTGGGTAAATATTTCTCAAGAAACATACCTTTGAATGCATCACTACCAAGAGAATAAATATCCTCACTATCCATAATATTTTTAACCATTGGCCACAACTGATCAACTTCCCCCTTCAAAACGATAAACAACAAGACTACCCTTTTGATGTTATGAACACCCCATGACATCGAAAATCTTTTCAAGTAATTTAATCAATACTTCATATAGCACAGGGTCAAATGATTCTCTAAATGATATGGGATGTTTCCTCATTAAATTATCCACTACTGACATATTCCTTTATGGTTTTTTGGGCTGATATTGTGCATGGATGCCACAACCATTTACAGCCTGATTCGACAATTCCATTACTATAACTAACTATTTGGTTCCAATTTCGACCATTTCTGTGTGCTGATTTTGTAGTTTGTTCTCCTCTTTATTTTTCTCATCATAGCTTCCATGTTTCCTCTACAAAAAACATTCTGAACAAAGACATATCTTAGACAAATTAACATGGTAATCATCAAATGTTATATCATTTCAATCTTAACAAAAAGTAAAAATAATTTATGGATATTCATTTAACAATATCCTAACTCCTAAATTTATCTAAACTGGCAGTTGATACTAATTATAAGGCCCCAACCTTAAATATTACATAATATTTATTATTGATCTAGATTTTACACCCTTTCACATTGAGGATCTTTTCAGGTTTACATTTTTAGAGAATTAGTCCATAACTATTACATTACATCTCAAATATTACAAAGTATAAACATATAATCTATCCAATTATTTTACAATAATAAAATTCCATACAAATTTTTTTTCTTGGTAAATATATTAATGAATTTTTCCTTTTTTCTTACCCTTTCTTATACCATATGAAATACATTTCAACAACATGGTATGAGAATAAAAATCTCGGTAAGGGTTATAAAATAAGAAAAGAAAAAATCATTCCATGAATGAAAACATGTCAATGAATTCATGTGTTTCACTCATAAAACTTATGATCTTTAATATATCTCATTATATTATATAATTTATGAACAAATTGTAGAAATCATAAATCATAAAATTAAATTTTTACATCAATAAAATACATACATTGTAGCTTTCACAACTACATAGGGAGTAACATTAATGGTTATGTTTAGAATACCCATCACAGTATATTCCATAAATCAATTAGGGTAAAGCTTAACATTTACCCTTTTCATGTTATGAAATGCATTAGAGAGATATTATAGGCTCACCTGCCCTTAGATTATCATGAAACCACCCGTATACTTAAGAATTCCCCATGAACCATAAAATAATCATAACACATGAACAATCATATAGGAAAAATAACATTTCCACATTGCAATTATAAGACTTAATTTCAATATATTGATATTATCAATCCATTCTCAAAATCCATTTTCAATTCCAAAATAAAAAAAGGGATATGGTATTTAATTTTCTTTTTACAAAACATTACATCTTGTAGAGGAATCCAAATATCAAATGAGGCTCGTGGTGGAGGAACGGTCATTGTTACCGCGTTTGATAAAAAGAAACAATCCTTTTGTTGTTTAGAAAAATGATTCATAGATAAATGATTCCTTCTGAAAACCATTGAATGAAATTAAAATAAAACGGGATTTATTATATACCATATAATATAAAGTCATGTATAAACCAAAATATGCCTCAATGAAAAGATATTGAGACGAAGTCCCATAATTTGAGTCCAAATCATCACTTATGTTCCTTGTTCATCCAAAATAATAAACATAGGATAATTTCTACAAGTTTCAAACAATTTTTCAACTTTATTACTCATTTTATATTACTTATTATCATGTTATAAAAATTATATAATTATTTATGTTTATATCATTTGTTTTTTAGATATTCGGTACTTGAGTCAAAAATAAGCTTGTTTTGATTTAAATTGTTCATATAGTCAAAATTAAATCATATCTATAATTATATTAATGATTTAAAGATAATTTAAATCAATTATATATGTATTTATAATAGTCAATAAAATTTGGAGATAATAAATGAATTTCACCATTCAATAAGACGGTATGTTGTACATACACATGAACACTACAATCATTTCTTTGTCGTACTAAAGGAATGAAAACTAAATGATACATAGGTATTCTTAAATTATAGTATAATATCACTGTTATATATGTTACATAAGTTAATAAATTGGTTACATTATATGTTCCATGTTTGGCATGAACGAGTCATATCACTTTGCGGGGGCGGTAGTCCGTACTTGCTCAAATAAAATTATCATATTTTCACATTATGGAATGCAAAGGGGTAGGATGTAAATAAAAAATATGGAAGAATTAATACAATATAAATATAATATATATCATATATAAATATTTTTCCATAATAATGGACATCATGAGAGGTGGTTGGAGAAAATTGAATAATCATCGTTTCGTGAGGCAGCAGTTCTCCGTTTATAGAAATAGTATGTTCGTATCCATTAGATGGAGGTGTGTGTAAGTGTAGTTCAAATAATTCTCATAAAACATACTAGTATACTGAGTATATTGTTGTTTTTTATGTAATTATAAAATAATAAGAAAATAGGGAGTAATGACGGAAAATATTAGAAAGGAACATGAGAGAAGATGTTACCTCTAAATTGGGTAACTTCTTTTGATTTGAGCAAAAATTATTTTTGAAATTATTTATGCCCATGTTAAGTCTTATAAGAGAAATTGAGTAATTTTGGGAGATTATTTGAGCAGATTTTTGACAAGACAAGGGGCATGACAGGTGTGAGTAAGTGGGAAGAGGTGGTGGCCTTTTATAAGAGGGAGGAGGGGCACTTTAGGAAAGTCTTGAATTATTATTTTATTATAAAATAATTTTTGAGTTATAACTATTCCAAAGTGTTTTATTTCGAGTATAATATGATAATGGGTATAAATCCTCTCGTCTAATAGGTTTTAGAAAATTTTAGGTCACAAAATTAAACTTATCATTTATCACTAACCCTTCGTTAAAAACATTAACTCTTACCATGTCTTATTGTATTTTCCAAAAATATGGTTGTTATAGTTAATATAAAATTCCAAAAGAAAAAAAACTGTATTATTAATGAAATTTTAAAGATTATGTAATTAATTGGGATGAATTTTATATTTTTAGGACTATTTTATATTATAGTTAAATTGTATTTGTTTTGAAAACTAATTTGTGTCAATTTTGACAGTATTTAGTAATTGATTTTTGTTAAAGTCATAATAACTTGATTCTTTAAAAAAATAATTAACTCAAATATAATATCTCAATATCATCCCTAAAATTCGTTTTTGGCATCAAAATGTTAAAATTACATTTTCTATAATATTTATAAATTCATTAATTTGAGTCTTTCATTAATAAGGTAATCACTACATCATCATTGTGTTATAAATTACATTATTTATTTAATGTCTAAAAATTAAAAATAAAATACAATTATGTATTAAATAATTTTAGATTTACAATGACTATTTATAGTAAAAGATATTAGTTATATAACTCTATATTATAATTGTATTTGTAAAAGATACATGTTTATGTTATATTTCCCTTTTCTTTAAATTAAATATTATAAAATGTAATTTTCACTCCCAAGTGGCTTTCAAATGCCAAAAGATAGGCCTAAGGATGCTCATGGTCAAAAATATCTAATATGATAGGATTACGACATGTTTTAGGATAGTTATATATTATTAAAATAATTTTTAACCCTTTTTTACCTGATTAACCCTTTAACCATGGTAAATAAAAACCATTATAGAAGTTATTATCCATAATGTCCATAAATAAAGGGTAATTACTTAAAAATTTTGTTCCTTATGATTGAAAATATAGAATCCATTTTTTCAAATCCAAAACATAGAAATTTCAGAAATTATTTTAAAATTAATTCTCATTTACAAAACCAAAAAGCGGGGTTTTAAGTAGTAAAAACTATCAAAAGATTGACAGGTGTTTACATCCAATTTAAAAGTGAAATTACATTCAATGACCAATATTGAATTAAATGATAAAAAAATAATCCAATTAATCTTTAAAACCAATTATAAAGATAATCTAACTATATACATTAATTAAACAAAAAATAATTTTTGAATTAAAATGTAGTATTTTTCACTATTCATTAAAAAATGAATTTCATCAAAAAATACCAAAAACTTAACCAAAGAAATTTTTTATGTACCTATTATATATAAGAGGTTTATTTTGTCACATAGAACCTATAAAAGTTACAAAAATATATTTAAATATGTTTCTCCTTCAAAATGTGGTAAAATGACCTTTTATAAATATTAGAGTATTTTATACTTAAAATTAGATTTAGTCTCATTTTAAGCCTTTAAAATTTATTGAATAAATTTAAAAACATATATAATCATATTTTAGTTAGTTATGTTCATTATTTCTAATAAAACGTCAAGGCATTAACTACCATTTAAAATAATAATAGGAATATTATATTATTTTTCGTTGTTACTCAAAGTTGTGTGCAACATAGGATTTTGGAGAAACCCATTATTGTGTGTCATGTATGATATCAGAAAAAGAGTCTATTTTAACATAAAATTCTTATCTTATTAATAAATAATAATAGATATAAAAATTTATTATTCTATAAAAACCTAGGATCCTACAAGATTCACCCCCATTTTGGGCATTCAAATATGTAATTGAAGAACTATGAATCTTTGATGGTTGAAAAAGAGAAATATCTTCTTCATTATTTCATGTAATATCATTAAAATTTTAATTCCAATTAGATTATCTATTCTGAATTTATTATTAAATTGGTCGACATTATTTATGGGCCTTCAAATCTTGCAAACAAATTAAATATCAACTTGGGATCCTTTGATCTCCATGAAATCATTAGAAGTAGATCTGGGAACAGTTTAGTGAAATTGTCCCCCTAATTTTATATTTCTACTGTTAAAATTTGAGATTCATTGAACATGATTTTTGTTCTCCACTTTTACTTGATGGACTTAAGGCCAATTATGATTTTTCTGAAAAGTTATGCATTCATCATCAAATATCATTATCTTACCATATGATTAATCTATTGATCCTAAAATAAAAATGTTCCAAAAAAGTGATAAATAATATCCCAAAATACAAAATTCATATAATTAATATAATATTTTCCACAAAATTATGATTTATTGAGCCCAAATTTTCACTTTAAACATGAGTTTAATAGGTTATCATAAATTAAGTTTAATTTATAAAATTAAATAAAATTTGGGTTAATAAACATTGAAACACATGAATATTAAAATATAATAAATAAGTTTTATCCACATTAAATGGATAATATCAACCCCAAATTGAGTATCCCTATTCTAGAGAAAAAAGTATCTCAAAAATTATGAAATTGAATTCTTTTTTTCAAAAATATTTAACATATAATACTTACCAAAAGACATAATAATAAACAATCATGAATCCAATAAAAATAATTTCTCCCAAGCTAGATTAGCAGTCATATCCCAAGCCCAAGACCATTCCTATATTGAAATTTATCACCAAATTTAATTCAATTTTAATTAATCATGATGATGTATTATGTATCTAAAAAGACATGACACCCATTTTATTTTTCATGGGGAAACAAATGGAAGCTCTTTTGGGTATTATATTAAACCATAATATGAGTATCCAATTTTATTTTTTAAATTTTTTTTTAAAATTTTTTTCATATTAAATTTTTTGAACCACAATATAGTTGAAAAGACCAACTCTATGTAAGAAAAATAAGAATTCATGATCCCCAAGTACTGAACACCACACATTTTTTTCAATTACTTGAACTAAAATAGAGTGGTAAAGCCTAACTATGGGTCAGAAATCAGTGGAGTCATGATCCCCAAGTGTTGGAAATTGCACATTTATAAAAAAAAATCTCTAAGTGGACTTTTATTTTAATTTTTTTAGATATTTAAATTAAAATAAAATAATCCATGTACCCTATGCCATAAATAAAGGGGACCAATAACTCAATATTAGACCCAAAATCTAATGGATGTTCATTATTTCATTATGATTATGAGAACAAAAATGTAAACACTGTAAAATCACATCAGACAACCAAACTTTCCAAAAATTATTCTTATGAACATAAAAATTAATTAAAATCATATTAAAGGAATTAAAAATCATTTAACATTAATTTTTCATGTATCATAATGTAAATTAATTCATATAAGGCTAATAATTTGATTTTTTTTCCCTTGAATTGAATCTTTATCATAAAAGACCATTTTTTCAACATTCTAGATTTTCACTCATCTCAAATTAGAATGAAACTACACTCTATCTTGAAATAGAAGTGAAGAGAGAGATTAGAAATTTTAGGAAATATAGGGAGATCTGATTTAAAATAAAATCATAGAACAAAACTACCTAGTTTGAACTTGATGACCCGCCAATAATAATTTGACCACTTTTTTTTTAGTTCACATGTAGACTCATCAGAGAGGATTGATGGATGTGTTTGAACATTATAATTCATGGGTTTCATTTAGAAATAATCCAGCTAAATAATCTCAAACACAAGAGACATTACATCACATTGTAAACCAAAAAGGAATTCCAATATCATAAAAAACACAAAAAATAAAATATGTAAACCAATAAAATGTATAATCTAGGTAGCCTCATATTAAGTGCTTACTTTTATGTATTTAGATATACATAGACCACCCTAACTTTCCCAACTCTAGCTTTTAACATTTTAATGAACCCATATTTATCCCCTTCTACAATATTGTGATAGATTCTATATTTAAAATTCATTTCATGTACATTTTTTTGTTCTATAATGAGTGGGAAGATCCATGTTTTATCTGAAATGGTTGATCCAATTGATTTTTATGTCTTTCCGAAGACATAAACAATCATTCTTACACTATATTTTTCAATAGAAGAATTAATTACAACCACAATATTTTTGTTATCACCTATGAAGGAATAATTTATTGGGGAAGGATGGAAAATGATTTTGAGCTTGGTTTGATGGAAATATACTAATGATGATTAGAAATTTGAGTCAAAAGATGTTTTTTATCCAAAAAAATAGTAATAATTATTTCCTTTTTAATATATTATACATCAAAATAATAAGACATTTGAATGTCTATAGGTGGTATGGACTAAATTTTTTTGATTTCCATCAATGGTTCAGTGATTAATGGTCTATAAAAATAAAAAATAGAGTAATTTTTTGTAAAATCAATCCCTATTGATAAATTCTCCTTTTTTGAATCTAAAAAATCCATTTCGTAAAAATTTAAATACCCTTGAATATTTACTTGGTCTTATCCATATATCCCAAATCCAAACGTCGTTTGTTTAGTAAATTCAAGAGAGTTTTTTTGGGATAAAATATTCTTATGTAAGTGATGAGGAAGGGACTACATGTGTGGTAATGGGTTCCATAACTGTTTTAATACTTATTTCATCTAATCTTAATTATGAAACTTATGAATTTATTTTATCCATTTTCTGAGAAAATTGGCCAGAATTTTGTTGGGGATTGGTCTGGATAGATATTTGGACATCCCAGAACTCATTATTTTTTATCTCTTCAACTATCTTTTGGAGGGTTGGAAATTTATCCATTAATAATTCATCTCCCATTGATTTTACATTTCACCATGTTTGGGTAATCATTTTTGGATTGATTAGAGAAATTACTGATGTTAGGGTCATCCAATTATTGGTTTCCCATTCAATTAAATCATTGGTTTAGGATGGGGTAATTATGAAGATACTTCATTCTCATGTGTGAAAATAAGTATTTGAGATTCTTTAGACATGTGGAAATAGAAAAGATAAAATATAATATAAATATGGGTGATAAAATAGAATTTGGGGTGGAAAAGGAATTTGAGAATATGATATACTTAATTGGGTCCCATGTAATGGGAAAAAACATAGGTTGTGCAAAAAATTATCCTAATGGTATAAGCGGTCATTCAAGTAAAATTTGGAATCTAATCTATAGGGACAGAAGAAGAAACCTTGAGACACTCAGTTTTTGGGTCCTTTAAGGCCTTCGGGCCACCCAAGGCCTTCGGGACAGTAAGGCCATCAGGAAACTTTAAGGTCATGGGGCTACCTAATGGCCTTAGGGCCACCTCATAGCCTTCGAGCTACCTAAAATTATGATTAAATGACTAGATAGACTCCACAAAGAGCAGACTCCAGATGGGGATTCAGAGCAGGTGCATTCACTAGAGCAGAAGCTAAGCGGATTTTTCATAAAGAGATGGTATGTATTTTCCATTAGGACTAGACTGTGCATGCACAGGGAGCCTAGACGAACAATCCATGCGAAGGTGGAGAGCTAATATAACAATGAAGATGCCAGGGAGGAGCAGCTCCAATTATAGTCTGTATATTTCCTAAGACCTACGGGTCATGTATTCTCTAAGTCTATGGGCCTTATAAGGGTTCCCCCTCATCCCTTGAAAGGGGGATTATCAAAAATCAATAAAAAGAATGCCTTTGGGCCATTCAGGATAATACAAAAGTAACTAAGATAATAGATTGAATTAGGAATTAAACCCCAAATTATTTTAAGGAAAGTAATTAATGGATATGGATTGATCTTAGGTTGTTGTTAGGGGTAGTATTGATTCAATTTTTTCTCAAGTATTTTTAGTTCACTATTTCAAGTGGTATCCAGTCAGTGAGACAAGTACCCAATATTGTTCAAAATTAATACAGAAAAAATTCCAAGAATAATGACCAATTCACTTAGATTATCACTTTCATGATCACTCCAAGAAATTGTTTCATACTGTCACTCAAAATGGGTAGTTGTTAACGTCGATGAAGTTGAAGAATAAAACATGTAAAAGAAAGTAACTATAAAACCATATAACTATTCTAAGAATTTAATAACATAAAATTTCATCCAATACACACCCAAAAGAACTCACCAGAATCAAAACACAAAAGGGTTATCCTTCCATTGATGCAAACCTCTAAATGGATTGTGTAAGTCGACTTAAATAAGCTGGATTCAAGAATAAAAAAGATTGAAATAATGAACAATCCACTATTGTGTGGGGGATTTTACAATTATTTATGGTAATATATTCACAACATGATTCAACTATATCAATGTGTTATGAAAAAGTATGTAATATGTTGTGAATAAGGGAAAATTTTATTAGCAAACTAATATGATTGAACAAGCATACATGGAAAAAATAAAGGTTGAAATAAAAAATAAATTCATAAAATTAAAATTGAATGAAAAACAAGGATCTTGTTCCTTCACTAAAACCACAATAAATATGATTATTATGATCCCAGGGTGGATCATTCAACCTTAACTTCCTTCCCCATTAATTATGGGAGTCAAAATTAAGGTGAGAGAAAAATAGAAATTTGAGTCTTTCAAATTTGACCAGAAAATTAACCCACCCCCCATGGAGTTAATATATGGAATTGAAGATGGAAGAATATTTGATGATATTAGAAGAGAAATGTCTTAATCCAAGTTTCATATAATAACATTCAAAATTTCATTCCAATTTGATCATCTATTTAGATGTTATGATGAAATTGGTGGGATGCATTTATTGGCCTTCAATTATGTCCCACAATTTTAATGTCAAATTGGGCTCCCTAGATCTCTATGAAAACTATAGAATTGGTTCTATCCATAGTTTAATTAAATAATCCCCCTAATTTTGAATTTCTAAAATTAAAATTTTATCTTAATTGGGTAATATTTTTTGTAATCCATTTTTACTTGATGTGCCTAAGGCCCATTATACATTGCCCGGAAATTTTTGTGTTCATTGATAAAAATATCTATATTACATTATTTTGTTGATTGATCAGAAAAGTTAAAATGTTCCCATGTATAGAGATAAATCATATCCAAAAATATAAAATGAAAATAATTAATATAACGTTTTTCACAAAAATATTATAGATGAGGGTCATGTTTTCAATTTAAACATGAATTCTCTATGTGATTAGTAATAAAGTTAAATTTAAAAAATTCACTACAATTAGTGTTTATGCACATTGAAACACAAGAATCTTAAAATATAATAAATTAATATTTTCCACTTTCTATGTAAAATCAATCGAACCAAATAAATTTATTAATGTATCACTTTATATCATAAAAACTTCACCACTATAGGTTAGTGTTAGTACTAGTGAAATGGAAAATATCTTTATAATATCTTTAATGTTATCTATACATTATTATATATAGATAATATTAAATCCCTTCTAAGTCAAATTTTTTAGTATATTAGTTATTTTTGAGAAAGTCCTCATAAAACCTCGATAATATTCATCCAAACCAAGGAAACTATGTATCACTATTATAGATATTAGTCTGATATGTTATTTAATCACACATATATTTAATGTATCAACACATATAAAATCTCATATGACTACATAAATCAATGATGATACATTTTAAAACCAAAAAATCACTTTCTATATTTATGAAAATAATGTCTCTATGAGGATAATTATGGAATCTGTAAGTCTGAAATAAATCTCTATGAATTAAAAATGTCAATATCTTATATGAAAAGTTTTATTTTTGTATATCCCCCAATTTCAAACAATATTGATGATGACTAGATCAAATTTCAAACATGAGAAGTGTTGATTCCCATGAACTTGATTGAATAGTTCATTGATATATAGTAGATCATACTAACTATAATAACCTTACCATAGTAACATAGAGTCCGCAATTATTTTATTACAATGGATATGAATTCAATGACCACATTACATAAGATCCAGTAGTTTAATTGTATTAGGAAAATAGATATATAAATTATTGTTACATTATATATAAAACATTTGGTGTATCAGCTGAATATAAGAAGACTTATTATTTCATCTTGAAAATCCATGAGTCCCATTAAGTAATATATAATTTTTCCAATGGAAATGAGAAATAATGTAAAAAATTATCTCATATGCTTAGTAAGGGGAAACATAATTCAAAATTAGGCATATATATTAATGGAATCAATAATATGATAGGAATAAATAAATTCTGTTATAAATTTTGTTATGGGCATATTATGTCTATTGATTACATTATAAATAAATTCGTAGATAAGGATAAAAAATCACATGGTGAGTAAATGTATAATGTTGGAAATTATAAACATACCAATAAGGCCTCATTCAAATACATCATATATAAATTGGTAAGTATTATACCAATTACCAAACTAGTTTTTCTTATAGGACCTACTGGTGAATCGAGGGGCTATATATTTCTGGGCTCTTCTAGTCACATAATAAGACCAATGCATTCATCATATAAAGAAAATATATATACAATTAATATCATATTTTTTCCTAAAGAACCAAATGTATAATTATGGTTATGTAAAAAAATAGGAATCTGTAAAGAAAAATTGATATATGGAAGTCTAATATTTTACTATTTTATTGAATTGTACATCAATCTAAGTGAATATTCAATAATAAAAATAGAAACTGTAGTATATTCATGTAGTAATAGCTTTTACCTTTATTAATGGAATGATAATGGGATAATGGTTTATGGTATTTTCAAGGTTCAATGATATTAATAGATAATAATCTGAAATATTATATTCCAAATATTTATTATAGTTTATAAATAGTGAGTGAATCATCCAAATCATATCCTCATTAGTATCAAATCAGGGGGTTTGTGGTCAACATCATTTTGTGGAAACTATGTGAAGATATATTTAATACCCATTAAAAAAATTTCAGGTTGATTAACCCTAGGATAATATAAACAAGATCGTAAATACACTTGTGTTTTTTATATATGAAATTCATTTCTAGGAAACAACACATTATTAAAAAAATAGGATGTTTTATTTTTTTTCCTTTGGATTACACTAATGTTTGAGCATTATAATAGATTTTAAAGATATAATAATAAGTAGAAATGGGTATCTACCATTGATAATATTATAAGAAATTAATAACAAAGAATCATAATAACATTTCATAATGAATTGAAAATGAATTTTAGAGGATTACATGAATAAAGGATAAGAAGGTATTAAGGACCCATATATTAGTATAATAACAACTTATGGAAATGATCTAATAAGTGTTAATGGGTAACATTTCATTAAAAATATATCGACTAGATAAAAATACCATAGAGTTAAAGGAATTTAAATATATGAAAACAAATTAAAAAATTTAATAACAAAAATATTATAATTGAAAATGAAAAGAGGGGGATTTAGGACCCTTACCGTGAAAGGTAACATATTAATACTGGAGAAAAACACTTTATATCCTTAGAAAATATTTGTAGATAAACTTTAGAGAGAAAAAGAGATGATATTTTTTCTCACTAATTTGGTATAAATAGAGTAAATGATGGGTGGGTTTTTATAGTGAATGATGGAGATTTGTTTTTTACATTCAAAGCATGGACCTTGCACCCTTGGTTTATAGAAAAAATTAGTGACCTTACCAATGTATTTCTCCATGGTATTCTCTATGTGGGGCATATTTTTTTTATTCATATTGTCCAGGATTAATAGACTTTAAAATATATTAGTTTGAATGTGGACAAGATTATTATTCATCCATAATTGTTTTTAAAATCATTAAAATATTCATTATGTTCTTGATGGTTCATTATATGTTTGGAAATTTTATTTTATTTATTTAAGAAAAATTATTTTTATGAATAAACCCCTTGCTAATTGATAAATCATTTATATTACTCATTACATCATGTTTAATACATTGTGATGTCATGATACTTATCTTATATTCATACCATATTTTACTTTTTAACCAAAATTTTGAATATATCAGAAAATTATAAAAAATTCCTTTGTTTTAAAATTGGATATATTTTATTCAAAATTTAAATTCATTTTTATGAAAATAATTTTACATCAATATGAAATTTAATAATTAAATAAAAACACCTCTGGAATTTAAAGTCGTGCATTTGGTTCCTAAAATTTAAAAATAGTTATCATTTTAATTTCGATATGCATATGTGTAATTTTATTATTATTCATAAATCATTATATATTATTAATAATTAATTATATTATTAATAAATTATTTTATTGTACTAATTTTAGATTTTATTATAAGTTTAATATCCCTATTTTATATTGTATTATAATGTGTTGTACTATTATAATGAAAAAATAGAATTTAAATTATGCCATATTTTTTGCTATGAAATATTTATTTATTACATTATAATATTAGGCATTACATTCTCCCCTCTTAAATAATTGTATTCTCAAAATTTGTATAGTACATCAATACAAGAATATTTTAGGGTAATCCTTCCTTATTTCTTACTCAGTGCCCCATATTGATTTTTCCTACTTTTGAATCCTCTAAATATCTTTCACCAGTTATGTTATATGATTTAGTAGAACTTGGTCTATACTATCCATAATCCATATAAGCACTTAATTATATGATAGGTTTTGTTCCAACACTATTTCATTCATGGTGAGTACATTCATCGGGTCGGGGATATACACCCTTACCATTAAAACATGGAACACACCATACGTATTAAAGATCTTGGGTTAAAAATTCAATTGATAAACCCTAACTAAAATCCTCTCCAAAATATAAAAGTCTCCATTATAAATTTGACTTAGTTTCCCCTTCTAATAACAACTTATAACAACCTTCCTTGGAGATAATTTCATGAAGACATGATCTCCAAATTGAAATTCTAAGTCCTTATACCGATTATTATTATATGTTTTTTGTATAATCTATGATATTTTGACATGATTATAGATATATCAGGACCTATTAGTGGTTTCTATAACGATTTTTAGATAAATTATCCCCTTTCCCTAACTTTATCCCAATACTTTTTAGTACTTCTTATTGTTTCATAAAATTAGTTATATGGTTCCATTTTAATGCTTGAAAAGAATCTATTATGGTTTGTTAATTCCTTCAGATGTAGGTACTAGTCCATTATTCCTTGGAATCAAAGTGACCATGACCTAAAAATGTCTTTTAAGGTCTTTGTAGCCTCTCATAATTCCCATGAGTTTGATGATGATAGGATTTTCTCAAATTTATATCAATGATAATATTCTTTTGAAAAATTCTCCAAAATATTTATGTGAAATGTGTATCATGATCATATACAATTAATAATCATGTCAATGATGTCTTATAGCTTCAGGGATATAGTTCCATGAAAGAAATTCAAGTGGTAGATCCTACATTATTGTTAGAAAATGTGAAAACATGGCAATTTGATCCATAATGACCCATATAACATCATTATTCTTAGAGGTATTTGGTATTTAAGTAACAAATTCAAATATGATGATATCCCACATACACATTGGTATAGAGTAGGTTTCAAGGTACACATTGTAATTTTTCTCTTAGGCTTCACGTATTGTCACATCAATCATCTTGATACATAGTACGTAATTTCCCCGTAATTTTTTCCCAAATGAATTTCTTTTTTGTATCCTTATACGCCTTTTTATAATGATGGTGTATAAATAAGGTTATGCTATGATCTTTATCTATTAATTACCTCTTTATTTCTGAAAATAATGGTCCATATATTCCCCTACCAAACAATAACACACCATATCCATTTATGAAATCTATCAATCTACCATATTCCATGTCATTGATTTTATTTGGAAACCCCATATTATATTGTTGATACCTATTTATATTCTCCAATAATGATATTTGTGAAACTATTAGTAAAAGTTATTATACTTCAATTTATTTAATAATTTACATTTCATTCTTTACTAAATCATTGAATATAGGTTCCTTTAACACCCTAATCATCTATATAACTCTACGATCCTTCTTGGTCAATGAATTATCCACTTTTTCTACTTATAAGTGTGGAAGAGAATTTCACATTAATAATCCTTGAGTAGTTCTATCCATCACCTATGTATAATGTTTTGAAGTTTTTGATTGGATATATACTTTAAAAAAAAATTATCGATAAATACGTCATATATTTCTCCAAAAAATAGTTCCTTTCTATTTTTAACACAGATATTATAGATATCACCTCAAGATCATGATTTGAATATTTTTTTTCATGGGGCTTTAGTTTCTTTAATTCATAATAAAAAACACTATAATTTTTATAAGGAAAGACAGTAATACTTTTATCAATACATTACTGTATATTAAGAATCCTTCATTTCAACATAGTGGGGTCAATACTAGAACATTGATTAATATATTATTTAATTCCTAAAAACATTCTTCATATTAATTATACTATAACATTATGTGTAAATGTGGTTAACGGTTTATCTAGCTAGAAAAAAGTTTCAAAAAAATTCTAATAATAATAATTCAATATAAGGAAACTATGTATGTAAATTATATTTCATGGTGTGGGAAATTATTTAATTACCATTTTATTCATGCGGTTGATTGATATCTCATCCTTAAAGAAAATAATTATATGAAAAGAAATGTTCTAAATCAAAATTTTACTCTTATAGAATGTCATATATTTCTCATTATCCCATAGAGTATGAATGAAAGTCCATAAATAGTCTAAATTATATTTATAAAACATATATTATATTAATATTTCATCCATAAATACAAAAAAAAATTATTCTGATAATCTCTTAATACTCTATTCATTAGATCCAAAAACACTATGTGTAGATTTGTTAACCCAAAAGGAATTACTATGAGATCATAATATCCATACCTTATATGAAGAGTTAGCATTAGTGTATCATCCTTCTTGAATTTTAATTACTGATAACCAGAAAAGAGATCAGTCTTTGAGATCTATTAATCCTATTGAATTTGATCAAATAGATCATCCATGTAAGGAAAATGATACATGTTCTTTATAGTAATGGAATTGATTTCTCTATAATCGATGCTCAACCTCATAGAATCATCCTTTTTTCACTAATAAGATATTTTCTCCATAAGATGAAACACTTGTGAGGATGAATCCCTTTTTAAAAAAATATTACAGTTTTTTCTTTAATTCCACCATTTCCATTATAACCATTCTATAAAGAGGATTAGATATGGGGTTTCCATTAGAGATAAGTTAAATAATGAATTAAAATTAATAGTGAGGTTGATATCCAAGTAGTTCTTTGATAAATAAATCAATTTAATCACTCATAATAGATACATAATCTATTTTTAGGATATCCTTCCCATTTATTGTTTTATCTTAACTATGAATTTAATTAATAATTGTCCCCAAAGGTAGTTCTGAAAAATACTTAGGCAATGAAGTCTCTCCAAAAATAATAAGGGATTCTATTCCAACCTCAAAGATTATAATCTCTATCTCATAAAAATAAATATCTGTACTATACTTTGGGAGACAATCCATTCAAAAGTTTATATCAATGTAAAACATTGTTATTACCACCAAGTTTGAAATTAAAGATATTCCATGCATTTTAATAGAGATAAAACAATATACACTCATTGTTATAATTATTCCATTTATATTATCAAAAAAATAAATCCTTCATTATTTTATTAGGGGGGAATCAATATTATTTTCAAACATTCATGATATAAAATAGAGTGTATATATAGAATCAAATAATGTATTAGATAACCTTTATTTTATGATCAGAGTACCTGCTATAATATAATTCCAGACCTCAAATTATTATAATGTGATTTTATAATCTTAGAATTTCTCTGCTATGCTATTCTAGGGAATAACCCTCTGAAATATGGACCATTTATTTAAATAGTGTCACATATACATATAATTGACGAATTGGATAATAGTGGCTAGTTTCATTAAATTAAACTTGTGAGGTTTATGGATTCTATATGAACACTTTTAGTAAACTCACATTTCTTTTAAGAAAACATAAGGGAGTTTCTTAACAAATTTATTAATTTTTGTGAATTTCACCCTTTATTTATTTTCATTTTCCAAATTTCATTCTACATGAAACTTAGTCACACTCTTATTCACTTTCATTCCCTTGAAAGTAAAGGACTTGGATAATTCCTTCTTAGTATTTATGAAACATGTCACTATATACTCATATAAGGAGAATCATTGAGATAATAATTCCATTATAAGGATTGTCTTCAACACATCAAAGAAGTGATAAGTCATTAATATTAGAATATGTACATAGTCTGTATCATGTATTAAAGGAATGATAAAGTTGTCCTCGTACTATGAAACGTCTTTCTCTTTATTTTGTCTAAAATTTAGGATTTATCTTTCCATTTTATTATATTTATCACAAATAATGTAATTTTCAATGAATATAAGCTTAAAATACATCGATTCCATAATCTAAGCATTCCCTGCCTTGTTGGTGTTTTGAGTCAAAGACCAAAATTGATTAGTATCTCCTTTTAGATGAAATGAAAACATGATAACCTTAAATAGTTTACTACACATAATTAAATAATACCTTTTATAGGGACATTATCCATTGTTTAACTACTAATGGATTCATGGTTTCATTAAAGGACAAAGTTTTAGGTATCATATGGAAGTCCAAAATTATTACACCACATTCTGGAGAAATAGTTTGTTTTATATTAGAAATTTTATAGGTAATGACCAGATTCCATTCATCTAAATCCACTATAAATTTTATAATAACCCACATTAAGGTTAAGTGGTTACCATACATTGAACATTTCCAAAAAAACCTGACAGTAGTACAAAACCAAAATGCAAGAATGATATGTAAATTTAAAACACTAAAAAGAAAACAAATAAGAGGGTAAGGCTGAAATATTAGAACTATGATAGGATCCTTGATCAATTATCTCGAGCCCCATGTTGTCCTATTCCATTATTAAACTAGTACCTACTATTGAAAACCAAACCATAGAATACCCCTTCAACCTCAACACTATCTCCTCTTCATCATCATCATCACAAGCCAACTCCATCATCCAATTCACCATATCCCCACAATCAACATCATAGAACTATCATTGAGATGAACTACTGCACCATGGGGCACTTCATGACTTCTTTTTCAACCATGAAACACTTCTTTCAATATCGATTCTTATAACAACCAAGAAGATAAATTACAGTTCTTATCCAAGGGAAGAAATGAAGCTAACAGAGTACATGACTTCAAGACTGAAATCACTTGAAAAATATGTTCAAAAACCTCATTTAAAGTCAATAGGCCCTTCCATACTAGTAGAGGTGTGATGAATCTTAAAGTAAGAGTAGTGTAGGAATAGATTCTAGGACCATCAAATCCCTCCTTTAGGATTTCCACCACATGATACTATCACCTTTTCACATATATGAAGCAAAAAAGATCCACCACACATACCATCAATGCACACCAGACTACAATGTATCATTTCGACATTATGTCATCATCATTCACACTTACCGCCATAGTAAATATAGTTGTGAGCATAATATATCTTTATATTATTTAATAAATAAATTCTTGGATAAGAATAAATGATATCATTGTGAAGGAATGAATAATTTTGTAAATCATAAACATACTTTCAAGAAACATGATTTATAAATGTGTAAGGGTTTTACAAAATAAACATCTATTTTTTCTCATGATACCTACTTATGTATAAAGGGGTCATGTAATTTTTGGTCCATAGACACCACATAACATGTCTAATGCATCCATCATGTGAATAGATTAGATAAGTAATACATATCATCATTTTCCATAAAAATATCATACATAATCAATTCTAAGTTATCCATGGGTATCCATATTCAAATAAAGGATATACAAAATGTTTATATTTCCCAATATAATGGATTAATAGGTCTATATTGGTGAATATCCAAAAATCAACATAAAAACTATAGGATAATAATAATATAATTAAATGTACAATTATAAATAGAATTATAATTAAATAATTTGTATTTTACATTCATGTGTTAAGGATGTGAATATAAATTGTTCTGAAACAATATATTACAATCCTTTATTAGGGTCTGTAAGATCTTTTGAATCATCCAAAGAATATCCCCTCGAGAGTATCAAGCCAAGTTTCAATTTATGACTATTTTTTGTATTGGGTGAAGATATATTTCATAGCCAATCAAAAAAAATTTGGGTTGTTACCCCTAGGTTGATCTACGATATAGCCTACATAAACATGGAGTATACAGACATTGATTTCATTTCTAGGAAACCCCACACTCTAAACTATAACAACATTTTGTGATCCTTTAGATTTATCCCTTAGTCTTATACTAATTGGTTGACATTCCAATGGATTTTTAATGTGGTAAAATGGGAGGGAATAGTGATATCCCATTGATAATACGGTAAGTAATTCATAACAATGAATCATAATAAAATTTCATATTGAAATGAAAATTAATTAGAGAGGATTAAATGAATAAATTATAAAAAGTTATTAGGGACCCTTATATTGGAATAATAAATTACTACGTAATTTATATAATGAGAGGGAATAATTTGACCCACTAAATCCCTTAACCAAGAGTGAGGGGTCACTTTATTGTAATGAAATAATATGAAAGGGATCACATCACAAAGGATCACACAATTTAGTAATTTTGGGATACTAGATACATACATGTTTTCTATAGTAAATTGGAAACTTTGAAACATATCATATTAAATATCTTGGATACTTTTTTATTTCATTTAGTACATCATATAATTTAGTCAAGGATAAATTCTTGATACCCTGGGGAAGGAAAAAAATAAAAGGGTGAGATCAGATGCCTAATAAGGGTAAATGTACAATAGAATATGTCATGGATACAAATGGAATACAATTTATGGAAGAGTGAATAATCAATAAATATTCCATATACTAAATAACATGATAATTAAAAATATAATTAAATAAAATTTAACTTTTAAAAAATAACATTTATAATGACAATTAATATAATGTTGATGGAATTCATAGTGTTGGGGATCTTTCACTAACTATCCAATGTTTTTTCCCAGACATCATTCTTATCATCAAGGTCTTAACTAAGAAATAATTATCTCTATAAAAATCTTATCCAAGAGAAAAAAAATTAAATTGGGAAGGCATAAACCAAATACTCAAACTGTTAGTCTCGTAATAATAACTTATGCATCAAGGGGCTAATTAATGTTGTGCCCCACCCTTCACTTTATTAAGTCTAGTGCATTCACCATATGAAATATATGAATAACAATTCAATGCACAATCTTCTTAATCTATTCATACAGAAACATATGTAATATAACAACCACATACGTGATGGTATTAATTTTTCTAGTCAATAAATTGAATAACATAATCATAATCCATCAAAATAATGAAGGTTTATGGTGTTATTAAAACATAACCCTCATTGTAAGGGCAAATGTTTCATGAAAATTTACTTAAAATATCATCATTATAATCCCTCCATGGAATGATGGTTGATGGTATAAAAATAATACATACTATATGTAACTTAAAGAATATCAATGGATGTTGACATAGATAAAAACCCCATTTTATTATTATTTGATAAATCACTTGGAAAAATAAGAAAAACATATTTGCAAAAAAAATAGAATCTTTAAAACAATTAATTTAAAATAAAATATTGTAGTCTTGATAGAACATTTTAAAAATTACCAATAAAAACCTAAAATGGTTTCTATAAAAAAAATATTAAAGAAATATTCATTGAAAAACCCTCTTTGAGAATAAATAAAAATATTTAAGACTTATATTTAAAAATATAAGCCTTCAAAATCTCTATTAAAATCAAATAATTTATTCATCTGTATGAATTTCATTTTAAGAAATTCAGATATTTTTATCCATATGATTAATTGTATTTTGATATTATCTAAGTATATATTTATTTCTCAATTAATTTATTATATGTAATGTTTATTTATTATACACTTTTCCTTAATGTGTATTTTAAATTAAGTATGTCATTAATGGTAGTGGTTGTTTGCACGTACGCATGGATGACATTTTAACTTTTCTATGGAGAATAGATGAAGGTGGATAATGTTTGATCCATAAATATAATAACATTTTATTATAAAAATGAAACCTTTTTTATAATTTTTATAAGGTATATTATTATCTGCATTTACGATAATAAGACTTAAATAATTTTTAATGTAATGAAGTGATATGATGATTTTTACCTTACTCCTTGGAGTAACTCCTTTCAAAGTTGTCTTAAGCCTTTGAGGTGTGGTCTTTTGTGGAGAGAAGAACCTATAATAAATGTATAAAAGTGTGTGAGATGGATTAAGGTTGATTTTGGTTGATCTATGTGTCTTAAGTAGTGAGGAAAAGTGGGGTTTAGAAAGAGTTATTTTATAATTTATAAGAGTGTCATCTTGGTTATAAGATTTATGTTATTCAAGGAAACTGACTCTAAATATGGGTAATAATGGATATGGAAATAGTTTATGTCGATAAAACCTTTTAAAACACACTGGGAGATGATATCGGATGAACTATATGCATTTTTTCATAGTTTTATCTCTTACAAAAAATTACTTTTACCATGGTAAGTCTTTTTAAAATCCACAGTAACTAGTTTCTACGTAAGTAATTTATTTTTATGAAAAAAATACAATGGACCAAAATAAATAATTTTTCCCTTATTATTACAAATTTTGAATACATTTTATTATTTATAATTAATAAAATTGGAAATAATTAATTCTAAAATAATAATATTATAACGCATTAAAATAATTTTAAAGAAATGTTTAACTTAAGATCTAAAATGTAAAATATAGTTTTTAAAATTTTAAAAAATATATTTTAAATATATAAATTTACTTATAAAATACATATTTAGTTAATAAAAATATTTCAAAAATGTTTAATTCGTTTTTATATCCTAATGAAGTCATATAAAATAGTATTTGTAAAAGTGAAATTTTTTACTATTAACGTAAAAATCAATATTTTCAAAAAAAATAAAAAATCCAATTAATCTAATAGTGAAAGTATGTATCCATAAATCCAATTCATTTTTTAAATATTTAAATGTATAATTTTTTAATTATCTTTTTAAATGGAATCATAAAAAATAAAAAAAATGGAAAATGACTTTTTAATTGTTAACTATTCTTATTCTATTTTCTGATCAATTAATAATTAAATTAGATTTATTGTA